>CM060973.1:64883082-65570582 GCA_030765045.1 Tenodera sinensis | reverse complement strand
TGGAAAGTTTGGGGTTTGGAGTTTCAAGTGATCAGCTCCTTGCTCTGATTTTCCAAGATGCTTTAATAGTTTACATTAATCATTAATTCAGTGCATCAATATGAGGATTGATCAAATACGGGGTTATTAAAACTAAGAGCGAATTTCAACTATTTTGTCAATGTGTGAAAGACAAGAGCGCATTCCTCATTCCAATGATTATAGAAAGGCTTGATGTTTCACACATTCAACGAGAAAAGTATTTACTGCACAGAAATCCTTAAAAAAACTCATGTACTCGCATGACTGTTCTCTTCTACTCATTATTCTTACAAACTCTTATTCCTCTATCTTATTCATATTAGTCGAGATCTTATTGCTGATTTTCTCTTAGGCACAAGGGGAATATGGGAATACAGTAGGCTTTAAGTGATAGTCAAATTTTTAAAGCTTTGAAACTCCGTTCTCTTTGCACGGCTAAGGGATTAAAAAGTGAATAACGACCTTCCATATGAGAAAAGTATTGCAAACCTCACAAATAATAAGGAATATATCCGAAATGGTTCCCTCCACAAACAATTATTTAGACATAAATTGTGTGTTTTAACGAGACCTACATTTTTTGTATAGTAAGATTTGGTATATCTCAAAAGTCATAAAAAATAAACAGGATTACATGGGCTATATACAGAAAATTCAAAATATACATTTCATTTGACTTAAAAATATCTTAACCATATGGCATTTTAATCAAAATTGTAAGGCCAATTTTTGAGAAAATAAACATTTTCCATGTGAAGGGTAGTTTAAGGTGGAGAAAGTTTCGTCAAAATCTTTGTCTCACATCCTTGAAAGATATTAGACTTAAGTACCAACTTTGGTTTCTAACCGAATTTCTAAGTTACGCTGTTCACTCACTCACTCACTCACTCACTCACTCACTCACTCACTCACTCACACACATACAACACACAACACGCGCGCGCGCGAACCTTTTTCTAAAAATGCCTTTTTTGGATTCAGGGGGTCTCAAAACATACATTTCCGGTGAAATCTCGACATCGAATTTTTGGGTGGAATACAATACTTCCCCTACTTACCAGTAGAGAAAGTAATATGATGATCTCTATCAGGCAGAGGCTTGAATATTTGACTCCAACACAAAAAGGAGGAATGTCCAAGAGAAACAGTGCAAGAAAAGGCTATGTCGTGTTATGTGCTAAACTGCATTAGCAACAGTATTCCTTTGTTTTAGTGCCAACATATCACATTAATGTTGGCACCATAGATTATAATTGACTATTGGTGATGGGCAGAAACGAATCTTTACAAGAATCGAATACCTGTATCGAATACTAAGTACTTTTAAGAATATGAACATTCATTCTACTGCAAGTTTTCGAGTACTGCGTATAAATCACTCACTAAATGCCGTTGTAGTATTCACTGATCGAAATGACTTTTATTAGAATGTAAGTTCTCGGTATCTTCACTCGAGTAATGTTCTTCAGTTCTTACCATGGAGAGCACATGAGCAGCGACAACACTGTTTGTCTCTTTCAGATTTATTAGGTACCAATTTCATAGTAAAAGTTCATTGATTTGCAACTTCTCAAGCAGTTCTGTAGTTCAGTTCCAGGAGAATACTATAGCATGAGACCTCGTAAGAAGTCTGGAAAATGAGTAGGTATATTCAGTAGAAGTTCAGTTATGTGACATTCTCCTTCTTGCAACTTAATTTTTGTACATCATTTATATAAAAATGATTTTCATACGAGCGATGTTGTATGAAAAGCCTCATGTTGTTATGCATCAACAGGAGAATGTGTATTTAGCTATGTGACGAAAGGTAAATCATTTCAATTTGCTCAATTTGCTGTCATATGGTTTAAAGGTTTGAAATTCCTTATAGGCAAAATAACAAAAAAACAAATGACATCGCCCCTTTTCTAATGGAGTCTTCATATGCAAATTTGATTATGAAGAAGTGGTTGGTTGTAAAATCTACTACAAAGGTAAGTTGTTACACTTGAATATTTGTTCACAAGAACTACAATAGACAAAAATGCTCTTGTGCTGATGTTTGTATAAAAGACGAGTATTGTGGAAATTCTAATTCTGCTTTAAATTGAGGTACAAACGCAAAATAAACACATCAATTTACTACGTAGCCCCTGTCTACTGAAATATAATTCGATTAGCAGATCTGCAGTTTGTGTCCCCGTGCTTGCAGAAGGAACCTGGCCGCGCCTGCAATAACTTGGACACAAACTGCTGAACTATTGTCCTCAAAATTCTGTCTTCTCAGTCCTTATTTCATTGAGTCAACGGATGACTATCTCTAGAATGTAGGTCTAGATGAGATTGGTGAAGCTCAAGGCCCTGTAGTGAATTATTCTCTATGGTGTTTTTACTCAAAGGAAAATGTATATTTAAATCCATCTTGGTGGGGCTTTTCAGTAGTTCGGGTTATCGTAAATTATAAAGCACCGCAGTTTACAGTCCTGAGGAAATAATTAAACAAAGACCACGAAGTTTTCAGATAGACCGAATTCTCAACAGATGCTCATTCTTGACCCAATTTGCAATAAAACATTACATCTTAATTGTAGAGATTTTAATTTTTTTATTTTTTGTTTAACTTGTATTATCATTACTGGTGATAGTTTCCCGAGTGATCAGCCGTATGAAATTAATAGAAGTTGAGCTTTCGGCCATTGTAGACTCCATGGCGTTCTTCAGGAACTGAAGTTGATGATTCAAAGTCTTACATTTTATTGTCGTTGTTATAATGGGAGAGGCGTTTTTTACTTTATTGGAGCAAAAGGTTCGTGGTTTTCAGCAAAAGTATTTTGTTGCATAAAATATAGATATATGCAAGGATAGATTTCCTTCAGTCTTTCCAAAATTTCAGCCCGAAACTAGATTTTGACTTTGATGCACTGGCAGGTGTGTGCAACCTTTTCAGCCATCACGCCAGTGAATAATTTAGAGATGTCTCCGAAAAGGACATCCCTAAAAGCACATGTCTATTGTCACTCCTTTCTTGTAGAAAGAAACCTTTGTTTTAATTACTGATCGGCCCTCATAGTAGAGCCTATAGCTCTATTTGCATTCTGCTGTTCGTTTTTATATACTCCCCTTCTCTCTCTCAAACATTTTATCTTGAAGTCTTTTTCCCAAATCCTACCTTTCCACACGCACCAGTGAAAGAACCTACACAGATGAGGGCTCCTAAATGAACGAGCCTGGACATATTCCTATCAGGATCAAAAAATGACAATATTTAAACAGCTTGAACTGAAATCGAATAATATACTCGATATACCCGTCTACTAAGTTGTTTTTCGATCAAGAAGAGGTGGTCAAAGTAAAGTTGTTGAATTGTTTATGCCTCAGGAAGTATTACTGCAATTAAGAACTTTTCAAAACTACACTTTAACCTAGTTAAGATCAATAAGGAGGTACTGAGAAACAGAAGAGGGCTGGAGGACGTAATCACAAGTGCACAGGTGATCAAATGGAGATGGGCAGGGCATATGATGGGGAAGAGGGTAGAAAAGCAGAGGGCGCCCAAGACAAAGATGGTCCAAAGAGGTCACAGAAATATTAGGTATACCGTGGACTCCAATAGCCAGAGATGGACTTCAATGGAAGCAGGCACTAACAACTCTAAAACAAAAGCGAATAGAAAATACAGCCATAGTGATAGAGTGGAAGTTATATACTTATAGGTGTAATTAATAGTTATATAGATAGGAAGGATATCAAAATGTGGAAGTGATAAAATACACACAAACAGTGACGTGACTAAATAATGGAAAATTACGAAATGAACAAAGTGTAAATATGTAGAACAACAATTAGATATAGATATTATAGAGGTTAAATGTAGGCAGGGAGAGACAGGTAGATCTATAAGCAATAGGTAGGCTAAGAATAGACGATAAATGGAATAACCAGTTCAACAAAGAATAGTTCAAAAACTGAATCCTTTAGGTTTTACAAATGTTTAATTAATCACCAGTCTTAGATACAAAAATGATCCTATGGATCGAATTTCATACTTATTTAATTTTCAAATGTAGCTATATATGTGGCAAAACTTTCGTGGCTCTAGGTTAAAACCAACCAGAGATATTCCCCTTTATTTATGAGGAATAATTACCCAAAACATTTCCCAGTGCCCTTAAAATGTGTTTTTGACCAGCTAGAAATTATATAAACGTGAAAGCTTATTTAATTTGCTTTGTAAGTTACTTATTTATTTATTTATTTATTTATTTATTTATTTATTTATTTATTTATTTATTTATTTATTTATTTATTTATTTATTTATTTATTTATTTATTTATTTATTTATTTATTTATTTATTTATTTATTTATTTATTTGTTTATTTATTTATTTATTTATTTATTTATATATTTATGTATTTATGTATTTATTTATTTATTCGTTTATTCGTTTAGATTGATTGATTGATTGATTGATTTATGTATTTGTTTATTTGTTTATTTATTTATTTATTTATTTATTTATTTATTTATTTATTTATGTATTTATGTATTCGTTTAGATTGGTTGATTTATTTATTTATTTATTTATTTATTTATTTATTTATTTATTTATTTATTTATTTATGTATTTATGTATGTATTTATTTATTTATTTAAGACGGGGTATTTGTAAAAAAACTGAAGATTCATAATTTTTTAATAATTTGGAATTTTTACATGGTCATACAGAAATTCGAAGTACAGAATATAAACATAACACGCAGTTGGAAGGACAGCATTTTGAATAAAAGTTAAAAGCTTAGAAAATTGAAGCTAAGCTGCCAAAATATTTGTCACTAGAAGGTGACTTACCTATAAACTGGATAAAAAAGTTCAGCAACTTGAAATCTACATATCTAGTAATGGTAAAAGTTGTAGCACTTTTGTACACTATTGGAGTCAGTATTAAAATAAACTTGAAGATAGCTAAACTCCGTCGTGCTACAGCTAGATAATGGACCAAGGTCTATCGCTGCGTCTCCCACCTCTACTCACCTGGGTGTCATGGGTGGGGTGCAGTACTAGAGGGTGGGACGTGGTTAGCGCCTCGAACGGAGGGAAGCTGTACCAATAATAATGTGTTCCTTAACTTCATTAAGAATGTTGGTGTGCTAAGGGGAATCAATAATAGAGTTAAGACAATACAATTGTGAAAATGGTAGCTTTATTATTCACCGGTTGTGTGCACTGAAACAGAAATGTAACGCTAAAATATACGGCTTGTGAGAAATATGGGGCAGCTAATATTAAGGAACTTATAATAAAGCACTACATAGTAGAGATTCCTTTTCAAAAAATATCAAGTAGGCATTATATCCACTTTTGGTGACAAAAGCTACTTTGTAATTATTATTGATTATTTTTCAAGTAGTTAGAGGTGCACCACTGCGTAGTAAAAAATCTTATGAATTAATTACAAAATTAAACATTGTGTTTACATACTTGGAATATCGTTGACTCTGGTAGATGATAATATACCTACCACATTTATTATTTTGGATTTCACACTTTTGCAAAAGAATGGAGATTTAATGTAATTCATAGCAGCCATTATATCCCAAATCGATGAAATGATGAATGGGACCTTCACATCTAGCAAGTATAAGAGAAAGGGGAGCTGTGAGAAAGTTTTTACTCGATTTGAAAATAAAAAAATCCACAGTTTTCTTGACCTTGTTTTTAACCAAAAACATATAGTCCACTAACAATTTTAATGAGCAATGCCAAAGGGCTGTAAAAGCTTTTAATTTTTTATTCCTAATCAATACCTTTTTGATAGGTAATGTGAACTTACTCTCCTTAGACCCCACAGTTTATTGTATCGGTACCAAATGTTTAATTTGAGCTTAGCATACAACCGTAAAGAAATTGTGACATTGTTCCTTAATTTTAAATAGTTTCGTACGAAAAATAATTGCGCACATGTTATTGAACTTTTCAGCTTTTTCATTATGAGTTATGGCAAACAATCACTTCACCTGATTTACTTATGTTTTAACCATAACTCCTGAAAATGTCAAGCTCACAAGCCAAATTGTGATCGAAGCTGCATATTGACAGCGAAAAAAAAAAAAAAAAAAAAAATGAATCGAGAACAAATGAATTTAGGTTCAATGCGCTACTTTGCCTAAATAGTGCGACTTTAAAATTATGGAAAAAAATTGAAAATGTTCACAATTTTAACCAGATTTAGCCAATGTATTGGCTTAAGGAAATCAATACAATTAATAAATATATTAGTATTATTATTAATAGTGGTAGTGGTAGTAGGTTAAAAGGATATCGTTTATTGCATTACGATATGAATATTTGCAGAACTTTCCCCACCACAATTTACCTTTATTTGTAAAGAAATGTGTTTGTTTTTTTGTTTTTTTGTTGTTTTTTTTAACTTTCTCTAAGATGGATGTAACGAATGCTTTTGTATTGAGCTTTTTGCCAAATCCCAGCAAAATTCTCTTTTATTATATCTAGTCCTTACCTGCTTGTTAATTTCTTCCGCATTAAACATTTCTTAAATAAAAGTTTATCCCTTTGTAGAAAAATCAAAGGTGAACAGCTTGGCAGAGTAAAACAATAAATAATGTATTTTATAAATGGCACAAGTGGAGCTAAAATACTAACAGTTTGTTCAAATATTTGTGCATTGTTTCCTTGGTTTTAACATGAGACTGGAGCCATGTCGCTTAAAAATTCTAGAGTGATTAAATTTCTTTGTAAAAAATCAGAATTTTCAAAGTAATACTAATTTTTCACATATTAGTTCAATACTACTCAAGTCCAAAATAAAGGGAAACAATTGTCCTAAGATCGTATAGGGGAAAAAAATAAACAAATACACAAGTTGTAAAGGCAAGAACTTAAAATACGCTCTAATCTAGGCGTGTGTGCATAATAACTGGTTCTTCTAAAAGGGAGCTTAGTTTAAGCTGAGTTCATACCCATTTATAGAGTTACTCCCTCCTTTTGAATATTGCTTTAAAAATACATTGCTTTATCAACTTCAACACAAAACATTCCTTAGATCCATCTTAAAGAAAATAAAAAAAACATTTCTTTACAAGTAAAGGTAAATTGTCATGGAGAAAATTCTGTAAATATTCACGCCGTAACACAAAAAAAAAAAAAAAAAAAAAACATTTTTTTAATCTTCTATCATCACCATTAACAACAACAACAACAATAATAATAATAATAATAATAATAATAATAATAATAATAATAATAATAATAATAATAATAATAATAATAATAATAATAATAATAATAATAATAATAATAATAATAACAATAGTAGTAAAAATAGTAATAATAATAGTAATATTTTTATTATCTTTGTTATGTGCTCCTTCAGGCAATACATCGGTTAAATCTAGTAAACATTGTGAACATTTCGATTTGTTGTTTTCTGCCTTTTTTATTATACTTATAATTTGTACATCGTGCTACACATTTTTAATGCCAATAATTTTAAAGCCACAGATAGTATTAATTGTTCCTGTACTATTTAGGTAAAGTAGCGCATTGAACGTTAAATTCAGTTCTCGATTCATTTTTCCACTATCACTGTTTTTAACCACAATTTGTAACGTATGAGTTTGACATTTTCTGGAAAGCTTCAGGAGTTAAGAGTTTGAGGTTAAAACAGATTAAAAATAAGTCAGTTAAAGTTAATTGCCAAAACTCATAATAAAAATGTTGAGAAGTTCAATAACATGAACAAATTTTTTTCCTATGAAACTAGTAAAATTATGAACTGACGCCATGGCAACTTCTTTGTTTGTATGCTAAGCTCAAATTAAATATTTGGTACCATACAATAAACTGAGGTGCAAGAAGAATAAGTTTAATTATCCTATCAAAAAGGGATTAATTATGAATAAAAAATTAACGTTTTTACAGCCGTTTCATACTAATCATTAAAATTGTTAGTGAACTATATATTTTTAAAGTTTCGTTTATACGGTTAAAAAGAAAGTCAAGGAAATCACAATAAAACTAAATTTTCTGGATTTTCACAGATGTATCCCCTTAACTCATTTCGTTATTCATTCCCCTTAGTACACTAACAATTTTGTATGAAGTTCAGGACACAACATTCTTATTGGTGTAGTTTTCTTCCGTTTTGTTATGATGCTTGTGTATGCACTTGTTTACTACATGTGAACCGCTATTTGATTTCTCTACCACTTACACGACAATATGAGTGAGATGACTTCACCACCAATAAAACCCCATCAAGGGATCCTGTTGCCACTCACTGACAAAAAAGCATCGCGGTGAGGGTGTGACATGAGCACGGCTAATGCAGGATTTTTAATCGCCCAATCTCCCACAAGATCCTGCACTTCTCCTCCACCTCCTTCTGCCGATCAGCAAAACCAGCCCGATTAGCGAAGGGGGCGGCATATCGAAAACATACGCGAACACAACCATGCTCAAAGGCCGCTTCCCTGCCTCGGCCAATGGCGACGCAGCATTACGTCAGTGGCAGCCAATGGCGGGCGCGGAAAATGACATCAGTAGCTATTTTTAGTTGGTATATAAGAGTAGGCGCGGGCAGTTGGAGGTTTGGTTCGTGAACAGTGTGTCGTGGAGTTAGCAGCTGGGGCAATGTGCAAAGGTGGGGAGTGCCGTAGTTACCATAGGAAACATATGTCAGTGCTCGTAGACTGGCCGAGGAGACTGCAAACCTCGTTGTACGATCAACAGGTGGTGGCAAAACTTAAGGTAAGCCCTTGCAGCATCCTGGCACATTTCCTATGCAGCCACTGCACTTCCTTCCATTATTTACTAACACCGCAGCTTGCATTTATCGTTCCCAAGCCAAGAAAAACACAAAACGATTATACACACCAACGGCTTTTTTTAGGTGTGGCATTTTCCAAAACTGCCAATGTCTGCATGTACGTTTATCTGCTTAAGTAAATTTACCCTTAAAATCCGTGAAATGTTTGCTCAGCTACGACAATAATGCACGAAATTTACTCTACTCCACATATTTTATGGGAAAGCAAGCACATTTCAAAAATATTTCTCCAAAAGATGCCCCATTAATGAAATAATGACAAATAATACTGCAGTAATTTTGGGGAGGGCAACTTAAGCACGTACCCCCTTATTACCCCCTACCTTCCCCGCCAGCATCAACAGGTGTCTGTTCCACATAACGCGCAAATAATAAAAAGCATGCATAGCTATAATTATTGTAAACATTACACGCAAACATCATTCTCTCGTTAGAAATGTTTAGTTATTTAGCTGTGTGTTATGTTTTGTTTTTCTTCGTCGCGCATTTGTTTTTATCCTACTGACCCGGAAATTTCTGGCAGTTTTTGCGCCTTTTTCCATTTTTTACTCCCCCCTGTTTTCCAGATTCGCGTTTGTTTATGCACCTCCATTTGTTTATTTTTCTTATGAACTGGATCGAGGTTGTCAATAGTGAGTTATTAAACTTGGCTACTTGTGAACTCTTACTGTTATTACCAGTGCGGGATTTTCCCCCCTTGGGCAGCGCCTCCAGGAGTTGCCACGCAGCCAGCGAGGATCGTTTCACACCCTTCAATACGACGCAAATGCCCGGGATGCACTCACTGCAACCCACATTGCATTTCTAGGTCACGTGGTTTAGGTGCTTGTGCATTTTGGATGTTTTCACTTCCTTTACCAACTTTTCTGCCTTAGACGTAGTAGAAGGATTCAAAACGGTTTTATTAATGCAAAACACACTATTAGCATAAACTGATTGGAAATAGTATCAACTTCAAGATGTTTTCTCAAAACAAAACCACTCTTGTGAAAAAAATAGTTTTTGCCTGTTACCAATAAAATGACACTAGCTTACAATTGTTGTAACCACCCAACTTTTTAATTAACTTACTAATTTTATTTTGTTTCTTCATCCTATCTAACCTTTAGTTTACAAACATCTTGTAGTTTCAAATTCAAGGTTTTTCTATGATACTAAACTAGTTCGGTATCGACAGCTCTTTACTGCATTCTTAGCAATGCATAAATTTTACCTAATGTTATCCTGCTTGTAAAGCATTACTGTAAATTGTATTTCTAAGAACTATTTTAGAATTAACTGTTGTCAATGTAGAAGTATTCAATTATTGTTATCCTTGAAGTTCGCTTAGTAACATAAATTGGCCACTGTTTACAATTTATTCAACGAAACTGTACTAGCTTTTAAATCGTGCATATTAATCTCTTATCTTGATAATTCCTTTAATGATTTCCTTTTTTACACTAATAATGTAATTACTAATGCTAAACCCTTAAAGATATATTATTTATTGTTAAGTTATGGAAATATTAATATTAATATACTTATGGAAATAAACAGCTACGTGTTGAAAAAAAAAGTTTTAAAACATATTCCGAATAAACTGGGAATTACGTAAACAACGCTTCCGTAAATTTCTTATAACTAAAGAGGAATACTTATGCGCTATTGAATGAAGAGAAAGAAAAAGCATAGAAAGAAAGATTGAAACCTTTAGCAAACTTTCGTATCTCCTATATTTTGTAACGGATTTTGAGTTGATTTAGTAGGCAGAAATGATTTATTTACTTACTTTACTTATTTTACCCACAACCAAAAGACAAATACAATAAAATAGTAGCCTACAAAAGAGAAAGAAACATTTGAGCATTATCTTTGAGACAGCCTAAGGAATGATTCAGCGACAATACCATAAAACATCGTAAATTTAGACCCTTTCCTAATTATGAGCTCCGTTCTATACTATTAGGTCTTAAATGTGAGGAAGGGAGCATGGTAGGCGAAGGTTAAAATAATTTATCGCTAGATTCTACAACTGTTTGCTTGTTCGGAAAGTTCGGCAGTTGTTTTCGCCATTAGCTGCGATTTTGTTTTCTCATTGTTTTCCGATGAGCATTTATTTGGATGCGTATCTTGAAAAGTTTTGGCGATTTCAACGCCTGTAACTGTTTTAAGTTAATTTTTTAGGCATAGAGAGCTAAATAGTATTACAGTTTCAGTCATCAGCATTAGAACCATGGCTTTAAAAACTTGCGTTTTTATGTACCAGCTTAATGTCTTCGTAGTATTTATTCGATATCTAACGCCGGCTATCATGTAATGTACACACAATATTTGACCACTTGTGAGTACATTTGGGTAAAGAAAATGCTGGCTGCAATGCCATCTACATAAAACCCTTACACAAAAACCTATGGTGGGCCTTACATAAGTACTGCCGAGAATTTCCTCTGTACACTTGATTCTCTCGTGGTAATTCCCATGTTTTATCCGAGTCTAAAACAAGACGAAGCTAGTTTGCCTTGAGTATAAGGAAAATATTAACACATTTCCAAAATAACGAGACATATTCTTACGCAGTTAAAAGGTTGGTTTAAAATAAAAGAAAAATAAACAATGGGTACTGTCTACGCACGCAAAAATCTATTCGATAAATGTGTATAAAATCGGTCCTTCGAGAAATGGAATATACGAGAGCTTAATGGATAGATTTTGTATTTCTGATTACGATTTTGAAAGTTTTATTTGGCGGTCTAGCTTCCTTTTTTATTTTGTATGAGCAAATTCCGCGCGTGTGCTGCAATGGTTTGCGGTGGATATATAGCAAATATTTATTAACGGCTATAATATGCGTACGGAGTTTGCTCATAAAAAACGAAGCTTGACACTGCCAAATAAAACTTTAAAACTGGTAATCGGGGATAAAAAAAATATATCCATTGCACCATATTTCATTCATTTTCTCGAGGGGGCGATGTTATACATAGTTACCGATTACTTGTGTTTAAAGAATAGAAATGCAGCGTTATTCATAGACATTCACCCACAAAAACAGCAATTTGCCTTTGCACATTTGAAAGTTATCATATTTAATTTTAAATTCAGATAAACTTGTTGCTTAAAAGCCAGTAACTTAACCATTAGCAACACAGCGGTTTTATATTCCTGTTTTGTTAGTCTGACATTCCAGAAAATACATAAAACATTTCAAAAGAATTGTTCGATGTGTAGAAATTTTAACAATCCTGAGAGAAATACATTTAAAAAGCTCCGATTTCGAAATCAAAATATTTTTAATTCCTTTCCCCTATTTCTATTAAGAATATGAAAAAGGATTTTCACATTTTAATGCTTTTTGTGGCCGCGTAATTCTAAAGCTAATTTTCCGCAGATTTTCACTTGGTAAACGCTAGCAACTAGAGCCATGTGTATCATTTTTGCCTTGTTTTGGAATATGTTCCTCTTTCAAATGTCATTAAATGCATTGGCATGAGACTATCGCTTTGGGCCGAGTTCGAACCCGCAGCCTTTCACACAGAAAGCCCGGCGTTCAACCAACTGCCCCACCCAGCAAGAAAATGTATGCAGTGGGGTTCTAGCTGACCTCTGTTTCCCCTGAGCAAATGAACTACGCCACTGGGATAATCTCAGATGCACTCTATTCAATTGTTTGTTCTTCTCGGTCCCAAGTTTGTGTTAACAAAGGAATTTTCATGCGTAGTCAAGGTTTCCGCCGCATGCACTGCAAGAGATGAAGGTTAATTGTCTTTACAAACAAGTCTCAAGGGACATAATCGATTCGTCGCTGAATACACAAGTTGCGTTTCCGCAAGTTACGATGTCCGTTGAACGAACGCTACCCCACCCACAGATTCAGGCTCTTCAAAACATGCCTACGCCTTTCTGCTGAAACGTGACAAGACCTGCATCAAACATGAGCTACTGGAAGATGTGTTATTGTCACCAATTAGTCACTCCATTTTTATTCTATGTGGTCCAGTTTAGTCTCGGACAAGTGTTAGTGAGCAAGTTTGTAAATAAACCGAAATCAATGGATAAAATTGCTAACGTTTACTATGACAAAAATGGAGTATAATGCATTTTTGTTTTCTCTAGCGATTACCCCTAAGGCATAGTATTATTTTATTTATAGATAATGGCGTGGCGAATAAAACGTACATCTTGAAATAACCAGCGAAGTTGTTCTAATGTATAGTTAGATATTCTAAATTAAGTACGCATTAAACAAATCAAATGCCTCATCAGTTGGTAGCCATAGTGTGTTCATTACATTTGTTACTCTATGCTACGTAGTAACAAGTTACTAACAAAAGAAAATAAAGAAGTTAATTATTTTGATCTTTATAGGCTACTATGAATACTGATTTCGTTTGTAAGTAGCGATATACACGAAGAACTTTATCTATCAAAGTTTTTCTCTAGTTTTGCGAAAATCTGTGATAACCTACTTGCATTATTTCGATCACTTTTGTGTAATCCCTGGAAATGTCATCGAAATATTTAAAGTGACGGGAACTAAATTCTAAGTAAATAATTAACGTATTTTTGTTAATGCCTTGATTCAATTTACTTCGTAATTTCTCTCACCTTAAACTATATTTCAAAGGTGTAGATGGCACAAAAAAAAAAAAAAAAAAAAAAAAACCGAAAACAAAAGAAACTCCTCTAGTAAATGCGGACAAATTACATTTGAATCTACCGCACATGAGAAATTTGAACCTTTTGGTAATTTTCCAAGAAATTTAAAATCTGTAAAATATTGAAAATCGATAAACATGATAAACATAGTTTCTGTTCTGGGTGCATTGATACAGGTGGCCCTGATTACCACAACATTATAATAGGAACATCCTTTGCATCCTTAATCAAAGAAATCTCCTAATATCTCAAATTGTTCTTAGAAACAAGAACGCCTTTGCTGAAACTCTTGGCGCCCAGCTGGTTAGTTTTAGACTCCATGAAAGAGCCATTAAGTGGCCATTTTTTAATGGCTATCTGACAGAACAGCCGCTGTTTATCATCGCAGGTGATGGAATTATGTTGCAAATCATGCATCTTGAGAATTAGCCTACTAGTAAACTGTTATGTGCGCTATTGAACCGCTTGCGTTAAAAAGGGAGCGCAGTTTTATTGCGGAAATAGTTTATTTCGACGTAATAGAAACACGAACGCAAGAGTTAATAGCTCTTTAATGCTTGTAACAGTTGCGCGGTTCAAACGATGCTTTTAATCTTTTAGCCATACTACCCATACTCTTAATTACATTTTGCATGGTCATTAAACCAAATGTGCAGTTTATTTTATTCTTTCTTTTTGATGCAACATTGTGATAGTGTTATCAATTATTTCGGTGTTTAAGGTACCCACTGGTGTATTTTAAACATTTTAAATATAGGGTTCTTCATTTAAAACCTACGGAGCACACGGTGTTTCGCCTCTCCCGCGACCTTGCTGGATTCCCCCACCACCGGCTGCCGTTGTGCGCGCGGCTAGTCGGTACTGAGCCTCTGAAAATCCACATCGCGTTCAAGAAATCCCTCATTATGATCGGCGAGTTGGAGTTTGGTGTGCTGTTAGCGCTAGACGCATAATCGGTCCAATATTCTGCGAGCAGACTGTAAATGCAGAGAGGTACCCAAATTACATTTTGACATCATTTTATTATGAACTGAGAGAAGAAGAGAAATTATATGGATGGTGTCAATAAGGTTCTGCTACTGTCCATACAGCAGAGGAGTCCATGAATAAAATTAAGGAAGTGTTTGAAGATAGTGATTAGTGCTGGTGTATGGCCCTCTCGCTCCCACGATCTATACAGCGTGTGAATTTTTGGAAGAAATAAAACAAAATATTAGAAATTAAATCGGAAACATTACAGTGGTCCAACTTAATCGTGTGACTCAGAATGTGTTCTTCAGATATAATGATCGTTTAGCCGAGGGTGGTCGACATCTCCAGCATCTTCTATAAGGTAAGTGTTATACATGCTTTACGCGTGGAGTTTATGTAGCAGCAAAGCCGGCTGTGGCACACCCAATCGTGCACAGGCGAAATGCCCCGCGCTGGTTAGGTTTTAAGTGAAGAACCCTGTATTAATTTTAAAGGGACCCAAATGCTTTTCAGTTTAATACACATATATGTGCTTGTGTACCTGCTGAAGTCAGCGATGAAAAGCATTAAAGTCAGATTACTACAAAATGTTCCTGTCTTACGTTTACGAGACAAAGACAGTCGACAATCCAAAAGAAAATTAACAAAATAACAACGTAGATAAGTTGAATAACGCGTTGAAAAAAATGGAGTTTAGCGAAGTTGTGTGCGAGTATTGTAAGTTATTACTTCGGAGGGTTTCTGATAAAATAGACATATATTATGAGTCGTAATGCTTTTATAAAGAGCCTGCAAATGTGTAATTTGTAACCTGCTTCTAACAAGGATGCTTGTGGCAATCTTTACCCGGACTCTGAGTCGCTGTTCATTTATTTATTACAGATATTTATGATAGTATGGCTTCGATGCGATATTTCTTAGTGAACCTTTGCCCCCGTTCCGCTAGACTCGATTTTTCCACCCACGTCAGGAATAACCCTCTGTGCTACATAAGGTTTGCAGAATGTGACACTTCTGTACCTCTAGCGCCCTTCCAGTAGAACCAGTTTCCATGACCTCTAAGAAACGAACACGGAATATCCAAGGAATTTCCTTTTACTGCAGTATTTTAGGCAAGGAAATGTTTGCTGTCTTTTTCCCCCTATTTTTCACGAAGCACACAAGTAAAAGTAAAGACGGAAATTTTCTTTCAGCGTCTCCTTTCACATTTTTGGGAAATTGCAGCAAATGAATTCAGAAGGGTATTTAATGCTCAAAGCAATATAAATAAGGCGTGATTTATTAAGTATAACATAAATGGATGGCGTATAAAACAAAGTGTGGTTTTTTAATAGTTTGAACTGCAATTATTTGTATGGTGCAGTAGGTTTATGTCCCTATAACACATAAACAAACTATAACTAATTCAATTTACGAGATGTCACTAAACCACTATGTTAAGAAATTAAACCACTCATTGCAGTTTCTTGTTCACATTTCTGCTAAACAGGATCTTTTCAAGCATCGATTGCATAGCGAATTATGAGAAAATGACAGTACTCCGAAAATAGTTTCATGATATTTCACCAATTTTCGTTTCATTTAGCTATCAAGACTACTCATTAAAGAACTGTCTAATTTCGCTAACATTATCTGCAGCGTACTTAGTTTTTAGAAATCGAAATTTTAATTTTCAGCTTTTTTTTTTTTTTTTAAATAAGTATTTATTCAGTAAAAAATCTGCTGCACTGTAATAATGCACCACGGGAATTATTAATTATGACAGTTTTCATGTCTCATCGTCAAAGGGCATAATTATTAACATAATACTTACTTTTGATATATAAATGACCATTTCAGTACAATTGATTGTGGGTTCTGTTTATAAGAAACTGATAACAATGGGAGCGTTTTTAATATAATTGACAGTTAGAAATCCCAATTTTAAGGCGAATCTATACACACAGTAATGTTTATATTGTGCATCTGCTCAAAATAATGAGCATTTCCCTAAGAGTGAGATGTCGATAATCGAGCTAGAGGTGAGTACGAGAGGAAATGCTATTTTTATTGTAGTTAATATGCTTTGATCCAGTGCTAAGAAACTAATTTATTATGATTAAACCTTGGACTCATTGTTGCAGATATTGACATTTGTGAAAATAATGCAAAGAATGCTATGCAATTTTATTTTTTTATGACTTGGGCTTAGAATGTTTAAAGAGTTAAATTACATCACACAAAAATAAGTTCTTATTTGCTCAGCGATGTGAAAACGTGTTCTTATATCATTCTGAAAATAATGTGTTGCAGTTCGAAATGTTTTTATGTAAATGCATTTTGTGGAAAACAACTATTAAAGTGCAAAATTTTATTTCTGTATTGTTCTTACTTTGGTGACAAGTAACTTCGATTTAGCGTGAAACTGACCCCATTAAAACTACCCTAAATGGCGTATTTGCTTGGAGAAGACTAGGCTTATGCGATAGTCAGAACTTTAAAGAGCTAGTTGCCATGTGATGGCTTTGAAATTACGTTCTCTTTGTGTCCAGGACATAATGAAAGAATCACGACTTCCTCTCTGAGAAAAGTACTGAAAAATTCAAACTAATAACAGTGAATCTCTTTGAAATTGTTGACCCCACAAAAACGACAACTTGGTTTAAGAAGACTTAATTTTATGTGAAGTAGACATGATCTCTATTTTACGGTTTACAAATTATGCAAAAGCTATTCAGAACAAATTGGTTTTCACAGGCCATTCCCAGAAAATTCAAAATGTACATTCATTTGTCACGAAAATATCTTAAATGTATGGTACTTTAATTAAAATCATTGAGAGTCATTTTTGAGAAAATAAACAATTTGGAAACATTTTCCATGTAAAGGTAGATTAGGGAGCGGGGATTTTCTTGAAGGTTTTTGTATCGCATCTTCGGAAGATGCAGAAATAAATATCAAGTTTGGTTTTTAATCGACTTTTCATTTTCCAGTTTTACTGTTCCCAAATACAGGGACCTTCAACTAATTTGTTTTGTATACAGGGGACCTCAAAAAGGGCATTTTCAGTGAAGTCTCGGTATTGAATTGTTTGATGGAATGTGATACCTTCTTTACCTATATGTTCGAGGTAGAGAAGGTGAAAATGGGTCAAGGTTTTCACTGGTTTGAAAAAAAATAAATGTGTGTAAATAATTTAAGACAGAATTTGTGGCTTATATGCCAAGATCAAATCTAGAAACAGAAAGAATGTTTTATGATCAATAAGTTCACTGACGCAAGTAGCAGAAGTATTGTAAATCTTGGAGAAATAGAGTTTCAGATGTCTGTATGTATATCTTATTTATTCATGTAAAGAATTTTTACTTTCCCTAGAGGAAGTATTGTATTGCACCCAAAAATTCGATGTCGAGATTTTACCGGAAATATGTTTGGAGGCCCTTTGAGTCAGAAAAGAGCATTTTTAGAAAAAGGTCCGTGGTGTGTATGTGTGTGTGTGTGTGTGTGTGTGTGTGTGTTTGTGTTTGTGTGTGTTTGTGTTGGGCTGTGCACAGCATAACTCAAAAACGAGAAGTAAGTTAAAAACCAAAGTTGGTATTTAAGTTTAATGTCTTTCAAGGATGCCAAAAGAAGATTTTGAAGACAATTTCACCGCCCTAACTACCCTTTGCATGGAAAATTTTTCGAAAATTTTTATTTTCTTGAAAATGTCTCTTAACGATTTTGATTAAAATGCCATTAAATGTTTTGAGATATTTTTATGACAAATAAAATGTATATGTTGAATTTTCTGGCTATAGCCCCTGTAGCCGTATTTACTCTGGATGACTTTTGCATAACTGGTAAAGCGTAAGAGATAGACGAAATCTTACTATACAAAAATGTAGATTTTGCTAAAATACTCAATGTATGTCTAAATAATTTTTTATAGATTGAACCATTTCGGAGATATTCCTTGTTATTTCAGTTTTGGAGAACTTATACTTCTGTCAAATGGAACATCGTTATTCAATGTTTTATATGTTAACCATGCAAAGAGAAAGGAATTTGAAAGCTTTAAAAGATTTGACTATCGCTCAAAGCCTACTGTATTCCCATATTCTCCTTTTACCTACAAGAAGATAATAAGATAGATTCTCCAAATGTTTATCTTAACTAACACGAATATATAGGAATAAGAGTTTGTAAGAATGGTTGGTACAAGAGCAGAGAAAGTCATGTGAGTGCAAGACATCAGGTTTTTTACTTTTGTAAAGCAAATGAAGCGATAAAAAAGGAAGCACGTTCTGTTGAATACAAATGGTGATGTATTGAGGTTAAGACGGCGGAATATAATGTAATTTATTTACAGTAGTAAGTCTGTTTGGCAAAAAAATGTCTGCTTGTCTCTCTATCTCTTATTTTTATTTCTTGAAAGCTTGCAACCCTACTCTGAAAACACCTGGTTACGCAGAAGGTAAATGGAAACTGTGTTGGAATGAAGGCGCAGCAGAAATAATATGATACGCATAGACAGGCAGTTGTTTCATTCACAGCATTCTTTCACGTATGAATTGATTGCTTTAGCCTTGCTGTGCTAATTATCTAATCATTAAATATATTCCTTGACAATGTTTCGCCATAAACGCAAAAGCTGTCACAATATTAACAATTCCAGAATTTATCTTAACAATATATTTCTCCCGTGTGCTTTTAGTCAGAGCAAGATCATTCATCATATATAATTTTTTGTTTATGATATTCATTATTGTTTGCACAAATGTTTAATTCATGAGCGGCTCTCTCAAACAAAAATCGTGAGTTGCAGCGTTAAGTTTCCATATAAAGAATCCGAAGGCTGCCACTTTTCGCCTCTCCACTGTCACACTTCAAGTAATGTATGGAGTTCACCTGTTTACTGGACATCTGACATGCTTTCTGGGAAATTGTATTGTAACCAATAGCTTGTTTATTGCCGTTCCTAAATTTCTGGAAATTCTCAAGTTGCTAACATTCACTTGCCTGTCGTGATGTTGTAGTCCACGTAATGATGGTGTTTATTGTGTTATATGTTTCCAGGTTTACTGTTGTCAAGTGGCACATTCACAAGTCTACAATGTATAACTATAAAGAGCTAAACTGCGTTTTCGTGAGCTATAATTTTGCTTTACCATACAAGGAGAAGAAGTGTGCAGATGAAAGAAATAAGGAAAATAGTCTAAATAACAACGATTTCAAATATTTTCAAGAGAAACGATAAACTCCACAGAGAGAAATATGCACCTTAGACCGGTTCTGTAGTGGAGCGATCAGCGTTCTGTCTTTTCAACAGAGCTCCTAGGTTCGATTTCCGCCTGGGTTGCCAATTCTTCAACCAGAGAATCACTCACTATCTTCGAAAGCGAATGTGTGTCTAATAATTAAAAAATACCCCCAAAAAAACCACAACGTTAAATAAACTATAGTTTAAGGAGTAATAATAACGCCATCAGTTGCTTCTGAAATCAAAGCTCCTCATATGGCAAACAGGAGCTATGCAAATGAAGCTATTTAGAGGAAAATGGTTAATTTAAATGCGTTTATCAAAACGGGCCAAATGCAGAAACTTATGCTAGTTAAAATGACACAGAGAACCATTTTCGCACGAAAGCTTTGATTTTGATGGCAGGGGATTATGGGAGGATTAATTTCCAATCATTAATCTTAGATTTTTGTCAAGGATTTCTTTGGGAATTCTAACGCATTATATTATGTAAAACTTTTGCAGCTGAACAGCGCTTTGCTACATTGAGCCTTGTTTTCCAGTATTGCTGCTTGGGAATTTTCAAGATGCTCGTGTATAGAATATTTCTGGCTACATGCACACAGTCCTCACTGCCATCTTTAGTTTAAAATAAAAGTAGACTGTTAAAACAAGCTCAACGGAACACTAGCAGTAAACTCTAAAATAGAAGTCCACTACTACAAGATTTAAATATTTTGCACCGTTAAGACCTGTTTGAAAGATTTCGAAAGTACGAGTGCCAGCAAAGAGATAACAGTTAACCTGCAAAGTTCTTTTGACATCTAAGACGTGAAATCATAATAACGGCACTTATGATTTATTTGCATTTTACTTAGTTCCCTGGTAAATGCACTTCCTGTTGTTCTATGCTATTGGTTTCCCAATAGGGGGTGCCCCCCTGGGGGTAGGCTTAAGGGATTTGCAAAGATACGCGAGGAATAACTTAGAATAAAACGTAATCTGATTTTATTAATATAATAGTCTTACTGCCAACGATAACATACATACAAGTTTTCTGACACTAAACGATAAGTAATTTAAAATGAATTAGAAATACGCGTTAGTTCTAATTACAATAAAATCATCCGTGGAATATGCAATAATTGTTCTTGTTTGTGGTGTATTTGTTGATAAAAAATAACCAAGTCTCTCTTCTCTTGAGAATATTCATAGTATTTAAAAGGTGGCCACTAGAAGGGAAATATTTGTTTCAGAGCATTTGTGCAACATTTTTTCTTTTAACTTCAGGTAAATTAACCTCAATGGAGGTAACTAATATAACTGTATTAAAGCTTATTTTAAGTATAAAGTAACAAATTTATATTTAAGGTCTGTTGATACGTGATTATTTTTATATAATTCAATTTTCAATTATACTTTAACAATATCCTGTTTGTTAAAAATACTTCATGTGTAACTGTGAATCTTGAGACCCTCTAATTTATTTCAACATTGTTCTCCAATAGTTTTGTTTATCAGGAGAGAAAATACATATTTGTAAAAACTCGATGGAAGATCACAATGCTTGTTTAGGGAACTGCTATTTGTATATACTCTGTTTTCTTCGGACGTTCTTTTGTCAAAAAATGGGATAGTGTGCAGCTTAAGTACGCTTTTCTTTGACATTCTTTTGTCAGCTGAATGTGGTTAGTGCACGGTATTATCACCGTACAGGTGTCTCTGCAACATAATTATTTTCATACATTTATATTCTTTTTAAAATTAACTCTTGGGATCATTAAAAGCCCCATTCCGCCAATGTTAAACCTGCTAAATTTATTATCCATTATCAGACTCCATTTATAAGGTAGATACCTTCTTACAGGATGTAAATGCCTGACTTTTGTATAATATGTCTACCCACCTGAGTTATCCTTACGTTTTTGTATTATGGGTGTGAAATTTAATAAATTTGAGAAAAAAAGAAAGCTTTTCTAATTTTAGTGTATACAATAGTTGAGACGTTCGTGAATGCGAAAAATGCATCATTCTCCATTTTAAATGCCCTGCTGCATGTTTAAATGTTGTGTAAATTTTAATGCAACCCATGCATTGAAATTTTTTATCACTGTTTTCTCGCTAATTATATTTTCAACATTTGTATTCCTGTAAAATGTTCCTTGCAGAACAGTTTATCTATTACAGTAACGAAATTGCTACACATATTCACAGAAATAAATAAAAATCTGATGTGCTGCACTCGCATAACTTTTGTACTCTTGTACTCTTATTCTTGCAAACACATTCCTATATCTTCTCCATGTTAGTTGAAATAAACATCCTTTGCATGCTTAACATAAAAAACTGAACAACGATGTTGCATATGAAGAAAGTTTAAATTTTCCGAAATTGACATAAATAGCAAGGAATATCTCCGAAATGGTTCATTATAAAAAAAAATATTATTCACACATAAATCGTGTTTTTAGCGAGATCTACATTTTTGTACAGTAAGATTTTGTCTATCTCTTACGGTTTACGAGTTGTTCAAAAGTCATCAAGAATAAACAAGACTACATAGGCCATAGCCAGAAAATTCAAAATATACACTTCATTTATCATAAAAATATCTTAAGCATGTCATTTTAAACAAAACCTATAGAGCTATTTTCAAGAAAATAAACATTTTCGAAAACTTTTCCATGTAAAGGGTAATTTAGGGTGGGCCTATTTTCTTCAAAATATTCGTGTCGCATCCTTGAAAGACATTTAACTTAAATACGAACTTTGGTTTTTAACCAACTTTTTGTTTTTGAGTTATGCTGTCCACAGACACACGCGCGCGCGCGCGTGCGCGTGCACAGACAGACCTTTTTCTAAAAACTTTTTTTTTATTCAGGGGGCCTCAAAACATATTTCCGGTGAAATCTCGACATCGAATTTTTGCGTGGAATACAATACTTCCTCTACTTACCAGTAGAGAAAGTAAAAATTGCCCTAGGTTTTATTGCCAGATGTATCTAAGTATATACATATTTTTAATTTTAAAAAATACAATTTTTAGCCAAAAAATTTAAGTTTGAAAAATGTTGGAGCGTGAACTAACGGAGACACCGAGAAATCCAGGGCAATTTCAAAAAGTAGATGTTTTTTTAACCTAGGGTTAAAGCATCAAACCTAAATTCAAAATTTATTGTCGTGAGGAACTATTTTAGGGACGTAACAAAAATTAAACAACATTTATCATAATTTCTAAACTAATAGAGCAAAATGAATGAAGTTTAGGCGGTCACATGCTTACATTACATTACACGTATGGTATAATTTTTAAAACATTAACTACCTTTATTAGATCAGAATTTCAGATTTTCAGTCATAAGGAAGATGTGATTATTTTCTTAATTATAACCTCTTTTGATTAACTTTTATCAGTAATTAGTTTTTTTTTTAAGTAACCAACCATCTCATTAACACCAAAAAAGGTTCACAACAGCACTTATAGGTTGTTTCTATTACCCTAAATTAGTATTAGCTAACTTAAATACTTTGTGAGAAAAGGTATCATAACGAAAATGTCGTTCACGGAAGAAGCTCTTGAAAACAGAAATGGAGGAAACCAAGTCGCACATACTTGCAAACAAAGAAAGCACAGAGAAGCTGCCTTGTTTAACAGTGGTACAAATTTCTAGACCAAATTTTCCCTAAAATACGAGCTAAAGTTTGCATCTCTAGTCCAGCGACCTTTTTACTTTTCTCTAGAGGAAGTATTGTATTTGGTCCAAAAATTCGATGTCCTGATTTCACCGGAGAGATATGTTTTGAGGCCCCCTGGATCAAAAAAAAAAAAAAAGAAAGTTTTTAGAACAAGATCCGTGTGTGTGTGTCTGTGTGTGTGTGTCTGTCTGTCTGTCGGTCTGCCTGTCTGTCTGTCTGTCTGTCTGTGGACAGCATAACTCAAAAACGAAAATTTATAAACCAAAGTTGATATTTAAGTTTAATATATTTCAAGGATGCGACACGAAGATTTAGAAGAAAATAGTAGATGACATGAAAGTTTTTTCGAAAATTCTGATTTTCTCAAAAATGGCTCCAACGATTTTGTTCAAAAAGCCAAAGTTTAAGATACTTTTATGGCAAACAAAATGTTAAGTTGAATTTTCTGGCCATAGCCCATATGATGACTTTTGCATAACTGGTAAGCTATAAGAGATAGACCAAATCTTACTATACAAAAAATATAGATCCCGTTAAAATACACAAGATATGTCTAAATGCATTTTTTGTGGAGTGAAACACTTCGGATATATACCCTCTTGTTTGTGTGAGTTTTGTGGTACTTTAATTTTTCTGAAATGAAAGGCCATGATTCGTTTTCTTTTCTTTTTTTTTTTTATCTCTTGGCCGTGCAAAAAGAATGGAAGTTCAAAGTTTTAAAAGATTGGACTATCGCACAAAGGCTATTGTATTCACATATTCTGTTTGCACCTACAAGGAAATAAGCAGTAAGATAATTTCTGCAAGTGTTTATTTCAACTAACATGAATATAAAGGTATAAAAATTTGTAAGAATAGTACAAGAGTAGAGAAAGTAGAGTGCAACACATCAGTTTTTTTTTTTTTTTTCTATTGAAATGAAGCAGAATTCTCAGAATAAAATGGCGCATCCAGTGGCATTTTCAAAAATATATTTAAAGTGTGTCTACAATGATAAAGAGGAAATTCTATATAAGACTGCACAACTGGTTAAACATGCCATTTTGGGGGAATTTTCGCCATTTTAGTCTCTTCCTTTAAAAGGACTCGTGCAGAGTTTTAGATTTGCAGAGATGCTCTTCAGTGGCCTTGCTTGCAACCTCAAGTCATCAGGTTAAATTGAGTTACTATCGTAAACTATAGCTGCAATAATTTTTTTCTGTCCTTGTGGAAGACGTGTTATTGGATGCTGGCGAGGACGTGGCAGAACTCTTGGCTGATACCGTGGCCGGCATTTCCTCTGTTGCGGTCTGCCACATCACAGAAATCTTGTTCTTGTGGTAAAGGGGTTCTTGCTACTCACGAGATAATAGCAGGTACTGCAGAATTTGTAGTTGCTGATTCTGCCCAGCTTCCCTCCAGGAGCACGCGTCTGTAGTCAATCATCACCTCTTGTTACCACTCTTCATAATAGCAAACTTATCTATCTCTTATAACTGTACCAAGTTATTTGTTGATAGGGAAATAGAAAATGCCATCAGTTCCATGAAAAATGTTCCTTTAATTTTTACATTCCGTGTGCTAGAAGTGTATTTATTCTCCCTAACTTTCTAAGTGAAATAATAATTCATATTAATAATAAAACAAGAATACTTCCGCTAATTAATCATTTTTACTTTACTACTACGTATAGTAAGTAGAGGAGGTATTGTACTCCACCCAAAAAATTGGATGTCGAGATTTCACCGGAAATATGTTTTCAGGCCCCCTGAATTAAAAAAGGCATGTGTGTGTCTTGGTGCCTGCGTGCATAACAAAAGTGAAAAGTTGGATAAAAACCAAAGCTGATATTCAAGTTTAATATCTTTTAAGGATGCGACACGAAGATTTAGAAGAAAATTCCTCCACCCTAAACTACCCCTTACAAGGAAATATTTTCGGAAAGTTTTATTTTTTCAAAAATGGGCCTAACGATTTTGATTAAAATGCCATATGTTTAACATATTTTATGTCAAATGAAATGTACATTTTGAATTTTCTGGCTATAGCCCATGTAGTCCTGTTTAGTCTTGATGATTTTTGCATAATTGGTAAATCGTAACAGATAGGTCAAATCTTACTATACAACAATGTAGATCTTGCTAAAGCACATAGTTTATGTCCAAATATATTAATTTTTTTGCTAGAGTGAACCATTTCGGAGATATTCCTTGTTATTTGTGAGTTTTTTGGAATACTTCAACTTTCGTCAAATGGAACATCGTTATTCATTTTTTTTTATCTTAGCCGTGTAAAGAGAACGGAATCTCAAAACTCAAGATTTGACCATCTACCCTACCGTATTCTCATACCCCCTTTGCACCTACAAGGAAAATAAGCAATAAGATAATTTCTGCAAATGTTTATCGCATCTAACACGAAGAATATATAGGGATAAGAGTTTGTAAGAATGGTTAGTACAAGAGTAGAGAAAGTTATGTGGGAGCAACACATCAGATTTTTTAAAAAAATTAATGCTTTACTAAGTAATGAAGATTTTAAAAAACCAACAGTAATTTTCTTGAAAATTGTTTTTGTGTATATAAGTTAGGTGGTGTTATGTTACAATCACACTGCATTCTCTACCATTACAGCTTCATATAATATTTAAATATCACAGTATTATTAGCAGTGTATTTACGTTAAGTTATCCAGGTACATTTTGTCTATAAATTATCCCAAATTAAGTAATATGGGCTTTATTGTATGCAAGATAGCACAAACCAGCATAACTGTTCCCATATCGTAAGCCAATTATCCTACTAAGGAATCTATGTAGGAATAAATCTTATGTATTATGCTCACTGACTTTCTGTACGTGTTCTTTAACAAACTGGTGCAGCAAATTGCTCCAACTTCAAACTGTGTTTAGTTGTAATTGTTAGATTAATTAAATTCTGTTTTAAGTGTGCTTAAATGTGACGTGAGGCTATGGAGGTAAAAAGAATGTCAAAGAACACTTGTGGGTTAAAATTCCAACACACTTTGCCAATCCCTAACGTTGGTAAAGAAATTCTATTGTTGATGAGCGTTGTTATTATTGTTGTTGCTAAAATACTAAAGTAGTCTGAGAGAAAACTTAAATTTTGTTTTGTTTACCTTCTTTTGTTTGTTTGTTTCTTTTTCTTTTTTTTCTAACTTCGTTTCCCTGTTCATGTTATATGATATCAAAATAACCTTCAAAGGACAAAACTGAGGTTGACAAAATCACAATTCGCTAGCTTAGTATGCGTCTTACAGCACTCCATTTACATTAAAAACATTCGCAACAGTCAGACGAATGGAAAAATGAGAGAGCGTAGCATACTTTCAAATAATATGAGTTCAATTAAATAATAAATAATTAAATAAAATTAAAATAAATAAAAACATCAAGTATTTATGATACCTCCAAATTAATGGATGGGGTAAACACTGGCTTAGAGAAATAGGATGAAGTTTTCTCACAAGCATAGAATGTTTTTCAGTTTGGAACTTGGAGTAGTATTCCTGCAATCTTTCTTGTGTTGTATTTAAATACAAGCGATTTCTTTAATGGAGGTTTACTGCGAATTTTCAACCTTTTAAAGGAGAAATGTGGCTCAAAGTTGTAATATAAATTGAATTTCCGTGCCCAGAACAATAATGACATATCTGAACTTGTTCTTAACTATTTTGTCATTTGCACAAGTGCTGTATAAAAGCAAATATAGGCAGCTACTGATGTATTTTTATAAATACTTGTAACGATTATTTGTTTTTGCTAAAATAACAAAAATAATGCTCATACGATTCTAAGCATGCGAGCTGTCAATTTATATAGGCGTCCATGAATAATGCGACTGGATGCCGCGGATCGCGCGGTCTTTGCGTGCTATGGCTCGGCACCTTTCACCGGCAACTCGATGGCCGAACGTACAGTGGAATCATACAAGGTAACACCTTGTCTTATGGCAGATGCTCGAAATGCTAGGATATGGATCATAGGTTTGCTAGGCACGGACACATTCGCATGTTCTTGTGGCATCTAACACAATGTCTACACCTAGCATATGTGTTACAAATAAAAACAGACTGTCTTAATTGCACAAAAACTATTCACAGATCTGCGAACGCACTTCACTTGAACCACTCACCGCTGCTGGCAGTAAATATACGGCGGGAACCATTTCGCTCACTTGGCGGTATCGGCGTCCGGCACGCTCCAAGCGGAGGATCCTGTATTTAGGTATCGGTTACTACATTTCCATGGGGAATTAGAATCAATTTGAGTCCTAGCCCTTTTTCAACACGATCCGCGTTTCTATTTTGAATTCAATTCATATTGAGATCGATTTGGATACACTCAAGCATAAATAATTCAAGCTTTTATGTTGGTCATTTGGTTTATGTTGGCAAACTTGTAAAAAAAAGTTTCTGCGTATGTTAACAAGGTTTTGAGGTTAATGACTGTTTTTGAGAAGAATATATTGCGAGATTATTGAAACAATAACAGTGACTTTGTTTTATTACACCGTTTTTGCTAAGAAAATAATGAGAGCGTGCAGCGGATTACGAGTACAGTAGAAGTTAGCATTTTTGATGGATTCAAATCGATTTGAATTTGGTAGATGTTTCCATGCATCAATTTCCATCCGATTCCACTTCCAGGAGGATTGGATCCAAGAATTCAGTTCGATCTTAATCCGATTTTCCATGTAGTACCTATTCAATCCGGAATGAGTACTCAAATTAATTTGAATTCCTCATGGAAACAGTAAATATTTTGAATTTGGACTCTCATTTAAAAATAATCTTTAAAAGTGAGGAAAACAGCGAATATACATAGGCATATATGTAACAGCATATAACCAAGAAATTGTGTGGAATATTGCATTTGGCTTGCGAAAAATATTATTAATAGTCTCACATAGTAAAGCAGGTCGAAACAGTATCTTTCAATACGAGCCTGGGAAGTGAATTATCATCACAGCATCGAGGAATCGCTTGAAAAGACTATACGAAGTCGAACTTTAACTATTTCTGAGGTTCTGTTATCCGCTCCCTACATAGGTATCTATTGAAATATTAATGAAAACGATTTCTAACGAACTTACCAACGCCACCTCGGATTTGCAGTAATGCAATACTGCCGATTCAACAGATGTAACTAATATGATATATGATTCTATAATTTAGGAGGTTTTGAGCCAGTTGTTTCATGTCTTATGCTGTGCCTTTAAGCGGATTGTTTGTAAATAATATGGACGATGACAGATTCAGTATTACAAGACGAATGTGAAGTCGGAGACATTGAAAAATTGTGTTGTATTTTACTGTTTACGGCCTTACTATTTGTTGTGTTATTACAAATCAATTTATGTTGGTAAACATGAGTTTTCCTGGAAGCGCCTTAATGTATTGGAATTCTAAATTCGTTGTGTGCAAATACCATGAGAGATGTGGCTTACTAAACCCTGTTTCTTATAACTAGGGCTCGGATTTTTAAGTAAATACATATTTTGTTTGCGTCCTAATTCGAATTTGAAACCGTTGCGTTTCCTTTCCCATGATTGGCTAATGAATGATGTCAAACAAGCCGTGTACAATGCAAAGTTAGGCTATAAGAGTGATATAAACACTCACACATGCTTTTGTCATCCTGAGAGTCAGGTGTAAACCGAAGGGTCTTCCCATCTATTTGTTGTTAAGAATTTGCATACATTCCAGATATATTAATTCCGTTGCGTAATATATTTAATTCATAGGTTATTATAATGTAAATCTGATATCACCTTGGAATATATGAAGATGAATGATCATGCCAAATAAGGAACTATTTTGCATCGGATAACAACTTACTCCACGACAGCAGCCAATGAAAGTAATTAGTCACGTGGCAATTTAGGGATACGGGTAAAGTTATATGTAACAGACCTATACCAGACGTAGTATTGGCAACCTGTCGCGAAATATTTGGCCCCAAGTGGCTCTTTTCTGTGCAAACATGGCTAGAATGACATGGTGCACATCCCGGAAGGCGTTTTTTAAATGGCTGGGTTCAAGTTGAGCGGAATGAGGTCGTCCCACCCTCCATTTCCTCGCCACAATGCAATGTGCAATGTTTAGCAGCTCCATTTTAATTGCTTCGGTTCGCCTAAGGTCACTCTCATCAAGGACGCAACATCTCTGTGATTTCGCATTGTACTGTGTCAACATTGCTGTCAGCTTCTTTGCATCACAACGGCGCGGCTCTGACATCTCATTTCCTTTTGTCACACACGTTCCTTGTTCCTGTATTAGCGTCTCATTTTCTCCACGGAGCGTTTGTTTCAGTGTGTCTCAAGTTGTCCTCGATGCAAATAAGTGCGCGGAACACTTAAATTGTGCGTGGACACATCCACATTAACTTCTGCTACAGTGTAGACCTTGTCAACATTGTCTGTTTAGATTCTCTTTTCATTGTATATTTCTACATATATGGATCATTGTGACTGATGCGATAGGCAGACAGCAGTTTTCAACATATCTGCTACTGACAACTCTTTCAACTTCCATAAGACTTGCTGAAACTCTGATTATTTACTTGAAGACGTTGAAGAAAATGAAAATATGAAATTGAGAAACTAAATGTAATTTCTCTAGCGATTGGAAGATAATGCGAGAGAATTGGAGTTCAAATCCTGCCAAGACCATCCTCTCACAAATGTGTTTTTTTTTTGGGGGGGGGGCGGGGAGGAGGGGGGCCCTTCTGGGTTTTCTTCAGTTTTCATAACTGGCGAATGCCAGGAAGGTGTCCTAAACCTAGACCTGTATCCTTTCCTATCGTTTCTCAATTATCATTTCCAGCTATAGAAATCCTTATGCAAATTATTTACACTCTACCTTTGCACCACAAAGAGTAAATAGAGACAGAACGGGGACCAAAGGCCAGTGACAGGCAGGAAACCAAAAGAAGCCAAAAGAATGAACGAGATATTTGGGTTATTTGTTATCTATAGTCCAGTGACAGTTCAACCTTAGTTTCTTCCATCTTGGCTTTATTGCTTAGAACTTCCTGTGCCTGATTATTTCAATTCATGTAAAAGCAACGTCCACCGCCTGTGGTGTCGTGTGTAGTAAGATCGGCGTGTAACGCTACTGAAATTAATAAATAATAATTAATTCGGACATGAATTAATTCGCCATACCTGAAGCGAATCACCTAAAACTCGCAACTGTAGAAAGATATCTATAAATTATCCTTAATTTTGATCCTTCTTCTTTTTATCTTCTTCTTCTTCTTCTTCTTCTTCTTCTTCTTCTTCTTCTTCTTCTTCTTCTTCTTCGTGTGTACGATAGTATCCTGTTCATTTCCCCTTTTATTCCTCGGATGAGTTATAGATGCCGTCGATCCATCTGCTAGTCCATTTCCCATCTAAAGGCCTGCCTTTGGCTCTTATGGTTGTTTCCCATCCTGTTAATGTGTTCTTTCCGTTGCTCATTAATACATTTTGTTATATCCCGAATTTCGCAATTTTCTCTGCTTTCTGTATTGTGTATTTTATCTAATAAAGTTTTCCCTTGAATTGTTAATATTTTCCATTCGCATTTACTTAAAACTTGTTTTGTTTTGAATATATCTGCTCTGGTTTATGCTGCATAAGTTGAGATTGGTCGAACTATTGCTTTATAAATGCGGACTTCACTCTCTAATGCCATAGTTATACTAATTTCGCCAAATCATATATTTTATGCATTGTGATATCTGTGCTGCTTTATCAGCCTGTGTTTTTACTTCTCGATTTAAATTTTTGATGCTCGTTATTTGAATACCCAAATAATTAAATTCTGAAACCTGTTCAATAATTTTAAATTTTGATCCGATGTCAATAAAATTCAAAACGTGTCAACGAGCTCTTCTCAAAAAACGGATGCATAAGGCACCATATGAAGTGTCCTTACTTTTTGTACCGAGTTTAATAAACTGTGTGAAATTCTCGACAAGTTTTATCCACAAGGCTCCTCCCAGAAGCAAATCCTGGCTGCGTTTCTCTAATAATAAATATATTCTAAGTAAGCCAGGTTACTTGCATAACTCCAGATATTTTAGCAAATCCAGTACAAGCATAATTCATTCAAAGAGACGTAATGAGATCCTGAAATATGAATTCTCAGGAAGAAGCTTTGCGTCTAAAGCTAAAGGCACCGTAAGAGGGTGCACTTATGCCACTCTAATTTTGCAAACTCTAATGTTCTCACTTTACGTAGCTCCCGAAATAAATAAAGGGGAGGGCCAACTTAGTCACGTGCACCAGTCGCCGACAGACATAACCTTCCCTTTGCATGTGTAGTTACATCTGGACCAATTGGATAGCTGCAATTTTTTTGTTCCTTGCTTTGATCTGAAGCCAAGTAAACGCATCTCTCAGGATTTAAACAGCAATATTTGCAATGCAACAACAGGAGCTATAAATTCAAACAAATATACATATAACGAACATTGATTCGTTTTCTATCCCAATATAAACATTTACGCAGAAATCCTGCCCACCATTTTATCATTGAGTTCATGCGATAGACTCAACGGAAGTAAATTCTTCGTCACCGCAATTTAGAAAATGTTTCTATTAATTTTGCGAACGAGACTTTTCCAGCGATTTTTAACACATCATTTCGATCTAAGGTCTATTATGCCCAGCATTTCTTGAGAGTGGAACATTTACAAAGCCTTGTAGATTTCAGTTATCCAAGCTAACGCATCAGACCGTGACGTAACTTGATAAGAAATTAATGAGTTAAAGCTTTATCGACGCTACAAAATCAGCCAAATGTAGGATCAAGCTTTGAACCATCCCTACCCTGTTGCTTTCCTCAGGGTAGCGTCTATTACTGACATTGGATTTGTGTGCATTAAAATATCTCAAATGTATTACACGCATTTATGTCTTGTAAATAAATCTTACTGCTAAACATTCTTAAATCCAAAATGGCATAAATATTCGTCTACAGTATGTCAGAGTATTATGTTTTTAAGCAGTTTATATCTTCTATTTAAATGGTTGTAAATCGAGGCAATAACCCATAAAGTATTTAGTTTTTTGCCACCAAACCTTCTTAATTGGCCATGTGAGTACTTCTAATAGTGAAAGATTGAATGTCAGTATCAACAGTAAATTAAAAATGTTTACAATTCATAATTGTAACTTTTTAAACTTATCTAAAAAATAAAGGATCGCAATTTCTGGGGATTACTTTATGATGGATTTCAGACACTTTGGAAATAAACTCTTCGAATATGCTTTATAATTTCGAAAGTGTACAGTTTCATACACTATTTTTTCTAGTTTGATCTGCATGTATAGTGTCATCATTATCTTTCCATATTTACAGATATTAGGCAAAATTTGAAAGCACTAATTATGGGGACAGTTTTTGTGCGTGAACCACCGCTTAAGTTTTGCTCAGAGGCCTCATTATCAGGCTTGAGGTTATTTTACTTGCCGTAAATATACGAGTCGGATGCAACGTCTTTATTTCCCTTGCAAAGGGAGCCATGCCAAGGACTTTTCCACCGGGAAAAAAAAAATCATCGCCCTCCGCCGGGTTTGAACCTGCGACCTCGGGAACCAGAGGCTAGCTAGACTACGGAGGACGACAGCTTTGTGTTGATAGTAACATGAGCGAAGGGACCTTTATTCAATGTTGCCATCAACGTTTGGAAAGAACGTCAATATTTAAAGGTATAGAATGTGATATAACAAAACCTGTAACCTTGCAGAAAACAAAAATGAGATTTAGAGTGCCTCGATATTACGATTTTGAGTCCCCTGAATACTCGAGCTACGTCCCTGAGTGTGAATATCGGATAGTGACACCCGAAGCCCGGGTAACGGGAGCAAAACTTAAAAACTTGCACAAAATAACAAATAAATACACATTAAAACTACACATTTCAAAATGTTAATCGAGGTGGGAGAAATTCATGGACTATTTCATACATTGCGGCGTTAACATACCATATACGACTGGTCCTCTTTTTTTTTTTTCTTTTTTTTTTTCTGTACAAATTATCATTCTTTTGTTTAGTCCGTGTCGCCAACTGCATCGTCACCGAAAAACAATTTATTACACATTACAATCGATTAGCAATCAAAATAACACTCCATCTCAATATGACAACTGAGTGAGATTTATTTGAGGTTATAAACTGATTTTCTGCTATAACAACATAACATCGAAATACATGTAATTCTTGGGTTTCATTTTCCTCAGTTGGTAGTGCCGAGTAAGTTGAACTAGATCAACAGAAATTAATATATATTACGTTAATTTGTTATAGAATTAACATTTTCTGGTCAGATCTTTGCGATATAGTATTTAAATTCATGTTTTATTTATAAAATAGTCCAGATAAATATAATTAGACGGTCTGACATTCCCAGATAAATTCTGCTTTTATTTTCATTTCCCTTTCCTTTTTATTCAATCGAAACTTTTCCAAATAGATATATTGTGTGTAAAATTTTGATTCTTGAATATACGGACAGTGTTGAGTATTGCATTATTTTAGGTGAGAAGTATCCCAAATATTAACTTAAAGCGAAGCTTTGGTGACATCATCCGTGTTGTGCTGCGCTCACATCTTAAGACGGGGCATGTTACACTTCTAGCTTTAATACAGGAAGCCAAGCCGGGAGATGAAAATGATGATTAATGATCCATAAAGCCTTTGAGGGAGGCTAGGAAGCGGCAGCAGTTGGTAGCACTGTAAGGCAACGAGGAAAACGTTCTCTACTGAGAGGACGGGGATATCCCTTATCTTCCGAATACAGGAGTGGATACACGCAGAAGTGATAACTGTGCAGTGTTTGTGTGGACGGTAAAGAAGAGCTCGAGACAAAACATTCACAACTGCGATTAGAGCTACATACATGTTTTGCGGTAACAGTCAGTGTGTTATTGTGTAAAATTTGTGTATGAGGATAAGTGAATAACCTCTGTTAGCCATCGTAGAATTCGTAAAGTAATTTTATCCACAGCAACATGACGTCTACTGCTACAACTTATTACGTTTTCGCGGTAAGTTGTGCAATATTTCCTATTGTTCAGAGAAGTTATTTAAGTGGTGTTGGTTTTAAATATAACAGTTCAGGGTTTTAACTTAGGCTGGGGAATTTGGTCTAGTTGTATTTAATTTCTTGGTGATATCGCCCCGATTACTATAGCTTCGTTTGTTCACTTGAACCAACGTAAGCAAGACAAACGGCATTTCCAGTTAATGTTCAATCCTATTCGCCTTCAATTTTTAAGTTCCATTCCTATTAAGCTAGGTGGAGTAATTGCATAGTTATATCTATTGTAATTATATTTGCCATGCATTTTGAAATTAGTCTTCTTCCTATATCATCTACATGGAAGAACTTGCGGCTAGTAGATCTTATTTATTATTATTATTATTATTATTATTATTATTATTATTATTATTATTATTATTATTATTATTATTATTATTATTATTATTATTATTATTATTATTATTATTATTATTATTATTATTATTATTATTATTATTATTATTATTATTATTATTATTATTATTATTATTATTATTATTATTATTATTATTATTATTATTATTATTATTATTATTATTATTATTATTATTATTATTATTATTATAGGTAGAAAGCCTCCTGTTGTATTTAAAAAATAGTTTATAACTCATCGTAAAGCTAGGACTCTAATAGCAGTAATTTACTGCTTTAATGAGCAGCACTATACTGCTATTTTCTGTAGTAAAACAGTTTAGTCTGGTAATGAACATCGTAACTTTAAACATGAATTTCTATATGTGTCATGTTTACTAAGTGCTGTTTTAAAACTGCAAGGTGAAGACTCCCAAGAAATTTCATACTCCCATAAAAACTTTATGTGAATGTTTTTCGACATAATTATCAGTAAGATACTGTCTGAACATGCTTATGTCGGTTAAAATGAAGTAGATAGAGAAATAAGCATTTGTAAGGGTAATTTGTGTAAGAGTGAGTATAGCTCTCTGTCTCTCTCTCTCTCTCTCTCTCTCTATATATATATATATATATATATATATATATATATATATATATATATATATATATATATTTGCGAACAGAGTTTCTCTGAATTGAAGTACCTATATTAAGTCTGTATCGCAATAGGCTACGCGACGATCACTTGGTGTATCTTCTAAGGGTTTTACTGTATGACTTGGTCGCCAAATATTGTTAGACTTGTTAAACGTAAGCAGTACCAAACAAGTCACTAATGAACAGATGTTTATCGCATAAAATTTGAAAGTGCTTTCGTAAATCAAATGCAACGCACATGTAACCAAACCGCCACTGTGACACAAAGCACGCCTGTGAATGTGAATGCCAAAGTCCGCGTATAATGGAAGGAGGTAAATCCAACCTCCCCTCTTTCGCCACCGTTGGGCATGGCTGTGCTACTTCTACTACTACTACACACTCGAAAGCGAAAGTGCTGTAATAAAACAATAGCAAAACCAATTTTATTGTTTCTATAATATCATAATACATTCTTCTCAAAAACATTCACAAAAGCGTATTAAAATACGCAGAAAACATATTTTTACGGGTTCGGCAACATAAGCCAGTGACCAATATGAAGCTGGAGTTGTTTATGCTTGAGCCTGCGTATTCAAATCGATGTCATTCTGGAGTGAATTCAACATGTAAACCCGGATCGTATTGAGAATGGGATTGGATTCATCGATTTCAATTCCTCATGGAAATGTAGCAGTTGATAGTCAAGTTCACCGTGTATTAGACAGGAATATTCAGCGTTGCTTATTTGGGACTAACGCAGCGACTACTCCAATCTTTACACGTAACCTGAACGTAAATACGATAACAGCGCCTCCAATCCTCTGCTATAACTAAACTACCAAGTTATACATAATTTACCTACTGCTAGTGAAACTCGACATTCGCTTTTTTTCTGAAGACGTTACTGCAGCTGTGCTCTGCTATATTGAATATAAGACGTGCTGATGCTGCAAATATTTCTCAGCGTCGGCTACATAGCAGCAAATACGAGACAGCGTACAGACATTTCTCAACTTTATGGACCATCAGCATTTTACAGAAGATTACTGCGCTGCCCATACTTAAGATTCCTGGATCAAAAAAGTGTGGTAACAGTATATTTTGCGATCCTGCGTACTGTTGTCTTCCAGAAATCTTTAACACTAAGAATTCGCACGATCGCAAAAAGGTATTTATGCTCCACCATGCCATAATGTGGCACTTCTACCCACTGTAATGGGCCTTACTATATCCAGCTGTTCAGAGCGATGCTCCTATCCACTAATCAAAGGTGAACCTGTTCATAACGCGATTGCTCTCCACCAATCAAAAGATTCGCATATAGCGATCAATACTTCGCCGTCTGCGCACATTACCATAGCTGAAAGCGAAACTATCGACTCTCATATGTTCAATCGAATAGCAATTTGTTCCGAGTTTAGAAAAACTAAAAATGTCGGACACGACTGATGGGGACTAAATTCAATTTATCTTCTCGTTTTTGAAAATCTACTTTTTAAAGAATACTGTACTTCTTAATGAATACTGTCTGTATCATTGTGTCAAGGCCAACATAGCAGTAAACTCATTAATTTCGCAGTTGAAGGCGCAACTATCGATTCTCGTATGTACAATCGAATAACAAATGCATGACTAAAATGTCCGAAACCTGTGACAATAACATGCAGCGTAGAACAGTTATAAATGTTTTAAACTTGACGTGTGGAATAACTATGTTCATACGTTTCGTCCACATCATCGGACGTCTATCGCAGTTGTGGACTAAACTGGACATAATTACTCCAGCAGACCACGGCAAATCAGCCCGGAAGTTTCTTCTACAATTATCAACTCCGGCCGTGAAAGCCTACGCTTACTATATGAACATTTTTAATAAATACATTCATGTTTTCAACAATTGCAGCCTTTAATTCAATAATATACAGCTAAGCACCTGCTAGAAGTCCGTCAACATTATCGAAAATAATGACCAGATGGAATTTTGGTCAAAGCACGGGTTAATTTGAGGATGTTCATTAGCAGAAATGGAGTACTAGATTCCTAGAATGAGTAGTTTTAATAATGGCAGCTGTTGAGGCGTTAATCAAAGGCTGAGCGTGTTCAACAGACACCGTAATAGAGAAGTTGTGATGGTTCATATTATCTGCCATCAGCCGGCAAGTGTGCGGAATAAAGGCCTCGAGGTGCCCTTGATGTGTTATCGATGTTGCACTTGTTACCAGACCAATTTCACTGTCGGAAGGGACGAGAATGATGTATTGCTGTACCTCAGGTGCACAACACTGCTTTCAAATGTTTATGCTCAACTATTTTTTATCTTTAATGGTCGTCAGGCTTTGTGTTCCACCAAAAAATTCAAGTCGAGATTTCACCACAGACAGATGCGTGGAATCCTGCTAAGCATTCCCGAAAATCGTCTCTCTCAAACTAACTTCTTTCGTTTTTAAAATCGTTTTAAAAATATTTCCTACATGTTGATTCAAATTAATTTAGGGAATAAGTATGGTAAGCGTCTTCATTATTATAGAATTTTATGTAACTCAGCAACTTCAGAAAAGCATAAACATTTTGAGCAACACATTTTAAATAAAACACAACATCCACTCTTATATATTAATGGTTCACATTTAACTGGAAATCCAGAGGATTAAAACGGTTAGCAAATCTGGGAAACTGTTTCATATACGTATGTCATGTTTCTTATCGTATGTCAAAAAGTCAGCGAAACAACTAGTTTTTAGCAAAATGTCAGGGGAATTGCCACAGAAATTCTCTGTTGTGGGTTTTCGTAAAGCAGCAGACATGCGGATTCATTTGAAATTTGAAATTGTATTAGAACACCGCAAGACATGGCAAACCTGGATATTGTGTTGACCAGGCCTCCTGCCACCCGCCATTAAATTTTGTGTCTGCTATAGTTTTACTGATTTGTTTATATTTTGAATTAGCATACGTTTTGGTATCTAGGGCACCATAAAAGCAATTTTCTTTGTATTGAGCTTAATTTGCAATTTTTAAATATAGTACATTATTATTACTGCTATAACTGAAATAAAATAACAAGGAGAGCATTAGGCGGCTATGGGGATGATGGAGGCCGATTAAATACTCAATGAAACGATACTGCATAATTTCAATATTGTTTCCTTTAGACTTTAAAGTTATCCCCCTCCTGCTTTCAGTATATTTAATGATATTTGGGAGAAAAAAAGTAAAATATTAAAAATCTCCATTGTAGTAAACATTTCTCAATACAGTCATGAAAAAATAGGGGTGTGCCATCAGGTCATAGCGAGCCTCAGTGAAACCATAGGGTCCTGTGGTTTGGAGGTTTCATCCGAGGTTAGGATAAGGTTGTGTGTGAACTATATTGAAATAACGGATATATCAGAAACTGAACATTTGCCAAATCTGACTTCGCAATCCTGGCGGATTACCACTAACATGGTCTAATTGGCAGTTCCCTCTGCGCATGTGCACTTAACAAAATGGCGTGAATTGACATCCGATGGCTTTACCAAGTCAGAAATTGTCTTAAAGTGGGCGAGAGGTTAGGTTGCAGCTCTTTCAAGTGTTCGTGTCTCATCTTTAAACCACTATTAAATGCATTTCTCTGTCCTAAATTACTGTTTTATCACATTAACTATAAGTTACGTATGGAATTAGTTCTAAATTGTTTAATAAAGACAAATGACCATAACTTGAAGCTGAAAAGCAGTTCGTTGCTGCAGTACAGCTGCTACGGTACATATATGCAATATAGGCCTCCTTCATCCAAGGACATCTGATTTGTTTTGAGCATCTTGCGCTGTGTGATGAATGATTTGATAGAGGCCATCTCTTTTGACTTCTTGTGCATTCTCCAGCTGTGCTTTCGCATGACTCGATTCGTTTGGGAAAGGATTGTAGCCATTTAAAGTAACAACTCCGTAACCAACATGCATATTAATTATCTCCCGCGATTGCTTTTGTTTCTTTGCGCGTTTTGATGTTACGCTCCGCTGTTTTCCGGGACCGCATCTCATAAGAAGAAAGAAAGAAAACGAAGAAAAAGGCTACACATTTACTGCGTGCGTACAAAAAGAAAAAAAGAGAGATGATGCTGCGGCTCGACACGATTCACACAGCTATAGAAGACTCCTGAAGGCCGTTCTGCACACGCTTCACAATGGTACGTGACCAACACGCGGTGTAATGAGTAAACACTGCTGCCCTCTATTGTCTGTAACACGAGCTTGTAACGCTTAAATAAGTCTGCGTGCAGCTCTGCAAACCTTTTAGTTCAGTTCTTATCATACGGTGATGCGCTTCTCCATTAGCGTTTATGCTTTTGGTGTGGCACGGAAACCGCTTACGACTGGATCTCGTTAATAGAATCAAATACATACTGAGTCCCATAGCCAAAATATGCATATATATTGTATTTTCTAGTTAATATTTAGTAGTTTTATGGCTCGGATATAAGCTCGCAGTATGTAGGTATCGATTATGTTCGCATTATGTAGGTATCGATTATGTTAATAGCATCGCCTGGCGCCAAAACTTGTCTATCTTCTCATGGCATTGCCCTGGTTTTGAACTTACTTTGTGTTCCCAGAGCAAGGAAACATACCGAGGGTCACAAAGACATTAAAAAGAGCGTGATGGTGTATGAAGAGTTCACATGCACTGTCTGACGACCAGAAGAAGGCGAGCTCTGGGAATGTGCCACCTAAACATTTTGGACCATTTCCATCAATGTATATGCACGCTAATATGATATGCAGTGCGTTCATAGAACGACCGGACCGCCCAATGGCGGCACCAGACCGGGTGAGGACCGGCGCGCCCACCGTCAGAGTTACACGTAAACGACCGGCAAGTCAAGGGTGCGGAACACTAACTACTGTACTAACTTACATTAGGCTTACCTGCATCATAACAGATGTTGAAATCGTTGACCTTCAAACAATTTTGGTTTACTTGCATTATTACCGCATTTCTCTCATGATGTCCTTCAATTGTTGTCGTGTGCGGATACTTTATTCTTTAACGTTCCCCATGAATAAAAATCGCATGGAGATAGGTCAGGGGAAGGAGGTGGACTAATTATTCTGTTACCACACACAGTTCACTATTCATACACAGAATTCGCAGCAGTGTGCGCTATAGCTGAATGCTGCCGAAACCAGCCACACAAACTTTCATTTCTTACTAATTGCGGAAAAAATTATTTAAAATAGAATTTACATAAACATGTGGGTCAACTGTACCGTAAACTCACTTACTGCACACCAAACCCCAACTTTTGCAGTGGAGCGAAGAGCTTCTTGATATGGCGATTTTCGGTAAACCAGAATTGTTTTCGGATATATAGGTAATGGGTTCGTGTTGAAGGTCTTCAATTTCAACGTCTGTTATGATGCAGGTAAACCTAATGTAAGTTGGTGCAGTAGTTAGTGTTCCATGCGCATGCCTTGCCGGTCGTTTCCGGATAGCTCAGGCGGAGAGCGAGCCGGTCCTCGCCCGGTCCGGTGTAGCCGCGGGGCGGTCCGGCCGATCTATGAACGCACTGTACAATATACAATATTACCTATCATAGCACAGACAAGATTGGATGTGGACCATAGGTGATTTACATACTCACATTTCCTAGTAAACAAATCGAGTTAAAGAACTCCTTCGGGACGAAATTGCGGCACACCGGTGGCGCTGATATGATCCTGGAAATTGACAACATTGTTAACAAACAGAACATTTATTTTTCGTGAGACTTTTTAAAGTTCAATAATACATTAAGTACGCAGATTATGGTAAGGATATACCGATAGAGAAACTCTTGAGCCTGGACAGTGGTATGTGGTTTACCACATGGAGCCTGACTTATCAGCAAAGGTGGACATATTGAACATCTATGAGTTTCTCCTTAATTTAGTGTAAAATTATCAATTATCCGTTGTGTATGAATTTCTAAAATGTTTCACAGATTTCTGAATAATCCTGTACGAAGGTTAAGTTTTTATTTTCTCTACCACTTGCTTATATCTGGGATTACCCAGGACAGATACTGTCATTGACTTGTCCTAGTTTGCAATCGCGCTGTGGAGTGAGGAGCTTCTCGGTACGATGTAAACAGAGTAATATCAGTAGTTCAAAATTGCTGTCCACAGCGCATTTGAACCGTAAGGTTTTCGCGTACTATAGTCTTAGTACAGAAAGTAAAAATGTTCTGGATGCTTAACATAGTTTTATCACAGAAATAGCATCGTAAAGTTGCCTAGAATAAACGGATCATACAAGTTGTCAGTTGTAGTGGGACTAATGACTGTTGTGCAAAGCTTCGCTCTTTACACTGTAGCATTTAGGAAAACTTAGTACACTTAAAATAGGACACTAGTTGGTGTGAGTTGTGATCCAAGAAACGATTTCCGAGATCCTTGCAATAACAGAAGACCTGAACACATAAAAGCCTTATTTTTGGAGCATTGGCAGCCGCTGCAGAGTGCGTTCTGTTTAATGATTGAAATGCTGTGCCTGGTTGTTATTGACAACTGCCGAGGAGCTATATAAAGTCCGGGAAACGTTTGAACTGGAAACTCAAAACCATTTTATTTCTCCAAGTCAAAGCTTAGTTCCGTGTGCATTAGTGAGAGACGTTTTTCTTTCTCTGCTGTAACGACCTGTAGTTGAGCACGTACTAGCGCGTGTGCGGCCTCAGGGGTGTACAAAATGTTCCACTCTTCAGAGCGTCCTGTTGCTTTTTAGGCAACCATACGAGTAACGCTACTCATAGCCGTGGTCGCTAGAGAGTGTCTTTGGCGCTCCGTCGCGTAGAGGGTTGCGGGTTCGAGCCCCCTCCCCCCCCCCCCCTCTCCGGCAAATTTTCTGGGTGAGTATGTATTATTAATTACATGCAAAACACAGATCAACTTTTGATGATTGGAATATTTTAGTAAGTTTAAATCCAAAAAATGTTTATACATATAAATGCAGAAACATACTAAGAAAGATGTTACATCAGTTTTTCAAAACTTAATTTTCCATTCGAGTGCAAATTTTAGTACTGTTTTCCACAGCAAAGAAAGTCCTCGGGGAATGAGGCATGAGTGCCGATTAACACGAGTTTGAGTTTATGATGCCAGGGCAGCCCATTCAAAAACATTAACAGAACGACAAAATCCAGTCAGTTACTTTTCTATCATTTTATTTTCCTTCTAAACTCTTGCACAAACACACAGTTCTCTTTTTCTGACGTTAACATAATCTTTAGTCTTGCATCATTTTACAACTCACAACTGCTTCTTCTCGTGACCTTGACTCAGTCCTTTCACTTTCTTGCTTCATTTTCTCTGTCTCTCATACACAAACTCCAATGATACAATCACTCGACGCTCGTTAAATGTTCTTTGCTTCGACGCGATGTATCAAACACACACACACACACACACACACACACACACACACACACACACACACACACACACACACACACACACACACCACGCGCTCGCGCGCAATTATCTCGCACTGACTGACTGGCTCATGTCTGTAACTGTAACTAACTCTCTCTGCTGTATCCTCGCCTCCTTACATAGCGGTGATGACGTCACAGGACCTTTCTCACTTCAACAAACACGCCGGCGATGATGTACCCAGATCTTTCTCGAACGCTCTGGACACCCTTTCTGTTGCCGTTTGGTTGTTAGTCACGTGTTCGCTCGCATGAGTGGCGGGGAAGCTTGGCCTTGCGCCTTTGCTGCCAGCCTGGTGTGTGGTGTGAAGTACCTTGGCCTCGACCGTCCTTTGTTGTGCACCGTGCCAGGTGTCACAAATATATGGCCAACATCTGGGTTGAAGGACGTGTGAACCGTTTGTTTACAGGGACGTAGGAAGTGTTCTGAAATTATGAAAATGATTTTACTGGATATTTGCTATAAAATTTCTCAGTTTTCTCCATTTCCTCCGAGTTTTAATTACATTGATTTGCGGAGATAAGACTGCGGTTATACAACCCGGATCTTAGCATACACACCGAATTTGGGAATCTCTTGTGTGTGATAAATACAACAAAAACGTGAAGATAGAATCTCTGAATTACCGCTTTATGCAGTGATGACCATGTTTACAGGTAATGAATCCCTTAGATTGTTAGTTGAGATTGTGAAACCCCGAAGCGTGTTGTGAAAAGTAATTATCATAATCGGAGCTAGGTATGAAAACCACAGAATGAACATCGTGTTGGAGAGCAAATACTAAACTGGCTTCCGTATTGGGAAACTGATAACGTGCGCGTTAGTCACCTATCTCATCAGGAAAAATACACTCAGGCTTTTCCCATCTAAATGTAAGAGCAAATAATCAGGTGCAAAGTTCGATAGTTGCAACATTCCACTCTGTCGCTACCAATTTTTTTGATCGACCACTTGGTGGAAGCTCAAAGCTCAGAAGGGCATTTGGAGAGAGCTAAATTAATTATGTTCCTCATATTTGCGTAGTTTAGGCTCCTTTGCATTAACATTGAGTGGCATACATTTCTAGGAAGTTGCTTTCACGAATATATATCCATGTATACTTGCCTATAATAGACACAAAATTTAATGGCGGCTGAAGCGTGTCTACTACCATTCTCTTTCCTGTTGTGAAAATAAATGTGGGCGCAAATGATATTTATATCACCAGCTTTACAGCGTGTTGAACTGTACTATACTGCAAGGCGTGGTAAGCCTTTGATTGGATTTTGTATTGATCAGTTCCTCCTGCTACTCGCCATTAAATGTTGTATCAGCAATAATTGGAGCTTGCAGGAACTCAGGTTACCCGAAAAATACCTACTCTTCCATTGATTCATGTTAGCTTTGTAATGATTTTCTCTACTGGTTTATCTGCATATAGTAACTAGAAGAAGTAGAAGTATTGCATTCCACTTAAAAATTCCATACCGAGATTTTACCGTAAATACACGTTTTGACAAGCCCTGAAAAACAAAGAAAATATGTTTAGTAAAAGGTCTGTACACCCGCGTGTATGTGATTACCATAACTAAAAGAAAACACTTAATTTGGAATTTAATTTCAACCCCCCCCCCCCAAGCTATCCTTTATATTGAATTTTTTTCGTTATTTTTTTATTTGTTCAAGAATGCTATTTTGATCAAAATACCACATGTGTAAGATATTGCATGCCTCATGAAATGTATATGTTGAAATTTCTGCGAATAGCCTCAGATTCTCCTCATTTTGAATGAGTTTTGTATAATTATTATTGGGTCCGAATGAATCAGCTGTCGATGGGCTCTTAAACCCTACTCACTCACTCACTCACTCAGTGGTTAACCACAAAGTCCACCACACAAAAAATGTAAATGTCATTAAAGCACACAATTTGCCCCCTCTTGTGGAGTTAACTGTGTATTTCAGAGATATTTCTTGTTATTGTTTTAAATTTTCAAATATTATACTTCTCTTATCTGGGAAGTGCGCTTTTTCGTGAAAAATAGCGCGCGCGCTCGTGTGTGTATGTCCCCAAACTGCCCATTACATGGAAGTTGTTTTAATATTTTTTATTTTCTCAAAAATGGCATAACAGTTTTGATTAAAAAAGCACACATTGATGACAAATAAAATGTATGTCTCGAGTTTTTTGGATATAGACTGGGAAGTCTTCTTTATTAGGACTTTTATATAATTTTGTATAAGGGTAAACCATAAGAAATACACAAAACGTACTATACAAAAATGTAAATCTGTTTGAAGCGCAGGCACTATTTATTTCGAATTAACTTTTGGAGTTATTCAAAAATTAGCCATTTTCTAGACATTATTGGTTTGAATTTTCAAAACTTGTCACGTTTTTAAAATGCTGTCGCTATTCACTCCTCGCTATGTACTGGAAAGAGCATGACTTTTCAAGGCTTTTAAAATTTTAATATCGTTATCCCCGTTGCACCTTTAACAAAATGCGTAATGCAACTATAGTATTTCTGCAAAGCTTAATCTTGACTAATGTGAGCTAGATAGGATAAATAAGGTTTCGTAGGAATAGTTTGTGCAAGCTACGAGGGTAATTCGTAAAATAAGGTCCAAGTCGCCGTTGCTCATCGACCATTGAGCATGCACACCAACTCCGCGTAAAACGTCATTTGCATTGGTAGTGTAGCAGTGTGCTGTTCACAGTGTCGGTTCAAAATGTTTAAAAGAATTGATGGGCCAGCCGGCTGTAAAATGTGGTCTGTGGCTCGGTTTTTGACAGTATGGAACGTTTCAGCAATGGACATTCATCGACTGATCCACTGAAGTGTATGGCCCCAATGTGTTGAATGGCAGCAAAGTGCGTAAATGGGCGAGAGCTTTCAAGGCCGGACGGGACAACTTCCACAATGAACCGTGATCAGATCGGCCATCAATGATCCCAGAAGATTGTCAATACTGCTGATGAAAAGATCCGTGAATATAGGTGATTCACAATTTCCATTGGTTATCATCACAGGCAGTAGACTTCTTTGATGTCGGCATAAGACTTGTAAAATATTATGACATGTTTAAAGAAATACGACAACAATGTAAAAAATAGAGAAAGATGTATGGAATTAAATAAAATAACCGTTTTGCAACCATTATTATGGTTTGATGTGTATAAAACATCGGACCTTACTTTACGAATTGCCCTCGTTAAAGTAAATGATAGTGTGTAGAGCAACTTAAGTAAACATCAATGTCTTTTATTACGTCGGAATTGTGCGCAACAGAACTGTAATCTGAGCGGTGTATTTTACCCCAGCAACTACCAGTAATGTTCCCGGTAATAAATTTTCTCATAATGACGATTCGGTTTTCACTTGTTTTTTCTGCGATGGCAGACGTCTATCTCTTATGCACCTGTGTTGCAGCTGAGATATCAAGTTGCAGGTGAAGTGTTTGTTTAAGACAGCACGTCTGGACATTATGCAAGACTATGTTATAGTGTACAGACTATTGCGCTGGAGGGCAGACCTATTAACATTCAGGTAGATAGCGTACTGCGAATCTCCTTGACCCACTAGAATTCATTTGTGTGTTATATGAGGCGAACATTCCCACACTTGCTATCATGTCGGCTTTCTTTGCATTTCCAGGAACCCGTTTTATCTTCTCGCTGCTTCATTAACATCCTTCTCTTTGAAGTTTAGACGCGCTTGAGATCAGATAGGCCACTTCTCTTTTGCACGAAAACGCAGTTGTATTCAGTCAAGCATTTATGTTTACGCTTTATGTGCACAAAAGTCCGTGGGCAAGTATTCAAAACGGCTGTTTTAGCACAACATGCCGTTAATTCCTGCTCTATACCGCTAAGGTACCTAAGTTAGATGAAGGATAGACCTCGATCCTGAAAGTCCATATCAAAATTATCTCAGAAGTACACCATTTGGGAGTCCTCGAGTGCAACAGAAGCATTTTTACGCATGTCTCTCAATAAAAGTATAGCCTAAAAATTAGACGATGTATAAATAAAATATATATTTAAAGTAAACAGCGTTTAAGCATGCCAGGCAAAGATTTTTAGACAATTTTTCACCCAAACAAGCCCTTTACATGGAACAACTTTCGCTTCCCGTTTTCTACAAAATGGCCCTGGTGTTTAACATGGCCGAAAGCTCGAATAATTATATAGATATTACACTGCATTTCATCAGGAAATGAATACAATTATTCATCTCCCGATTATGGCCGAAAGCTCGAACAATTTTATAGATATTAGACGGCTGGCAACCCGAGAAGCTCTAATTAATAATTATCGCTGTGAAAGCTTCAAATCTTAGATTAATTTCTCTTGATTTTGTCGGTTAAAAAGTGACATTTAGACTAGCGGCTGCAAAGCCTGTGAGTACATCGGGTTCTTAATATGGTGTGACAGCTGTATAGGGTTAAGAGTCGGTGCGGTGCGGCGCGGCGCGAGATGTCCCGTACCGTTCCGGATGTAGTAGATGTTTCCTCGTGATTCCTGGAGAAGAAGCACCTGTCCATCTTGTTCAGAATCTCGCAGAGCGTAACCAAGGACGCTACAAGACGTGAAGGCCATCATTAACACCATTCACTCCGCTCGCCCATTACGTTGATAGCTCTTCATTTCCTTACAAAAGGCTGCCTATGGATGACGTAGCCATCTCCTAAACGTGCAACAAAGAAACACAACACATCTTACTTACCCAAATTGTATTAATGTTATTTTTATTCTTTTCTAGGTGAGCACAAATTATTAGCGAAATCTCCTGGGCAGAGTAACTCGCTCCATTACTGGTAAGTTTCCATTTTCCTTGCATAAGTAGCAAGTGAAGTAGTGTGTTTAACTCAAGTTATTGTTTTTTAATGTTCTCTCACCTAAAATAAATCTTAAGCAATTAGCCTTTTCCAGCCCAATGGTGCCACTTTGTATGTTTATTTTTATTTGTCTTTGGAAATGGGGTAAAACATATAGACCAGCGATGTCCAACACTTTGTTAAAGAGAGGAGCTTGGATTTACATCCTTCCACTATACGCAGACTTTCTCACTCCTTTTAACCCTCAGCCGTGCATCGTGTTGCACTTTCAAATATTTTGCGTTAAAGATCTGCTCATTTGTGACTTCTTTGGTACTGTGTATGTTTAACATATTCTGGCGTGGACTTCATTTAGGCAGTTCAACCCTCCTGAGTGGATATTTTAAGGGCTTTTAAAAAAATTGTAGCTTCTGAACCGTTTCAGATAATCCACTGCCTTTTTTTCGTTCTTATCACTGAAGATTATTCTAAATAGTGAATGTAAACACAATATTCTTAGACGTCATATAAAAGTTTGAAAAAAAAATTAAATAGTGCTTTTTGAAAAAGAAAGAAGCAAACTTATAGGAACAGAAAAAAATGTAAGCTCTTCTTTCTTATCTCTAGAAGAAAAATAATCATATTTTAAACTAAACAATACTATAACAAAGGATCGAATTAATGGATCAGAACAGAAATAAATAATATATCAATATTTTCTTAGCAAAAAAGGCGTTTTTGATCATCCTAAGTACTGTAACACAGACCACAAACAGTTCTCAATGCACGTATTTCATAAAAGCAAGTTGTAAATGTTAGCAATTCCACACGTAATGGTATGAAATGTTTCAAAACAGCCCAGCATACAGGCACAATGAACAGCAGTATGTTGTCTCCGTCCCTTTCCATGTTTTATACTTCACTGCGAGCATAGCCCGCACTTAAACCGGAAAGTGTTAAAAAGTCGATCAATATTTGGGGACAAAGACGAAGTGCATAGCCCTAGAAGATACACCAAGTGATCGTCGCGTAACATATTGCGATACAGACTTTTAATATAGTTCAATTTGGAGAAACTGTTCGCAAATATATGCAGATCTGTAGTCACTCTTGTATACACTATTCTTGCAAATGCTTATTTCTCTATCTACTACATTTTAATCGACATAAGCATTTTCCAAAAGTATTTTATTGCTAATTTTCTTGTAGGTGCAAGGGTAAATATGGGAATACAGTAAGCTTTAAGTGATAGTGAACTGTTTTAAGAGCTGGTTGCTATGCAAAACCTTTGAAATTCCGTTCTCTTTGCAAGGCCACAAGATAAACAAAGGAATAACATATTTCCCATTTGAGAAAAGTATATGTATTGGCAAATTCAAACAAATAATAAAGAATATCTCGGAAATGGTTTGTTCAGAAGAAAAAAAGAAGTATTTCATATAAATTGTTTGTTCTAATGAGATCCACATTTTGTATTTAGTAAGATTTTGTCTGTCTCTTACTGTTTACCAATCATGCAAAAACAATCCAGAATAATGCAGTGAATCCAAAGAGGCCTTCGGAGAACATTCCCAGAAAATTCAAATTATGACTTAGAAACTGTCATGGAATCACCTATTTGTATCCGTCACTGGATACTGATTGTTCGTGAGGCCACACGCCACAGCCGTGATTCACCCTCTGACTGAAAGAGGAGGTGGGGAAAGGCAGCTAATTAGGTTAGCGTCTCCAAAGAGACAAGGTTGGACAATTTAGACTTAGAAGAGCTAACTTTCGATAATTTCCTTTATTGGCACATACTACGATGTTTTCCTTATATTTATTGATATTACCTTAGCTTAAAATAAATGAAAGGAAAAAATATCAATGACAGGTTATAGGTATAAATACAAAACATCTGTACCTGTATTGTACTAATGAGGTCCCATAAGTATTCACGTATGCCAGTCACTGTTTATTTTACGTGGGCCCTCTCCATTCTTTGCCAGAGATGTGTTAACAAAGCAGGAATGATTAACACCTAGATAACGTCAGACATGTAAATCCTGGACAGTGACGTTCAGCACTTAATTAGCTGAACCAAGACTCAGTTATCAGGTTTGGCAAGTTTCTAAAGGGAGAAGTATCCCCCGTATGCCCTATGGTCTCAAAACTGATTTCAATTAAAAATAAATAGAGCCGGAAGGGTTAAAACTCAGCTGATTAATTTAGTAAGTTGTCTACTACTAAGAAACTAATAAAAATAATGAATATATTCTAACACCAGCAATTCAGACGAATGAAGTTCCATTCAGTATAGCTATTTTAATATTAAGTAATGTTCGCCAGCGTATTGACAGACAAAATTTCGACGTTTGTAGCATAAAAAGGGAAAAGAACTCCTTGTGTTATATTCGTAGTTTCTCTGCCCCCTGTAGTTTATGTTGTATCTCTTCTACAAGCTTTGCCCGTCCCCGTAGCGAGTGTGTCTGGCGCGGGGGATCTGGGTTCAATCTCGGTACCCGGTGGGAGATATGGTACGGGGTGCACTCAGCCTCATGTAATTTGAGTAGCCATCCTGATGGAAAGGTAGCGTCCCACACTCACTGGTGTAATGTGGAATTTAGCGACCTCCGAGAGCAAACAATTTATGCGGTATCTGTTACCTTAGAGGCTTCTGTTATCAAAGGTGCAACGCATGTTAGCCATTAGAGTCGCTTAGTAACAGTTAACGGACTTTTCGTTTTTGAAGTATGCTAAGCACAGACACATTCAAGCATTTACAAACTGGATCGCGAAACATGCATTTGGAGTTAAATCCCGATATAGAATTTGGAATTATGGGATTTTTGGGTTGAATACAATACTTCCTCTACTTCCTGGTTAAGCGTTAGAGAAAGTAAAAAGAAAAGAAAAATTGTAAATTGTTTACCAAATTTTGTATTTAAATACAGCATTTTTCACACATGCAACACGGTCGATTCACATTAAGTTCTCCCATCTAATCTTTTCATGCAACGTTTTTGGTTATTTGTTGTCAAGAATGATCCTAATGCTTTTGTTTCTCTTTCAATTTTTTTAGTGTCCCATGTTTAAGATATGTATTTGCGTTACTATCAAACTCAATTATTGGGAGAAAGGCTAATCGGATGGGGAATTTAATGTAGAACCGGCAAATTGTCACGGTAGCTCAGTTGGTTAGAGCAACAGCTATTTTTCAGTCTGATTCCAACTTTCGAGGTAACATTTAACTCTAGAAACAGCTACAGGTTTTCTAAATGAGTTGGCAATGTTAAAAACAATGCTAGGCTAAGGAACATGTTCGAAAAACATTCAATTGAACATTTGAAGAATTGGTTAAAAAATAAGCTGTCGAAGGTCTTTAGTAGTTTGTGCTTAATTGCTAAACGAACCTTGTAAATACCTCTTGTATATTCTAACAAGTGCGGCATCCAATGGAAATATTCAAGTAATGATGGCATTAATAATTACTGTTTTTCGGAAAAGCATATTACAAAACCAGAAGGCGTCAACATGATTGTTAATGAAATTCTCTCCTTGCATAATGTGAAACAGTAGATGAACGAGCAGTTTCCAATTAGCATGTATGCAAATGGCCATGAAGTCGCCATAAATCTTTTAAGACAAGCATCTAGATGGCGTTCCTACACGTGCGCTCCCAGTATTGCCATTTTGGTAACAATACTGTCGGCACTCTATTTATCTATTTTCAGTGCTAGTGACAACAAGCCATGCCTTGAGAACCAGTCTCTAATGCATTACAAGCATTTGGCTTTAATCCGTAACGGGACACTGCAGTCAGAAAGATAGTGATTATGTATATCAGAGCATTAGGCATCAGGTGGTAGCGCAGTTGGTAAAGCACCTGCAAGGTATGCAAGGGGTCCCGGGTTCGATTCCGGGCAGGAGGGTAGGAAGTTTTCTCCAGCTAGGATTATTCCTCATCCTTCCATGAGTCTGGCGGCGCCGTGGCTGACTGGTTAGACCACTCGCCAACCACCTAGGCGGTGTGGTATATATTCGTGGTGGACGAAGGGCGTCTGGACGGGTTTTCTCCGGGTTCTCCGGTTTCCCCGCTCCCAGTGATTGCTCCATTATCACCTTCATGCATTTCATATCGTCCTCTTCCTCACTATCATACCTGGTGCTTGGCTGACCACCTGCTTCCAGGTCCCTTTGCTCAGGCGTCTGACCCTAGGCACTGGCTTATAAGTCCTAGGGGGTGTTAGTCCTATATAAGGGGAGGGTAGAGGAGATGAAGAAGAAGAAGAAGAAGACGAGCTTTAGGCATCGGTACACCAGATGATCCTTCAGCAAGGATCAGGAGCACGCAGAATAGCGATGTCCTACCCGCTAATTGAAATTTATGTCATACCTGATGTTCAAATTTCACTTGATATCTTTTAAACTTTTCAAAATATCAAAACCAAATATTAATTACGTGTTCTTTGTACGTAAGTTGCCATTTCACGTTTAAACAAATAAAAAAACTATTCTAAAGACACTGTGGAGTGGCATCTCTATCTCATATTTAAGAGTTCGAATCTCAGTTAAGTTTTGTTTACGGGTTTCCTTTATCCTGAGAAGAGAAATACACGATCTCGTATTCATCTGAGCATGATTTTACCCATTCCATTCCGTATTCATTTCAATGGATCGGGTGGTTTTCATGGAAATTCTTATGTCGCATCCTTGAATGTTGCTGGTTTTGAATGTCAAGTTTTGCGTTATCTGACTTTTCGTTTTTGAGACATGCTTGATACATGAACATTTCTAAGACTTCTTCCTTTGTTCAAGGACGAAATTTCGATAGTGAATTCTTGGCTGGAATACAAATTTTTCCTTCACATACCTACCATAGATAAGTGGCAGAAAAAGTAAACAAATTCTAAATTCCTTGAATTTTTAGGAGATATGATTAAGCTCAGCGGAAAGGAAAATCACTTTTTACAAATCGTATATGAGAGTTACAATATATAGGAAACACGTGAGTTTTGACAGTGGATAGTGTTCCTTGGCGACAGGCGGTCTCCCCTGCTACCAGATGTTTAGTAGATCACCATTTTTGGGCTTGTTTCGCGAGTAATTAAGACTTAAACCCAGCTTGTGAAAGTTACTTAAGTGCTTGTCTCCTCTGCTAGGAGGCTGTGATCGAGTACAAAGTTAATTTATTATAATAGCTTAAAAGCAAAACTGGCATATTTATTACAGCACTTTTGACAAGTCTGAGGACAGAATGAGGATAATACGTATCTTAATTTCCTCCGGTAGCGGAGGTTGGTTTTGAGTGCAAACCAAATAATAATTTTTTTTCAGTTTGGATATCACCAGGGCCCGGATTTTGATGACCTAAACTTTTTTATCAATACCCCTTTAAAACATGACAGAAAAAAATGTCAAACTCAGAAAATTATAAATTGATTTATACATGGGTATAACTGCTATACAAGTAGGAAAAGTAAGTATGAGAATAATGATGAAGTGATTTAGAAATTAATTTAAAATACTTGTTATATGTTCTTGTTTGAGGAATCTGAAAGGAAAATTTAAAGATTTTTTTCTTTGTCTTTTTTTTTTATCTTTTTTAAAGCAGAACTAGGAGGCTCGTTCCCTTGACAATAGCCAACCTTCCTCCCACAAATTACCTTTTCAAACTGACCATTAGATATGCACATTTTTTATCCAAAGAATGCCAATAAAAGCTCTACAAAGTTATTATTTACAGTTTAATGGTGAATTTTGGAATGTTCGAAAAAATTCTTGTGGAAAATGTCAGTAATATGAAACTTTCAGTGAGAATCCAATACACTGATTAAATAAGGAAGCAAAAGCTAAGAAAACGACAATTATAATAGTGCAACATCTAAAAAAATTGCCTTAAATAGAAAATACCATTAAAATGACAATGTGTAGGTATTTTCTTAATCTGGGACCCATGATAAGGATTATGAGGTATGAAGTGCATGCGAGGCAGAAATGAGGTGAAGGAAAACCACAATCCCGGCACAGGGCGGCGGACGTAATGCCGTAAACACGTGCGTAAGTCCCTAATAGTTGAGACACTATTTGAAACTCCTCACCGCTCTCATAGAGGGCGTCGAAGCGATTCTTACGACCCGTGCAGCGGCACGCAGCTACCACAGACGGGACCAGAGGAGGTTTATAGAGCACAAGCAACCACGCCATCTGACCGCAACTGTTCGAACCACCGCCGCTGACAATAAAAATTAAAGGAGGAAGGGAAAGAAACGAAGCCATTGAATGAAATCAAGCACCCCAGCATTCGCCTGACGGAGAAACCACGGAAAAAACTCTGATCAACCCGGGACCTTCCGAATGTGAGTCGCACACGTTACCGCGGCGCCACTTCGCTCTGTATGATGCGGATTTATACAGTAGTTAAATAATGAATTGTTAGGATATCAGTAATGTATTGGGAGTACTCAAGTGTACAGATTACTGGACATATTGAAGACGAACAGAAGCCGTAATCTTGATAATGAGCAAGGAGCAGCAGTAGCACCTGGTGGTGATAAAAGCCTGCTGCTGTAGAGTATGGCAAGAGGGGTGGTGGGGGGAAGACTTTCCGAGGTAGACTGCTTGTCTCCTGCTCGGCTTTTTTGCGTGACATGCCTGTCTTGCCATGCCACTTTATGTCTCAACCTTTTTTGGTGTCTTGTTTTGTCTTGCTGGAACAAGTAAACCCGTTATGCGATTTTCATATTTCAAAGGCGATCGTTAATCTTCGAGCTTTTCCATTCGAAGTCCATTAGCAGAAGTTGACCATATGTTTGTGTTATAGGGAAGCCGGTCTGCATTTTCCACCCAGTTCAACCGGTTTGATTTCCTTCATTCAGCTGAGCAATTTCGTAGAAAAGTTTGTTTTTTGTATTTTTCTCCGGGAATGGGAAGAAACATTTTGCTCTGCTAAAGTGAAGGAATGCATAAAAGGACCGTCATACAAGGACAGCGTTAGTAATCTTTAGACGTAGCACAAATAATTTTAACTAAAAAACAGCCCATGAAGGCTCAAGACTTGCCGCCCAGCTGCTGCGTCCCCCACCTTTGCCCACTACAGGTGTCATTGGTGGGGTGCAGTGCTGGAGGGTGGGACGTGGTCAACGCCCCGGGCCCTCCCGGCCAGTTATACGACCTCGACCTGGGAATAATTTTAACTACATAGATTATACCCAGCTGGCGCCGCGACGTGTGCGAATCGCATTCGGAAGGTTTCAGGTTCTGTCCCCGTCGACTGACTACTCTGACTTGGGCTTTTCCGTGGTTTCCCCTTGGCACTAGGCGAGTGCTGGGATGGATTCGCTTCTCCACGGATTCCTTTCTCTTCATTTGTCATTTCCCTCCTTTGTCATCTTTCAGGTTTGGTTGGTAGCGCGGTACGTTCCGGCGAAAGTCTGGAAACACCCATAGCCCTCCCTGAAAATTGCTGCCTGGACCGCAAGGCCACTTCTTCGCCCTCTCTCTGGGTAGAGAAAACACGTCGGATGTGCACCAGGTGTGAATATCTGTAATTATTAGGGACTTCTGTGCGCCTTTGGGCTTCGCTTACTCCGTTCTCTGACAAGGTTATGGTCTCACTTCGCCTCATCTCTTCCCCGTTGAGGTTGGTAGCCTGCAAAAGATACATGTCGGGGTCGCGGTGGGTAGAGGTGCCCCCCCCCCTTCGTTCCTACACACAAACACACACACACACACACACACACACACACACACACACACACACACACACACACACACACACACACACACACAAGGGTCCGTCCCTTGTATCTCAGGTATCATTGCTTATTATTAACCAAAAGTTTGGAAAAAGTGTCTCGATTATTTATATTGGCTGGTCTGAAGTTGTAAATTCAGGGCGTAAGCGATCTAAAATTTTTAAGAAACAAACATTTAGTTCTCCAAATTTCAGTTGTATATTCGGAACATTCGGAGTTCCGTAACAAAAATAATTTTATACCAAGTAGCATAAAGCTTTGAAGAATTCGAATGGATGTATACTATTCCCGCAACACCCTTTCCGTGCCGAGGCCTACCGTCTCCCACCTCTGCCCACCATAGGGGTCATGGAGTGGGGTTCAGTAGTGTAGGGTAGGACGTGGTCAGCGCCCCCGTTCCCTCCTGGTCGGTCTTCGCAACCAGGGCCACTTCTTCTCAATCAAATAGCTCTTCATATGCCTCTCCAGGGATCTAGCGAGGCTGAGTGCACCCCGACTACGTCTTCCCGCCAGTACCGGGAATCGAACCCTGGTCTCCCGCTTGGTAAGCAGCAGCACTACCACCGCGCTAAAGAGACGACCAAAGGCTGTATACATTATCTGTAAAAATAAATACCTAACCTCTAACTAAATAGTAAAAATGCGATATTTGAGTATTGCTTAGAATGAAAATAAGACAGTGGTACTACAACACGTACAATTCCCCGGCGTTCCAGTCCGCTGCGATACTGACCTGAATTTCATTTGTTTATAGTTGTAGTCGCCTGCGCCCTTGAAGTTCACATCACACGCCCATTCCCAAGGCGGGGCACGAATGGTTGACCTCTTAAGTAATAACTACTCGCTCCACGGTCAGGTCCAGGAGATTCGACCGGCGAATATCGGACCACTATGATTATACATTCAGTAACGGCGTCTGTCTCGGTTCACCGTAAAGGGTAGCAAGAAGGGAACACAGTGAGAGCAGAAAGTGTTCCAACATGTCTAGCACTCACATAGAAACAACAAACCGTAATGCAATTTATGTAGGTAATTTTCAGCATTTTTATTTTACGAATCTTATATGTTGAAAGTTCCTATCTTCAGCACTAGTATTTTCAAAATCAACTTGTATACATTATCTGATTTGTTTTCCCTAATACCTCAAAATGTCATCGAAATAGCACGCAAACGTGGCAAAAATCGATTCGCGTAGTCGCTGATGTTTCACACTGCACCAATTAGTGTCACTTCAGCCAATGAAATCAGAAATGACAGACAGTTGTTAACTCCACGTAGAGTGAAGCACAGCGTTGCAATATCTCTCCTGTTTTCATTCTTATTCTACCAGTTTTCTTGTAACATTGGTTTTATAAGAAGTAAACGTCCACACGTGGAGTGCGAAGGAGAAAATGTGGCAACGTTGCTTTTTTACCTCCATTGAGTCCCAACATTTTAACCACGAGTGGCACAATATTGACTGTCTTACCAACCTCCAGGTGTGTGCTGTGTGAGGAACACATGGTCAAGTGCATTGCTCAAAGATATCAGTTTCACTGTCACCAAATGCGTTATTGGAAAGCAACAAGCTGGATAGTTTTTTACAAATGCTTTAGATACTTATAGGACGGTAAGATCGAAGTGTCAATAAAAGGACAAACAACACTAGAATCGTCTCTCTTAGACGCAGGCGTAGGTACAAACGCCAAGGAGACTGACAATCTTGACAGGGCCCTTTTTGTGTGTTTTTTCCCCTCGTCGCCAGGAAGCTTGGGCGTATTTATACTTCGTACATTTTAATTATTTCATATTTAACTGTTATAGGGTCGGGCGCACTGGACGGTGATATGCGAAGTGAAAATACCCTGAGGAAAAGTTTCTTCCTGGGTGTCTGGCATAAAACATACTGCCCGAACCCGACCATGTGTATAAAAATGAACTTTGAGTTGAACGGCGTGTGGATGCTACATGTAGAAATTCTAAAGACCCCGGCTGGGTAGTGCCTGCTGTTACTCTGGCGATCCTCTTTATACCATCACTTCATCCATTTCCTGAATTCATGCAGGTGCAATAGCTGGGGCGGGCGACCTGGAACTCCGTCGGGCTGAAGAACTTGCCTGCACCTGTTAGGGATCCACCAGTAGACGTAGTTCCGCCTGTGGAGTGTTCTGGCCGCCTATAGGGTATTTTCATATCATCCTTCCTCACAGGGTCTGACGCACAAGCAGCCATCGGCTGACGTGACGGGATTCCTACCGTGACAGACAGACAGACAGACAGGCAGACAGACAGACAGACAAACCCACTGGTCGTGGTGCTGAAAGTCTGCTTCGTCTGCAGTCTATATCCAACCAATCACTAAGTAATTTGCAGATCCCAGTCCACATACATAAATGTTCTAATCGTCGCATCAAACTTAAGTTTAAAATTCAGAACTGTATAAGATTATATGCTGTAGTACAAACCCTGAATGCTTATCCCAACATAATACACACATTAAATGAAGTATGGGCACAAGGAGAGACATGGCATCACTGTCTAGTCAGCGTACGAGCATGCTCACATACACATATGCTTTGCATGGTGTAATTTACATCTAATGCATTTCACGCTGAGGCGAAAAGGAACAAGGTTTTTGCCTTGGATGGAATCTGATATGAGTTTAATTAGCTGCACTTCTTTTGGCGTTCACTCCCGCCTTAGCGAGAAATAACGGTTCCACCATCTTTTACAATTGCCATTTCATTTGAAAGTGTTCAAGGTAAACGTTCTCCCAATTCTTTGGATACAAAGACAGAAGAATTAATCTTTTATTTACGGCCTTCACCTTATGGATGGTGTGTGAACTGGTATCTATTCCCATATTTACTTTACCCATCTCATAGCGAATCTATAGATCTGAAATGTATACGACTTGTACGCGATACAAATGCGCATGCACAAACTTAGGTAGTTCATTCATGAGGCCAGAGATAAACTGCTACAGGAGTCGGATCCAGAGTTGGGTTTGTCTACGCAGGGAGATTTCGCCGGAAATATATGTTTTGAGGCACCCTGAATCCAAAAAAAAAAAAAAAAAAAAAAAAAAAAAAAAAAAAAAAACATTTTTAGAAAAAGGTCCACGTGGATGGGTGCGTGTGTACAGCATAACTCCAAAAGAAACAGTCGGTTAAAATCCAAAGTTGGTATTTAAGTTTAGTATCTTTCAAGGATGTGACGAAAAGTTTGAAGAAGTTCCTCCACCCTTAACTACCCTTTATATTGGGAAATGTTTTTCTCAAAAATGGTTCTAATGATTTTGATTAAAATGGCATATGTTTAAGATATTTTATAGCAAATGAAATGCATTTTTGAATTTTTGGCTATAAGCCATATAGACTCTTGATGACTTTTGCATAACTGGTAAACCGTAAGAGATAGACCAAATCTTACTGTACAAAAAATGTAGATGCCGTTAAAACAGAGTTTATTTCATATTCATTGAGTTCACCATTTCCGTGATATTGTTTGCTATTACTTTCACATTTCAAGATCTTGTACTTTTCTTTAATTAGAATCGTTATTCTTTTATTTTTTCGCTTCTCCTCTCTTTTCATAGCAAGCACTCGTTGCCACGATGGAAACACTATGGATTTTCACAAGATATAACAATGAACGTTTTGGTTACATTCAGTTACGAATTTAAAAATGTGTAATAAGGCAATTAAAGGTATATTTTGGGAGCTGTCCATCAGCGCATTGAACTTCGAGAAATTACCATTCAGCCAAATACGTAAGATTGTTTCATTTTAAATTAAATATGTATTTGTTATAATGCTGTTTTCAGCTGTTCCTGCTATTTATTTACTTTTATGTTTCAAGAATTTTCATAATGCCCTGTAAAAAACGAATAAATGCACATTTTGATTAAACGCATAATTTGTACTAAATTTGTTGTGGCATTAACTATTTCCGAGATTGCCATTGGTATGAATTTTCCAATACGTTTGCGTTTATTGAATTACTGAGACATCAGTCTTTCCGATAACATTCATGAGAATAGTTTCTGTAACAGATATACAAAAAATTAGGATGTGTTGCATTCAAATGACTTTCTCTATACATTCCTATAAATGCTTATTTCTCTATTTTCAGTTAATCGAAATAGAGCTGGTAGAAATGGTTTTTATTTGATCTCATGAACACATGCAAAGAGAATGAAATTTCAAAGCCATCACTTAGCGACCGGCTCTTAAAATGCTTGGCTATCGCATAAAGCCTCTTATATTCCCATATTCCCCTTGCGTCTATAACCAAATTAGTAGTAAGATAATTTCTGAAAATATTTATCTCGATTAAAGTGAAGCAGATGGAGGAGTATGTGTTCATATTTGCTGCCATTTAATCTTTACGTAGATTATAGTCGATAAAAGGATAACTTTTTAGATAAAAGAAAACAGAAGACTGCCAATATAACGTATAGATTAACTCCACAACAAATTGCGATAAATTGAAGTATGACGATTTACGTTGTGAACAGATAAAGCGAGCATCATAAGAAGTTAATCATTTGAAAAGACATAATGAAAAGTAAGAACTAATCAAGCCAAATCGAATTATTAAACCAGTGCAAATACAAAGCGTAATTGCCATGTGATTAGACTTGAAACCAAAGAAGAAGCTTTTAGTTCGTGTGTACCATATTAAAAGTTCTACTTTTAGGCCGTGCTGTGTAAGAAAAATGGTTACAGTAATACACATGTGAGAGAGCAATGAACCATGTATAAACCAAGTCGATTAATGCAAGTGCTAGGTTATGACTCATGAGAAACAACAAACCAACTAAACACGTAAAATACCCGGCAGCGAAAAATAAATATTTTCGCCTGCTTTACCTTCTTTGCTCATATAACAGGTTTTATCTAATTTTTCTCCTTGGTAATGCCACAAGTTTAGCTGAATTTGAGTGCTTGTCGAGACCGAAGGCGATAAATAATAAATGAAATGACAAAATCATGAGTTGAAAGCGCAAATTACCTAAAAAACTTCAAGCAAGATAAGTTCTGTAAGATCGTAGATATAATCACTGAAGTGGCTGTTTCATCTCGTACTTACGCCTTAGATCGTGTTTTTAATTTTGAATTCATAGATCTCTTAGGCACGGTTGCATAAATACAGATTTAATCTAAGATCAGAACATGAACTAATATCAGAATAGAATTACATTGTATTAAACTAACCTAAGATCATCGAGTCTTAGTTCAACTTTGATCTTAGCTCTATTGGACATATGTATTTTTGGGCATAATACATTTTTAAAACTTTTATCCAAATAACTACAAAAATACATTATTGGCATTTTATTGTTTTATTTAAAGCTGTACTATTTATTTCTTCTGCAGTTCTGCTGATCTGACTTCAGTCAAGTTAAGTGGAGAAAATTCACTGTCAGATTTGATCTTAGATCAGGATGCCATGAACTTAGATGAAGATTTATACAACCTAAATTCTAAGTTCAAGATTTTCAGGTGGTTGAACTCGGGTTAACTGTAATGCAACCGGGGCTAAATCTCCCTCTCAATTTGTACCAACCGCAAAAGGCTTCCTAGATATCTTGTCGAATCGAAGTACAAATTATAAGATCAAAAAGTGAAAGTACGAGAAAAAAGTATCAGTTATTTATTTTTAGCAGCATGCGTTAAATCTACCGATTAAGTTGTGTTCTAATTAATGGGACCGCACATCTGCTGAAAAGCGCTCGAGTCAGCCAACAGCTCACCCAGTTCACAGATAGCGTCTTTCATCTACTCATTATGGCAAACGTAAACAAACAAATGACAGAAGCGGCGAGTTGACTCACAACTCCACATAAAACCGTGTAGATGCTGCTGGTCACATCTTCTCGAGAGGAAACAGGACCGAGTGTTCAGATAGAGGTCTGACAAGATAAACCACTCACAAACCGGTACACAGGAAAAGGTATTCTCGCGCCACCGTGCTTGGCCTGCAGAAAAGGGGAAACATACAACATACCCTTTGATATCCGTCGTTTGTTTACAGGGAAGCAGCTTTTTTATGCTTTGTGATCTCTGACCCCACATCCAGGATACGCCTCGACTAAAAATATCCTACCACTACTTCTGCAGAGGAAACTTCTCTCGTCCCTCCGGACAACAATATATTGCCCCCTCAGCCTTGCTGATTACGTTCTTTGTTTCCCTGTCTGGTTCATGACACCAGCTTCAAGATGTACTTTCTCTTAAACGCAAATGTTTCACTCCCACCAAGGAGGTACGCGTATGTACAAACTCTCTCACATATACACAACATGCATTTAACTGAGTTAGGTATTTTATTAAGCTACTACACAACAATTTTCAGAAAAGTTTTATCATTTCAGCATGTCTTTTTTTATTATTATTATTATTATTATTATTATTATTATTATTATTATTATTATTATTATTATTATTATTATTATTATTATTATTATTATTATTATTATTATTATTATTATTATTATTATTATTATTATTATTATTATTATTATTATTATTATTATTATTATTATTATTATTATTATTATTATTATTATTATTATTATTATTATTAAATGTGATTGAAGCATATAGGTTTGAAATTATCGAACGACAAAGTACACATATTGAATTCTGTTTAATGGGCCTGTTAAATTCTTTTCATTCTTGTGAAATTTCGTATAAGTGAAATCATTCAGGTGCCAAAATCTAATTGTTTTGGATGCATGGAACAGACTGGTTAGTATGACATCGCAATAAATTAAAACAAAACCGATCGGTAAATTCTTTGGCCCGCATTCGGGAAGTCGCGGGTTCAAATCCCTTGGGCTTACTAATCTGACTGGGATGATTATTATTATTTTTTTTTTTTTTTTTTTTTTTTTTTTTTTTTTTTATGTTTCCTCAATGGCCAAGATAAATACCGCATTGAATTTAATACCGCGACCCAAAGTTCTATCTTGCGTCTAAAACAGTAGTATAAATGAAAAATAGATGGTAAAAATAAATGCATCTATCCACAGATATAGAAAGACTGGATGACACGCTAATAGCATCTGCCACTCACAGAGGCGGAGGTACAGTTGCCCTGCACTGATCCCTCTGAGGATTCGTGACGAAGCAAGATGGTATGCTGTAGGAATGAGATCTTGAAGTCACACACAGTTCTACGAGATCTCCTAGCAGATCGTAACAGATCCGAAACGACGTAAAACAAATAGGGGAAAAAATTTAAACGTACACTTAGCTAATAAAACTTGAATGACAATAAAAAAAAGACGCGAGAAAATATTTTTCTTAATTTTTTTTTTTTTTTTTTTCTTTGGGGGGGGGGGGAGGATTTTTCAGTAGACCTCAAAACTATTTCCAGTGAAATTTCCATATCGACTTTTTGGATGGAATACAACACTTTTCAACCTACTATATGTGGGTGGTAGAGAAATTAATATGGTTGTATTTGGTTTTATAGCTTCGGAAATAACATGACAGATTCAGTCACAAGGTGGTGAAATTCTGGGAATAGGAGTTCCAGTCCATCATGGAATTTGGTTTTGCAACAAACATCCAGTGAATAACCTTACACACAACTCAACTCTCAAAGTGTTAATGAACCGACCAACCCTTCTGAAAGAATAGTTTAAGATATTTGTATCTGCTTTATGCAAAAATAATGTTTATTTCTTTACTAACAGAATTTCTGCGTGCATCTGTGCTTAAAAGTTTAATTTTATTTATCAAATAATTTTACTGTGAATTAGCATTGAAATGTAAACTAAAACAATACTATTTTAATTTTTAGCCTTAATGCCTTGTTTCCTTTTTTTCTTTGCATTCGAAATCAATTTTTAAGTATCACAAAATTATTTTGAAAGGTATTCATCACTAAAAATGCAATTTTCTAAAAGTTTCAATCAATTGGCTGCAAGTTTAAACTTCAGTTTGACTTACATAAACATTGAATGATTTTAAATATTTCGATGTCCTTTTTACTTTCGCTACTGCGTATAGTAAAGTAGAGAAAGTATTGTATTCCACCGAAAAATTCGATGTCGAGATTTCATCGGAACTAAACGTTTTGAGGCCTTCTGAATAAAAAAAAATAAATTAAAAAAAAACATTTTTAGAATAAGGTCCATGTGTGTGTCTGTCAGTCTGTGGACAGCACAACTCAAAAACGAAAAGTCGGTTTAAAACCAAAGTTGGTATTAAGTTTGATGTCTTTCAAGGATGCGACACGAAGGTTTTGAAGAAAATTCCTCCACCCTAAACTACTCTTCACGTGTCACATTTTTCGAAAATTTTGATTTTCTTGAAAATGGCTCTAACGATTTGGATTAAAATGTCATATGTTTGGGGTATTTTTGTGGCAAATGAAATGTATTTTCTGGCTATAGCCCATGCAGTCCTATTTACTCTGGATGACTTTTAAATAATTGGTAAATCGTAAGAGATAGACCAAATCTTACTATACAAAAAACTGTACATCTTGCTAAAACATACAGTTTATGTCCAAATAAGTTTTTTATAGAGTGAACCATTCGGAGATATTCCTTGTTATTTGTGTGAGTTTTGGAGAACTTGTACTTCTGTCAGGTGGAACATTGTTATTCATTTTTTATATGTTAACCATGCAAAGAGAACGGAATCTCAAAGATTTTAATATCGCTCAAAGCTTACTGTATTCCCATACTCTCCTTGTACCTATAAGAAGATAAACAATAAGATAATTTATGGAAATGTTTATCTCAACTAACACGAAGAAGATACAGGAATAAGTTTGGAAGAATGGTTATTACAAGAGTGGAGAAAGTCATGTGAGTTCAACATATCAGATTTTTTAGCTTAGAAGTTACTTAGTTTTAAAAATGAACTTTAATGTCATAAACCAAATGTCACACTCAGTGAATATTTCAAAATAATCGTTGTTTTAAATATATGAATTTATCTGATCATATCGGATATATTTGTGATCAATTGATCATTTTAAAAATATCATCATGAATTTCTGCCTTATTTTTACTTTAAAGGCAATATTTTAAAAACCTTCGCAACACAGAAGATGTATGTGACAGTTATAATTATTGTTTAAACATTGGGAATGTACATAAATAAGTTACAAAACTCAATCGTGTTGAACATTTTGAACGAGGAAAAGTACGAAGTATAAAAGAATTCCCAAAACTCGAATTTTAAGATAAGAACTTTATTCTTTGTTTGTTTACCTTTTTGAATATAAGTGTAAAGTTCAACACTATGAAAATAATTATTTTCTCCAGACTTTCACAAATTTCAGTGCTGTATTTCTTCAAATGCCTTAAGACACGTACAATATTCGCTTAGATTGTTTTAATATCACCAACAAATTTCTCTGTAGAAAACAAGTGCTATGAAAAGCATTATGAAAATTGGCTAAAAAATACGGTTTCGTACATTCTCAATAAACGCGTATGTTCTCTGTCTAAATAAAGGTGTAACGGGCAAGATGGATGAACAGAGGCGTTTAAACAAAGGTTATGTTCTTTTTTTTTTTTTTTATATTTGTTCTGTGTGCATGTGCTTCTTTATGATGTTTGTGCCCATGCTTATATCAACGCCCATTGTGAACGTTGCCAGAAAGTTCTGGCAGAAACATGAGAGAAAAGGTTATCTATCGATAGAGGAGACAAGTGTAGTGTGATGTGTATTTCCTTCCTTGTCTTGTGGCTGCTAATTGCATGACTGCGTATCACATGACATTTACAACTGTTTTATCAAACACCGAAGACAGCATGTCGGCTAGTAGAAGAAGCTTCTTTCTTAGTCTGCAGTTTTTAGTTAGAAATGGCAGAGAAAAACTATAATATACTTTCATTTAAAAACGATCAACCTCAGAATAAATAAAACTAATTTGTAAAGTAAAATTAGGCCTTTTTATACCTCAATTATTAAAGCTTAAACGAACCCACAGTTCCATAAAATAGGTATACCCAGCCGTGGAAAAGTACATCACCTTAAATTTTTAGCAAAGCATTTGATCTCTCAGTAATGTGTAAAATTGAAACTCAGCCTTTAAAGTTAATTATTTGCAAGTGAATAAAAATTAGCAGGTATATATCGGATATACCGGAAGAGCAAAAAACCTTCGAACGGGCTGCGCGGTGTTTTGCCTATCGGAATCCTCGGCGCTTGTTGCCGTCTGCCGCTATCATAGAAAGGTGCGGATGGAACCATCCAACATTTTTAAAACTGCTTTTAACGGCTTTACTTACCAACTTTATGAAAGGAGATGACGAAACTGGGCACCGTCGTCCGTACAGTTTTGGCACCTCTTTAGGAAACTATCCATCACTCGCCGTAGTTCACGTTGAGAAATGCTGGCAATTTCCTGGTGGATATTTCGTTTTAATTCTCCCAGGGTGTGTGGGTTTGTCTTGTACACTTGGTTTTAAATTACCCCAGAGATAGAAATCGCAGGGGCTTAGGTCGGGGACTAAGGGGACCACAAATCTTTACTAATAATTCTGTCCTGAAACACGCTTTCAGTTGTTCTCATTGAAAGATTGGCCGTATGAGCTGTTGTAGTCTTATTGAAAAAAGGCAACTCGAACAAAATTGGCCCTATAACTCAGAATCTACTATTGTTCATGGTGAAAAAAATTGTGTATGGTGCGCCATTAGTGGAGAAAGGTTTTTCAGATCTCCAGCAAGTGATTTCTATCTCTGGGGTAACTTAAAACATAAAGTTTACAAGACAAACCCACACACTCTGGAAGAACTAAAACAAAATATCTGCCTGGAAATTGCCAGCATTTCTCAACGAAAGTAAGGGGAGTGATGGTTAGGTTCCCAAAGAACTGCCAGGGACAACAGCGGTGGCCAGTTACAGCAATCTCCTTTCATGAAGTTGGTAAGTAAAGCCTTTAAAAGTAATTCTAAAAATGTTGCAAAGTTACATCCTCAGAGTGGCAGACGGCAACGCACGCCGGGAATGCGGACAAGTAAAACACCGCGCAGCCCGTTCAGAACTTTTTTTGCTCTCTTGGGCTTCACCAGAGCTTTCATATTGAATCGGCTTGAGAGCGCAGAGAACCGAATTTGAAATACTAGATAAAAGGTTATCGCAATAAATGCGAAGTAGATAGATTTTTTCTTCATGTTTTAGTACTGTGGTTATATAAAGAAATACCCATGTTGTCACGTTGTGCATCATGCTGCAGGTAGATTCGCAAAAATAAATGTGTCAAAACATAATTTGTAATTCCACGAGCAAAGCCGCAAACGACTACTTCGTGATGCGTTTTCCTCAGTGTGGTTGCGAAATGCGTTGCTCGCTTGTTACCCAAGACGGTGCTTTTGATGCTTCTGTCGCCCATCTGTTTGGAGGTTTCTGAGGGATTGCCTTTTTGTTAGAACTCGAGGAGTAAAAAACAAAATCTGGGCACAACCGGTAAAGTTCGCTTTCTTGTAAGTGCTGTAACTGCAGTCTACTTCACTAACACGGTGCCTTTACAAGGCTCTCCGTTTCTCTGTCTCAGTCTGAGACTGAAAATAGAAGCACAATAATCCAGATGTAGTTTACAAAATCTTGGTTGATTTTTCTCATGTATTTCAATACTTGCGTTGATATTATTTCGGATATACAATCTATAAAATTATTTCACATTTATTGTAGCATTTTGACCGTTATTGCTTAGTGTCACACAATGGCAAAAAAGGATTTTTAGTAAAGGCTTTAGAAAAATTTAGTAGTCTTTTATTTTCTTTACAGTAACATTTAGCAATGAAATACAATTATTTGTAGCTATCTTAAATCGTAATAATATTTCATTATTCCAGTATTATTGCATGTATAAACAAAACTCGAACGTAACGTCATCTACGCGTACCATCACACCAGTAATTATACGTGGAGCCTCCCCATCCTTTACCACAGGCAGTATTTGACTAAAGTTTGGCTTTAAATGGATGATGGCAAGTGCATTTCGCGTAACATTTTAAGTAAAAAAGCAAATACGCTGCGTCATTAATGTTGCATGTCAAAAGGGGAGGAAATCAGAAATTCTTTATACCTCCAAAGAAAGAATTACAAAATAGCAGTCTTACAATGTTTCAACTGTGCAAATTTCTGATTTACTGGTTGTAGAATACGTACTGAGTGCAGGCTATGCTGCTGTCATCTACCCACCGAGTGGGGAACTTGCTGAATTAGCATTAAGTTATGCACTTATGAACTATGCCAGTCTATAATGTTACAATTATATTTTTGATTTCCCTATGGCTTATCTGTAGTGATGGAAGGAATACGCAAACATTTAGTTTTGAAATTTAATTTTGGATACGGGCTTTGAGGTCTTCTATGCCCCGAAATAATGTGTGAACACGTGGCTTCAATAAATGAGTGAAACGTACTTTACGAATGCAGTTGACCATTTTCGAGAAAATCTCCCCAATCCCAAGCTACCTTTTGGAAACAAACCGAAAGTTTTTTTCCTCTCTCTCTCTCTTTTCGAAGACGATTTTGCCTAACCCACCTCTGTGGTTTGCGATTAGCGTGTTTACCTCATATCCAAGGAGTTCCGAGTTCGAATTTCGGTTAGGGTAGTTATATGGACACGTTTTTTCTAGGGACCCCGGGCTCATTAGAGCATAATTTCAACCATTTCGTCCATTCGTCCGATATTACCTATCAGATAAAGGACATTAATCATTATAAAAAAGAAATCTGATTAAAATATGTTTTGAGTCACTAATATAAATGGAGTAACTGCATTTAATTTTATTGTATAGTCTGTGAAAAAATAGAATTTTATGTACTTAATGGGTAATCATAAACAAAAAGTGAAGTTTATTATCTTTCAAGGATGCCACACAAAATTTTGAAGAAAATTCCTCCACCCTAAGCTACCCTTTACATGGAACATTTTTCGAAAATTTTCATTTTCTTGAAAATGGCTCTAACGATTTTGATTAAAATGCCATATGTTTTAAGATATTTGTATGACAAATGAAATGCGTAATTTTATTTTTCTGGCTATAGCCCATATAGTCCCGTTTACTCTAGATGACTTTTGCATAACTGGTAAATCGTAAAAGAAAGACGAAATCTTAGCATACAAAAATATAGATCTTGCTAAAACACACAATGTATGTCCAACTAATTTTTTTTGTACAGTGAACCATTTCAGACCTTTGGTAACTAAAACTTTCGTCAAATGTAATATCGTTATTCACTTTTTATATCTTAGCCGTGCAAAGAGAACGGAATCTTAAAGCTTTAAAAGATTTTACTATCGCTCAAAGTCTACTGTATTCCCATTTTCCCCTTGTACCTACAAGGAAATAAGCAATAAGGTAATTTCTGCAATATGTTTATCTCAACACGAAGAAGATATAGGAATAAGAGTTCGTAAGAATGGTTAGTACAAGAGTAGAGAAAGTCATGTGAGTGCAACACATGAGATTTTTTAATATATCTAATTTATTTCCTCTCCGTAACTCACAATAAGGGATACTGTTTCTTGATGAAGTTGTAAAGTCTAGAGGTAGGAAAGTTCAGTGGAAACTTAGGTGTTTCGTTGAACAAGAATGGAAACAAGCTAAAAAGAAAGCGTAAAATAACGCGTGAATATTTAAAATGCCTGTAGGCTCCTGCTATAGTTCTCTTGTAAAACTATCGTCAGGTAGCTTCCAGCTATCCAACAAAGCGCAGATTGCCTGGAGCTTTATATGACGATGTAATAAGCATTAACATGGTTCTTCTCAGGAAGCCATGACTTGTCAGATATCGAAACAATACAGCACCAACAAAGGACAGCCTGAAAGTAAATTACCTGTTCAGGTGGAAATGCTTTGAATAAAGGCTAACGGGATGTGTAAAATCGCTGTGGTCCTTTTGGAGTGAAACATCGTAAGCCACTGCACAGACCACCTGGGTGCATTACTCTTTGTGCAGGAATGGAAGGTCTTCTGCTATTGTTTTGGGGTTATTAACGAGGCTGTGATAGGGTTTGGAAACGATTCGAGCACAATGTCTAGACTTTAACAAAGCTAATATACATAAAAACAAACGGGTTATGTAGGCTGTATTAGCATAAACATACACAGACCTGGTTGTTGATACATGAGCTTAGAGCGATGCTATAAATCATTAACTAGAACTCTTTTATCTAGTGCACTTCGCCCCCTCTATCTGTCTTAAAACGTGACGGAAATTATACCAACCTGAATGTTTACTTCTGTAGAACAGAGCCGGGAGTGTAAGAGCTTGTCAAAATACAAATTAATTATGTGGCAGGTTTAGAACTTGTAATTCAAAACTACTTCGCACTGGTTTTTAGCTGGCATTGCATTCATCAAATTATTGTTATGGTTAAAGGTTAAACCGTTGAAGAAAGAACTATGTAAGATATTATTGAAGTGCCTTGTGTCGAGTGTGATGTTGCTTAGTGCGGAAAATGGGCATTGCGACGAAGGACTTGAAATTTGAATACATATGTAGATACAGAGGAAACTGCTTATGAGCAGTTCCCAAGAATTCAACATGACCGACATTACACTAAACTGCAGCGGATCTTACACCAAAAACCAGTACTGCCAACCTAAAATGGAAATTACTGACAAGTCTGTAAGAAAACCCCAGGGAAACAGCACAAGAATTTTAAGGTGCATGGACAATTGATTTCTGGAAACTGCTGTTAAGCACGCATCTTTTTTCACTGGAAGAATGCTTTCCACACTATTTTTTCTCTTATATTTATACACAGCCTTTAAAGGAAATAAAATCACCATTGTTTATCAAAATAAAGGCATTATTTCTAACCTCATATATCACAGGATTAAAGTAACATGCTTTCAAACCATAATAAGCTTGAACATCGTTACAACACAAAACGCATATACATACGCCCCTTTAGCAAATATTGTTCTGCAACAACACGTTTGGATAAAATCACTTCTGAACGCTAAATATGGTTTTATATTTAATGCGCTACTGTGTTACTAGCACAAAAATAACAGCAGTGACAATAACTCTATATGCTGCTCTAAAACAATTAAAGACAAAGCCACGCACACACGAGCAATTTAATGGCGTCCACAGATTAATTCGGCGTCTAAATAGAATCTTGTTTTAAAATCTATTGGTTGACTTCCCTACACCCAATTCAAAAATGTTGACTTTTGTGGCAACAACACATGCAGTAACACCAACTATGGCCGTAGCTTTACCATGGTTATACTTCATGAACAGTTGGTGATACTGATGCAGATGGAATATTACCAAATGTAACGAGACCGCGCCATAATGGGGGGAAAATGACACAGTTTGTTTTTGGAGTACTCCAACAAGCCTTTTTCTCTATAGGAACTGTAAACTGGGCAAAGAGAGAAGAGTTAAATACCCTTCTCACCCGTTATCAATTATTATCATGTACCGCTCCGTTGCTGTGCACTTCTGTTGCACAGGCTCTGCAATGTCACATAATTCATTTTGTGTGTGTCTGCAGCTTTCGCCTTGAGAACACATGGCTCCGGGTTTTCACTAGTATACCCAACTTACTGCAGTCATGCTATACTCTTTATCAAAATAACGCATCCAGATTTCGAGGCATGGTATTCTTGAGATGATTTTGAGAAAACCCAGCATGCTTCGTAGGGGAAGTTCTGTTGCAAATATGAAGTTTAAGGGGTCACATTTGAACCGCAGGTGTGTGCGTGCTACACCCCGCAGATGTGGGTTTGTTATGGAACATATCAAATAACAGTAATGTACTGCACATTATGCCACTCCTGGAAGGTGTAGGCGTGAAGAACGGCGAACGGGTGCGGTTCTCAAAACCAAATTATACGCATCTCAAAGACATCCTGCTGACCTTGGGCATCGCGCTGTGCGTACTCCAAACGTAGGTAATTATCATCTGTGATCGGCGCGCTGTTTCCTATTTACAGTAAACCGGTTTGTGGCTCGCTGGATTCCTGACAGCTTTTTATTTTGCGTGCACAGCATGTCGCATTTGCGTCCAGTTCGAAGATAGGCACGCCGCCCTCATCTGGTGGGAAACAAATGCACTAATCTTTTCCGTTCTCTCGTTTCATCCTTTACGTAAGTAAGGTCTAATTTAAATATGCAGGCCATATCACAATTTGAGTAACGAACCACCACTTGGCCAGCGCCTGGTTCGACAGATGGTGTCTCTAAAGATTAGAGTTTTTTGTTTACGCACCCGCATTCCTTTTTTTTTTTTTTTTTTTTTTTTTTTTTTTCCCCTTCCCTCTCTGCCTTCTCAGCCTATGCTCAATATTCTACCAGCCATTCAGCAACGGCAAAGTAGTTGCTAGTATACCAGGCGCTTATATTGGCCGTTGCAATTAAGGACACCAATTACTAACGTGCATTATTTCTAAAACTGTTTATTTGCAGGGAATATCTACTGGAGTATTTTCTGCACTGGAGGTTACTGTCGTAACATACTTTAAAGTTAAATGATAGCTGAAAGGGGACAAAATATAGATTACAGATAATCTGAATACATAACTTACCATGCTTGAAATGTAAATACTAAGAAATTCTAATGGTAGACTCCAGTTATGGACTAAACGCTACAATTTATGACATTGACCTTGGAATTGGATATTTGTAGCTTAGGTTTTCCATCAAGCACTCTTTTAGTCACTACTGATTAATGCATTTCAAGTTTTTGTGTCGTCGTTAAAAGGATATAAGGAAGCTTTGAGCATAACCAACACATGCTTGATAATTGGGTAATTTTGATTTTGTTTCTTTTTCCACTCAGTCACTCCTCCGAAATAACTGTAGCTCGTTCAATCTCAACAATGTTGAGCTATAGTCAAAGTGAACATGTTTGAAGCTTATGTCAATTGTGATGAAAATTGAACACTTCTGAAAGTAAAACAGAAAGTGAACTTTATTATCATAGACGAGCGATTTTTAACTAAAACCCAGCGGACTGTCACCTAACTCAAAAGCATATTGTGTGCATTTATGAACGTAGTTACTGAGAAAGTGGCAATAAACTCGATGCTCGCTGTATATTCCTTATTCAGCTGTGTGTTGCATTACCACATGGGCGGTCAGATGTCGCCAGTGGGAACGTTTCTTCCATTATAAACACCCACACAGCACGTGGCTCCCTATCGGACGCAGTTTTTTCACCCTGGAGGGTATGAGCATGTGCCCGCTCTTCTGCTCTGCTCTTCTCACTTTCGACAGCGTTTTCATTGGAGATAGTTCAGGTATGGGAGATGGAAGATTGGAACTGTTACCCAGGAGCATCTATATCACTGTGTAAAATTTGAGCGAGCAGTTGTTGAAGACCGGTTGGTTAAATTAAGGAAACAATCAACGAATTGATTTTCCATAACAGTGTAGCGAAAATTCCTTCCTTATTGAATCAATGAAATATGTAACACAAAAGAAGCTAGTTAATTAACAGTACTATGGTTGTGTAAATAGTGAAGTATTCATGGACATGCTTGTCCGTTATTTAGAATCTCGTAACTTTTTTGGAGCTGGGAAGTAACGAATTGTTCCAGCTCTGTTTAGAATGCATTACTAACGTCTGAGGGGAAAGAGGACAGTAGTACATGGCAGCTCACGATGACGTCATAAATAGATCTGTATACATTAACTACTATGTTCCCTTCACAAAATGTGGCTGTGAGAAACGTGTTTGGCATCAATAGCTGCAGCGTTTGTGAGAAAGATTACGACTACAGTTTCAACATATTGTGACAAATGGCAATTTCCGTCCCGTTACTTTTCTATCGCTTTATTGTCTTCTAAAAGTTTATCGGAAATACAGTTTTGTTCTCTTCGTTAGCATAGTCTACAGTATTTCGTGCATCAAAACTCACGATGTTTGCTTCTCGTATCCTTGCCTCAGTCCTTGCAGTGTCTTTCTTCACTTTCTCTGTCTCATAAACTAGTTACGGCGATACAATCACTCGACGCTCGTTAAAATCTCTTCACGAGGACACACACGCACAGCTGTCTCGCACTCGCTGACACTGACCAACTCATGTCTGTCACTCTCAACTGCTCTGCTGTTCCCTCGCCTCCTTATACAGATCTTTCTTGATCTTCTCTGTCGGTGCCGTAGCCAGATCTCTCTCGAAGGCTCCGGGGAAAACCCCTATAGTGTAGCCGCTTCATTGTAGTTAGTCATGTGTTCGCTCGCTTGAGTGGTGTGAGGAAGCTTGACCTTGCGCCTTTGTTCGTCGGTCTAGTATGTGGCGTGAAGTAGCTTGGCCCCGTCATTTGTTGTTCGCCGAGCCCGGCGTCACGATATCATTAAGACTTAGGCCTCTTGCTTCGGCTGCAACGTTAGTATCCCCATTCCTCACAAGAGCGTACGTTTTTTAAAAGGCCTAAGCTTCATTCATATGTTGAAACTGTAATCGTAATCTTTCTCAGAAAACGCTGGAGCTGATGACACCGCATTCGCGTGCGACCAGCACACTCCGAAGGAGGTCTAAGAGACCAAGTACGTGGGTCAGAATTTTAGCAGAAGCGGAACCATTCCATGTTGCCGTTGGCGAATTCTCATTCTTTCGTTACCACAGTTTAATTAATAACAGAATATACGTCTCTCAGCTTTCACATAATAACTGTTCCAGCAAGTGCATAATGTTCTGCAGAGACAATAAGATTGCGGTGGCGATATGAAGTTCCGTTTCTAGGTGCGAAAGTGTGTTACGGGTCAGCTGCGGGCGGCAACATGTAACCAACCTTTCATTTTGTGGCTGGCGTTTGCAAATTGTGGGGCGCGCGCACCAACATGTCTCCAGGGATTTGTGAAAGCTCGCGGAAACAAAATCACCAGCAGAAATAGTCTACAGCATCATCCTCCGTTGTCCATATCAGGCTACATCTTCCTTCGGCAACATTCCTTCTCGCTTTCAACTTTCCTTCTGCATTAAACCGAGATTGAACCCAGAGCCTCTCGATATTCGTTTTTTTTTTAAATATTTATCTACTAAATCATCAGTTATACTTTAATACGTAGTTACTGGGCAACAAAAGCTATATTTTATGTTCTATCAAAACATAAAATTCAGGTTCAACAAAACGTAAAATACACTTTAATGATGATCATCTACATTGTTTTTCTTGATGATAATATGCATTAAAACAAAAACTTTCTCCTCTAATTGATAGTTGTAGCAATATTACAATTACAATGTGTAATTCTTTTTGGAGGCACACTTTCCCTACTATCAGCAATACTTTTCATTTATGTCTGCTTTATTACCCAAAAACTAGTTCTTGAATTTCGTATACCTACATGAATAAACTTTCCTCGATTTTTCCTTGAGTTATATTACTAGTTGCATCTTGGTCCGCTTTTAGAATTTTTCCTGATGAACCGTGAAAATCACCATTACTCATTTTTATTTTAAATTAACATATGAAACTAGCATCCAAAATTGCAGAATATTATGTTTGTAAATGTATTGTTTTTTCTCCCCAAAGCCTACATCACTCTTTCTCTAAACATATCGTTTCCACAATAAGTAAATTTCATTAAATATTCTAAATATACAACATATACAAAATACTCTTTAAAATAAAAGAAAGAGAAACAAAAAAGCCCAGTAGGCCCAAAAAATTAAGTGGAGACTGAAGAGGGGGAACACCCCTGAAACAGCCATAGGAGGAAATAATCCCTTGGCCAATTAGCCCTAAAATCCCCATAAAAATACTCTTAACGTAGATAAATTGTTGTTGACAACAAGTTAGAAAATTAGGATCAGTAACTCGCGGCCCCTCTACTTTTGTATCTGGTACTGTAAATATCTATTATCTCAGCCCTCAGCTTTACTTAACTATAATAAGTAGAGAAAGTATTGCATTCCACCAAAAACTTTGACACCGAGATTTCACTGGAAACCGTTTTGAGGACCCTCGAATAGAAATATGACCTCCATTCACAGGACCTTCTCTATCCATTATCCATCGTTTACAAACTATTCTTTCGAAAGCTTGTTTTATTTTCTACTTCATGTTAATCCTGAGAAACCTTTGTGGAAATTGTTCACTAGGAATTTCGTTGTAGATACTTGGAAACAGATTCGACAGTCAAATGTTTAAAAGCGAGTGACTACCAACGCTAGAAATGAAATTCCATACTGTTTCCCAGTCATCGCGGGAAACGATAAATAGTGGCAACCCTTTAACGATATCTCCAATATGGCTGCTGCCACAAAACCGTCATTGGAAATTAATCGTGTTTTGAAGACATCTACATTTGTTGTAGTACTTTTATGTCGATCTGTTGACGTTCGCCAGTGGCACAACGTGATACAAAATTCCTTTCAAATGAAGAGGAATATTCAAGCCATTAAATTCAAGATATACGTATATTGTATTAGGATGTAAATATCTTAAATTCATGGGTGTTTATTCAAAATAGAGCCATTTTTGAGAAAATAAAATTTCGTTTTTAGTGTTACTGTTCACGCGCACGCACGCACGCACGCACGCGCGCGCGCGCGCGCGCGCACACACACACACACACACACACACACACACAAACCAATAGTAACCTTGTGGAGTCTTCCATTTTTCCTGAAGTGCGCTTTTGTCAATATCTTAAGGTTTGACAGTTACAAAAATCCAATGAGAATGAAAATAGTTGCAAGATTATTTTAAACAATCCTAGAGATGTATTTTATTTATCATCTGGATATACCAAACATATTTTCATTAATTTAAAAATATTTTTTTAAAATAAAAGTGCTATTTAGGATTGGTAATTTGGTAAAAGACGTTTGATTTAAGTATGAAAATGTCTTCGTAGTTTTGGATTATGCTGTTCATAGATCGAAAGAAATCCATGCACGTACGAATGTGCCTTTTCCCAATATTGTCTTTCTTTTTTAACTCAGCGAACCAAAAGCGTTCAATTCCGTTGATATATCCATACAGAATTTTTATTCCGAGTGTACCTTTCTCTAAAGCAAAGAGAAAGTATTAAGTCTTGAGAATGTATCAGATAAATAGATTAAAAAAAAAAAAAAAAAAAAAAGAAACACGTGAAACGTATTTTTCTTCTCTAAAATGTAGTTGTATATTATGTTTATATAAAGCAATACCAAAAATAAGAAATTTAAACCTAAAAAGCAAAAACAGGTGTTTTTAGGACTGCTTTCGCAACTGTAAACCCAGCTTTTGTTTATTTTAGAAAAGCGAGCACGTAAAGCTGGAAAGAATCTGCGCCATTTTGGGTCACCCGGCATATCGTAAACCACGTAACATTATAATCAGCTGATAAGCTTGTGGAATGTTGTCCTGCGGCATTATTGGCAAAACCCGCTCTTTGGTTTTGTTATCAGGCGGTAATAACTTGAAGCTAATAGCAAAGCCGGCTTCTTTGATCGGTAAAAGTGGTCTGAACTGCCTTGAAGAACCACGCAAAATTAGACCACATCATGACGATCTTAAGTACTTCTTTTTATGCTTGGCAAATTGAATGTCGACTAAAGTAGTCAGGTGGAACGATTTATCACCTTCATATTACTGTCTTTTCCTTAAATAGTTCCTAACTTGGGATTCAATAACTGTCTTGGAGGGTAGCATTAAATCCAGACCTTGAAAGTCAGACCATGTGTAGATTTTTGATAGGTTTCTCTCTCTCTGGAGACATAAAAGGAATGGATGGATTAATAAAATTTAAGTAGAATAATTTTAATGTCTTTGAAATTAAGTCACAAGTCACGGTAAGGTGGCTTTGTTCCAACTCCGGGTGTGAAAATTCAAAGTATGTGACATAGTTACATAATGTGACGCCGGCCGGTAGCGGCCATTATTGACCTCAAGGTCAAGCTACCTCACACCACTGGACGGCCGCGCACCTCAAGAAAGTTCGGTCAGTATTAAGAGAATCTGTGTATCTTCAGAGATCGTTGTAGACATGAGTCGTCGCGTCGGAGTTTGTTGTGTGAAGCAGTTTTAGTGAGTGTGATCGTCGGAAGCTGTTTATGAGACACAGACCGACACTGAAGTATGTGTCAAGATTGCGAGAGTACAGAACAGCTGTGAGCTGCAAGGTCACGAAGAGCTGCAAATTTTGTTAATGATAAATCAGGACTGTGTTTTTGTGAGTCAGTTTTAGAACAGAAATAAAGTGACAAAAATATCTTCTGTATTGCATGAGTTTCTCTACTCTTGTACTAAGTATTCTTACAAACGCTTATTCCTCTATCTTCATGTTAGTTGAGGTAAACATTTGCAGAAATTATCGTATTGCTAATTTTCTTGTAAGTGCCAGGGGAATATGGGGATACAGTAGAATCTGAGCGATAGTCAAATCTTTTAAAGCTGATCGCTATATGAAGGCTTGAAATTCCGTTCCATTTGCACAGCTAAGTTGTTGGGGAAGGTTGACCCTTGAAGAGGAAGAAATTGTGAGAAATTTCAGTACTAACAGAAATGTATCGCTGCGTTGACCGGATTCTTTGTACGTAGCTGTACATAATATTTATATAGGCGCAAAATGTTCACTCATTTAACAGAAAGTAGTATTCGAAAAATCAGTCTGAACCCATCTTGACAGCAATTTTGTTCCAGTATCCAATAAGATTTATACCACTTTGGCTTACCCTCATCCCTGAATACTTCCCCATCGATGTGCATGTGATAATTCAGTAATAGGCGGTAAACTGGCCTTTAAGATGCCTGATGTTCCTACGTGTGAAGCGATGTTAGTGTAATGCGAATTAAATCACACAACACGTTTCAATTATAGCAACAATGACTAATTTTACCAACGGTAAACTACTTTCACATCTAAAATACTAACAATGGTGATAATCTCGCATATAATAATAATTTAATAATAATAAATCCGTTTGTTGGAGTGCTATAATGATTTGTAAGTCTTCATATTTGGGATGCATTCCTTATTGTTTAAAAACGCTGTTGTAGTACTAATGAAAATCTTGGCAATAAATTTTAGGTGCCTGCTTTTCTGATGTAGGGGTGTCATGTCTGCTTTGCATTCAGGAAATCCCAAGTTCGAATCTCGGTTAGGATGGATTACCTGGATAAAAAGTTCTCCCTGGTTTTCCCTTATACTGAAAGATGTATGCCGAGTAACTGTAAGGTCTATGGACGCTGGGCTCATTTGAACATAATTTCACTCATTGAATTCATGATCCTCTATGGCCTAACCGGTTAAAGAACGTTACATCTTAGAAAAGGTAACTTCTGTTAAGTATAAGCCGAGCTAGATTGTCACTGACCGTATGCTCTTACTAGATATTAACTTAAGGGACACTGGGAGTGAAATGTTGGTCAAAATTGTCAAAAAGTCGAAAATTGTTTTTTTACCTTAAAATGTTCCTGGAACTCCTGTGCATTTGGATCAGCTAACATTCTTCATATCCCCCACTCCAAGTGGTCATTACGGCCCTTTCAAATAGTGCTCTTCCCTTAACGTACACAGCATGTTCCTATATAAAAGCCTGTTTTTCTCAAAACTACATTTCTGCACATAACCTCTTGTACTGTTCTGAAGCTTTAATAACGGCAGCAAATGCTAACATCAATAAACTTGAACAAATACAAAATCAGGCTCTTCGCCTAATCACTGGAGCAGTTAAATCCACACCTATTGATGCCATGCTTGCCTTAACACGGACTCCATCAATAACAACAAGAATAGAAGAACAAGCATTGCTCCAACACGAGAAAATGTTACGACTGCCAAACTCTAAATGGACAGAAGAGAACCTCCCCCCTTCAATCCTTAAAACTCATAATAGTTTCCTAGAAAAGGTAACACAGATTAAATCCAAATTGAACATTCCTAACACCAGAGAAAATCTACTTATAAGAGAAAATCCATTGGAACTATTGCAACCTACCTTCAATTTGGAATTAATAGAGGAAATAAGTAAATCAGACACACCAAAAGAAATACAAAAACTTCTAGCTCTGGAAACAATCAATACTAGGTATCCCACAGAAGAATGGCTGCACATATATACTGATGGATCCTCCAAGGAAAACCTTACTGGAGCTGGAGTTACGTGTCCACATTTTTCCTTTTATCATTCTGTTGGCAGAGACACAACAAATTATGATGGAGAAATAGAGGCTATACACATTGCTCTCCGACAATTATTAAATCTTCCCTTAAATAAATTTAACAAGGCAGTAATTCTTTCGGATTCTAAAGCTGCAATTCAGGGAATATGTTCAAATACTACAAAGAAGTCAACAAAAATTAGAGAATGCTACAAAATGTTAACACAACTCCAAAAAGTTAATAAGACTGTTCAGCTCCAATGGATTCCAGCACACTGTGGAGTCATGGGGAATGAAGCTGCAGACTCACTTGCAAAGAAAGGCACAACAATAAAACAAAAGTCTAAATTCAATTTCTCATGTTCCTCAATAAAACGCTTGATCGTTAAACAATTTTCTCATTCATACCTACAAGAAATAGAAACAAATGCCAAAGATAAAAAATGGATTACACTACTTTCCAACCCAGATATAATCCCCCAGAGACCAAGGAAAACAGCTGTTGCAGCCTTCCGACTATTGACAAATCACGACTGCTTAGCAAGTCATCTCTACAGAATAGGTATCTCAGCCTCACCAATATGTGTCCTGTGTAACGATCCAGCAGAAATGAACGAAGACCACTTGAAGACCTGTGAAGCATTAAGATCAGAAGAAACTACAGTTCAAAAGTATTGGAAAGCACGAATGCTAATGGCTTCATTGCCAGATGCAAGGCACTAGAAAACAACAACAACAACACATTTCTGCACATTCCAAAAGAAGGTCGCGCCTGAGTTTTGCTTCAAATTCAATGAAAACTTCCAAAAGTATTCATAAATAGCAGTTAAACAAAACTATGCTTCAATATTGATGTTATCATTAACGTGAATTCCAAAAACATTTTTTTTGTATGAAAAACATCAATAATCTTTAAGGTTAAATTTTCTTTGTTATTAAAAAAATATGTACAGCATAATCAGCAAACGTATTTGAAATATCTCTTCATAAAATTGTTACCCATGTTTTAGAGCACCAGTTCTGCTAATATAAATGAATTTTGAAAAGTCAATAGACGCGAGCTCTATTTTGAAAATGTGCCTATTAAATTCATAAAATAATTTATATATCCTAAACGAATTATCAAATTTTAATGAAATTTGGTGTACCGCCTATTCAGTTTGCAGCATTAAAATTAAAACTTGGTACTGTATAACTTCTATCCCATCTTGAAATTTTAATAATATAGTTGAATAGGATCAAATTGTGGTCACTGGAGGTGTAATCCTGTCCAACTTTCCAGTTTTGGATTTTGGGTATAATTCTACTATTTCCTAAAGTGATGTCAATATTGGACATTGCTCCTGCACGATTTTGGAAAGTAGGAGGATTATTATGTTTATTAAAAATATATAAATTAAGTTCCGAAATGAGATCTTCCAGTTTCTCACCCCTGTCATCTTTTATACCGCTATGCCACCAATGGGATTTGGCGTTAGCGTCTAGAGTATTAATAGTTTCATAATCCCGATATTTGATATGTATTTGTTTAATTAAATCCAAATATTGGTCAATTTCTTGGCTATACTGGCAGTAATGATTAGATAGGATAAAATTCCCCTTTTCCATATTGATCTGAACACAGTTATTGTGTGTATCGTTAAAATTAGTTATTTTGGTCACTTGTAAATTTGGATTCACAATTATAATGGCCGCCATTGGATTTTCGCCAGTGCAGATTACTCTTGCCATAGTTGGAGTTATCGTGAGTTTGTTTTTAAAGGTATACGGCTCTTGAAGGCATAAAATGTCCATATCTAGTTCGTCAATTAATTTCCTAAGTTCAGTCATCACCATTTTCGAGCGCTGCGCATTTATTTGACCAATTTTGATCGTCTGGGTCTTCTCTGTCTGAAAATGATTCGTGTCCGTCTTGTCTGACTTGCGTAACGACTTCAATAGGACACTACAGAACAGACAACTAGGACATATAGGAGCTGAAGCTAATCACGAAGCGACTAAATTAGAACACATTTTAAAATCCACTATGCTTAAATATATTCCTAAAAGGAGACTCAAAAAATTTAAAGATGATGTTTGGACCGATACATTACAAAATTTACGGAGAAAAGCTCGAAAATGTCGGAGAATTTATCAGAAGACTATTGTAATAGAAGAGAGAAATAGAAATTTAGAAATCTATAGGAAAGCCAAAGAAAAATTTAAGAAAAAATTATTTGAAACAAGAAGTAGATCATGGAAAAGTTTTGTTGAAACCAATTCTATGCATAATATATGGGGAGCACCTTATAAAATCACTATGGAAAAAATCAGGAAACCGGAAATTTTAAATACTATTAGAAGGGATGATGGGACTTTAACCCAAAACTGGACCGAAACTACACAGGAACTGTTACAAAAACTACTACCCGACGACAGCCAGGAGACAGACACTGATGAAAACACACAAATTAGAAGAAATTTGGAAGTGCCGTATCCGAATTCTAACGTTATATATCCTTTTGACAAATCGGAAATACGACAGATAATTAGAGGACTAAAAAAGAAAAAAGCAGCAGGACCCGATAACATCAAGAACGAAATTCTTATAAATACTGCAGAATCATTAATCCCAATACTTTGTAATTTATATAATAATTGTTTGTGGCAAGGAAAATTTCCCAACAATTGGAAAGTTGCAAAATTAACTGTTTTGAAGAAAAGTGCTGATAAAGATCCGATGGACTGTAAATCTTACAGACCCATCTGTCTTTTGAATACTATTGGAAAAATTTTTGAAGCTTTAATAAATAAGCGTATTTTGGAATATCGGACACTTATTGGGCTTAATGATGATCAGTACGGTTTCAGGAAAGGGAGATCCACCGAAGACGCAATTAATACCCTTATCACTGCCACCCTAAATTCCAAATCAAAATACGTTATGGCTATTTTCGTGGATATTTCGGCTGCTTTTGATAACGTTTGGTGGCCCCATTTTTTCACTAGGCTTAGAAATTTAAATTATCCCAGAACTTTGTATAACATTTTAGAAGATTACTGTAGAAATAGAAAAGTACAACTTGTTGGTGTGAACCAAATCATTTCAAAAGACATCACCAAGGGATGCCCCCAGGGTTCGATTCTCGGGCCCACTTTTTGGGACATAATTTTGGAAACATTATTAGAACAAATTACTCGTATAAATATCTGTCTTAGGGTAGTGGCATATGCAGATGATGTAGTCTTTTTGGTAGAGGGAAGAACTAGGAATATTTTGGAAGAAAAGGCCAACAAATTGTTAATAGAGCTATCCAATTGGTGCCAGGTTGCTAAGATGAAGATTTCATCAGCGAAATCTACATATATGATACTTAAAGGCTCATTTAAGCGAGACCCCATTATTAAATTTGAAAATAACCATATTAAACGTTCAATACAAGTAAAATATCTGGGCATATTTCTGGACGAAAGACTAAATTTCAAATTTCATACTGATTATGTGAGGGTTAAAGCAGAAAAAGTAATGCTGAAACTTTCCCGTTTAGCACAATTTGATTTCAAAATTCCCTTGAACACCATAACCACCTACCATACGAGCATATTTGGAGCCATAGTGACCTATGCAGCATCAACGTGGGCGCACAGAGCCAAGCTTACCACAGTCAAGACCTTACTGAGAAGATCACAGAGGAAGATCCTACTCCGATTTACAGGAGCAGTGAACACAACACCAACCATGGCTTTGCTAGTTATCCTGGGAATTTGGCCTATTGACCTTACCCTACGATACAGGGGTGCATGCTTTTGGATGAAAAAAGGAGATCAAGGAAAAGTTTTTGAAATAATGGATGGTTTTTATTACAAGAAACGAGACGTCAAAAATAAACTACTACAAATCTGGCAAGAAGAGTGGGATTTAATAGAAGAAGGCAGGAGAACTTACTCAATTTTCGGTAACATTAGAGAAAGATTACAAAAGAAGTATAAAAGTTTTAATTATACAAAAGGTACAATACATTTCCTAACCGGGCACGGCCCGTATGGAACCTACTGGCTAAAGATTAATAAACAATTAACCGATATATGTGATATATGCAACATCCAAGACACTCCTGAACATGTTTTCTTTGAATGTCCAAAATATGCACACCTGACAGAAGAACATCGGACACCATTACAAGGACACCAAATCTGCAACATCGTAAGGGATAAGGATTTACTCCACCACCTAGAGACAATGGCTAATACCATCAGCAAATCTGCCATCGAGACCAAAACTCTGCCAAGGCAAATAAATATTCAACATCAGGACCCATTAATAAGACGATCCGAGAGGATACAAAATCAACAGCACAGAAATAACATTGATATTGGTTTATCTGATACACAAGATGACCAATAAGATATAAATACTGACAATAAAGAAATGTTTGAAATTTTTATGAAAATGTTTTGAAAATGTTTAAATGTTGTATTTTTATGTTAGATGATGTTTTAGTGTATTATCTTAAATATGTGCAATTTTGTTTATATTTAATTGTCATTTTGATTATTATGTCTCCCATTTTATATAATTATGTACGAGTGTATTTGTGTTGTAGTATAGAGTTTAAATAGTTTCAAATGCTTTCTAAATTTAGGGATCAAAAATTTTTTGTAATATTTAATATATAAATCTGAATTTGAAATTTTAATATTTGATTTAAATTTAATGCAATATTTTATTTTATTAAATAAATTCAAATGTTTTAAAGCTTTAGTAGATTAAGAAATTTGAAGGATTTGTTGTTTATTTTGGAGGTCTGAGATTAAGAAATTTGAAGGATTTGTTGTTTATTTTGGAGGTCTGAAGATAATTTGTATTTTTGAGTTATTTAATTGAGGTTCTGAAGATTTTGAATGTTGTAATGTTTGTGTTGTATGATGTTTATGTGTATATTTTTAAATGTGTAATTTGATTATGTTCAATAGTTACTTTGATTATTGTTTATTATATAATTATGCATGAGTATAATTGAGTTGTAGTGTGGAGTAAAGGAGTTTTGGTGCTGGGTACCAGTACCAAGATGGCCGCCGGATTCCGGCGGTCATATTTTGTTTTGTTATGGATTTTTTATATTTGTAGATTTAGTAGTAACTGGTTACCAGTTATTTATTTTATTATTGGATATTAGTAATATTTTATTTAAATTTTTTTTTTTTTTTATAAATTTTGATTTTGAAAGTTAAGGTTCTTATAAGTTATTTTATAATTTATAAGAGCTTGTGTTTAAAGAGGTGATTTTTTAAAATTTTTATAGATTTTTTATTAAATTTATAAAAGTTTTGAATGGGTATGATTAGGGATGAGATGGAAATTTTTAGATTTTATTTTGGTAATTTATTGGTTTTTTTTTTTTTTTCTTAATTTTAGTTAGAAGAGGTGTGGTTTTAGGATGTTAAAATGTTGTGTTTTAAATTATTTTATTTTTATTTTATTTTGTTAATCTGTAAATTTTGTAAAGTGTATATTTGTTTTATATTTGTAATAAAATGATAAAGATCTGAATATTGACCCCGGTTTAAGAAATTAGGTGCCGGGGTCCAGTATGCAGATTTTTATTTTTATTTTTATTTTTATTTTTATTTTTATTTTTATTTTTATATTTTTATTTTTTTTTTTGTACCGCCTATTCTCATATAAATACAAACAGTAAAAATTTCAGAAAAATCTATCAAGAAATGTGGAACTTTCAAATTTCACTCCCAGTGTCCCTTAAAGAATTTCTGAGACAACCAAATTAATAGAACTATATGCAGCATTTGAGAGACGTGTACAAATTCAAATCCGTGCATTGTTTATATCTGGCTGCGTATTTAATACCAACAATTGATTTTTAAGCTTGTATTTTATTTGTTCTTCTTTTGTACTCCTTTATGTTAAAAAAGTACATTTAGGTCTTTATCTATAAAACAGGATATAAATCCAATCTCTAATTATGGTTATCCTGTATCCAAGCTCCAGATGTGATAATGAAATCTTGTGATTCCACTATTTAAAATAAAACGCTCTTTTACTTCGTTATCGACTTTGTTGCTCTATTTATTATTTGAAAAATAGAAGCTTATAATTCGAGGCACGTTTCGTGCGATATAGTGTAGAGAATTTTCCCTTCCGGGAACCAAAACACGTGTTTCTGTAGGCCCCTAGACAAAGAACATTACGCAAGAGTTCCCCGCCTTCGCGGTTCCCGAGGAACGCCTCCATTGTCTCTCAAAATTTAGCTGTGTCTGCTGCGCAGAAATTCTCAATGTATTTTTCTTCGTGTACCTTGAAGCATTCTGTTGTATCACAATTCTCCTCAGTCTTCTCGCTCTTGATCTGTATTCTTATGCCTCTGGCACCTTCACATCCTCACAGGAAACCTGCTTGCAATTCCTGTTGCATTGGAAAGTATAGAGAAGTATGAAATTTCAGAGCAATATCCAGTGAAGATTATGAACATTAAGCACTTTTATACTTTCCTAGTGCATGTGCATCCCGTCTAACACTTGACCAGAAAATTTGAATATTAAAGTGATTGTTTTAATATTACATTCACGTCTGGTATTTTCTTTGATATGCAAAAGTAACTACATTTATTCTAGTTTGTAAAGGCTTTCAAAATATTGCGTAACTGTATTTTAAAGTTTCACTACATTTTGCAATAAACCTTTAACATCTGCCCCGCTTATCTGTTGCACGATAGCTGCTCAATCTGTTTGAATACTTGTCTTCTGTATCGATGTTTCTTTCCAGTTAATGACATTCACTTAATTTATTTCCTGCTTTGTTGCTGCCCTGATCTTTTAAACGTCATTTAGTGTGATTGTCTCCACAGCACACAACTTTTTGTGTATCTGATTATAAAGGAACGTGGGATAATTTACCAGCGGTGTTGAAGTTTCATTTATAGATACAGAGAGTCAAAATTGGTGATGCTTTTTCCACATGATTGGTTTTTATCAGATGATTCACGTATGAGAAGGAATAGTCGCTAAAAGGAATGTTTGTACAGCCATGGAAAAAATGATTGAGCGCATTAGGAGAGCAGAATATTTTAAGTCCCCATCGTGTTGCAGCACGGTTTACACAAGTCGATATTTCCAACATGCTGCTGGGTTTGTTGATAATATCTGTTCCATATTTTATTTGTCGTACACACAAATAGGCGGTCTCTTGAATCACCACTCGCATTTGTAAACATACATACTCACAAATACAGATACCAGTGATGATCCAAGAGACAGCCTGTTTGTGTCTGAAAGATGACAACATATGGAACAGAGATTATAAATAAACTCTGCTCTTGGAAATATCGACTTCTGTAAACACGACGTAGCACTTAACATAAACTGCTGTCCTAATACTCTCAATCATTTTTCCATGACTGTATATGGGATATTGAAAACGAGCTGAGTCCACTTTCTGTGCCGAATTCAACATGTAAACGAGGATTCAGTTCGAACTGGGTCTCAAATCTGAATCTGCTAGAAACGAGAGTGGGGTCGAATTCTGTGTCGAATATTGCATTATAAACACGAATGTTAGTGTTGAAACCATATAATCATAAACGAACACACACAACTCATTTCTGTATGTGGATAATCTGCTGTAGATGGTCAAATTGCTAATGTACAGCCTACTTTAATTTATTTGTGATATAATAGATAAAGCGTAGCATTTCACTTGCTGTCTAAGGTATACGCGAATATACTCAAGTCTAAAAGGGATTCAAATTGTTGCACTACACCATGTTAACGTAGTAAATCCAATAGTCACAGTCATATGATATAATCCTTGACATGTAAGAATAAATACTTTTCACATAACTATTCACACGTATGTAGAGATTGCCAGATTATGCAATCTTGATTGTTCATCTCATTTTGTCAAGTTTCATGTTGGTATAATAGATTCATCGGCGTTTTACCAGCCCCTTTGTAGATCTTCGCAGCTTTGTGAACTTAAGATTGCATATTATCGGTTTCCTTAGAATTTGCTATTAGCGAAGTATATCCGGGTTCACATTCAGAGAATGCCCTAAGCCAGCGTTCCTGTGGTCTGTTTGCCAACAGTCTGATTTCCAGGAAAAAAAGAACAATCATGGAACTGAGTTTCATTCAGTTAAAGTGCCATTTATTTCTACAACGGCAGTGGCTTGCCCGAAGGTACTATAATCTTCAAAGCGTGTTTCAGTTAGCTTTAAGCAATATGAGGGAAAAAATCTGATGTGTTGCACTCACATGACTTTCTCTACTTTTGTACTAACCATTCTTACAAACTCTTATTCCTATATCTTCTTCGTGTTAGTTGAGATAAACATTTGTACAACTTATTGCTTATTTCCTTGTAGGTGCAAGGGGAATGTTAGAATACAGTAGGCTTTGTGCGATAGTCAAATGTTTTAAAGCTTTGAGATTCTGTTGTCTTTGCACAATTAACATATAAAAAAATGAACAGCGATGATCCATTTCACTTAAGTTCTAAGTTTTCCGAAACTCACACACATAACAAGGAATATCTCCGAAATGGTTCACCCTACAAGAAAACTTATTGAGACATAAATTGTGTATTTTAGCAAGATCTACATTTTTTGTATAGTATAATTTGGTCTATCTCTAACAGTTTACCAGTTATGCAAAAGTTGTCCAGAGTAAATATGACTACAGGGGCTATAGCCAGAAAATTCAAGATATACATTTCATTTGTCATAAAAATATCTCAAACATATGACATTTTAATCAAAATCATTAGAGCCATTTTCAAGAAAATCAAAATTTTCCATGTAAAGGGTAGTTTTGGGTGGGGCTATTTTCTTCAAAATCTTCGTGTCGCATCCTTGAAAGACATTAAACTTAAATACCAACTTTGGTTTTTAACCGACTTTTCATTTTTCAGCTATGCTGTCCACAGACTGACAGACTGACACACAGACACACACACAGACCTTTTTCTAAAAATGCTTTTTTTTTTAATTCAGGGGGTCTCAAAATATATATTTCCGGTGAAATCTCGACATCGAATTTTTGGGTGGAATACAATACTTCCCCTACTTACCAGTAGAGAAAGTAAAAATGTTGCTCTCACATGCTACTCACGCTAACTATTCTTACGTAGGCTTATTCTTCTGTCTAAAAAGAAACTTCCATCACATATGTTGGTGGGATAAAGCGATAGTCATAATTTAAAATGCGTATCCTTATGTGATGGCTTTAAAATTGCGTACAAGAGGAGGAAAAGCAAATAGGGACTTTAGATTTACATATAGTATCTCGAAAATGTTCGTAAAGCAAATTGAATTATACAAAAATAATTCATGAAGAGGAATTCCCAGAATATTCCCCCCAAAATCCAAGATAATCATTTTATGTATCGTGCAAAAATGCTTAAGCATATAAGATAACTTGAAAACAGAGATCGCTCTGGATAATTACATTTAAAAGTTGATGTACACAATTTTCTTTCATAGATTTGTATAAAAGAGCTTTGAAACGCAGAGATGTTGGAAAACGGCGCGTTTTACGTTGCAGGGAGGTGGGGAAAATCACACTTGGCGGTTTTGGTGAGGTTCATCAAATAGAATGTGCACTTTTATGCCGGTATAGCTGCGAGATGGTTGCATTACAAAAACACCGTTAGCTTTACTACAGGTATTTCCTTTCCAAGATAATTCTTCTGTATTTTCAGCGAATGTTTAAGGGAACATACTGAAATCACACCTTAGCAAGTTAAATTAAGTTCTTGATGGTTTTCCTGAATTGTTTATGAATTATTTATAAATCACGATAATTATTTGAAGTGGTTATTTGCATTGATAGCTTATTAGTTGAGTATAAAAATTATTTATTTCATCCAGCAGAAAAATAATTTAAAATACTCGCAAAACATACCTTTTTCTCTTAAACTGCTTGCAATGAAGAATCACACTTTTGCAAGGTTGTTGTTAGTCTAATCAGTAGGCTTCGACATGCATTTAGAATAGGTGCACTTCTAGTACGTTATTTACAAGCGAGCGGTTAGGGTGAACGGCAGGCAATGCTTGGGGAGGGGGAGGTCACACTGAAACCCTGTGTGTACGTAATCATTTTCCAGCCAAAGTGCAATGAACCTTGATTATTTAGTTATATTTCAGTTTACTATAAATTAAAGACATTATTTGCAAAGTCAAAAAAGTAAACATGTGAAAAGTGTGCAATGCAGATATCACTAACATATTTATTATTATTGTGGTTAAGAAAGTTCAATTATGTGTTGTATGCATGTATTGAAAATTTCGGCTCTTTACCTTTAATACTTACAGAGAAAAAGTTGTTGAATCCATATGTTTTGAGAGTAAATTTTATTATTTTTCTGCTAGTTGGAATAATTTTATAGACTCAACTACATAAGCTCTCAATGCAAATAAACACTTTAAATTATTGTCATGATTTATAGAATAACTCATAAAAACTTCAGGAAAAAGCATTGAGAACTTGCAGTGGTAACAACTCACTAAGGTGTACTTTCCGTATGTCCAGACTACCTTGACCTCCTATGTAATGACAAACAAAAAAATTTCCTCACCAAAGAAACCACGAAAAATCCAAACCGGGGGGATCGACCACAAAATTGAACTCGGGACCTAGCAAATGCGAGCATCACAAGTTACCGCGGAGGTAACTCGATCTTGCTGAATTCCTACTGTAATCATTTTAAAACATTATGTAAGTGTCATTGAATTATTTGAGATTAATAAACATTTGTTTTTAATCACAATCTATTTCGCGTAGTTTTCAAACACAAAAATTAGTTGTGCATTAGAGGAATACAGTGTTATAATTTGCATTCTGCGGTTTCCCTGTTGCTTTCTGCGCGCCGGACTGTGGCTGGTATAAGCAGGACGATTTTTGCAGAGCGCCTAGAGGTGAGGTAACCCGCAGTACACGAGGCGCCGTATTTATTACTTGTCTGCCAGACGGGCCAATTCCACGCGACTGTCAAGTGTTTCTGCTACACCGCTAGCGTACGTAACGAAGTTTGGTTAAACTTGTGCGTGGGTGGCAAGGGCTAAACGGGCCACGAGTACGCATGAGAGGAGCGAAAAGGGAGGCAAACAAAGAAACTATTAAGAAAAGTCAAATACTCTAGAGTGACATGTGTGGAAAGTACAGTTAAGACGAGCAGCATGTTAGTTATCCTCACTTGATTGGCGAAGAATCGCGGCGTCTTAAATGTTTATGATAGCGCCAAAATTAGAATGTATGTGTAACATGAAAATTGTAAGTATTCGCTAGATTTATGTGAAATATTCGCCGAATGTTTAAGTTGTAAAGTAAACCATAAACATAAATATTTTATTTCATTAGGACAGTCCTTAATAAAATTGTATTTTAATACAACACACTCAAACAAAAACTGGAAATCATAACACTCGATGTTATAATAGTATATTATACAACGAGAGCATAATGGCAGTATATTTTATGAACTGAGCGTACCGAGTTACGAGAATATTCATAACAGCATCTTAATTGCCGTTATACTCAAGTTTTATACCTCTATTATTTAAGCTCGGCCATGTATCAAGTTTAAAATATTCATAAAAAGTGTTTTTAATATTCTACGCTGCATGTTATTGTCTCGACATTTTAATCATGTATTTTTTTATTGTATGTATGAGAATCGATAGTTGCGCCTTCAACTTCGATTGTTATATTGGCATTGACACAATGATACATAAAGGATATATGCTCTAACCTTTTAAAAAGTAGACTTTCAAAACCTAGAAGACAAACTGAATTCATTAGAATGATATTTACAATATTGACGTTATTTATTAAATAGAGTAGCTTCATTTCATATACAGGAATCGATAGTTTCCATTTCAGCTGCGTAGGAATGTGCGCAGATGGCGAAGTATTGATTGCTACACGAGGATATTTTGATTGGTGGATTAGCAATGTCACTGAACTGGTGCACCTTTGATTGGTATATAGCAGTATCGCTATGAAGAGGTGGATAGAATGAGATCCATTTTTTCCTCTTAGTCATAAAAAGAGAACGAAATTCCAAATGCATTACGTAGCCATTTGACTATTGCTTAAATATACTGTGTCCTCCTGCAGGAAAGGTATAATAAAACCATTCTACAAATGGTTATCTTGATTAACACGAATTGTATAGAAGAATAAGCATTTAACAACATTTTGTTAAAGACTGAGTAGAGAAGGTCATGTGAATGTGGCATTTATTATTTTTTTCCCTTCTTCCCCTAACTGCATAAATACATGTTTGTTTAATACTCGTAGATATAGTTTTTATGGACGCCCCTGCTCTAGTAGATCTGCATAAACGAATGTATTTCACACTTTTGTGTCGGGAAAACGCAAGAATTTTGTGACATTTTCCTAGCCGTACATTGGAAAAATTTTCCTGCAGCTGATGCATACTGTAACATGATCTCATTTCTTCTGAAATAAAAGTTCACCACCTGAAAGCACCGTCGAAATCCATTCAAGTGTTTCCTTAAGTGATTACGATCCTTTAACAAATCTCCAGGAACTGCCGTCGAGTCGAGATAATTAGCACTTATGCCGTATCCGCTGCGTTGTGGTTACGGGAAAATTCTACTGTTCAGAGTCACGTTTCATAGAACATTGCTGCAAATCTTTGTGGTTTCCGGTCATTGGACCCTGTCATTTGTTATGACATTTACGCAATGTTTAATTATACCACACACTTAATGGTGTCAACTTTTTATCATTTGGCCTTTCCTTGCTGCTTCTATGGAAGTCCTCTATTTGGGTTTCTGGACCAAAATGCATAATAGTAATCCGTCATCATTTGTGCGATAAAACAGCAGCCTGTTAAGAGGCTGATGTGAGTTTGCGCAGTCCTGTCGAATTCAGTGTCTTCGTTTGTTTCTGGACCAAGTTTTGTTAATCGGAACAGGAAATTTGGTATGTATATCAGAAATTATTTGTGGTGTTAAGATATCTGTCCAAAATTGGATATAGATAATTGACAATGATGACATCGATTTTAATATTCAAAAATGTGAACAAATAATTGATAATTTCAGTTGAAGATGCCAACAATAGTGTACCTCACTTCATCAAGAAAGGATAGTACTATCATTTACTCAGGAGAATGTCTTTGTCGTTGAACTTGTAATCGTGCTGTTGAGTGGGGAGCTTCGTAAGATGTAAACAGAGTAACACCAGCAGTTCAAAATTATTGTCTACAAAGCAGTTGGACTAATCAGTGCCATTGTTGCTACACTATTATATGGTGTGGCTCTTGATCACCAGTAAATATAATTCGTTAGTGACATTATTGAAAGTATGGTCGTAATGGCTTTGTTTGGTGCGGCAATGTAATGTGTTAATGATGCTCTTTCACGTAATGTTTATTGTCCCGGGAAAGAAAGGATAAGCCACTTTTGAAGCAGGTTGTAAAACGTCAGAGCGAGAGGAATAAACAGCGCGTTATAATTGTGTCAACCATAAGGTCATAGCTAAACTCCTGAGTCAAATACAGTACACACAGTTGAATAAGCACTGTTTCTGTCGGAATATAATTGAAGACAAGTGAAGATTCCGTGATGCCAATCCGGACACCGGTTAGCACTGCCTTAGTACCCATAACACCTGGAAATTCCGGAAATAAGCGAGGCTGCTCTCAAGTAGAAAGAAGGTCCCAGCAATTCGGCCTTGCGCCGAGTAGGAATTCCACCACCCTGTCGCAACACACCAACCACCGTTGTCTGGTCCTACAACTGCGTAACAGATGAAAGGTAATGATATCAAGAAACTATAAACAGGAAATTCGTGTTTGAAGGGGAACCAATTCGCCTACCGACCCACGGAAAGCACGAAAAAACCGTGGCCAGAGTGACCGGCCTTGGGGAAACGAACCCGGCATCTCCCTAATGCAGGCCTGGCCGACTCGTGGATGCCTTGACGACCTTCATTTTTTACCTGCTAAACTTACAATTGTCAGTGCAAGACTGTGAGCAGACTGCGCTCAGTGAGCACCAGTTGCCAAGCCCTGCCGTAGTGTCTCATGCGTTACGCTGAACTGGTACGGTTAATACATACAGTGCACACGGGGTTGATGAACGCCAATAAAATTTCAGCTACAAAGCACAGCGGTTCGCCGTAAAATCCTTCTAGTATTTCAACAAAATTTAACGCTTGTACTAATTAGAGTCGGTGAGGAATTACCTTGTGATTGACGCACGCTTCACTAAGTCAGCCAATGGAGGTTGTGGTATCGCAGACCAATAACTTTAGGAAGACAAACTCCCAGGCCATCGTTGATTGGTTACGTAGATGACAAGCCCTGTCGCAGTGATCCTTGCCAATCACAAGGTAATTTCTCACTGACTCTTTAATTTTTCCCAAATTGGTTTACATAACAAAATTTCAGCCACAATAATTATGAAGCAATTCTTCAGTTGTTTATCGTACATACTGACGATTAAGTAGCGACATTTAGTACGACGAACATCGGATATGCATACGACAATGAAATTGTGTACATCGGAAGAAACCTCGACCACAAAAATGTGGTTTTAGAGAAGTGATGAAGTGATAGAAAAATGAAGCCAGTTGTGACGCAGACGAAAAAAATATGCTTAGCAGTAACCGACCATCCACCCAGTTTAAATGGCTAAAGTAATACCGTGGTTAGAAATAAATAAGGCAGAAGAGAGAAGGCGTAAAGAAGCGCTCCATTGCGTGAGGGAATTTTAATTGAAACACAAGCAAGGCATTCGACAAAATTCGCATATATATTGTAAACGTTATAAGCTTTATGCTGAGCATTTTGAATGCGTACTTTTATTATACTTGTCAAAAGTAGTGTCACATTCATATACTATATTTCCATGGCGAATTCAGGTCCAGATTGAATACCGCATGGAAACGCGGATTCAAATCAAACTGAATCACTGGGTCCAGTCCGCTTATTAGTGGGATGGGATCGAAATATTCCTGCATGGATGTTGTTCGATCTCGTTTCCGAATTGAATTCAACATGAAGACGCGCAAATGGGAATGAACTCAAATCGAGTTCAATTCCGCATGGGAACGTAGTCATAGATGTCCATGGTGCCCTTAGCGGTGCAGCGGCCGTGCAGTCGATTCCGGTCGATTCGTCGTTGGAGTGTTACACCCTTGATAGTTCAGATGGTTCAGTCAGCAGTAACATCTGCTTTTAAACTTAGTTTTACCGTAACTACTAAAAAGTACCACTGGTATTACTAAGTTAATTATAGCAGACACAAAATTTAATGGCGGGTGGCAGTAGGAGCTGGTCAACATTATATCCAATCAGGTTTCCAAGTCTTATGGTGTTGTATAGTTAAATATGCTGTGAAATCACTCTGTAAAGAGGGTGATACATCATTTGCTCAACAGGAAAGAGAACAATAAGGAAGTAGTCAGCTATCAGCCGCCATTAAATTTTGTATGTCATTTGATTTTGAAATGTAAACCTATTTGAGTTTTTAAACTGTTATTTTGCGCACCTCTGAAGAAAACTATTTTATACTTGACTATTTCACATCAACACCGCCTTGCGCATAAAACCGGCAACGCCGAGAGAGCAAATCACTGTATTGGCTAGGCTCATGTTCGTTCTTGTTTTGTAGCTACTCCACTGAAGCATTTATTAGAATTTAAAGGAGTGTATTAGGTAACATGTTACATTTGCAGAAAATATAAATGTTAGCTGAACAGTTCCTCACAAAAACACTCTTAAAAATAATTGTTTTGAAGTGCAGAAGTTGACTTAACAAAGATTTTACCTAGTAGCTTTTGCAACTGTAAGTAGAAATTAGTTTACAAGCAACATTTGCAAAGACTTATTACAATCTTGAGCCTTTACCTATAGACGAAGTTTGTACCCACACTTGACATTGGTTGTGAAGTTGTTTATGCTAAATCCAATTGGGGTCAAGGGGCAGTCAAAAATAATGGTCTTTATCGCTCGTTAATAACTCTTGGCAGTGAAAACTCTATATGTCGTTAGTTTCGCATATTCTAGGATTAAAAGTTGTACATTTTTGAGTTGGTGATTACTATTGTATCAGGAGTTTGGTCGCCCTTGGCATAAGGGAATTGTTTCTGCATGTATCACTCCTATTTAAGCAGCAATGTAAACAGTTATAGTATATAATGTAAGCAGGAAACGCAGCATTTTCGTTAACACAACCTTGTTGCATATATTTAGTCACTTCTCTATGCCCATGTTTACAAACACTTCATCTGAGCTGTGTTTAGAAAACAGATCCATTGTAGCAATATACAGCAAGTGTGTTTTATTCCAAATGTTTATTACATCACATTTCTTGGGTTCTGTTCATCACCGCTCTTATATTTATTTACCAATTTGTTTCTCTAGAGAGGTTAAGTTCTTTAGACCTGTTTTCACTCCATCGCATTTTAGAGAATGAAACAATAAATTATACAAGTGGTATACTCATTTTATAAAAATCATAATCGCAGTTTACCCAGCCTTTAACGTATTAAATAAATTGTCTTTGAATAACACTTCTTTAGTCTAAGCATTTTCCGCCATTACACATTGCCTGCATTTGTTTCAACTAGAGTCAACCTGTAGAACACCAGGCAACAGCTTTAACTCGAACGCCTGTCAAATGTTGAAAATTGTATTATTTGTATGTACGTCTGTAATTGTGCCTATATTAAAACCGTACCACGTGACCGCCTAATAAATTTAAAACTTAATAGTTTAACATCTTGATCTATTGATGTCATAAGATTTGCATGGAAACCAAAGTTGAAACCCTCAAATACGAAATTAACAAAAATAAACGAAGACTTTTTTCTTTTAGTAACAATAGATTTAGCAACAGCGGTGAGCATGTAAGCTTCCATAAAGAGCAGTACGCAAGTGGTAACATGTAAATGTTTTTTTTTTTTTTTTTTTTTTTTTTTTTTTGTGGATAAGAGTCAGAAAAAAAAAGCGGAAACTGAGATTTTATTATATGCCTATGTTCTTTAGTGCATAGAATCATGTGACGTTTTTGGTAGTTACGTAAATCTTTTTGAACTTATATGTGAAACATCAGTTTCAATTTTTATTGTGTTATTCATTAATGTCAATCTAGAAACATTTATCGAAAATCCTAAATATTTCTAACTCTGAAGCTTTTGAAAACCTCTCGCAGTTTATAATTACATATATGCTATGAATATAAAAATTCCAGTCATATCTATGGAACTAGATGATTAAAAAATGTGCTACTTTACGAAATAAAAAGTTATAAATTAATTACTTTGTTATTGGGAAAAGTATAGGTCATACTCTTGCCAAACTTATAGTAAAGCATTGACATTTCTTCACGTCTATTTAATAACCTGTGTATTACATCTGTGAAGTTTCATCTTTGGTTTTTTTTTTTTTTCCTCCCTATTTTGTACCCCACCTTTAGATGCAATCATATCGACGGCCTTTTCTTTGGAAATATTTCCATTTCGGCAATGGTGTTAACTCGCGTGCAGTTGTTTTTGAATCTCACACACACCCATTCACACTCTCATTTACACCTCCAGACACTGGGGAGGATAGAGGTAAATTCCCACTCTCCAGCTGGGATTCGAACTCGGAACTCCTTGCATAGCAATCAGGTGCTCTACGGACTGAGCTTCGGGGCCAGCAAATTTAGTCGATCAGAAGAAAACTATATTCATTACTTAATTGAACCGTTAAACCCTGCTTCATTTGTTTTGAGCAAAGCCTCTTCACTGTACAGCAAACGTTGCGTTGCTTTGAAACAGCTCTGTGCAACCTAGATAAGAACACATTAATATATTCCGTGTCAAGGATAATGTCTACAGAAAAAACTAAATCCGTGTTGTACTAATAAACATGGACACATTATTCCTTCCAGCTCTGCTCTAGAAACCAATGAAATGTAGTAGAAAACGTCTGCAGTAGTGGATACTGGACGGATAAACAGAGAAAGACAGTGAGTAAACTTAACTGAGACGTGTGGTTTTGCCAGCGGTAAGACGAAGTATAAAAATTACACAACTCATGGGAAAGCAAACAAACCTAGGTAAACATTTACTAAGCCCAAGGTCGCACGCAGTGAAAGGCTTTTAGAATAACTAACTACATCTGCATGAATCTTTGCTGACTTGCGGGGAATAGCGATCCTTTAATTAACCAAGTCTTTGTTTCATGCCTTGTTTATTTCTGGTAAAGAAAAATAACACCTAATACAAACATCTGAGTACTTGAAAACATGGCATTCTAACAGAAATATAATATAATCGAAAGAAGCATGTGTCTAAGGCTAAATGCAAGGAGTTGTAAAAACCTGGGACAACCTCAAAACAGGATGTGACTGCAGGTTCAGAAATATAAACTGAAGAGTAATAAAACAAATGATTAGCAGATAGCGAAACACTGGAATAATGACGGAGCAATTAGAATGAAAACTTATTCTACTAGTTACTATAGTAAATAAAGAACATATTGAATTCCGCTGAAATATTTGAATATCGAGATTTCACGCAAAATGCCCATTTTTAGATTCGCCAAGAAAATAAAATTAAGGGTTGTTTGTGTGTGTGAGTGGTTTTTCTTTCTTTTCTTCTTTTTTTTTTGGGGGGGGGCAGTGTTTAATGCCCGCTTTTACTATATGCGGCACCGCAGGCGGTGACACTGAATGGAATAAAATGAAATTGGATTGGAGATGAGCACCGGTGGAATGAGATGGCGGGGGAAACTGGAGAACCCGAAGGAAACCCACCCCTGCACTGCCTTGCCCACCACAAATCCCATATGCGGTCGTCTGGGATCGAACCCGGGCCGCTTTGGTGATAGCCGAATGGCGTTACCACTCGGCCACGGCGCGGCCGTTGTGTGTTTGTGTACAGCATAATTAAAAAACTGTAAGTCCGTTAACTACAAAGTTAGTACATAAGTTCACTATTTTTAAAAAAAAGAAAAAAAAAGTGTGACCTGAAGATTTTCAAGAACTTGAAATATTTTTCATGATTTTTTCCCTCAAAAACAGCTACCTAAAGATTTTGATTAAAGGACCATGTGTGTAAGATATTTTCACGAGAAAAATCTATATTTATATTCTAAAAGTCCTTTGTATATTGGTAAACTTTAAGAGACAGACAAAATTTTACTGCAAATACTTACACTGTTTCAAATCGTAAGTCGCTATTCTTTCTCTCTCTCTCTCTCTCTCTCTCTCTCTCTCTCTCTCTCTCTCTCTCTCTCTCTCTCTCTCTCTCTCTCTCTCTCTCTCTTCGTTATATAAGGAACGTGTAATTTCAAACCTATCAAAATAGCTATCTACTTTTTAAAAATCTGACTCGCTTTAGCCTACTGTGTGGTCTCTTTAACTAGAAGTATACTGAAGAAGAACAAGAACAAGAACAAGAAGAATATTTTGTAAGAATAACTATAGAAGAGTAGAGAAAGTCAAGTGATTACAACACAGATCTTTTACATTACTAATGAGCATAAATGATCATATCGTCCATATTCTTCTCTGATAAGTTCCTGCTCATTTGTTAATGTGATTTGCTACCTCTTTACTTGATATGAACAGGTGCGCTGCCAACATAACCATCAAAATATAGCCGCAGGCTTTACCAATCACCGTAGTACTGGCATCTGAAGCCTTGTTAGTTTGTTATTAGTTGCAACTTGTTATGGCACCCAATTACTGAGCAAAGAAGTTTCCCTGTATGGTTTTCAGCTTATCTCGTACATCGATAACTTGCTCCGCACTTGGCAAGCGTCAGTCCGTTTATCGAAGTTTCAGTCTAATATACGGGCCCCAATTAGTACGTACCTACCTCAAGAAAAGCCCGCGGCCTCGATGTGTTATCTTTCGCGGAATGACCTAACTCTCAGGATGGCCTGAAGAGCGCAAGAATGCGGCGGGAGGTACAAAACGGGTTTTCACCAGGCGCGGCGGAGAGTACGTCCGTAATTACCAACTGAGCCAGCGAGCCAGCGCGCGCACGTGCCCTCATTAATACTTGAAAGAAACTGCAACAAAAAACAATCGGTGTTTAATGACGTCACAAAATTAATACATCCTTGTCCAGAACGCCTAACGGCTATTTGTCTTTTAATTCTGCCAGCACCATTATGGAGTTTAAACACTTCCGAAGATAAATCATAACCGTAGACAAGAGTCAATGAATTGAAAGAGACCCTGGGAATTGAGCCTGATGTGATTCCTTCAGTGGGAACTAGGATTACGAAAATTGACGGAATTGGCCTGTGAAAGTTTCTAGAGCTTCGGTTTCACAATGACCAAAAGTTATTCCTCCTATCTGCTATTTAGGAGGGAACAAAAGTGCAGATGGAAACCAATTAGAAGTAAAAGTATATCTACAGGGTATCTTATAAATTATCTCACGAAAAAAATTGTTTTGGTGATCAAATCATATGCTGACTGGCTCAGTTGGTTAGGCGTTGACCTACTGATCCCAAGGTCACGGGTTCAAGTTCGGCCGAGTGTGTTTACAAGCGACAGCTCCATGCCATTGGATTATTGGCATGTAAAAGAACTCCTGCGGGACGAAATTCCAATACACTGTCGGCCCTGATATGATCCTGTCAATTGTCAGTTCCGGTAACCACAAAAAATTAAATAAAATATCAATTACTGAAATATATTTTTGTGTTTATATGTACACATATACGAGTATAATGAACATTTCTTTGCAATTCATATCATTATGTAAAACCAGCAACATTTCAACCAGATTTAGTTTTGTTCCGGCTTTATTGCTTGGAAATTCCTGGTATTCAGTAATGGCAAAAAGACAAGTCCAAAACTCTTTTCTGCTAAAATTAAGAGAGATTTCAGTAATCTGCAGAACAGTGGTTATACGAGTATTTTATACCATACGTTATTCAATTCAAGATTCTGTTGAAAGCGCATTGGTTGATGTTTGATATACATAGGTACCTTTTTTGGTTGCAATTAGCGAAAATTGTGGCTTGTACTGTAGATGCATATTTTCTCTGCCAGTTCATTTCCTCTTTGTATTACTTTCTCTACCACGTGGTTCTGTTCGGCTCCACGAGAGGGTGGCCGTTCGAGCCTCCACTGCTGGGTCAAGTTTTCTCCCGATTGCCGCTGGTTGGAGCCTGTAAGTCACTCTCCAGTGGCTTTGGAAGGTCGCCGCCAAGCGCTCCCGAGCCTGGAACTCTGTGATCTCCGTCGTCTGCGTTGGCCAGTCCTGCGGCCCATAGGTCTCCCGCGGTTCCTTCATCTCATCCGTTCCTCCCAGGGACACACGCACAAAAGATGCCCTGCGGATCGAAGTGCTAGGTTTCCCCTCCGTGATCTTATCTGCGAATATCATTTTACCACTTATCTACAGTAGGTAATTTCGATAGGTATCGAGATTTCATCGGAAATACATGTTTTGAACATAATTAAGTTCATTAATATAAGTTACTAAAAATCTACCACTTAACTTATTAACCTCGTGGCATGTGAACACCGAATTATGGGTTGCAGGATCCTACTTGCTAAATTATCTATGTTAATCGTATCACGATTAACATGAAATGGATGGAAATAAACATTTTATACAGACCATTGAATCCCTAAAACTGTAATGGGTGGAAAATGTTAATTTTATCCCCCACTGCCATATAAAATATATTTTACCCGTCTTTCCTAGCAGTGTAAATTTATTGCTCAAATATTTTTATTTTATTTCTGACTTGTACTGTTTAGAACACCTTCAATAATGAATATTTATCCCCGTACACATTCCAATTTATATATTTTATGCTATCTGCCATCATGTTCAGTTACATTACCTCCAAGGCAACCAACATTTGTGCCATACATTTTCGGGAAACCAACGAAAATGTGCTTACATAAGTAAATCTGATTTACGTTTTAATGGTGGATAAAATATTTTATGTCGCGCGAGATTAAAATATTAAAATGTAAAAATTATCACCCTCGTCAGTGCTCGGCACCGAGCGAGATAGCTCCGAGTCAACGCCTGAGGCTCGGATTCGGGAGATCTGCGATTCAAATCCCACCAGGACTGTCCTTGACTTTTCTTTTTCCACGGTTTTTCCTCGCTCCTCGTAACTGACTAATGCCGGGGAGGTAGGTACTCGGAACGTTTCCTTCACAATATTATTTAATGGATATTAACAGCAGGCAGCGAAGCTTGGACACCGATAGGAGAGAGACGGATGACTTCAAGTAAATTGTATTTTAGAGTATGTAGAATGAGATTGAAAAACTCACTGCCACACCCGGGATTTGAACCACAGATTTTCCGGTCTCCTCATTGTTGCTCTAACCACTGAGCTACCATGGTAACATGTCGGCACGACATAGAATAGTCGTAGTGAACCATCTAACTTCTTTGTGCTAACTCGGAGATGTGAGCTGTAGGTTACAGCTGAAGTACTTCGAAAACAAACGAACATAAAGATATTGAAATGTAGCTTGTTAATGTTGGTGTTAAAACAAGAATTGCAAGTTAACGAGGTTGGCAACAGCATTTTGCAAGAGTGACACACAATGGGCACGCTCATAAGTCAGGATAAGGATTTGGCCTGGTTATGAAGCCACAAATGTGGGTTACCTCAAGGATAACACACCCTGAGCAATGAGAACGGATGTTTACTGCCTGTGGCACCACAGGATTTCATGAGAAGTGATAAATGTGCTCCAATATCAGCAAGACTTTTCATTGCCAATATTGCTTTACGGGCACGTTTTCCCCTTTGGGCGTTCATGCATCATACGCTGTCCCATTTCTCTCAGTTATTATTTGTGCTATATAACTTGAGAAGCTGCTTATGACTCAATACAATTTCGGCAGCAGCCTCGGACATAAATGGTAATTGTCAATTCTCGATTTATCATCATCATCATCATCATCATCATCATCATCATCATCATCATCATGGTTTAAGCCTATATAGGCTTGTTCCGGTCCCGTACATTAACATTTGTTGAGTCCATCTTTTTTTTTGGTCTGCCAATGTTTCTTTTGCTGTTGGTTTGTAGTCTAATAGCAGTTTTGGAGTGCGGTATTCTTCAATTCTTTCCACATGCTCTTTCCACCTGGTTCTACGTTGATGTATCTTATCTGTTGGTTTAAAAATGCGTAATTACTTTTTATGACATCATTCCTCCATTTGTCTAGCAAACTGTAGCCTGCTATATGCCTTAGGAATCCCATTTCTGGGCCTGTATTTTTCTCTCTTCACTTTTTCTTAATGTCCAACATTCTGAGCCATATAACAACATGGGAACTGCCATTACTTTATACAATTTTAATTTAGTTTCTTTCGTAGTTTGATTGAGGTTTCTTTTTGATTGTATTGGACCCTTGTAATGCAATAACTTTTGTTTTGGCTGTAGAGATGTTTAATGCATACTTTTTACTTAATTGGTATACCTATGACTTTTTTGTAAATTATCCTCAGAGCTACAAATTAAAACTTGGTGGTCTGCAAATAAAATTGTGTCTAAAAATCTATTCTTAATCTTAAAACAAATCTCTAGATGTATCTGCCATTCTTTAATGACATCAATATGGGCAGATAAAACCGTCTCATCTCATATGATTTGGAAAGAAATTATGTGGGGTATTTTTTTTTTCTTTCTTTCTTTTTTCTAGTCAACGTATATAAATTATGCTGGCTATACTAGATTCTTGTTCGTTTTGTTGGCCGTTAATTAACCTATAGTTAACTATTGCTGGGGTGATAAATAGGAAGTGAAACAACGATTAAATGGTGGAAAACGAAGAAATCACTTAATAGCTGAAAGTCGTTGACTAATTCTTCGATTGATTAGTGCTTAATGTGTTTAAAATATTAAATGGAGAGTTATTTAGTTATGTTTTGAGGTACAATAATCACTTATCTTACATGTAAATTTGAAAACGGCAATGTCGATACCTAATTCCACACAGTATAGGATCGTCCTCTTCAAGTTGTATCGTTTTTATCGTTTAATGTCGCTTTACCTTATTACCTCACGATGGTTACTGCAGGTTCGATGATTTACGAGAGGCTGTGAATGCCTCAGGTAGTCTTAGTTGCGTAGTCGCCTTTCTGTACCATTTATTTTAGTTGCTAGAGTTTTTATGTCGGAATATGGATTTTGGAATTTTTAATTACTGTAAATATATTCTTTGAGTATACGCGTAATCTTTGTGGTGCCGACCCTAGTTGTGCAGTCGCTATAATTTAACATACGTTTTCATTTCGTTTTGTAAGCGGAACTTCAGGTCGTGGTTTTAACCAATCCAAAGTTTTTACTTGTCAACTGAGGAAAATCACGAGAAAATATCAATTCGATTGTCCGATATAACGGATCTCTTCGGAAGACTGTAGGTAACTAAGTAACAAAGCAAACAAACCGAAAGATTAACACAACAATAAACGAGTGAATACAAATTGCAAAGCTGACGATATGTTCTAGATGTAAAAGACGACATATAAATGGGGAGGGGCTATTTGTTAGTTAAAACTTGGGAATGCATAGCTGCGAAGTAAAACAGGAAGGAAGGTACCTTACCTACCTATAAAGTGAAATTAATAAGTTAATTTACTAAACAAATTTTGTTATCAAGTTATTACATAAAACGTCGGGCTTGGCGCACAACAAAGGACGGACGGGGCCAAACTACGTCACATCACGTACCGGGCCGGCAAGCAGGAAAGGCGTTCGTCAGGTTGCCTCGCGCAGCTGTTTGTGTGTACGTGACTAGCAACAATCGAAACGGGTACACAAAAAGGGGTTTTCTCTGGAGCCTTCGAGAAAGGCTGCCGGCGTGTTTGAAGAAGTTCGCAAGAGGTCCGATCACGTGACATCATTCCCACTATACAAGGAGGCCAGAAAACAACAGCGGGTGAATTTACTGTTACAGACATGAGTCAGTCAGTGTCAGTGAGTGCGAGACAGCTGTGTGTGTGCGCGCGCGTGTATGCGTGGTGTACGTCGCTCGCGTCGTAAGAAGATTCTAACCGGCGTCGAGCGATTGCATCGTTGTAGTGAGTGTAAGAGAGACAGAAGTGAAGAAAGACATAAAAGGACTGACCAAGGTTACTGAAGTAAAAGTCGGCAGTTGTGATAGCATGAAATACTATAGACTGTGTTAACGACGAGAAGGAAACTGTGTTTTTGTGATAAAGTGATAGAAAAGTAACCAGGCGGATTTTGTCATCTTTGTCACAGTATTAATTGGTTGTTCAAATTCTGATTGAGTGTTGAAAATAGTTTATTAATGCTTAGTATCGCTGAAGTCCTTAATGTAATTTCTTTTCCCACCCTTTTAGGTTAGAATTAAACTCTAACCCGGCGACCAGGTGAACAATTTTTTTCCAAGTCGCACATTAGTGACAAATTTCAGTCGTGAAGGAAACATCGAATTGCTGGTTGTCGACTTCTCGAAGTGAAATATCCTTGGAGGATGCAAGGCGGCCATGACAACAGCTGCCCTTCCTCCGTCATTTGTCATCATTAAATGCTGGCTGGCGTCTGGAGGGAGAAGCCAAGGTTTGGCCCAGACGTAAGGAAGTAGTGACAGAGGATGTTCTTCCAGGAAGCGGACCTATTTTTCTGACGAGCATTAAATACCAACCTATTTGTAACGTGACAGATGTTGCTGCCTGCTGCGCTTCACACTTCGAGCTCAGTGAACTCTAGAAGGTCTATCCATTTAAACAGGTGTGGTATTCGGATAATTCATTGCAAGGAAAAGAATGAGTTACCTAATAGCACATAACTGCTTAAGGCCGTCAGTTCGTCACTCCGAGAACTTGAGTTTTTGGCTCTTAACATTTTACTGCTCGACTGCCAAAACTAAATCAATAAATTAAAGTGTTAAATACTCTTTTGTTACAATAATGTGCACTCACATCATCTGGGATTCTTACTATAAAACTGCATCACCTTCGCTTCCAATGTATGCACATACATATCCACCGAATTAGGTTCCTAGCGATTATTTTTTGTTTCCACGAAGGAACCTTCACATAAAATGGTGTTGAGTAGAGAAAGAGCTTATTTCGCACAATTGCACAAATCTTATTTTACTGAGCAAGGTTGTAGCAGCTGTCTTCGAATCCCAGACTTGCTATGACGGAATGAAAAATATTGAAATCATAAGGCGTCAATTCCATCGGACAATGGCACTAGAATTTACTCCGTCTACTGCTATTTAGACTAACAGATTTAAGGTGAATTTTCCTCTGTGCCATTCAGCCAGCAGGTTTAACAAGATCAATTAGGGTCTGTATGGTACTGCGTAATTCGCCATGCTTGAGTTAACGTTGTTAGCTTTCTGTCCTATATTTACTATGAGCTTAGGAACACATTAATACGGCTATTCATATCATGTTGAGCAATTAATTCCGTATGTGTGCTCCAGCTTGTAAATTTTCACACACATCTCCCAGCAGTTAAAATGGTGCTTGCGATACAAGTTTTAAGTCTCCAAATGTACACTAATTAAAATGTATTTGTTACTAGATGCATTACATTTTTCACTGCCGCACACGATTATTGCATACTTCTTTAGTCATTGAATCAAGACCGTAAATTTTAAATGTTATGGCAAACACACACACTCACACTCACACACACACACACACACACACACACACACACACACACGCTCACGCACACGCACACACACACACATTCACATTGTAATTCATGCTTTAAGACCCTCGGGAGGATGGAAATAATCCTGACTAAAGAAACATTTCACGCTCCATCCGGGAGTCAAACACGGGGCCTCTAGATTTTAAATTGTAGCTGTTGTATAATTCGTTTTTATCAGTTCTGTTTATTTCTATTTTGAAAAAATAGTGTTAAAAATTGAGAGATGGTGATATATACAAGAAGAAGCGGACACAGAAATAGCTTTAGGATGAAGTTGTCGGGATGCTGGCAAGAGAGTATCGGAAGCTGGTCTGTACCACAGCTGCCAGGAAACGGGAAAGCCGCAGCGCCTGGCACCAGAGCTAACGAGGAAGTCTGAGAACTAGAATTACTATCAATTAAAAGCAATCAAGTGGTCCGAGATAGTGGCAATGGGCCGTATGGTGGATTTTCATCAATGTAAATATTTACTCCAGCAAATTGAGTTTCGGGCCCACATTCGCAGCAGGGAAGCCATCTTGTTCTCGGGAAACAAATGAAGTCGCAGCGAAATGATCCAAAGCGGCCTGATTTGTCATTTGTAATTGCAATATGTGGTTTATTATTAGCTTTTCATCTTTGTTCTTACTCTGCCCAGTTGTTTTTAATTATTTGTAAGTTTTTATTACTTTAGCTATACATACATTATGACTATCCAAGGTGTATACCTACACGTGCATGTCATTTATGCGTTTTTGTTTCGAATTTCTGTTACCTCTGCGTCGCTGCTGTTTCACGTAACAAACGAAAAAGACTGCGGCGCGAATTGGAGTAACGCAGTAATGGGAGTCTGAACATGGCTAACACTGTATACCATCATGATAAAACTGTATAATTTGTATCAACTTAACGAGCAATTTTTTGGTTCTTTAGAATATGTGTGCATTAGACGATTGTGGTTTTATTTCATTGGGCTTTGACCAGACTAGGACAATTACATCACTGCAGTTTGCACCGTAGCCTACGTATGTTTCAGTGAAGATGGGGGAGGACAAATTTTGCTGCTCTTGTGTTTGAAGAGACAAGCTAGAAAATGTTGCAACTTAAAACAGACGCTATATTGGGGATATGGGTATGAAATTCGAGTTAGTAGATCTGATTTTCACTCCGATTTATTAATACCGACTATGGTTGACGCATGCAGTTGTTATTAGCATTTACGCACAAATTCGATGTTGTTTGTGGTAGTTCTTTTTTTTTTTTTTTTTTTTTTTTAAATCTTGGGTTAAAATGAATCCCTAGTGTAATGAAGTTTATAATACTCATCGTTTAAGGATATGTATGACTGAAGTTTTGAAATTCTGAACTAATAATTCTAGCCCCCTTTTTAAAATTTACACCAGGTGTAATGTAATGCAAATATGTTACATCCTAAATCTCTTCTGTTTTGCTCTAGTAGATTAAAAAGTATGATCAAATTTGATGATTTTTATTATGTGATTAAAAAGTTCCCTCGTGACAAATATTTTTTTTTTTTTTTTAATTTTTGATTTAATATTTTAACCCTAGGTTCAAAATACATCTGCCTTTTAAAACTGCCCTAGGTTTCTCTGTATCCACTTCAGTTTAGCTTACAAAAAATTAAAACATACAAATATGTTTTTGGCTAAAAAGTTGTACAAACTTGTGTGTTCGAAAATTAAAAAGAAATGATACATGCTGAAGATGTCAATAGCGAGAAAACAGCGATAAAAGTTTTTGGCTGGATAGCTCTATTAAAATTCATGCTACATTTAAACATGCAGTGGGGTATTTGAAATGGCGTCCGGATGCAAATTATTCATTTTTCGCTTTCATGAGTATCTCGCTTATTTTATAGAATTAAAATAAACTTTTTTTCTCGATTTTCATAAACTTTCAAGTCCTACGTATGAATAATGGAAGAAATTCGTTGCTGCATGTGTTCCTCTAGTATTATCTGCAACAAATCTTTTGGTTTTGATTGTGTATTTTGTGGAACTATGATTGCTTTCGTGTCTTCATTGCATGATGCTATGGTAGCAAATGTTTATTTCTGCGGACGTCATATTTAAGTTCTTAAACATTTAATATTTTCTGCTTTTATATATTTGTATGAATTTCTTTACTATCAGATGTTGCTCTTTTCTAGGTTTTGTATGATGCAAATCAGTTTTGTTCCTCATAATATTATTTCACTGTTTTCATATTCAAGCCTTAAAATAATGATAGAGGTAGGTAAATGGTTCTTTATCAATAGCAATTACATTTTAGTTCCAAAAATAATACTAGGTTCCTTTTAACTGTTCCGAAACAGAAGTCAGTTACGTTCACAAGTGTTTCGCATAACCGTAACACCAAGGTTTTTGTCATCTTACAATATTTGCCTGTTTCGAGTTCTTTTGCATCAGGTCTTAATTCTGCGTTTCATTATCGGATTACAGTGCTGCCCTCATTTCTGTACCTTCCATTATGCACGCTCGAATTTCTACTGCATTATTATTAATCCATCTATGTATGTTTCATAATTATAGCTCACTCTAAAGGTATTCACGTCTACTATGGTCATCGCTATCATAGTCAACATACTTAAATTTCCGCGATGCTAATGGCTAACTCGCCTTTCGCAAGAGTAGTTCAATAGGATAAATAAATCTTATTAGTTGGACGATGTCTAACTGGCATTGTCGTCTATTGGAAAAGAGGTAGCTGAAGCCTGACATACTTGTATAACTTAAGTATTGTAACACAGCAAACGTACTCTTTACGATCATAGTGTTACTTTTGGAACCAGTTATAACCGTTCCAAAATAACGGTTTCTTGTTTTTCCTTTAATAAAGATGAGGGTCAGATATATTGACAAAGTTAATTCCTCCGTATTTCTCAACTTATTTTATAGTTATGAAGGCATAATAAAAGCACTATGGAACGCGCAGAAAGCTTGTGAGAAATAAATAGCAGTATGTCATTTGTTCTTATGTCATTTACGTTTCATTTGTTTCGCAGAGATCGATACATGAGCACCTAATAGGCGTTGCATTCATGCATGCATTCCGTGGCGAGAAATGATCGTTCAAAACAGTTCCTTTGCCGCGTATTTACAAGGAAGTCGAGGAGTGATGGACACCAGTGTGGGAAGTTGAATAGGAGCACATGTTCTGTTGTTTGCATGGTCTGCCGTTTCAAGTGCTGGAATTCCAGGAAAAACTTGGTGTGAAAATGGAACTTATCTTTACCAGAGCTGCTCGATTGCAGTTATTAGCACGAAGTGCTAAGCACGTGTTCTGGGAAGGTAAGCGTTGGAGTCCTTACTTTGAAATCTTGAAGCATTGCATTAATCACGGTGACAAAAAAACGTCAGCTGTTAAGATGAACTAGCGGACGTTTGGCTAATCACAAATACTGATGTTTGGCCCCTGTATGTGGCGACAGTTTTAATGAACTAGAGTTAGATTAAAAACCATCTTCACCGCTGTACACAATGTTACCAGAATTTAATGGAAGGTGGCAGGATGAGCTGGTCAACACAACATCCAAATTCAGTCTTGCCTCACCTTGTGGTGTTGTATATTTCACGTTGCGAAATCACGCTGTAAAACCGGTGATATAAATATCGTTTGCGCCCACAAAATTTATTTGCACAAGAAAGAGAATGGTTGTGGTCAGCTATCAGCTGCCATTAAATTTTGTGTCTGTCATAAATACCTATTCTTTATTGTGACGTAAGGCACGAAAAAAATAGCTAAGAGAAAGGACCAAAATTAGTAGGGTGTTGTATAAAATTGGGAATAAAACCAAAATGCTAAAAGATAGTATGTTAATTCTAAAATATTACAAAACAGTTTTAGGCCAGAAAGAGTAGGTATCTACTTTTATGTATTTGTACTTTTCTCTGTAAATGGAGTCACGTATCAAGTTTTATTTGAGTGAATGATACTCGTCCAAAATCTGTAATGAAAGCAGAAATATTGAGTGAACGATTTTATTTTACATTTAAAGCTGAAGTTCTGTGTTGGAGACATTAAAATAATTTTATTACAACTTCCTTCAATTAATCCTTGCAGTGTCTTCCTTTTCTTAGGTCTTTATTGTTTTCTGGACACGTGTGTGCTCTAATCAGGCTTTGTCCTCATCTTTTGCTCATTTCAACGCCTGCTTTACATTTCTAAACCGCTAGTTAACATTCTTCGCGTCATTTCGGACCCATCTTATCCCAAGTAGTAGCAACAGCAATAGAATATTAATAAACTTTCTATTATTCGTTCCCGCGCATGTTCCATGTATCATATCAGCCATATGTAAAGGCAGCTAATATATCTCCTTTCGAAGCGTCTATGGCATGCGTCTAGCAAAGAATGTTTACGTGCCCTGACTCGCGAACTTTCGGCGAACATCGTAAGAAGCATTTCAATTGGTCGGGCCTCACCGCGGCCTTCGGCGCACGGTAGCTCTTCACTTGTCTGTCCGTCGAAAATTACAGCGGAAATAGTGATTCTGGCAGGTGAATTGGATTTTAAGCTGAAGGGTGTTATTTTGTTCACAGCAGAGGTGAATTTGCCGTCAACACGCAAACCTTATGTGTTTATTACAGCGGCAACTTTGCTGAACATACCTTCTTTCGTAGAAAGTTTTAAAGGGATAGGGTTAGAGCTAGAGTTGGTTAAACCGGGAATGAAATAGTAAGCTACCCTGCTTCGTAAGTGGCCCTAGCCCGAACTGGCATGTTCACGGGCTAATTCTAATGCTAAGGGTTAGAGCATTGTAACTTTCTTATATATTATGTATGTAAGTGGACAATTAACTGCTCGGGTAGTATAACTTCTGAGGTTTGCTTTGTGGCCAAACTTATGCTTTATGAAAGAAAATTTGTGCTTCCCTTTTGTTTTTGCTTCTTTGTTCAGTCATTAGTGGTCCAGATACATTAAGGGGGAATCAAGTTATTGGTGTTCGTACTGCATGTGACAGCACAGTATGCTGTACAGACCAAACGTGCTCAACTTAATTCTTTTGGTAGCTCATCTACTAAGCTTAGTCATTACCGATGAAATGGTCAGTTTTTGAGCTGCCTTAACATCTAAGGTTACATCGACGGATTTTTATCTGGGAACAATTGCTCATCAACAGGTCCCGGATTTTGATGTCCTAAGAATACTCTAAAATGAGGTATAAAATTACTGCAAAAATACCACAAAAAAAAAAAAAAGAATACTCCAAAACTTGCATGAAAATGCTGGTTTATTAAATTTGTGCCTGTTCTTCATATATGTTCGCTGAATTATAGGCTAGAAATTACCTACATTAAATTCAACACCATCTTTCTATATTTAAATTAAAATTATTGTAAGAATGAGACTTTTATAAATGAAGACAATTATATATTATTATTATTATTATTATTATTATTATTATTATTATTATTATTATATATATATTACGATTTACCTTACCTGATTCTGCATTACAGCAGATGACGGAGACCATCCTCATATTCTCGAAGGAAAACGAACGTCAATTGTCCGTCAGTATGCTCTGGTACATTGAAAAACCCTTTTCAACGTCTACAAATGCGATGGGACTATGCTTAAAGTGCACACAATCACTGGAGATAAGTTCCTCTTCAATGCCAGACAGGCTAAAATCTTCCCCTTCAGTAACTGAGAGATGGAGCACAAAACATTATAGCCAGAGTTTTTGCCAATAATGCGTTTCAGTTTGATAACGAAGATTACAAGAGAAGGGGTTAAAGTATGGGTTCTACCGCGGTTATTCATAACAGAGCTTGTTAGGACTTCAGTGTAGGGGAGACCGAGGACAAAAGTAACATTTTACAATTAATATTTTTTTATTGGTTCCTTATAAATATTTGAAACAAAATGGACTATTGTGCTTGTTCTGTATAGTTTTCCTAACACAACTTTATTTTCCCTGAAATTTCGTATAATTTGTATTTGTTAAACTCATTTTAAAACATCAATGCATGTGTTACTTTTGTACCAGCTACCGGGGACGACAATAACACAGATTGGATATGAAAGCAGCATAATAAGTAAAGCTCCATTTTATCATCTAAATGACTTATAAGAGCACTTTAAAATAAACTGGCCATTACAAACATTGAACATCAGCGGTTGAAAAGCATAACACACAAAACTTCAATGCCACAGACACTTGCAATAGTTTCGCCTTTTAATTTTGTATTTTTAAAAATGAATTATAGTATATCAACATAATATTTGGAAACAAATTTGTGTACGTGTGTATTCAATAAGTCTCAATATCTCAGTTAACACATGCACTTATTACAAACTTTAAAACCAATTGTTCACTGAAATATCACTTAATAGCGCTGAACGAATTGGGATATTATTTGTTCAAAGCAAGTCAATAAAACACGATTATTTGTTAAGTCCTATTCAGATTCACAATTGTAATCCACGTATATATCCTCCCCTTTGGTACATGTCGGTCTGGGTGGCTCAGTTGATTAGACGCTGGCCTACGGATCCCAAGGTCGCGGGTTCAAACCCGGCCCAGGCCGATGGTTTTTAAGTGTGCTTAAAAACGACAGCTCCATGTCAGTAGATTTACTGGCATGTAAAAGAACTCCTGCGGGACAAAATTCCGGCACACCGGCGACGCTGATGTGATCCTGGCAATTGACAGCGTCGTTAAACAAGAAAATAAAATAAAATAATAAATCCCCTTTGGTACAAGCAACATGAGAATAATCCTTACATTCCCAACACTGAATTCACTTCTCCTTGGGACGACTGTGGCGGTAAGGTTCAACACATACAAGACAACAGCTGTTTTCATCTTCTGCTGATGTTTCTTCAGGCTTTTACTGTTGTTGCACTCTTGGCCTTCTGCTTTTAAAATGTAACTTCTTCGCTCTCCTCGACTGCAAACGGACTTTTAGTTCTTCTATAGCCAATTTTTATGGCGTATCGGTCAAAATTATAACTTCCCCTCTTCCTTCCTTTTCTACGCCTTGCCTCGGACCTCCTTTGGTCCGATACAACAATATTTCAAAATTCTTGCAGTAAAAACTACGTACTGAAGTATCCTGCTGTCTTTTGCAACATTTTTATAGGTTTGGAATGATAGAAACGTCGTAACTTATTGGTCGCTAAGTAGGTTAAACTCTTAACATGTTCTTAAATGTTTTACATCTTCATAGTTCACGTTTATTAGAATTTATGTATCTGGAAGGATGGGATGAGAACAAAATTAATTCGTGCTATTAAAATGCTCTTGGTAGAAAATGGGGCCTCATTTATCAGGGGGTGAATGAAGTTTTTAGTTCACCTTCCAGGAATCGTATAAATGGATCTTTCATCAGGAATGTTGTTGGTGCTGGGTTTGCACAATCGGGAGGCGTTTGTGTTCGACAGAGAGTTATTGGTACATTGAAAGCGATAGGCTTGCTGCATGGGTGGGCTAGAACATTTGGCATCAGGTCCTGTATCATTCTGCTTCGCCAGGCATTCCTGTTTCTTAGGGTAAAGGAGAGGAAAAAATGACCAGCAGCCAGCATTTGAGGCGCGTCGTACCTCTGAATTGGAGCAATCGTTCAAGCGGCACTTTAAAACTTGGCTTTTGCGATATGTGGGCCATGAAATTGGAGCACTTTACGATTTGTATTACCTACTTGTCGATAACTAATGATTGAAAGTACCCAACAGTTCTCACATTTATTTATTTCATACATAGAGGCGTTAAATTATCGTATACGAATTACCTCCTGATCATTCTTTTGTTTTGTACAAATGATTATTAAGCCATTCTTTTGTTTACTCAGTGTCACGAACTGTATCCCATAAATCGCTGAAAAACAATTTATTACACATTAAAATAGACTCCATTTCAATTTGACAACTGTGTTTTTAATAATTCAGGTTTTTTTTTTTTCCAGAAGAAGGGTTAGTTGTTAATGTTAAAAACAAAGTCGATTTATTTGAGAGTATAAGCTGAAATAAATGTAATTCTTGGGGTTCGTTTTCCTCAGTTGGCAGTGCTGAGTAAGTGGAACTACACTAATCGACATGAATATATTATAGGTTAGATTTTATAGAATTTAACATTTTCTGGTCAAGTCTGTGTAATTTAGTATTTAAATTCTATTCTATTTATGAAATACTCCAGATAAATATTCGATGGTCTGACCTTCCCGAGATAAATTTTCCGCTCCGCTCGAGAATTTATCGGTAACGTCAGACGTCTTATGATATTACTTGTCCTAATTACACGAGAATACCTACCAGCCAATATAGAGTCTCATTGGTGCCTATTCGTCTATCAGAATAGGTCTTAATCGATAGTTTTAAAACGCAGTGCTCAAACCCTGATAACTTTTTTCTCCTACATTCACTTTTTTATTTGTGTAACCTCTGCTTCGATTCGACTACAATACTGAAGAAAATTAAGGGGCAACACGTTAAGCAACTTCTGTGTATTCACAATCTGAAAGAATATCCTCTAGCTTAGCAGAGCAGAAGATCGAACAGCGTGTAGCGAACAATCAGACCTAGATCAAAGAAAAACTAAGATGCCTTTACACTAAGTATTTATTTATAGCCTGTAAAGTCTAGCAAAAAGACATTTTTATTAGAGTTGTAATTACTTTCCTTCAAGGACATACATGCGCAACCTTTATGGCCATCAATCAAGAATGCCTACATGGAAGTTATGAAAATTAAATCAGTCGTAGAGGAAGCAGATTACTCACTTCGAAGATTTTCATGACTTTAATTTCCCCTTTTATGTACAAAGATGCACAAAATATTGCAAAGCTATTTAAAATCGATCTGTAACTGAACTTACTAGTTAATTTAGGTGCACGCTGAATTAGTGTACTTGTGCCGTTTTAACTCCAGTGGGATAAAGTTGTTAGTGTATAAGAGGCGAGTCTGAGCTAGCAACTTAGCTGAAGGGTTAAAATCGCTGATAGCGATGCACTTACACCTCGAAAAACTTAATGTCAGGGGTTCGATGACTTGTAAATTTTTTATTGATTAAGTCACATTTCATGCACGTGCGTAAAATATAATTCCTATTAGCTCAACTATTAAAATATGTTATTGCGTTTCTGAGGAAACACCTAGCATTCCTTGGTGTGAAAACATGACTGTGGCAAACTACAAATTAGTTGTAGTACAGTTTGCTGTGACACAGAAACTTGAGGCGTGCTTTTACAGCTGGTGCGATTGGAGCGCTCCTAGCGACCAGCTACTAGCGGAATGATTTAAACTAAATGACAGTGATAGTTTGAGCTAAAAAGGCCTAAAGGCGTGCCGTTATGTGAAATGGTCGTTAAGTATAATATATGGGACAAGGACATGCTTGTAGTGCTACAAATTGTAGTAGCAGTAAGAAAATGAGGCTAGATTTACCCTTCTTTCTATTTCCTATAGATCCAGTAAGATTAGTTCATAAGATATACTTACATTAAACTGTAAAAATAAAAATAATAATGACCCTGCTGTATTTGACAATTTATGAATGAAAACAGTCGTTCATGATCTCCGTAAATGTTACCTATATTATGCTTATACACACCTGTGTCCGTTTTTATATGGTGGAATTTATTATACTTCATTAACATTTTTACATTAAATAACTATAGTGTTTAAGTAACAGGAGGGTGTTTTTGTCGTCTCCTGAGTTGACCCTGGAGCCACAAGGAGCTCTAGTATCAAACCGATCTGACCAAATCTGCCTATATTAGGCTTTGGTTCTAAATTGAATACCTTTGTTGTTTTAATGAATGGAGTTATATTAACTAATGCGTTTTAATGAATACCTACTCCAGCTATTTTCGTAAAAATAATTAGCACATTGTAAGCCTTTAGCCCTTAATAATCTATTCATAAAAACGCCACTAAATATTTAATTAGGTAGAAACGCTGTCCCACCTTTGTTACAAGACCGAAATTATCAAATTATTTGTGAATTATCGCCAACGCATCCAGACTTGTCGGATTTGAGCAGTACAGAAGAAAACATTTATCTCCCATTAGGCGAATTGCAATCTATCTAATGCAATCATACTTCAATATATACCCTTCGCACACATTTCGGCTCCAATACAAGCTCCCAGCAAATAGTCTTGGTGCAGAAATGTGAAATGCCATTACATCTTGTAGTCCCCTTTAGGAACAGTTTTGTGAAAATATGTGTCGTAAAAGAGAAAGCATTTAAAGAATGGTTAATTGGAGCCTAAGCTTCACTTAACACGTGCCTTTGATGACGTTTCCTAAGTTTTACATGCATATCCTCAGCAGCAGGTCAACTACTGAACAATCTTGTCCCGGGAAAAATGGTCAGTGAAGTGAAGTTCGTCTCGTCCATTTCTAATATTTTATTCAGTTTGTTAGCTTCCTTTACAAAATAAGTAACTTTGATTCACTGAAAGTAAATTCAGGACTGACAGAGATTGGAAAAGCTGGAATTGATACTGCCTTGTATGACTATCTCACGTAAAGTGCAACCAATTGGTGAGCTAACCAACATTTCCTTAAGTAGGATATTCTTATTCAAAGAAGGCAGTGGAAAGAAAATTGAAATTCCTTCGACAGAGTGAGGTCTATGTATACGAACGATCGATAAAATACAATTTTTAGAGAGTGGGATTCTGGTGTTGTGCCAGAGCAACAGGTGTAACATTTACTCTTAAAAAGTCTTATATGTAATAGTCCCACAATTTGCACTAACCACCACTGTTTCAACAAACCATTCTTTAAAACTCCTTAAGGCTGGTTCACAAACAAAGGTAAGCCTTCCTGGACCCCGGGAACGACAAGCAATACTTGGCCAAGATTCAACTTCGGTGTTACGTTAACGGGCACGGCATATTAGATCCATAAGTGCATATTCTTCCTTCAAGGTAGAAATTCTTCAAGGTTGTCGTGACGTAAACTGCCGTTAGAGCTCTTGCTAGTCCAATTAAGGGAAAATTAAAAGAATTTTATATAACAATAAAGAACAACAAATAATTTTAATGAAAGCTAGGATATCATAGAACGGACGCTTATTGATTTCTCATAACACGAAATACGTTTAGGTCTTCACTTTATCGAAATATACGTTTTGAAATCTACTGAGCCCATAGGAATGGGAAGTATTTTGGAATAAATATCCTTGTCATATAAATATCTAACTTCGTATTTAACCAGCATTTTAAGGATATTATATAGCAAAGATTTCCATAAAACTTCCCAAACAACGTTTTACATACTCAGGTAAAAAGCTGGTCCTCTCGAGGAAATACTCGTGAAGTTTTGATTAAAATGTCATGCATTTACGATATACTATTGTATTTTGATACATGGGCCTTGATTACACTTGTGGCGATGTCTAATTTTTGGCTTAAATGCAAACTTGCTGTATCCAATGAGAGGTATAGAGAAAGTAACAAAAATATAAGTCCTAGACTGTAAGAAAAGGCACAATTGGGTGTGAAGGCTAAGTCCATCTGTAGAATGGGCGTTACTGACGAAAGATGAAGATGCATTGGGAACGCCCTGGATGCCCCACGACCCGCTACTACTCTGAAGGTCTAGACTCGGATCGGGAGATAGAATCGAAGGGTGTGTTCCAGCAGGCAGAAACAAAGAAGCGCGCTCTTGAAGCGAACAAAGCTGTAATTATTCCGTCACGCTCTTGACTTTACTAAAGAGCTTGATTTAGAGTCTTCTGTGGAAACTGATGTTGCTTCCACGGGAAACGAACGGTTCCTATGATATATGTGCTACAGCACAGTCTCTTTGAATTACAGTTAACATATGCCACAAGTAAATGTTGAATAAAGCAAATAAATTTGCATAGTGACAACTTTTAGTTTTATGATCAGTGCACAAATCGTGTTTTCGAATTTTTACTGAGATGTAATACATATGTTGACTACTTGACAGGGGTTAGTGGAAGTGCTTCAGAGACGGGAGCTCTAAAGCCCCCCCCCCTTTTTTTTTAAATATGCAGAATTGAGATTCCCATTTTTTTTAAAAACCGTGCAGTAATTTTGTTAATTTTGAACATTATCACAGTGATTTAGATTCTGTTTTAATTCGTTTCAAAAAATTAAGTCTCGTACCATTTAACCCCATGCGATGCAATTCTTTAGACTATTCCACCCATGGGTTTCTCGAAGGGGGGGGGGGGCATTAATGAATTTAACGTGTAGTCAATTACTGAATATTAGACTGTTGTTTAAATTTTGATGTAAAGAACAATTTTTATTTAGCACAAATTAATACGATTATCCACAACAAATACCTACGATCAATTTTGACAACAGAATAATGAATTAATACTGTTTAATTGCAAACCTCCAACATGCGGCCCTCCCCTGAAAAAAAACAGTCTGCCGACGCTCATGTTATCACCTCTTATTGGTTAGATCACCTCCTTTCCTTGTGTATCTGAAGTATCCAGGTGCAGTAAAAAGAATTAGCTGGTCATTCAAAAATGGCAGGGGAAAAATTTGCCGAATATTCAAGTTAGGATATTTATATTTTAATTGAAGAAGAGAAGTCAAATCACTGTAATTTTAAATATAGCAGACCTACCTTTAATGAACCTACTAACTCAGATTTGTTCATTTATATTCATCGTATGTCTAATTCCTCACTTCCATGCATTAAACGCTAAAATTAGTGTTGTTCTCACATCATAGTGGATTAATAAATTGTAGTGCCAACTGTGAAAATAAATCTTATTTAAAATGTATAAATGTTGTATGTTATTTAAATCACTGTTAATATTAAATAGTATTAAACAAATACATTGTTAATTAATTCGCGGACTTTAAGCAAATACCATTCGAGGTTTTCATATTTAGGATAATTTTTCTTGCGCTCGCAAAATTTAGGCCAGTCGCAGATCATTGTAACAAAGCTGCTTTTGATTAAAGCGCATTTACTGAAATGTACAAAAACGTGGTTTCACAGTCTTTCGAACACATGTTTTGTATCTGTGCAATTCTGGATTACATACCTAATGCGGTGCATTCGCGTAGATACCTGCCAGCAAGCCGACAGCAAGATTTCGACTAGGGTGAGTTATCTGGATAAGGTTTCTTTCAGGGCTTTTCCCTTATCCTGAGAAGATAAATGCCGACTAATTAAGCTCAATAGAATCCGATTTCATTTCATGTCTGGTATGAACTACCATGTTAAAGGACGTTATAACATCTCTCTTTTCATTTTGTACATTAAACTTAAATGAAAAAACATCAATATATTGTTATAAAATGCCGATTTTTTTTTTTTTTTTTTTTTTTTTTTTTTTTTTTTTTTTTTTTTTTTTTTTACTTTCTCTGCTGTTAAGTAGGGGAAGTATTGTATTCCACCCAAAAATTCTATGTCGAGATTTCACCGGAAATATATGCTTTGAGTCCCCATGAATCCAAAAAAGGCATTTTTAGAAAAAGGTCCCCGCGCGCGCGGGTGTGTGTGTGTGTGTGTGTGTGTGTGTGTGTGTGTCAGTCTCAGTCTGTGGACAGCATAATTCAAAAACGAAAAGTAGGTTAAAAACCAAAGTTGGTATATAAGTTTAATGTCTTTCAAGGATGCCACACGAAGGTTTTGAAGAAAATAACCCCACCCTAAATACCCTTTACATGGAAAATTTTGATTTTCTTGAAAATGGCTCTAACGATTTTGATTAAAATGTATGTTTGAGATATTTTTATGGCAAATTAAATATATATTTTGAATTTTTTGGCTATAGCCCTTGTAGTCGCATTACTCTGGACGACTTTTGCATAACTGGTAAACCGTTAGCGATAGACCAAATCGTACTATACAAAACATGTAGATCTTGCTAAAGTGCAAAATTTATGTCCAAATAAATTTTCTTGTAGGGTGAACCATTTCGGGGGTATTCCTTGTTATGTATGTGAGTTTCGGAAAACTTCAAAACTTTCGCGAGGTGGAACATCGGTGTTCATTTTTTTATGTGTTATGTGTGCAAAGAGAACAGAGTCTCAAAGCTTTAAAAGGTTTGACTATCGCACAAAGCCTACTGTATTCTAACATTCCCCTTGCACCTACAAGGAAATAAGCAATAAGATAATTTGTACAAATGTTTATGTTAACACGAAGAAGATATAGGAATAAGAGTTTGTAAGAACGGTTAGTACAAGAGTAGAGAAAGTCATGAGAGTGCAACACATCAGATTTTTTAATCCCCAAGTCGCAATTTCTTCGCAGTGTTGAGTAGAGATTTTTTTTTTCCAAAGATGCTTTTGGTATCAGCAAAAGTTCTTCTCTAAAAAGCAAACATTGGTTAAGCACCCATGTCATCTTTATTTTTTTGTGACGCGAGACAATTATTTTAGAAACTACATTTGGTTGCTTTTCTGGGGTAGCTTGCCCTAACTGAAACGTTTTAATGAACTGAAGCACAATTGCTTGTATGTTTAGCATGCCATATTCCACATAACACTGTTGCAAATTCAATAGAGGACGTTTTGTGTACCTTCGAGGAATATGGCAACTCCAGCATAAATTACTTACAGTGTGACTTTCTCAGTAGAAGCTAAATTTGCCAAGCCAAGTGGAAGCAGTTTAAACACATATGCTACCCTACCACAGTGATAATGGCTGTTTCTATTTGTTTTTGTTGCAGAGTGTGGCTGCCTGCGGAAGCATCTCTTCAGGAATCCAGTCATTCGATATGCGTGTTCCCAACACATCCGCTAGCTAACATAGTGCCAGTGCTCTCACAGAGACAGCGTGGACTGCATACAGACAGTGTAGTGTAGTTAGTGTGAAACAAACACATACCCAGAACATGTATAACTTAAACGTTAACGTGGCCAGTGGCGCCGGCAACCTCTTGGGCGTGGAGACTCCATGCACGACGCCCAAGACGCCGGAGATCCTTAACTCCCTCATAGCCATGACGAATCCTTTCGATGGATACAGTACCCAGGGTCCGCGCCTGCGCATAGCGTCGTGCCCTCCAGACGCCAGCTCGTCTTCCTCATCGGCGTCGTCCTGCTCGCCGGACTCGCCGCCCAGCGTCCAGCACACCTGCTCCCAGCTAATCAAGGAGGGCCTAAAACTCACGATCCAGACGAAACGTCGCAACACCGGCCGCCATCTCGAGACACTGGATTCACCACGCAACAAGATGTCGAGGAGAGAGGAGGTGAGTCCAGATGATGATCTGTTCTCGCCAGGTGCTAGGGTAAGTCGTCAACTATGCTCAATAATCTAGAGTGTAGAGTATCAAAGATTTAAAGTTAGCAATCTCAGATCGATCACAGCTCTACGCTTGTGCTGCTAATCCCCGAAAGGAAGAGGTGGAATGTAGGATCCAAAAGGCAACTGTGATGTCGAGGAAGGGGTTCATGGTGGCCTGCACCAGCTCAAGCAAGACCACCCTTTGCGTGTCCTGACTAAGGCTATTTGCTAAATGCTTATTGGTCTCAGGCTTGATTAAATAGGCTACAAAATGAGTTGTGGCATTTTCGAGCCTTGAGTTTTGAATTATGCTCATAATAAATTGACACTGTATGTTGACCTTGTTTACCAGTTTTAACCGAAGATGCCGCGTCATTAGTGTACTATAACCTATCCTCAGGCTCGGGCCAGCTCGAGGTTACATTGCCAAACGCTTATTGTGCAGGGTCAAGGTGGGTTCATAACCACCCGGTAACGGTAACCAGAACGACAACTGGAAGCAAGACTACTAACGTTTTGGTTCACGTCAACCCGTCAACGACAACAGGAAGATATATTATCGATCAGCTTCTCGGTAGAAAATGGAGGTCGATATTGCGCATTGGAAATTCATTTGTTTCCAACTGATATGTTTATAGCTTGCGACTAGAGAGAGCTCTAACGGCTGTTTCACAGCACGACCACCTTGAATAAATTCTACAGTGAGAAGTCTAATACGCATAATATGAATCTAACATGCCGTGCCAGGTAACAGGAAGAGAAAGTTAAAACTTACCAAGCCTTCTTTTCCGTTTTCGGGGCTCAGTAAAGCTTTCCGTCGGTTGTGGTTACTCCTTTTGAATACACATCTTGCAACAAACTAGGAAATGAAAATTAAAAGGAAAGGCAGTGGTACAAATAACCATCCTGCCATTGCGTAAAAGTAACCACATCCGTTAAAAATTGATCAGCAATGAACATTCGTATGTCCCCCAGAATGAAGGTTTATACGCTTGATATCATGTAACGTAAAGTGAAAAGACAGTAAATGAACACCTTTGTTATAGCGAATGGGCGGTAATTGTGGGGAGAATCCGTGTAAGGTGATATCCTCGCCAATCCTTTGTTATTCAAGGCTAAATATTCACTGTTGAGCATGGATCCAGATATTATAACGCACCTCTTCCTTTCTGGAACAAGAGATGTGTTCTGGAGTTCTTTTAAATTCTTTCAGTAATTTAAAGCGTGTGAAAAGCTACCTAAGTAGGAGAGAAGCTTTTAGATTTATTTTAAACCACTAGTATAAAAATACCACGCTTTGACCACCATTAAATGAGCTTACATCGGTTTTCTCCTCCCTCTTATTTGTACTTGCAACAGAACTTTAATTTGTGGCCATGGTATAATGAACGTTTGTTTCTGTAGAATGGATCCGAGATCCCAAGGTCACGGTTCAAATCCGGCTCAGACCGATTGTTTTATGTGTGGTTAAAATCGACAGTTCCATGTCAGTAGATAGATCTACTGACATAGGAGAACTACTGCGGGACGAAATTAGGGCACACCGGTGGCGCTGATATCGTGGCAATTGACAACGTCCTGCCATCAGAAGGAACGTCCAACATATCCAGCTAAAGATTGACTCTTTTAACTTAACCACTTCACCCCCCCCCCCTCCCGCTATTTTATTTTGGTGCCTCAGAACGGAGTAGTGATGCGTAGCAAATATTTTAAAACAGCCGGAAGCATTCAGAACCATTCTACAGTTTGCCGCCAACATTACTCGTAATAACCAACCTAACCTCTGCATCCTTTGGTATTTCTACTATTTAATTCATGACCTATTTTTGCTGAAATAATCAATAGTATAATAATAATAATAATAATAATAATAATAATAATAATAATAATAATAATAATAATAATAATAATAATAATAATAATAATAATAATAATAATAATAATAATAATAATAATAATAATAATAATAATAATAATAATAATAATAATAATAATAATAATAATAATAATAATAATAATAATAATAATAATAATAATAATAATAATAATAATAATAATAATAATAATAATAATAATAATAATAATAATAATAATAATAATAATAATAATAATAATAATAATAATAATAATAATAATAATAATAATAATAATAATAATAATAATAATAATAATAATAATAATAATAATAATAATAATAATAATAATAATAATAATAATAATAATAATAATAATAATAATAATAATAATAATAATAATAATAATAATAATAATAATAATAATAATAATAATAAGTGTATTCTTCTTCTAAAAGTCATCAAAGTTTACATGTTTTGCAAATAGATTCCTGTGATGATGTTATATTGAGAAATAACACTAGCCATAAAAGCAAAGATATCCATGCCACAACAAAAAAGGTCTAATTATTCCTTCTCTTAAAAGTTATTGAAAAATTAATGCCGAATTTATGGCTAGAACAGATAAAATAAACGATTCATTTGCTTTCAAAAGAATAAGATGGGTCCATAGGTGACCAAAGAATGAGGTGTCCAAAGTACGATGTTAACGGCCGAAGGCGATAATTCACATTTAAAGGTAACGCCTGTGATGCCCAATCATGTCTCTTATTTGCTAATGACGTCAGCTTGTCGCTTTACCCAACCACCTTGGTTTCACTCATCCAGGTAACCAAGCATTAGAGAGGTTTGTTTTTGCGTCATAGCTCGGTGGTGGCAAACCCGGCATCCCATGTTAAACATATGCAGCACAACTGCATCACTGGTTAAAAGAAAACAACCCTGTCACATTGGAGATTTCAGTACAATGTTTAAATGGCTTTTCTCCGTTATATTCGTTCATCTATATGCTTTTAACTAAATACAGCTTTAGCGCGGCTGTTGAAATGCATATTTTGCTAGGACGTGATGCAGAAAGAGAGTAATCGTTTATTCATGCTTGCAGCTGACGGCCGAGGACGAGGAACGACGAAGACGACGGCGCGAAAGGAACAAGATAGCTGCCACAAAATGTCGTCTCAAGAAACGGGAGCGGACCGTCAATTTGGTGCAGGTAAAAAAAACATCCATTACTGTTTCATGACACATAAACAATTTCAAAAAGAAGACATCTATTTTAATGGCTCTAATGTGTGAGAAATTACACCAATTGGAGGAATACTTTTTACAAAGAAACAAATAACATGTACATATGTTCAAAATTTAGTTTTATATATTTATTGGATTCAGAATTTTTTAAATTACCATTCTAATGCATTTGCATTACAGAGGTGATAAAATATCAACTAAAATCCCAATGTCATGAGAAGATGGCGGTAAGGAATTGTGGATACACTTCTATTCATTGCAATGAAACCCTTCTTTTTATGAAAGAAGAGATACAGCCATCTTAAATTTTGAAGTTTTGCTTTCTTTAGGAAGAGAATCCACCCTTTTATAATTGTTGTCTGTGAGCACTGCAAAATATTTTTGGAGGAAAAGAACCTTTTGAAAACAGATTCATGCATGAACACCACTGAAACTGTGGAGAGATATTCTTCAATAAGTGAAACTTCTTCCTCAATGTGTGTAAGCTGGGGTAATTTAAACAGTTGTCCTTGTTTACCAAAAAGTCTCAATATAGGGAAATTTTAACAAAAATTTCTTAAACATTCCCTATCATGTATTTTGGGTCACATAAATAAAGATTGTGTTATGCTAAAGGTATGGTTTAGAGGTATGTTCAGGCTGACATTCTTAGGTTCGGCCCGAACCAAGTCCAAGTCTAACCCAAAAGAGGTTATAGCAGAGCTGACAAACATTACTCCAAATGTGTGAAGGGAGTAGTTACCCCTCCTTAACTGCATAGCACACCTTAGGTAGAACCGGTTTTTGCTTTGTTTTTCCCCAGTTTTCTGCTTTGATGGTCCTGAAGGGAGGGAAAGTAGGGGAATATGTTCACACCCGGTAAGTCCTGGTGAGTTTGATAGGCCTAGGTTATAGTGTACCACCCAGCCCGGGCCTGATTGTGTAATTTTGTGTAAACAAAATTGTTTTGCAGTTATTATTATTATTATTATTATTATTATTATTATTATTATTATTATTATTATTATTATTATTATTATTATTATTATTATTATTATTATTATTATTATTATTATTATTGTTGTTGTTGTTGTTGTGTCAGCAGAATAATCATATAGAATTCCTAGTAAAGAAATGCTGCGATAACTGTGCTATTCTTGGAATTTTGGCATTGTGACCAAAAAATATGATACATTATTCTTTACCTCTTAATTCTGAAGACCTGAAGTCAGCAAAAATTAGCCCATTCAGACCTCTAGTATGGTTGCAGACAGATCCAACTTCCAGTATGGAGGATATCTCTATAGAGAAGACATACAAATCCTTACACACTACAGGATACTGTTTTTATTGTTGAAAGGATGTCCTAAGACCAATTCCATGAGACCACTTTTGAGAGGAGCAATGAGCAAAGGGAGGTCAGTTTGGTTTGATGGGAAAAGGACCTTCTGGATCTATTTCCACCCTTACAAGATCTTATTTGTGAGAATGTGCCATACAAAAGCTCACCATGGGTAATAAAAGCATATTTCTGAACTCCAAATTGCTTTCCACATTATCCTTAAATTTTGATTTGGTGGTAATACTACGGTTTATATTTGATCATCCCTCATTTGTGAGCCTCTTTATTCTACTAAATAGAGATTACAAGAAAGTTTTGACTTTGATGTATTACCATTTTTTTCTCAGGATTATGTTTGCATGTTCCCTTCCACAACAATGCTGGTGTATGACTAGTGCAATTTTGATTTAGGAGTCTGAAGTGCTGGAGAACCAGAACCATGATCTGAAGAGCCAGATACAAGAACTGGAGACTCAGCGACGGCGTCTGATGGACATGCTGTCAATGCACAGCCCAACATGCATGAAGAACAATGCCAACAGTAACACTGGCAGCAGTCCTACCAACAACCCTCACATGCCATATAGCCCAGAGTCTCATCAGGCTACACCACAAGTTCCCTATGACACCTCACAGATGGTGGCTGCTGGACCTACTGCCACCTTCTGTGGAGTCCTGGACACTAACAATGGTATCCCCACAAGTGGCTACCACCATTTCAATGCCTTCACTGGTGGCTACTCAACCACTTCTGGTGTTGATAGTGGTTGTATGGCATAGCACAGCAAGAGGAAGCCTATTTGGACACTTTCTTTAGTTATGCATAGGCATTTCTCATTTTGTGATAACAACAGAGCTTGCTGAAAAGTCATGCTCTTCATTTTTCCCTTAAGTGTTTATATGACTACCTCTTTCAGTTAGAGGTTTCATAAGCCTTTTTCAAGGCTGCGCAGAGAAAACATTTGAGTCAATATTTATTAATAGTAATGCAGAAAAGCTACCAGATGCACCCTATATTTAAAATTAGTTTTTACTGATATATTTTTCAAGAATTCCTCATCACCATCTTCTTCAAGCAGAATTCCAGCTGATCAAATTTAATATGTAGCAATAGCTTGCTTCCAATGGAATAAGGGTACCTCATTACTATTTTATTTTCTTTTACAAAATTTGAGTGAACTTAAATCTTTTTGACAGCAAATTCTTGTGAACCTCATTGCAACATAAGTACAGTTTGTTCACCAGCTCATGGTCCCTGGCAGGAATGCAGCTAGCCAGTACGTCAATAAACAATTCCAAGTACAAAGCAATATCTGAAGCAGGAGTTGTGCTTCTAATCATGCTTACAATATTAGTGTGAAACTTGGAGTGGGTATTCATGCTAGATTAAAACAAAGAAGTTGCTCAAAATAGCAGAACTTAAATTTTATTTTCAGCTCCTGCAGTATATTTAGCTTATAAAGCATCAACAATGTTTCCAACTACTATGTCTTTCTCCCACTGATCATTTTCTATATTTTTCAAAAGCTCTGTCAGTCTGATCTATAGTGATATATCCTAGAGCGTTACAGCAATTCCTGTAAGGATAAGCCACCTGTTTCATTTCTTTCAACTATTCGTTTTACCTTCACCAAACTAGTTCTATGGGATTGAGATTGCACATTATTATTGTATGGAGGCAAGCAAATGGCAGTTTTGCCCAGAAAAACCAAGAATATGTCTACTTTAGAAGCCTCTTTAGCTTTGTTTGTTTCAGTCATCGTATAAAGATCTGTTTTATGTATACAGCTGTCACTCTGAACCTCTTTGTTCTGCAACCATAATATCATAGCAGATTTCACAGCACTTCTACACTACTTTTTTCACTGCTTATGACAAAACTAGTGACTTGCACAATTTTACAACTGAAATTAGCAGCGAGTAAACATAGCATGAATAATGTTAGAGAGGTAAGTGGGCAACATAACCAGCAGAACAATATTTGCGTGGAAGTTTACAAAACTCAGGTTACACTACATGGAATGTCTCTCCTCCCCCCTTCATTCCCCTAAGGCCATGAGCTGGTACACAGACAGTATTTTCTTGTGCATTCTTTTGAAATCAGTTATATCACTGCCGTTCAGCTCTAAGCCTTTGATGCAGAAATGAATCAGTTGTAACAAATGTAATACAAAATAGATATTCAGAAAGACAGAAAATGCTTATCACATTACACGTTTTCCTCACTTTGCACTGCTGAAGAATGATATGGCACTTTTGAATGTAATCCAAGAAAGAAAAATAGAGGGCGTTACTTTTCAGCATATCAAATTTAACTTTCTCTAAGCTTTCAAAGACTTCAAAGGAAAGAGCTGCAATTTTCTTTTACTTCACTTTTGAAAGGTTTTAAATTTTTGTACTACTATTTATAATTCTCTCTGTTAACACATGATCTCATTCAGAAAACTATCTACTTACTTCAAATCTTGAGTGTTTACCTTTCCCTGGACACTGTTTTCATTGCAGTGTTAAAAGCTTGAAACTGACTGTTCCTTCAGTTCTTATGGTTAATGAAGAACAATGAGTATTCCTGTTAAAGACTTCCTATTTGAGGAAAGAAAGACATTTAGTCATCAACTAACTAACAAGAACATTACACTCTTGTGTCCCTATGTTAACCGGTGAATCAACGTGTTAACAACATAACCTGCTAAAAGCAGGAAAATTGTGACTGTGATCTGAGCTATGCCAAGGAGCAGGTGTCTCTTTGCACTCAGGAAATGGCTTGGTACAAACTTATTTTATACGCATTATTGTTACAAGTATTTAAATGTTATGCACAGCACAGGCTCAGCAATGATATTCCTCCCTAACAGCAAGCGTGCACCAGCAACCAATAAACATAGCTGCTTTGATAACATCAGCATCAATATTTCCAAACCAGTCTCGCTAATTAATACGAGACTATGTTATGCACATCAACTGAAATACTCGAAAGGATGTTCTGCAATAAAGCAGAAAGCAGGTAGGTTGTTAACTTAAGTAAGAGTACCTTTGTATTGTTATTGCATAAGTAATAATAAACATTATTATAGTGTAAATAAATAACCACTAAAGATAAAGTCCTATGGATATTTGGTCACCTGTAACCCTGTTGCACAACAGCTCATCTGGGCCAAGGCCTACCACCCAACTGCTGCACCCCCCAACTTTCCCCACCACAGGTGTCATGAGTGGGGTGCAGTACTGGAGGTGAGACGTGGTCAGTACCCCAGTCGCTCCCGGTGGGTTATGCAGTCTTCTTGACCAGGGGCCACTATTTTTCAATCAAGTACCTCCTCAATTGGCCCCTCTGGGGCCTAACAAGGCTGAGTGCATCCCAAACCTGGACTCCCAGGAGGAGAAAATCCCCATGCCAGTACCAGGAATCGAACCTGGGTCCTCCGCATGATAAGCAGCAGTGCTATCACCACGGTTATTGTCACAACAATAAAATTACATAGACGAAATAAGACATTATTTAAGGAACAAAGAAAATATTTCATCCAGGTTTGTGGACTGTGGTCTATTGGAAAAACTCCCTCCAGACATTTCATCTGAAGCTGCGTTGAACATCTTCAGTGTCATCTTGTAGTCTCAATGACAACTGATACGGAGCCTTTTGGTTTCACAGGCTTTATACACCTAGCCTGGGCAGGCAAAGCTGGCTCCCGGTTTAAAGAAAACATTTTAAAAACTGTTTAAAATAGTCATTGGAGATTTGCTTGGTATGGTAAATATATTTAGTTACTTGACTTACTTTTCAAAGAAATGACAGTTTGTCTAATGGGCTGGATATAAATGTGTTTCCATTATACTGAATCTCATTAAATTAAATAAAATATGGGTTAAAAATTTCTTTTGAATAGTCATTATGTAGAGGGAGAACTATTTGACGGGAAATGACAAGAATTTCAACTTGTAAGATTGTTAAAAAAACAACATAATATTTGTCATTTCTCACTAAATTTTCCAGAAAATATTTATAAATATGCAGTTATACCCTTATTGTGCTTTTCAATATTTTAAAATTATTCAAAGCCTTCTATTATTTTACGCATATGCTTCCATACTTTGGATACTGATGTTACTATTTTACATAAGTTCATGCATGTAATATAGATGCACCATTTTTGCAAAAGGGATGGAACTAATCATTCGGTCTGTGGTTTTGCGGATTGGTAGATCTAATACACTGTGCTGATTCTAGTGCCTTTCCATTTATAAACTGTTTTATATGTTGTATATTGTTAAGGAGAATAGATGTATTGTTAAGAAACCTGAACATAACAAAGTTATGTGTATAAAAGCTTTGTATAATAGTTATTTTTTTATTATTGCAAATGTATTTGTATTGTTGGGCTGAACTCCTCTGAAGTATATTAAAAAACCTGTTGTTTGATATATTTAATAGTTTTACTTTTTTTACTGAGAAAGAATAATGTTATACCTGTCTTGATTTCCTGTTCCATGTCAAGACAGATAGTTTCCATAAGATGGGAGTTCAGCCCAGAATTTTTATACTCATGAATTTTAATACTGGAATGTTATTGCACATCATTCAGTATAATCAGTAAGAGGTGATTCTTTTCGGTGCTAATGCCCTATAAAAGGGTGCAGTGCTTTTAATGTGTTCATTATTTTGTTACTGTCTTTATATCATGTGTAACTGTTTGTGTGTAAGTGAGAACCAATTCCATGTTGAAGGATCAACAAACCAAATGACGGTGACTAAAACTCTACACTACTCAGTCTCGATAATTACCAGTTGGCGTATGAATTATGCTTTATAAATTCAGATTAATTACATTATCAAAAGTAATTGAATGGTGTAAAATCAGAATGTTCATTTTAATAAAACCTGGAATTCTATGACATATATTACATAGTCATACTTCTATTGTATACCTATCTGTAATACACAAGTAAGTTTATTTTGCTTTTTTGTGTAAAGCAACATAATAAATAAGAAAATACATATCACTGTTTCTTTTGTAATAGCTTGTAAAATATAAAATGAAACTTTCAAAAATCAAGGAGATGAATAAGCAGTTAGACTGCAGTTGCTTTTCAAAACATAAATTGTTATATGTTCCAAATTTTTTATAACTTCAATTTTTAAATAAATTCAAAAATATTCTATCATTTATATGTAATTTTCATTTATAATAGGCCTTACTTCCTTGTTCTTAAGTTTGCATATTAATGAGGTACCAGCAGATCAAGGCTCTGTAATTGTTGAAATTAAAAGAACTGTGTAAATTGCCCTTAAACTTCATATTTTAATGAACTGTGCATCTTTCTTTCTTTGCTACAGAGGGAGCTAAAGGATCACTTTGGATTTAATTCCAGTGAACAGAGTTATATGAAAGAAAGAATAAAAGAAATTGTTTTTTTACAAAAGTGTATTTGCCATTAATGTTAGTGCAAAATATCTCTTAATTTTTGTAAATAGGAAAAGCTGAGCTGATGACAAACTGAAATGGCCACATATTTTTATGACAAGGCAGAGGAACGGCTGACCAGAAATTCTGTCTTAAATTGTGATATTGGCTTACATTTCTGTGGTTCTGAATTTAGGAGTTCAAGTGACTGCCATTAGCATGCAGCTAGTATTGGTGGTTGGTTATGGTTGTGGTTGTTGCTGGTTTAAATTTTCTATTCCATGAGAACACCTGCACTTTTTTTATGCTTATCAAAATGGGAAACATTAAGGTTTTCATAGCCAGTATTAATACACTAAAATGTAAATTCTGAACCAGTAGGCTGTAACCGAAAAGATGAAAGTACACCCAAACCTTCACCCATGAATTTACTGGGCTTCTTCAGCATTATCTCAAAGATGTCTAGCAAAGTCATGGGCAAAATATTGTATGAACCTGCATCTATTGAACCACAGTCTACAAGCCAGAATTTACATTTTATTCCAAATGGGAAATTTTTAAAATCAGATTTTAATGTTGCAGTACATTATTCATTAACAACATATGTGCCCATTAAAACATTCTTTCAGAAGTCCATTCCTGAATATTAATAGGCATTGGACTTCAATAGGAGAATAGTTTCAAAGCTGTGGGCTTATGATGAATTATACATTTCAGACAAATCTTATCTGTCTTCAACTCCGCTACTAACTTTCATTTTTGGTTGTGAATTTAACAAAATTATAAACAACTCCATCAGCATGCAGCAGATGACATTGATATTGGTGGTGGCGTAGTGGGTGGTTGTTTATTTGCTAACCCATGAGAATATTTACACATTTTTTTCCTTTCTTTCTCCAGCAGTAATTATGAAATAAGATAAAACAGAAAGTTTTCTGAATCATTTTGCAGAACTGTTGTATATTATTTATAAACGAAGTACAAGTACATACTCCTAAGTGAACATTCTCTCAGAAGTTTATTCCTGAATATTAATAGGTATTAGACTTCAATAGGAGAACAGTTTAAAAACTATGGGGTTCTTGCTTAATTAATTAATCAATCCACCATTTTAACTATTACAACATCTGAGCACTATTGTTATGGTGTTATGTACTCCTTGTGTAGGTCCCAACTTCAAATCCTGGTTAGGGTGAGTTATACAGATAAGGTTTTTTTCCAAGGTTTCCCCTTATCCTGAGAATACGAATATCAGGTAACTTTAAGATCTATGGATATCAAGCTTATTTGAGCATCATTTCATTCATTCATCATCTGATATGACGTTACATTGGAGGATGTTAATATAAAAAAAAAATACAAAACCTTCTTATGTCAATTCTTGATAAATGAAATAAACACTCAATTAACATTTCAAAGTATTCTTCTTAAAACACGGAAAAATTCAAACTAGAACAAGTATTTTGGAAAGGTTAAGGCATCAGATATTTTGATGTAAATTTATATAATAGGATGAGCTCCATTTTTCTGTTAGATTGTCTAATATTTTGCAGCATTTTAAAATTCCTGACAAGAGCTTCAAAACTCACAGTGTAACAAACTAAGAACATAATTTTAAAATATGTTAAATGCAAACCCACATTCAGAATTCAGTTCTGATCTGTTTTTCACTGCTGGAGGTCTGCACTGAGATGAAGCAAATCAGAATTGTGGAAGGTTGCATAAAATTTTAGTTTGAAAGTAGATAATTAGACATTTGGAAGCAATGTTTCCTATAGGAGTTCCTTAAATAGAGTTTAAAAATATTATTTTCAAAATGTACCTAATTACTTATTGCAAGCATAATGGATTTTCCCCTGACTGAGATTAACTTAGTGTCTTAAGTTTTATTAAACATTATCAGCAAGATCTTATTATCTTTTATTAACCTGGTCCTAACAGGATTGAGATGCAAATCTTTCCAGATGAACGGCAGCAGAAAGAAATCCAGTGGATGTTTAAGGCGAGAATTTCAGTAGAATACTGCATGCTGGTTTGTGGGGATTTGATTATTGTTTCATTTCAAATATTTCTTACATAACATTCCCTTTTGCACTATTTAAATTACCTGGAATTAAACTTTATATGCAAATGGTTTTACTATTTTAAAAACCAAATTACTGTTCCATAGAATTCTGCTCACATGTTTGGTAGTCACAACTTGGCTAAAGTCCCCAATTTAGTTTTGACATGCTGAAAGTGTGGAGAAAGGTTGGCTGGGGAAGGACTTTATGAGATCTGAAGCCAGATTATTTCCAGCATGTTTATGTGGGTGCCCTTTTGTGCATCCTTGGGATTTCAACAAATATTTCAGCCCCACTGGTTCCGACAAAGTATTTCGCCCTGTTGGCAACCTTGGAATCCCAACAAAACACCATTTCAACTTTATTCCTGTACATTGTTCTGCATCAGAATGCATAGAATGTTTCACCTCCCCATCAATATTCCATCCAATCTCTCACAGCATCAAAAATAATTTGAGGATTCCAGTAATGACCAACCAATGAAGTTGTAAGGATAATTAATGAATCAGTCGTCCGGTAAAAATAATATGCATATGTGAAGGTTATTCTGTAAATGTAATTTAAATGTCGGTTGTGTGCAGATATCATTGTTATGCCTGATTAAATTTAATGGTAGTGGCAGGACGAGCTGGTCAACACAACATCTGGTCTGATGCTTGCCACGCCTTGCTGTGTTGTATAGTTAAACACACAGTAAAGCCAGTGATATAAACATCATTTGTGCCCACAAAATTTATATGCATAACAGGGAAAGTAATATAGTAGGCACAGCTTATTGAGATACCCCAAAAAACAACCATGACATTTTTCCCCCATTATGGTGCAGTCTGGTTATATTTGGTGATATTCCATCCGTTGGGTTGCATTAGTGCCACCAATTGTGTAACGCTATGGCCATAGTTCGTATTATTGCGTCTGCTACTTTGCCACAGAAGCCCTTGTTTATGAACGCAATGTAGGGAGGCCAGCCGATAGATTTTAAAACAAGATTCTGTTTAGATGCCATATTAATTAATTAATTAATCAATCAATCAGTGGATTAATGTTCGTTTTTGCGTGATTTTGTCTTGAATTCTTTTAGAACAGTATATGCAGTTATAGTTACTGTTGTTATTTTTGTGTTTGCTACACAGTAGTGCATCTCATATATATTACGATATTTAGCACTCGGAAGTAATTTTATGCAAAAGTGTTTTTGCAGAACAAGATTTGCTGAAGATGAGTAGGTTCATTATGTGTTGTGTGGTAACAATGTTTAAGCATTATTATCATCTGAAAGCATGTTATTTTAGTCCTGTGATATTTGAGGTTAGAAATGACTATTATGTCGGCAGGACTGCTTTTTGGGATACTTCCATCAGCTGTTTAGTGTAATGTCGGCCATTTTGAACTCTTGGGAACTGCCGATAAACTGTGTCCACTATAGCAGTGGTCAGCAATAGGGGAAACAGCATATTGGCAGTTTGCAGGAATTCAATATGGCCGACATTACTCTAAACTGCTGTAGACATTAGACCAAAAAGTAGTACTGCCAACCTGCATAATAAAAGCATTATTTCTAACCTCAAATATCACAGGACTAAAATAACATGCTTTCAAACGATAATAATGCTTGAGCATCGTTACCACACAATACATGATGAACCTACTCATCTTCAGCAAATCTTCTTCTGCAGTAACACATGGATAAAATCACTTCCAAACGCTAAATATCGTAATATTTATTCAATGCACCACTGCGTTGCGAACACAAAAATAACATCTGTAACTGGATATAATGCTCTAACTAAAACAATTCAAGACAAAATCATGCACTTATGAGCAATACAATGCGTCCATAGATTAATATGGCATCTAAACAGAATCTTGTTTTAAAATCTATCAGTTGCCTTCTCTGCAACAGGTTCAAAAATAAGGGCTTCTGTGGCAACATAGCAGATGCACTAATGCCAGTTATGGCCGTAGCTTATATTTTACGAACTGTTGGCAGTACCGCCTAACATTTGGAATATCATCAAATATAAGCACAACATGCCATAATGGGGGAAAAATGCCTCAGTTGGTTTTTGGGGTATTCCAATAAGCTGTTTCCTCTATATCAACTGCCATTAAATTTTGTGTCTGCCATAATAATCCATTTTACTTCACAAATTGCGAGAGAACACTGCTTGATGAAAAACTAATTTGACCCACTTGTGCAAAGGCTAGACTACAGGATTTTGAACTCTGCAAGGTAATTATTGCCCTTGGCATGTTAGCATGTATAAGCTTTCACCAGTCAGCATATCATGCCAATGAATGCTTATTACTTTTAGTTATGCTTTCAATTTAGTGCATGCAATGGCAGGATTTGAGATCCTTTTATGCTTTTATAGCTATGCATTTTAATGTTTGTGATTGTGTGTCATTAGCTTTCAGTTTATACTAGTTTCTAAAGCATTTCTTACAGCAACAAAGTGGTCATTTTGGGTCATTATTAAATATGTTCAGTGAAACTATGAAAACTGAGTTCTAAAGAATTGCACAAGCTTAAGTTTTATTCAAGCATACAGTGCTGAAAGTGAAATTAAAATGTTGTAGATGTATGAATTGGTATGTGATAAAATGGTTGTGAACATTTGCAATTTTGTGGGAGAGGGTAAAAAATATGCCATGAAATGAAATCTTTATAGAAGTTAGAAACCCTATAGTATACTGTAGTACAGCATTCTTACTATGTAATATGTATGTGAAAAGTTTTAAGAGTGGCATAATTCTTTATAAATAAGGTTCTATAAACTTGGCAAAATTTGTTTTAATATTGACGTTTGTTACAAATGATTCTATAAGTTTACAATTTGGTATAGTATATATTTACTGACCTTTTAAAAAGAAATGATTCAATTGAAACTTACAAATAATAAATAACTGGACTAATAAAAACAGTTTCTGCTGTTTTAGGCAGCTGGTTTAAAACATCTAATTATAGAAAGAAGAATATGCTATTTTCAAACAATACCTTATAGCTCTGACTAACTCAATGCTTGTTTTTTAATTATAACATAATTAAGTAAACATGTTCAGTAGTGCAATATGAAAGCACTAGTATGAACTAAAACTTTTGCTGCTGAAAGGCATGTTTCAATCCCTAAATATTCATTAATTGAATATATTTTTCCTGAAAGCAAGCTAAAGCATAAAATGGCACTAAATTAGTTTAACTCTTAAATGCATACAATGCATGAATTATTTTGGTACAAATGTTGCTCTTACTCTGATTCCTAAACCGATTATTATATGCCTTTTACAGGCACCATTATGTAAGTGATTCAAATTGCCATAATTGTTAAGGTGATATGCATTCCTGGCTGAACATCACAAGTTTGGATCCCAGCGACTGCAGTTGAATGTGCCTGTGGTAAAGGATGGGTAGGACCCACAAAATAAATGGTGTATGGAATGTGTGGCTACATTTGACTGCAGTAGTATAGAATTTGCTTTTTGTTGCCCTCCCCTTAAAAAAAAAAAAAAAAAAAAAAAAAAAAAAAAAAAATGAAATAAACAAAAATGTTTATGATGTAACATAGCTTCAAATACATTAATTTTATTATTAAAGATCAGTATAATATGAACATAACAAAAAAAAATTTGAAATACAGCAGAATCCTGATAACTCGACCTAATGTGGACTGAGAGGGTGTTGGAATGTCCAGTTTCACAGAGTAAGCAGACATTATTTATAACTAATAAAATAATACTGAAAATTACATAAGTGCGTTTTCTAGCACAGCATAGAAAACAAAAACGTATAGCATCCTAAAAAGTATTACTTATTAATATGTTCCCCTTTGTCCAAACCATCCAATTTAATTTCCATTGTCATGTTAACTTGTCAACTTTTCTTCTCGTTTGACATTTTCATGGGCCCAAACAAAACACAACACAACACTAGCAGTAAGCCTGAAATTTGAGAAACAGCACTGTAATTGAAAGTTTAGCTTGCCACATAAATATTGGGTGAAGCCATAAACCTTCAAACAAGTCTTTGTGCTATGTGGTCACCTTATTAGCTGCAAGCTTTTGTTTTCATGACAATGGCCTGGTATATTCTGATGAGACATCAAAGGTCAGCCCTTACCAGGGTTGCCAACTTTTAAAAGTAAAATTATCGTACCGGCCACTCAAAATTATAGATTTGGATTCAAAATTATCGTACATCATTAACCAAATGCTACAACAATGAACATATCAGCACAACCCTTATGAAAATGTAATGGTATTGATGTTTGTAGTACCCACTTACAAGATTGATGACCTCAACCAGTATTACAACTTAAGCACTTATGTTTCTCGCAGTATTTATCTGAAATTTCATCATCTTCCTCAGCTGTTGCAGCATTATACAAATTTATTGTGGAGATGAACTTTAACATCTCAGTGGCTTGCAGATGTTCGGACCCACCACATTCTTTCATAAGCTGAGACGTTAGAATAAGTCCATTTACCGTATCTAACCCCAATCTGTGACTAATTTTGACTTTTATTAAGCCCAGTTTAGAAATAAGTCTCACAGGAAGTGTTTCTGTGGAGCAATGAAATCACTGATAATGCAACCTCCACCAGTTCTTTGAAATCAATATTGACACATGTGTTAAACAGCACTCCAGAAACTGCCAGGTTCAAGCATGTTCTTTATTTCACACGGAATATCACTTATTCCAAGTTTTCTCCATTGATCATCAATTTTCTGAACAGTGCCTTCTTCATTGAGATTACCAGATCTGGTCACACTGGCAACAAGATGATAAAGGGTAGAAGGATACAGACAATGAGAGCAAAAGTGATGTCGCTATTTGTATTTAATTTTATTTCACTGGTGTGACAAACCAGTGAAAATTATATTTTGCCGGTATCGAACTATCAACATTCAAATTATCGTACGGGTTGATTACCATGAGTACAAACATTAAAATTATCGTATGCCCCCATAATTATCGTACAGGTTGGCAACCCTGGCCCTTACTGTGAGGGAGAATGTGGTAGGTTGTATATGTGCACCAATCAAGATTTACCTGTACTGTTTATACTGCATAGTGGATTATATAATATAAAATAAAAAAATAAATAAAATAAAAAAGATTCTCGAGTTATCGAGAGTCAAGTTATCAGGATTCTACTGTACTGTGGGGGAAATGCCAGGGTTAACTTAATTAGCAGCTTCTTAGAAAGCAAAAATTAATTCACTGAAACTAGAAATAAAGTCATCTGCATTAATTCATGCTTTATAACGCTGATTCTGAAACTGTCAGTACTACTGATGATAGTTACGTCCAAACTCAAAACCAGCTGATTAACCAAATGTTGAATTTCTTTTCCCAAGGGATTGTTCTATTTTGTTGCCTTTGTGCAAAGCAAATGTGACAAAAAAGATGCATATATTTACTGAGAGAACTTTCTGGCAACGAAAGCTCTTAAGTAATGTAGTTTATTACTTTAGAAGCTTTTTGTTTTCAATTAGTCTTTTTAACTCGTACAGTATAATATCTTATAGCCACATGTTTTTTAAGAAAGACTGCAGTAGATCTCATGAAACTTTATTTTATTTTCAAATTATGAGACATTTCAATACAAAAGATGTGTACTCTTGGAGGTATGAAATAGAATATAAAATACTAATATGTTCAATTTTATATCCTGACTGTGATTTGAAATAATTAAACTTTTAGCCCTGGTACAATTATTTTGTTGAAATTAACATTTTTAAAACTGATATAGAAGTTACAACTATTTTTGTGAGGTTAACATACTTCAACCATTTTAGGTCATACCTACAGATGATTTAGATAATTAAAGACTGTGGGAAAGCTTGATCCAACCAGAATTATAAAGGTTCACAGGTTGAGTGGCAAGAATGTATCTCTTATTCACAATAGTAGCTTAGAGAAATGTATTAAAACAAAGAAAGTGAGTTAATTCAAAAGAAAATGTATTTATAAAAGCATAAATATAAGAAATCAAATACATTATGAAGAAAGAATGTTAGGTAAGTATTGGAAATAAATTTGAATTACTTACAGAACTGCACATCCAGTCTTTCATTATTTTGGCATTCATGCTTACTTAAACATAACAAGCAATGATAGTTGTTTTAGTGTTATTGAGGAACTTTGCGATGCTTACATGAAGCAAAAACTTAGTTTGTGCAATTCTAAAGACATCAAGGAGATGATTTGCATTAGCATTTGCCTATTGCCAGTATAAAGTTGCAACATTATTAGCACAATTTTTGTGGTTTGTATATCATTTTGAGAAAGTAAAAATTTTACACTATTTTTGCATGTAAAACACTCTGCTGCATGTCTAATGTACGTGAATTAAGTTTCTATGTGTCTTAAGTTACATTATGTTCTATAATACGTTTATGTACCTGCATTACTGTTAAACCTTTTGGTTTTATCAGTGAAATTTATTGAAAATGTCTTATGTTCTGCTCTGTTCTGTAAAGTGATCCTGAAATAAACAGTATTTTTTATCTATTGCTTATATTGTTGATTCTTATTCAAATTATTTACCTAACAAAAGAGTTTGCATGTTATGTTGTGCAGAGGGTTTTATTTGACTTTGAGGTTACAGCATATTCAACCTTTATTCTTAAAATTATCTACTCTGTGAACCATAGCAGTAATTGGCCCAACACAAACAATAAAACCAGTAGAAATGACTATTCATTGGAAAACAATCTACCTTCTGGAATAATTGTGTGACAAATGATAATTTGCCAAATGTCACTTCTGACAGCAGCATGACAAATGACAAGTCCAGTTAATGTCACTGTATTACCTTTCTAAAAACTGAATGGAAATACAGTGACAGAAAAAATAACTGGACTTGTATTTGTCACATTGGTGTCAGGAGTGGGAAATTAAAAAAATTAAAATTATTTTGTTGTTTAACAACACTGTCGATTGCCAGGATCATATCAACATCACCAGTGTGCCAGAAATTGTATGAGTTCTTTTATATGCCAGTAAATCTACTGATGTGGAGTTGTCGATTTTAAGCACACTTAAAAACCATCAGTCTGGGTCACATTTGAACCCACAACCTTAGGATCAGAGCAGTCATGGCCAAGTGGTTAAGGCGTATGACTATTCAGGAGTGTGATTTTACCATTTTGTCACACTGGTTCTGAAGTGGGATTTTACCATTTTGTTTGTCGGTCTGGGTGGCTCAGACGCGGTCTACTGATCCCAAGGTTGCAGGTTCAAAACGTCCCAGATCGATGCTTTTTAGGTGTTCCATGGCAGTAGATTTACTGGCAGTAAAAGAACTCCTGTGGGACAAAATTCTGGCACACTGACGACACTGATGTGATCATGGCAACTGACAGTATCGTTAAACAACAAAATAATAATAATAATAATTAGTAGTAATTAATAATAATAATTAATAATTACCATTTTGTCACACTGCTGTTGCTGTAATGAATGGTCTGTGTATGATTAAGTTCATTGTTAAGATGTTACCTATACCATGACAAAGTGAATTATTCTGACTATTGCCAAAGTTTCATTTTCAAGCTGACAAAAAATTAATTTGCAGCAACTTGATCTATTGAAGCTAATATTTCATCCACAATGATTTCATACTATTGCTAATGTTGATATAAAAAGATGTAGGCAACTGTAATCTTCCCAGGATTTCCCATTATATGGTTTCTTATTATAGACCAGTGGCATTGTGGTATTCAATACTTATTGCATTGTCAATATATGCAAAAGCCTTTCCAAAGTATGAAATTAATATTTATTTTTATGATAGTTGATGTATCATAAGTAATACCAGTTTTTAAGAAAAACTTTATTTAAAATGTGTTGTTAAAGGAAATGATTCTAATTTTCAAGTCAAGACCATTGGATTCTATAGTCCTAAGCCACCTTTCAGAGAGGTTTGCTATTCAGCAATGGTACCAGTTATCAGACTGGGTATCACCATATACAATTGTTTAGTAATTTGGAGAACTCTAAACCCACGCAAGATGATCACCTACCTGGACTTCCACATATTAATAGCTCATAGTCTAATGGAGCACTATAACATTCAGAGGCCTCTTCATACAGGGGGTAAGAAATCCACAACCCCTGCACCCCTCAGATTTGATGGAAAACATACCACCGACAGTAAAAAAAGTCACCTCCATTTCAAAGGTGTCTGGTGTGCCACAAAAAAGGAGTTCGTAAAGAGACTGACATGATATGCCATGAATATAGAGATGTGCCCTTATGTGTCTATCCATGTATTGAGATGTACCATTCAAAAAGGAACCTTTAAATGTAAGACTTTGTTTATTCTAGAATTTTATTATAAAAGACAAAAGTTAAAATAATTAGGGTTAAATAAGTATTAAATACATGCACAGGACGTTATATGACATCCATATCGGTTCTCCTGCATTTTAAAATTGACGTCATATGACGTTCATATCCGCGAAAAGGTTAAAGCCAGATACTACTGCCTCAAAACTTGATGAACTCATTCCAGTTGTTGAGAATAAAGATCCAAATCAACTGCATGTCCATTTGGAACAAATTCCCAGTGAATCACACTTTCAAAATTCCACTATGATTATTTTGGTGCCAAGTAATTTGTTTTTTAATAACAGCATTTGTAGGCTAACGAGTATCGAGCCACTGTTTCAAGGAGTCAAAAGTTGCAGTAATACACCCACTTTTCACCACATGTGACAATTCTATATATTGTGACTTTTGGTGTGGGTGTGAAGTAAAGTAGACAGATGTAGTCGAGATAAAGAAACACTTTTATTTCCGTAAACAGTAACTTTGTACACTCGTTGCAACAACAAGAAAGTCTTTTTCGATTCTCCAACAGCACGGCTCCGAACTCGTAACACAAAGAACTAACTCTTCTCCCACTTCTGACACCAGTGTGACTTTTGTTGGTTGTTGAAAAGTAAAGTAGACAGATGTAGTCGAGATAAAGAAACACTTTTATTTCCGTAAACAGTAACTTGTACAGTCGTTGCAACAGCAAGAAAGTCTTTTCCGATTCTCCAACAGCACGGCTCCGAATTCGTAACACAAAGAACTGTCCCTTCTCCGTCGGCACAACTCTTCACATCGTCTGTCCGTCTCCGTCGGCACGACTACTCAACGCTTCACATACGTCTGACTCACTCTTCTCACACTTTACCGCTATTTATATCTCCCAGGCACTATTCTGGAAGCTTCAGGAACGTTCACTTATTGCGCTGGAGTACAAAGTAGAAGATTCCAGTAGCCTCTATCCTTTTCTCTCTTTCGGCAAGCGCCCCAACAATGCGGCCATTCTCTGTCTCTTTTCTTCGGCTCCTTTGCGGTAGTGCCGACAATAATGCGATGGGCGACACTGCTGCTGTCGGCAATTAGATGCGGCGGGCGCGGTGACACTGCTCCCTCCTCAGAGCTGGTCGTCCCGACCAGCACTATCACTGCGGCATCTCCCTTGCGCCCCGGCGGACTATCCCATCGAACCTCTTCTCCAGGAGGCACGATCCTAGGTATCGCTGTTGGATAGTGTCCCTTGGTCTGGGTAGGACGACGTATGCCATCCTGCTTCGAAATTCTGCAACAGTACCGCCGGTCTTGACGGTCCCTCGTCCAGTTGCCCTTCTTCCTGGTGTGTTGACGGGCCATCCTGCGCACTTGGAAACGGCTCACTGGGTACCATGTCCGCCGACCTCTCTGGCGCACCTTCGCAGCCACCTTGCTTCTGATGGGTCCGGCAACAACCCCCGCCACATCCGCGCGAGTCACGTCCACCGCTGCACTAGTGTTCACTCGTGCGCGGCACGGCCTCTCCTGTATCCTGCCGTCCAAGACGATGTCCACCATTCTTCCGTTCACGGCACTATGCGTCAGGTGATTGGATGGCTCCGACGGTCCCCCCATGTCACACGCCAAGTCGGTTCTCGCGTGTTGCTCGTTTGCTTGTGCGCTTCCCTGCTGATCGTCCTTCACGTCATATCCTGGTTGGTTACGTACCCGACACACTCCTCCAGAGGATCCTCGACGACGTCCCTGAACTGCCCCTTTGTCTTCCCCGAGACGTACACTTTCGTTATCTGCAACGGGCGCAACTGTCGCCTCGGCCACTAGGTACTCCCTCCCCGGGTCCGCGCTATTCCGTCTGCCCCTGGCATCCAGTACTTTGACGTTCTCGTCAACTCTTACTACCAGGGCGCCAAGACGTTCCTCGTCGTCCTCCACGACGTCCACATGCTGGCAGAGGTCTTCCACCGTTTCGCCGAGTTCTTCCACGCCTTCCGTCACGCCAATCAGTTCGCCGAGTTGTTCCACGTCTTCCGTCACGCCAATCAGTTCGCCGAGTTGTTTCACGTCTTCCCTCACATCATCTGAAACGGGCGCAACTGTCGCCTCGGCCACTAGGTGCTCCCTCCCCGGCTCCGCGCTATTCCGTCTGCCCCTGGCATCCAGTACTTTGACGCTCTCGTCAACTCTTACTACCAGGGCGCCAAGACGTTCCCCGTCGTCCTCCACGACGTCCACGTGCTGGCAGAGGTCTACCACCTTTTCGCCGAGTTCTTCCACGTCTTCCGTCACGCCAATCAGTTCGCCATCAATTTTCGCCGATAGCTCCGTCTTCATCTCTTTCAGCTCGGCAGCGAGGTTGTTGTTTGACGTTTCCATTTTGGCAGCGAGGTTGTCGTTTGCCGTCTTCATCTCTTTCAGCTCGGCAACGAGGTTGTCGTTTCTCGTTTCCATTTTGGCAGCGAGGTTGTCGTTTGACGTTTCCATTTTGGCAGCGAGGTTGTCGTTTGCCGTCTTCATCTCTTTCAGCTCGGCAGCGAGGTTGTCGTATGACGTTTCCATTTCGGCGAATAATTCTTTCATCATTGCCATCATCCTGGTTGCCGAATCTCCCTCCATCTTGGTTCTAACGTTGCAACTTCTAACGACGATGTAACGAAACTAGAAGCAATTCGACGGATCCCACTTCTGACACCAGTGTGACTTTTGGTGTGGGTGTGAAGTAAAGTAGACAGATGTAGTCGAGATAAAGAAACACTTTTATTTCCGTAAACAGTAACTTTGTACACTCGTTGCAACAACAAGAAAGTCTTTTCCGATTCTCCAACAGCACGGCTCCGAATTCGTAACACAAAGAACTGTCCCTTCTCCGTCGGCACAACTCTTCACATCGTCTGTCCGTCTCCGTCGGCACGACTACTCAACGCTTCACATACGTCTGACTCACTCTTCTCACACTTTACCGCTATTTATATCTCCCAGGCACTATTCTGGAAGCTTCAGGAACGTTCACTTATTGCGCTGGAGTACAAAGTAGAAGATTCCAGTAGCCTCTATCCTTTTCTCTCTTTCGGCAAGCGCCCCAACAATGCGGCCATTCTCTGTCTCTTTCCTTCGGCTCCTTTGCGGTAGTGCCGACAATAATGCGATGGGTGACACTGCTGCTGTCGGCAATTAGATGCGGCGGGCGCGGTGACAATATCTATCATCCCAGCAATAAGCTGACAACAGATGTCCCTTCTACAGTGAGCTTGATCAGGTGGTGTGTGCATGGATTCCTGGACACGCAGGTTTGCTGGGGAAAGAAATGGCAGATTTGGCAGCAATGGTGGCAACTACAGAACCCAGTGTTACCATCTCTCTTGTTACTTCAGAAGACTTTAGGCTTGAAGTGCGGAGAGCAGTGTTGTGCTGACACAAAGAGTGACCAGCTCTCTACGGTAATAATCTTAGAGAAGTGAAAGAACTTCTGATAAACTGGGTAACTTCCTCTCGCACATCTCGTCACGAGGAGGTTAACTTGGCTCAGTTGCGAATTGGCCACCGCAATTTTTTGCAGATTACCTATTTAAACAGGACCCTGTTCCTCTTTGTCTGCTATGTGACAACATGTTGTCAGTCTGTTACATGCTGCTAGAGTGTTCCTCTCTAGCACACCTTCAAGACTCTGCAGCTCCCTGCCAGACTTGCAGAGGTTTTGGCAGATGACAAACATGCAGTTGAAGGAGTTTTTTAAGTTTTTAGCGGAGAGTAATATGAGTTTGAGGATTTGAAACTTTAGATACCTGTTGTTGTTTTCTAGTGCCTTGCATCTGGCAATGAAGCCATTAGCATTCGTGCTTTCCAATACTTTTGAACTGTAGTTTCTTCTGATCTTAATGCTTCACAGGTCTTCAAGTGGTCTTCACTCATTTCTGCTGGATCGTTACACAGGACACATATTGGTGAGGCTGAGATACCTATTCTGGCTTTCATGTAACTGTTTTCTTAACGGGCACCAGTTTTACAATGTGGCAGTTACATCACCCGACTTAAACCCCCATTTTGCAAGGGGGACCACACCTATCGTTGGTCAACGGGTCCATCGGACCTAGCCGGGAGGACTAAATAGGTGGTATTTAGATCCACCGACCTTCCCCTCATGTGCCTCTGAGGGACGCTGTTGTGCTGTGATAGGCCAGCACATATGTAAATGACATTTCCTCCATTTTAGATGAAACAGTTATACCGCTGTGATTCGGTCACTTTAGATACCTAGTTTTTATACTCTTTTGACTTCTTGAACACTTTGTTTTCATTTTGGCTTTTGCCACTCTGTTTTGTATATTTATGTATATTTATTTTCCTTTTTACTAGTAATTTTATTTTTTATTGAAGTTATATTTGGCTTTTGCCATGAAATGCTTTTTAAGGACGCTGATGACCATGAAGGTGAGTGCCCTTAAACTTATATCTCCTCTTTTGATCAGCTGTCAATTTTTGCGGCACAAATTTAAAGCTTCTGAACAATATTTTAGGTGTCTTAATATGACATATGTTATCTTTAAAAGTACCAAGTTCTTTTGACTATATCTGAGTACTGTCTTCTGAGTTTTCTTCCAAAATTCTGTGTGTATTCTTAATATTCCATAACTTAGGTCTTCCAGAATGTCGTAAATCTTGAATGTTTTTGTCTCCATTACTGAAATGCTGGAACTGTCATCATACTACTCACTCACCTTTGACTTCACATATTCTTTGAGCCATGCAGCAGTTGTATAACTTTGTTACCAGTAGTGCTTCAGAGGGATTCTAACCTCACACTTAGATACCTCCTTTTAAAATCTTGTATTACGAACTGCCAGCTGCCACCAAGTTAACAATACATAGCAGTAACCATAGCACTCTATCAAAAGTATTGACAAAAATAAAATCATACATATGTACGATATAAACCAAATTAAAAAAAGCCATATTACTTATGAGACAATGTACAGGTATAAAACATTTTGTTATTTTATGCATGCAATGAATTTGTTTTCTTTACTTAGCTGTTAGTACAAAAATGTTCTCGTCATCCATTTTGGTGTGAAGTCCTTCCTATATTTCAAAACATGCAGTACTACTTTTCCCCGTAATGTTATACTTTTCCCAAATCTGCAGACTTTTGATGGTTTTAAATACATATGAAAATGTCATGAAAGTTCTGCTTACTTGTACTTATATTCCAGACTGAGCATGCAAAAGAGTGTTCTGAGTAGCACCTCCAAGCATGCTGCTAAGGCTTTGTTGTTGGATAGATAGGTACTTAGCTTGAACTTGCATTCCAAGTAACATCCACTAAGTCATTCATTTGTTATCAAATGTAAGATACTTTTAGCTTTTAGTTGAACCTTTTCTGATTGCTTTAATTTTTTTTTTTTTTTTTTTCATCTTTATACCAAACATAGCTGTGCTTCATTGTGTTGTCGTTTTTAGCCTGTCAGACTTTACCTCTGCATAGCATTTGGTGTTGATGTTATCAGTATGGAGGCAAATTATCATTAGGTATTACCTGTATGTTAACTAGCCACAAAATAATATTTTGCTTGTTAATGACACTGGCAATTGCCATGATCATATCGGTATCAAGTGTACCGAGTTTATGTTCCGCAGGAGTTTTTTTTTTTTTTTTTTAAACATGCCAGTAAATCTACTGACATTAGGCTGTCACCTTTAAGCACACTTAAAAACCATCAATCTGAGTCGGGTTTGAACCCAGGACCTTTCAATTAATAAACCAGAATACAAAGTTTATGGAAGGGTAAGTTACAAATTACAAAACCATTCTTAAGATAGGTTTGAATAATGTAAATTTAATTTTAAATAAATTTGAATTTTGAAGATCATACGAACAATTAGAACAATTTGTTTCTCAGATTAAAGGTAAAATTGTATCTGTACTTTTTGAGTGTATTAGTTAACTTTCACAAGTCATCTAATTAATTTCATTTCTTCCCCCCCCCCCCCCCCCCCAACTGCTTAAATCATTCTTCAGTGGTTTAGAATGCAATTTTATGTATGTTATCCCTTACAACTGTGATTTCATTATGTCTTATGATATTCATACAAATAATTTCAATATTTATGGAAATGTGAGTGAGATACTGGCAGGTGATCTATTTCTGACCGCCTTAACATTCCACCAATAAATATTCCTAAGCTTGGAACTGTACAGTCTAGGTGTTGTTTATCAGGAAGAAATTATTTAAATGGTCAAATGATTAAGTAGTAGAATAAAAGCTCGTAAACTTGACTTCTTCAGAAGGCTGTAGGTAACTAACAGCCCCCTGAAAATGTCCACCACAACGGTGGACGAAACCTGGTTTTCACATGTTTTTAATGTTTGACAGCAGCAACTTGGTCCAGAACGTATGCTTTACTTATAGGACATCTTCTCCTCCCACCACAGCTAGCAATCCGCAATTTCAACATTTTGGACGTGATACGTAATCTAAAACCCCCGAGAAAAATATCGGTTATTTATAAAATATGCTGTCTGAGTAATTTCCCATGCAACGCTGGGAACAAAGTTCTGTTTATACCTACATCAATAATTAAGTTTATTATAATCACAGAGGAAATACTTATACAAGGGTCATTAAGATGGGCTAAACTTGAGCACTAGTGACGCTTTTATAGCAAAATTACGGCATAAGGACAAGCATGACCATCCCGCTGCTGCACATGCGCAATGGGAATTGCCAACCTAAATAAGAAGCGAAATCCTCGGTATTGGAAGACCTTAATTTTATATTCTTCCTCTTCTTGTTCGCCTCCCGCTCATATGAACGTAACTACTAAAGAGTGTTTGTTATTAGAGCATTACACGAAACAAAACGGCTTATATAAATATTGAGTTATAAGCATTGTTGAGGACCGCACGCCAGCGAAGCGAATGTAGCTTAAGCTAAGCTCTTATATAAACTAAACGTAACCTCTGTGAATCAGAAATCTAAGCTTATACAACGAGGCCAATGTTATACAAATATGCGATAGCTGTGTTATACAAATAGTGAAGCAAGAGCATTGTAAGGATCGCAGCTCGCGTGCTTTACTATATTTATCGTTGGTCAGTCGTCGGTGTTTCTCATTCCTGTATTGGCAGCATTTTGTTTGTGCATTTGAAAACCGCACGCAGTTGAGGTTGGCATCTATACGAAAAGTGAGAAACATTTTTTCGACAGAGACCCACGGAAAGGATTACATTTTGTTACGCAGCTTATATTTGTTATATTGCTTGGAATAAACTACAATTTTTAACACGCATTCTCCTACAGTAAACTACCGCTAGAAATGGCTGAGTTGAAACAGAGCCGAGCCCGAAATTATTAAGACATCGACGATGTGAAAGCCTTCTTAGTTAAATATACTCGTATTTTCTTAGTTTATACATATTTGTATTCTAAGTAATGTCTAGAACTTGTAAAGCCTAAAGTCATATATTAATAAGCTAAGCCCCGGCACAACACCCCATGAAGAGTCAAGCCTTACCGCCCAGCCGCTGTGTCCCCCACCTCGGCCCACTACAGGCGTCATTAGTGGGGTGCAGTACTGGAGGTGGTATGCGATCAGCGTCCCGATCCCTCCCGGCCAGTTATGCGGTCTTCATGACCTGGGACCGCTACTTTTCCATCAAGTAGCTCCTCTATTGATCCTCCCGGAACCTAACGAGGCTGAGGGCACCCCGTGCCAGACCTCCCAGAGGGGATAAAATCCCCATGCTGGTACCGGGGATCGAAGCGCTTTATTTTGTAGCGCAAGCGCGCTACCAACTGCGCTACGGAGGCGGTTCTTTTATTCATATAAAATTTTAAATTAGAGGCTGTATTTCAACTTATTTCCGGACTTTTCAATGTTGGAGTTATCAAAATAAATTTATAATTGCAGATTACACTCCCCCCACCCTATCGGGCAAGATGACTCCACGGTAACGTGTGAGGGTGTCAGGAGCATAGGTGCAAAAGATCTTAAGGTCGGGGTGCTAAGTTGCCCCCCCTCCCCCCCTCCAAACCATCCATCCAAACCCACCATCACAAATACCACAGTGTAGACTGTAGACCTCTGCGGAGCGGGAAAGTTCGATTAGACTTTACATTTCAAATTTTGAATTTTTCAAATCTGATTCAGTTTCCAAATGTATTACAGAAGTAGAAACCATGGTCTGATTGCGCAGTCGTGAATAATATAGCCCTGTTTCATGAACCTGCGACAACAGAAATACCACGTGAACTCGCGCCTCGTGCTTGTGATGGGACAGAACGATATTTACTTGGAAGTTTTAGGAATAGCACTGCTATCGCATTACATTCAAGTAGTCTTTATCAAGGTTATACATCTTAAAAACTCAAGATAATCGCCAATAATTAACGTACTATATTTTGTGATGTGCTTGGTTTCGGCGTATCGCGGGTTAGTTTTTGACGGCTTGTGTTAACATCAAATGGGGACATAAGAGTGGAGCGATTATGGTTTTTATTCTGTAGAGCAGCCTTGGGGAAGAGGGGTGATAGGAATGCAGTCGATTATTTACCCTCTCCACTTCGTGACAACATTTGAAGGAATGGCCGGTTCTCTGAGGTAGACAGACAATGGCGGGAGGCGTGGCCTGGTAGCTAACCGCTGTGAGGTAGTGGAAGGGTTTAAAACTGCGATGTAGGGGAAGTGACTCATTGAGTCATTTCTCCCATCTACGTTGTAGAGTGACACACATTGTTAGCTCAACAATATCATTAACTAAAAATAAAACACTAGTCAACTGACAATGTAAACCAGAGAAGCGCAAAACAGTGTCTGCTCCAGATCCACTGTGCACGCAACCCGCGTAACATTCTTGCTGCTTGGAAGAGTGGTTACTCTTCGCTCCTTAGACTTGACAGTGGTGGATTGCCACAGTAAACGATCAACGCGTTTGCTTCAATCAGTAAAGGTACGTACAAGAAGACTCCAACTCTGGCGTAGTATCTGTAAACAGCAATACGCAGTTGCACGCGAGATCTCAGTTTTGAGTTTTCTATGTTCATCAGAGGAAAAAAAAAATCTGATGTGTTGCACTCACATGACTTTCTCTACTCTTGTACTAACAACTCTTACAAACTCTTATTCCTATAATTATCTTCTTTCTTGTTAGTTGAGACAAACATTTGTACAAATTATTGCTTATTTCGTTGTGGGTGCAAAGGGAATGTTAGAATATAGTAGGCTTTGTGCGATAGTCAAATGTTTGAGATTCTGTTGTCTTTGCACACTTGACACATAAAAAAAAAATGAACAGCGATGATCCATTTCACGAAAGTTCTAAGTTTTCCGAAACTCACACACATAACAAGGAACATCTCCGAAATGGTTCACCCTACAAGAAAATTTATGGAGACATAAATTGTGTATTTTAGCAAGATCTACATTTTTTGTATAGTATAATTTGGTCTATCTCTAACGGTTTACCAGTTATGCAAAAGTCGTCCAGAGTAAATACGACTACAGGGGCTATAGCCAAAAAATTCAAGATATACATTTCATTTGTCATCAAAATATCTCAAACATATGACATTTTAATAAAAATTGTTAGAGCCATTTTCAAGAAAATAAAACTTTTCGAAAATTTTTCCATGTAAAGGGTAGTTTAGGGTGGGGCTATTTTCTTCAAAATCTTCGTGTCACATCCTTGAAAGATATTAAACTCAAATACCAACTTTGGTTTTTAACCGACTTTCCGTTTTTGAGTTATGCTGTCCACAGACTGACAGACACACAGACACACACACACGGACCTTTTTCTAAAAATGCTTTTTTTGGATTCAGGGGGCCTCAAAACATATATTTCCGGTGAAATCTCGACATCGAATTTTTGGGTGGAATACAATACTTCCCCTACTTACCAGTAGAGAAAGTAAAAATTGTTCACACACATGTGGAACAAAGTATTACTGTAACAGAAGCAGAAATTTTGCTCAAATCAACATGTATTACCTTACACAGTTCTTTGAATACGTCTGTGCCAACTAAATTTCTGCACTTATGTCTCTAGATCGTTTGTAGACTATGAGTTCACATTGCATTTAACTCTTACATTGACCACATCTACAGTAAAAGGGTTAACAAACACTGATTGTCTTAAGATTTTTGAAAACGTGGAATCTATGTGAAATAAACTCAGTTTTTAACTCTTCAAGAATGGGTATATAACTAGTTTATCCTGTGACACAGTACCATCTGAAAAAGTATTTCATAATTTGATCGGTTGGTTAAGAGTTGTCACATGGATAATGTTTGTTATATTTAGATTGTAAATCTCCTAGAAGTTTGGCACGCCTCTAAACCTGTAATCATAACAAAGAAATAATACTAATAACAACAACAATAATAGTAATAATAATAGAAATATATACTTCTTTACCTGTTTACCCTCTCCTTATGTAGGACTTACAAGCTAGTGCCTAGGGTCAGATGCCTGTCGGGCAGCAGAGGAACCTATGGACCGGACAGAGTGAAGACCTGGAAGCGGGTAGTCAGCCAAGCACCAGGTATGATAGTGAGGAAGAGGATGATATGAAATGCAGGCGAAATCGATGATTTGAAAGGTGGTGATGGAGCAATTGATGGAATGAGTGGCGGGGGAAACCGGTGAACCTGGAGAAAACCCGCCCAGACGCGTCCACCACAAACACCACGTGCGGGTCCTTGGGATTAAACTCGGGCCACCTAGGTGGTACGCGAACGGTCTAACCACTCGGCCACGACGCCGCCTGTGTACACAGCATAATAAAAATGTAAGTCAGTGAACACTTACTAGTTTTTCCGTTGTATGCGGCATGAAAGCCGTTCAGTGTTGGATCGCAGAAAACCATGTAATATCTTGTCAGAAATGAGGTAGACGGTGTTGACACACACACACTCCACTGATACCGGTCGTGTTTGTGCTGTGGACACACAGCACAAACACTTGTTAGGAAGGTATGAAGGTTTATTACTTTACCTAGTACAAAGGTATTTTTTAGACGTGACGAATTGCGCAGTGGTTTATGATCGAGTTCACATTTGAATTTACAGGGCCATAGGGATGTCAGGTTATCTTTCCGACTTCCATTTAGCACATAAATATCGCGGACTGTGCGTGATTAAGTACAGTGTCATCTCACATTATCAGCAATGTCTTGTTTATTTCAAGGAAGGAAACAGAGACGTTACCCCTATCAATTTGCATGTCACTCGCGCAGATCCTAGCAAGGCCATTCCTCACGTCTAAAAATACCCATGTACGTGGAAAGCTAAACTTCCAGTTACATATTTCTGGTTACGGTGCAACTTCCAAGATTGCAGGCTTACTGTTAGTTTTGTGTTTGTGCCAATGAAAATGCCGAATGAGAAGAAAAGACAAGTTAACACGACAATGGAAATTAAATTGGATGTGTTTAAGAGATCGAACACAGGGATTATATTAATACGTAATAAATTTTAGAATATGTTTTATTTTCGTTTCCTATATTGTTATAGAATCTGTATTTATGTAATTTGCAGTATTAATATAGTATTAATATGAGTTGTGAATAACAGACCACTTATTCCGTGAAACTAGACATTTCGGTAACTCGACAGCCTCTCAGTCCACATTAGGTCGAGTTATAGAGATTCCACTGTATAGGTCGCGCGTTACTTCTTGACGAATGAAAATTTTATATGAAAGGTTGAATGCGAGTCTCTACTCAGCTTTTGCGGGAACGAGAGAGAGGAGGTACAGTCTGCAGTGAGATGACGCGCATGCTTCTGAGCTGAAGTAGTACAACACTACAAATCAATTTATGACACTTGCAGTAATATCAGGCACACGTATTATACACTATACCTCTATAACTGTTTCCACTTAAGTTTCTTGCATTTATTCTATTCCCGACATCTCTCCCTCGTCTGAATTGCTATTTTCGTTGCATGCATACATACATCCGTACCGCACAAAACTTCTGCAGTCGACTGTATACACAACCGCGACAGAGGAAAACAGAGGTGTCTGTTCTCGTAGCATAAACATTTGCTGACCTGTTTATTAAGGGTAGGCTCACTCATTGGATTTCTGCTCAAGGTCATTCGTCAAGAACGAACGCGCAACCTATACTAGTTTCACAAACAACTGGATCCGACGATACACTCACTAAAGCTGCTCCACACACAGAAAACTGACTTCTCAATACTGACTGTCTGACTGGCTGGTTAACTCGCTTGAAGAGCCGAGAATGACTTAACGCCTATTTTTATGGTAATACACATGTCGATCAAAATGTTGGGCGGCTTCCTCTGCAGGCACATTTGCAGTAGAGAAAGTATGAAAGGAGAAGCATTATATACTTCATACAGCGATCTCTCTCTTACACACACACACACACACACACACACACGCACACACACACACACACACACACACACAAAACACACACACACAAAACACACACACACAGAGAGAGAGAGAGAGACCTACTTGATTGTTCGTATGTGGTATTTAAGCTACTTCTCCTGAAGACAAAAAGCGAAGATTGAGATTTCCGGGAAAATTTCCCAAATGCCTGCTATTCATTTCAAAACGTGTACCTAAGCTCAGTCCTACAATCATCAAGACCAAGACCTACTGCTTCTTCTCTATCTCTACCTATAGGATATGTGCAGACAGTATTGACATGGCACGTGATGAGTATACCTTAGATCCGAAGACCTCATCCCTGCCCACCAGGGGAGAAAAAAAAAAAAAAAAAAACGTAATAATGTAACGTGGTCGCTTAGCGCTGTATTATAAAATGACTGAAGACAGATTACGAAAACTAATATTACGGGTCAAGTCTGCGTCCGCTGACACGTCTTCCCCTATTTTTAATGCATCCACCCTACAACCCCTCAGACCGGAAGCTCTGGCGACGTCACATAAAGGTTTCCATGCAATAAACGTCACTATTTCATGCCAATGAATTTTTATAGCTTCTGAAAATAACGTATGCTCTTTATATTCATAGTAAATCTCATTCCCAAAACTTTTCCGTGTTCTTTTTCCAAAGTGTTGCAGCTAACATTTCTGCAGTAAGCGGGTGGCCGTGCGCCATCGAGTCTAAGTTTAAATCTCAACCAGTTCCGAGAACTCCAAAGATAACACCCTGCTACATGCGCACTGGGCTGCATTTCTTTTGGTCACTCGACGTGATATCATGAATTAGCTTTCCAACACCTCTTGCCAATATGTTAGTGGATGAACGAGTACGGTTGGAATAATGGCCGTTGGGCGGGGTTGGAGAGCAGGTACTTGTTCTAACGAGGAAGTAAGAGATTACACGTGGTCATACTTGTTTCTAAGGGTATTTTCTCGAACGCATAGCCTCTGTTTACAGTAGGGCTTTTGGATTTGACCACCGGTATGGGTACTGATAGTTTTTCCGGTAACACGGTTTGAATGCAGGTTGAAAAGCGAGACCAATCTACCCCAGGCAAACTTATCAGTTTCTACACCTTATTTTGCGAGATAATTTAAATCGGACAGTTAATTAATTTGCCTTTGGCAGAAAAAGCAAACATCGCTTGGTAATCGAATCGAAACATATGCCTACCATCAAAACAAATGAATGTAAGAGAGAAAGGCTGTCATTTGTTTGCTTCCGAAGCTGCGACCAGTATGTTGTAAGTAAGTCTCTCCCGATTTTTATTTTGTAGATAGAATAGAATTACGAATCATGAAAAGAGAACACTAATAGAATTTTATTTAAGTGGGTTGTTTCACGACTGTAGCAAAATATTTAAGAAGTAAATGAAAAGCTGAAAACTAGCCTCTAAGTGGAGCTACAACCGATAGCTTTCACTTTCATTTGAAAATCTTTTTTAATTAAATAGAAGAAGGCCGTGGTTCTTTTATTGATCCAGTTAAATTGTTGTTGAAGCAATCATCTTAATTTCGAGCCCTAATGACCTGGTTGTCGACGGGCCCTTAAACACAACTCAACTCACTCACTCTTAATTTCGATTTCATTGAAAGCATTTAGGAAAAAGACATTGCTACGATACTGTATAAACAAAAGCTAGGGAAGTGATAGACACAAAATGATATACTGGCGCAATAGGTAGCCAAGTTAGTTTGAAATTCAGCGTCTCCTTCCGATATATTGATTGAAAATGTAGAAAATAGTATATGCCTGCTGCGTAATAAAAGTGGAATAGAGTAATCCGATTCTAATTGGTGATTGGGAGTACCAGTGAATTCGTTCACTGGCGGAAATATGTTCGCATGTGCGTTTCATTCCATTTTTATGCAGCTAGTGTGCTGAACACAAAGCATTTGTAAGTTCATTGTGTATTTCGCATCAAATGCAAGTAAATCAACAATTTCGTGTATTTCGGGCTGTGTTGGGCAACTGTTAATGTGAAATGGGAACAACCAAAGTGTTGTCTTACTCTAATAATTTGAAACGGATTTTGGATGCTTTAATCCAGCATCCTTTCAGTTCTATTAAGGAGGAATTGGAAACCGGATAAAGGTTAATACTGGAAGACTAAACGTAAATCTGAAAATAAATACACATGGATAGTGAGGTACTGGGTTAAATGTTCAATACTGCGTATATTCAGGATTTAAGCTTCCTGACTTCCTAATTTATTCTAGGGATTATGCATATTAGGACATTTTCTAGCAGTCTATTAGGACAAATTAATTGTTAATTAGTGTTTTAAGAATGATATAACATTTCGGGGTAAAGAAAATCCTGTGGTTATAACAGGTCAGATCTTTAAATTTGGCGAGATATTCCCTTGTAAAAAATAGTGAAACGCATACTTACAACACTAGGAGTATGCTTTATGCTGAAGCTTTATCACCAAGGTTGGGGCTCATCTGTTTAATATTTATTATCAGATACCTCTTCAAATCAATTAAGGAAACATTTTAAGAGAAAGGCGTATTTGGAGCAATTTTCCGTATTCCACGGACTATGATACAGTCATCAGATTTACATAATGTGTATTTTAACGTGATTTTAAGTGATTTATAAATTAATGCCTTCTATTATTGTTATTATTATTATTATTATTATTATTATTATTATTATTATTATTATTATTATTATTATTATTATTATTATTATTATTATTATTATTATTATTATTATTATTATTATTATTATTATTATTATTATTATTATTATTATTATTATTATTATTATTATTATTATTATTATTATTATTATTTATTGTTATTTATTTTTATTATTAATTATTTTCCCATTTATCGATTTTTTTTATTTTGATGTCAATTGCCAGGATTATATAAGCGCCGGAATTTCGTCCCGCAGGAGTTATTTTACATTCCAGTAAATCTGCTGTCATGGATCTGTCATTTTTAAGCACACTTAAAAACCATCGGTCTGGGCCGGATTTGAACCCGTGACCTTGGGACCTGTAGGCCAGCGTCTAACCAACTGAGTCACCCAGACCGACTTATCAAATTTCCTTCTGAGCTAATTTGCCTTGTTGCCTTGTCTCCTCACTAGAAATCCCTTAGGTGGCCCCCCAATTAGTATTTATTTTTCAAAGCAAATAAACATTTAAATTTAAGAGGTAGAACTGGAACTTAAAAATTCAATGCCACAACTGGGATTTGAACCACAGACCTTCCACTTGCCGGGCGGACGCTCTAACCACTGAGCTATTGTGACAAACTGCCAGAATGGCATTAAATTCTCAAGCCAGTTCGTATTTCTCATGGTAAACGACAAAGGCAGTCTCACATCAGAGACAATTACCCCAATGGTGACTTACTATTGTAAGTACTTCATATCCCAGGATTAAATAACCTTCACATGGTAATTATTATTTATTAATGCCAATAAACTTACTGTTGGTGTTTTTAAACACACAAGCCGTGTGTGGGCAAAGTTTAAGAGGTAGAACTGGAACTTAAAAATTCAATGCCACAACTGGGATTTGAACCACAGACCTTCCGCTTGTCACAATAGCTCAGTGGTTAGAGCGTCCGCCCGGCAAGCGGAAGGTCTGTGGTTCAAATCCCAGTTGTGGCATTGAATTTTTAAGTTCCAGTTCTACCTCTTAAACTTTGCCCACACACGGCTTGTGTGTTTAAAAACACCAACAGTAAGTTTGTTGGCATAAATAAATAATAATAATAAACATTTAAATATTTACCTGCTCTGCTCGCGCGCAAAACACCGCGCATCCCGTTCGGAGCTTTTCTGCTCTCCCGTCATATGTTAATGAAATTACATTTTACTAAGTAAATTTATTAAATTAGTATATTCTTATTATTTACCAGCCCTAGTTCTGGTTGCGTTTATTGGTTAACTGCGGAGCTCTGTCACTATCACTCGCTATTTCTCCCCCTTCCCCCTCTTTCTTTCTCACTCAATTTGAATTCTATCTTCCATTCTTTCATCTCCTCCCTCGCTAACGCCTTCTCCTGATTTTCTCTTCCTCACTCTCTATACAATGTAAACATGTGATGTTTTGAAAATCGGTAGTAAAACTCCTTTTTCTGGGCTGTGAATCCAAATTAAAAGGCTAGTAATCTAAACTATATCTATTGTTTCTTATGCTAAGCGGTTTGCGAATACTAAAGAGAAAGTTGTACATATAACTTGTTAAATATGGCTATCGAAAATAAACATTAAAAAATCTTGTGTTGCACTCAAATGACTTTCTCTACTGCTGTACTAACCATTCCTACAAACTCTTATCCCTATATCTTCTTCGAATTAGTTGAGACAAACATTTGCAGAAATTATCTTATTTGCTTATTTCCTTGTAGGTGGAAGGATAATATGGGAATACAGTAGGCTTTGAGCGATAGTCAAATGCTTTAAAGCTTTCATATTCCGTTCTTTTTGCACGGTTAACATATAAAAATTGAATAACGATGTTCCATTTGACACAAGCCAAAGTTCTCCAGATCTCACACAAATAATAAGGAATATCTCCGAAATCGTTCACTCTATAAAAAAAAAGTTATTCAGACATAAATTATGTGTTTTAGCAAATCTACATTTTTTGTATAGTAAGCTTTGGTCTATCTCTAACGGTTTACCAGTTATGCAAAAGTCGTCCAGAGTAAATACGACTACAGGGGCTATAGCGAGAAAATTCAAAATATACATTTCATTTGTCATAAAAATGCCTTAGACGTATAGCATTTTAATCAAAATCGTTAGAGTCATGTTCCAGAAAATCAAAATTTTCGAAAAATATTCCATGTAAAGGGTAGTTTAGGGTGAAGCAATTTTCTTCAAAATCTTCGTGTCGCATCCTTGAAAGACACTAGACTTAAATACCAACTTTGGTTTTTAACCGCCTTTTCGTTTTTGAGCTATGCTGTCCACACCCACACGCGCACGCGCACACATACACACGCGCGCGCACGCACACACACAGACTTTTTCTAAAATTCCTGTTTTTGCATTCAGGGGACCTCAAAACATATTTCCGATGAAATCTCGGCATCGAATTTTTGGATGGAATGCAACACTTCCTCTGCTTTAGGTACTATACATAGCAGAGAAAGTAAAAATAGAAACATTGGGCTTATAAACTATATGTAACATTTTCAAAACCTGAATAAGTCAGATATTTAAATTTTAGTTTTATTTTGCGTCCCATTAGAACCCTTTGGAGCACGTTTAATGGCATTCATTTGTCCATTCTTGAACGAAAAGAACACATACACACACACACACACACACACACACACACACACACACACACACGTACGTACGTACGTTTGAGAAATGTTTGTTTTCAAGCCAGCCCATCATATTAGTGTCTGTGACTAATCCAAAATTGAATATTTTCTGAAACATTTTGGTTAGAGTTTTATAACTATGTATAGAGAAAACTTTTATTAAAAACAAGTATGTAATACAACACTTGCTTAAAGGACTGTAATGGAGTGATTCCATATTCCGTAAACAATCAACCGGTGGCATAAAAGTTTTATTTTCGTGTTAATAAAAAGCAACTATTGCATAACTGTTTTGGGGGTTTCATTGGTTTAACCTCCTTTCTTGTGGTTATGTCGGAGACTCTCTTAGGGGATTGAATTTTTTTATTTGTGGACTCTCTTTTTTGCTCAGAGGCCTCTATCGGGTTTGACGTTCTTTTACGTGCCGTAAATTTACGACACTGGATCACCTGCTTTACTTTCCTTCCGAAGGAAGCCATGATATGAATGTTTACGCCGGGTTTGAACCCGCGACCTTAGTATTATTGCCCGCCGACCTGTAGAGTTTCTTAACATTGGTGTTGCCAGTTTTCAACTAGTATACACACTCCATTTACGGTCACATGCATGTTTCCAGAATCTGTGGGAAGTAGGGAATATTCCTCGTCTAAGCGGGAATGGAACCCTAGACCTATTTCTGGGTTGAGAAACCAGAACGCTGACAGCTCTACCACAGGGGCTTGCATAACTATTGTTTACTGCCGTTCTGGTATTTTGCATAATTATTCGCTTTGAAGTTGCACATGAAACAGCTGTCTCACTAATCAAGGTAGGTATAGTTACATAAACTACTAAAATAAGTCGCTTCTGAATTGCAAGAAATATAACACCTTCGGATTTACTGGGGTTAACGTCACCAATTTGCTAACGCGCAAACTTGATCCATAATTATTCATTACACAGACACTTGCTGTTAAAAGAGATCGTGTTGCTAGGAAATAAATAGGAATTGAGCTTTCCTGACTACATATTCCATGATTAAGTAGTACACGAAATACAATTGATTCAGCAAGGCCAGTTTGTTACGAAGTAAAGTTTCACAATCATTACTCAACCTAATTATTGGCTTTAGAACTCGCACAGAATGGGCAATAAAACGAAGGAATGAAAATAATTTCATGCCACATGAGCTTGGGGATAATTCACACATTACGCAAACGGAGGTATGTTCTAGGCTGGAGTTTCATCTTACATACAATGAGAATATTGAGCTATTTCCATCCTAAAGGATGTTTACATTATTTTCTTTAAAACCTTTTATGGCCATATCAATTGACTTTTGAAGATTTTTAATTCGTAAAATATTGTGACAAAATGACAAATGTCAGGTGTAGTTACTTTTCTATCACTTTATTGTCTTCTAAAATTGTACCACAAATAGTTTTCTTCTCGTCGTTAACACAGTCTAGTCTTTCGGGCTATCACAATTCACACTGTTCTTCTCATAACCTTGCTCAGTCCTTTCGATGTCTTTCTCCATTTCCCGTCTCTCATACGCTGATTACATTACTGTCACACGCGACGCTCGTTAAATTTTCTCACGACACACGCACAGCTATCTCACACTCACTGGCACACTGACCGACCCATGTCCATAACCTAACTCTAAAACTCGCTCATCTGGCCTGCTTATATACCGGGGATGACGTCACACGAACCTTTCTCGATTTCTACAGATACGCGCACCGATATTGACTCAGCTAGAAGTCTCGCAAACGCTCTTGACACACCTTTTGTTTCTGCCGCCTCGATTGTTAACCGTCACATACACACAGAGGTCCTGCGAGGCAGCCTGGCCTTGAATGTTTTTGTTCGCACGCTGGCACGGCATGTGCTGTGAAGTAGCTTGGCCTCGTCTGTCCTTTGTCGTGCGCCGAGGCCGACATCATATTAAGAGAGCAAACATTGTGACAAATGATAAGTCCAATTACTTTTGATGTCACATTATTTCTCTTCTAACATTGAATCACAAAAGCACAGTTCTCTGTTATCAACACATTTTACAGTTTCTCGTGACCTAGAAACTCAAAACTGTTCCGTTTTATCGTAACCTTGACACACATTTCATTGTCTTTCTGCTCTCTATGTCAAAAAAATTCGACGAAACACTCACTCAACACGGAAAGGGTTTTAAATCTTAAAAACTAACTCTCCTCTGCCCATGCTCTCTTGCTTTTATAGTCCAGGCGAAGTGCCGGCGAATCCTGTGGAAAATACACTTTTTTTTTTAAATCTTCTCTTAAACAAGTCCAGCGTGTGAACAGCTTCTAGAACTGTCTGGAATCGCTTTGTTCTGCCGCGCTCGTAGTTGTCTTTGTTCTGGTCGCTCCATTGTCGTCGGGCCGCGTATTTACAAGTAGTGGTGTGAGGTAGTTAACACCGAGCTTCTTTCTGAACGGCGGCTGCCGGCCGGCGTCGCAGTATCATACGCTTGTTGTGTACAGAGAGCGTTTTTAGTATAGTTTCTGCCATTGTATTTACTACGTTTGATAGGTTTACAAATTATTTTGGTTATACTTTCTTACATTCTCTGTCGCTTATCTATGGTAGCTAGAGGGTGTATTGCAAGCATTGGGAAGAGGGGTGACAGGAATGCAGTCGACTATTTCCCTCTCCACTTGCCCCAACACCAAATGCAAGCCCCTCTCTTTTCCGGTTCTGTTTGTTTACGAATACACACGTCTTTACAAACGAGGCAAATTTCAAGGCGTGCAGTGGCGAAACCGAATAGAAACTTGGTGTATTGGTTTTGTGATTACGTGATTATGATTACGTTACGTAGCAAACACAAAGCTTTGTTTTTACCAGAAACACAAAAGTACTTTGTACCATTCGGCTTTGGAGTATCTTTTTACCTTGTTATGCGACATGATTAATAATAATAATAATAATAATAATAATAATAATAATAATAATAATAATAATAATAATAATAATAATAATAATAATAATAATAATAATAATAATAATAATAATAATAATAATAATAATAATAATAATAATAATAATAATAATAATAATAATAATAATAATAATAATAATAATAATAATAATAATAATAATAATAATAATAATAATAACCTTCACCATTATTATTATTATTATTATTATGATATAATATTATATAATATTATTGCCTATAGACTTATATACAAGTTTCAGACATAGTCAAAATTAAATATTTACATTTACATATAGGTACAGATATTTACATAAACATGTTTACAGTTCATCAAGAGAATAGAGACATTTTTGGATCAAATAATTTTTAAACAAGTTTTAAATTTACATTTTCTTATAGTTTTGATCTCTAGAGGTAATTTGTTGTACAAAATTGTTCCTATTACACTTATATCTTTAAATACAATTGGCTTATTACACGTATATCTATGGTAATTTATGCTACCTCTTGTACTATATCCATGCATATCGTTATTTTTTGTTGGATTCTTATTTTGTATATATAGTATAGTCCTATACACATATAGAGAGTAAACCGTTAATATTTTGCGTTGTTTAAATGCATTCCTACAAGATTCCCTAAATTTTAAATTACTAATAATTCTGATGCATTTCTTCTGTAAAATCAATAACTTATCCATATGCATCTTTGCTGCACTTCCCCATGCCTCAATCCCATAATGTAGATGTGGATAGATTACACCGTAATAAATGATTTTTAATTCTCCACTGCCTAATGTATGTTTAAAAAACCTTAAAAGATATATAGATTTGCTAATTTTGGTAGCTATAGCATCTATGTGTTGTGTCCATGTAAGCCCACTGTATCCATATTTCTAAGAACTTATGCACATCTATTTTGTCACAACTTTTATTCTCTATCACAAGTGATTGTTCCAATTGTTCTCGTTTTGAGAGATCATACTTCATTAATTTTGTTTTATCCATGTTGCATATGAGATTATTCATTCTAAAGTAGTTTAATATTTCTTTGGTACCCAAAGCTATTGTATCCATTAAAGATACATTACAAGCCCCCCAAAAATATACTTTAGTGTCATCCGCATACAATGTTATAATGACATTTTTTGGATGATTAATATCATTAACATATAATAAAAACATTAAGGGACCCAAAACTGACCCTTGAGGTACCCCATATCTTACTGTTCCCTGTTTTGACTTCACCTTGACAAAACGCGTATCATTTTTAATATGAATTTCAGTTATCTGTTTTCTACCTAACAAGTAAGATTTACAAATTTCACAGGCTTTTCCTCTTAATCCATAAGCTTCCAATTTATCAAGTAACAGATCATGCTTTACGCTATCGAGAGGTCAAAAAATAATGTGCCTACCTTTTTATTCTGTTCTAATAAACCTATGACCTGATGGACATAGTCAATAATAGCAGTTGTAGTTGAAAACCCCTTTCTAAATCCATGCTGAAATTGGCAAAATAAATTTTTCTTATTTAAAAATTCTAGCATCCTGACTAAGAGAACCCGCTCATATATTTTCCCAGTCTCTGAGGTTAGAGTTATTGGGCTGTAATTATTTATATCTAATTTCTCCCCTTTCTTATAGATAGGCCTTACAGTACTCGTCTTTAAACGATCTGGAAATATTCCCTTCTTAATAGAAAAATTGATAAGATGTTCCAGTGATTTTGCTATTTCATTCTTGCAGTATTTTAGTAACATTGGACTAATTTCATCCCAGCCTGAAGTACTTTTACTATGCAGAAGCCCAATTATTTTGATAATTTCATGTACATTTGAACCACAAATCCCAGTTGTGGCATTGAATTTTTAAGTTCCAGTTCTACCTCTCAAATATTTTCCCTTATTTCATCTGGACTCTGCAATGTACTAAAGTTGTTTGTTCCGGAATATAGTATTACGACGTCTGGATCGTCCTTATTTTTTATAAGTGTATTTTCGAGATGTTATATTCTCATTCTCGGGTAGCAGTAGACTTTTGCATCCCCAGTTAAGTATTTACTCAAGTGACGAACCATAGAATCACCTATTACTACGGCCTTCTGTTTCTCATATAGCTGTTCTCCCACATGCGGTGAAAATGAATTATTTATCACTTCGCTATCACTTGAACTATATACACCACTTGTTTTGGGGCTATGTTGCTCCTCAGCGTGTTCTTTGATGTGGGCTCGTCCGTCCTCCGTTCCGCTCTCCTACGCCGACTGCTGCTTTCCGGATATCTTCTGCTCCGGCTGCTCTGGCATGTGATCTTAACACCAGGGTATGCGTGGATGTTTGCGAATAAAACCAGAACTTCGTTGAAACACCCAAAATAGGAAAGCGTGAGATTTGCCGATCGTTATTAAATTAGTTGAGTCGTTACCGTGTCTTTACTAAGACAGAATTGTTGTTGTTGTAGTGTTTAACGCCCGCTTTTACTACTACGGCACCGCAGGCGGTGACACTGATGATACATGGAATGAAGATGGAGCACCGGTGGAATGAGATGGCGGGGGAAACCGGAGCACCCGGAGAAAACCCGCCCTGACGCCGCTTCGTCCACCACGAATACCACATGCGGGTCCCTGGGATCGAACCCGGGCCGCCTAGGTGGTAGGCGAGCGCGCTAACCGCTCGGCCACACTAAGACAGAAGATTGTTAATATTAACTATAATGTGTCCTCACACTTGAGGATCCGAAATACAAGTCCCGTAGCTGAGATGCTCGCTCGGAGGTCTGGGCGGCACGTGTACTGCCCCGTCGGATTCTGGAGAGCAACTCCAAACGACCCTTTCTCTCCGGGTTCTCGCAGGCAAGTGTCTGTGCGTTATGACGCTCTCTGTACCTTTCACTTCCTAATTAGCAACAGGGTTTCGAAGAAATTACCATCCCTTGTTTTTCAGGCTCACACCTGCGCTGAGCGATTTCCAGGAAAACTGGTCTTACCAGGTCTCGTTGGATTACCTGAAGCTTGCCCCTAATGACTTGTCTGTACCTTTTCGTGCCTTTTGACAATTTTAGTCACAACTAATATTCCCAGATCTCGTACATTTATACACGTAACGATTTTAACATGTTCTGATTATTTAATTCCGCCATGTGATGCAGTATTCTATCCATAATTATGGCATTCACAATTTCGGCTTCATCTTCCAATGGTAAAAACTTATTCTGAAGAGTAATAACACCAGGTTGATGCTCCTGTTGCAGGTTAATACTATTTCCACACGTTTGACGACGCTTCCTTTTCGCTGTGTCCCAAGATTTGCTCTCATTTTCACTTTCGTTAACCCTTTCGTCTCGTACTTTTTCATTTAATTTTGCATTTAGAACTCCATTTTCTTCTTTAAGTACTTTTATTTCACTTTTTAACTTATGGATTCCATTGTTTGCCACAGTGAGGTCATTCATAAGCCTCTTTATTATTAGCTGTAGAGACGCAGCACTTTCCGAGCAAGAATAGACTTGTTCTGAACTGCTCACACACGTCACACAATCGCTGTTTCTCATGTCCGCATTTTTTCTCTGCAATTGCTTGTATAATGTGAGACCTATTATCTTCATTACTTCATACGCATATAGCACTAGAATCAGCTGGAAACTCACTTTTTTCATAATTTTCACTCTCACTAACATACCGCTCCAACGCCACCGCCGCCATCTTGCACACAAGATGATTCCACCACTGATACAATTTGATGGACTGATCGGTTCTCTGGGGCATAGCCTAATAGCTAACCTGTATGCTGCAGAGTGGACGGGGTTAAAACTACGATGTAGGGGAAATCACACATTATGTCAGTTCTACCCATCTATGGTGTATTTTATTTGAATCAAAAATCACATCATATTTTGTGTACCACTGTGGTCCCGCCGTGTGGCAGCTTAACTAAAAAAGAAAACGAAATTGGTATTAAGTTCGGCGTATTCCAAAGGTACGACAAGAATATTTTAAAGAAAATCCTTCCATTACAAACTATACTTAACAAGGAAAAGTGTTATTTATGAAAAACGCCTTAAGTTTGTGATATCTGCATGACTAACTAAATATATCTATTTACATTTCGAGTGGTTGCCAGTAACGATTAAGTTATTTGTTCACATGGTTATCACTAGGCTCTGGTCAGTGCTGCAAACGACGTTACATTGAGAGCTAATTTACTGTATTCATTTGCACTTCATGCTTGTTTACAGTAGAGGAGGTAGGGAGGGGAGGGTGACATCACTACGGTAACCTGTTTGTAAGTCGATACGACTGTGCCACCCCTACCCAACGTGTGCTACGTCGCAAAACCTCCCTCCAAACATAACTTAAATGCCTACCAAATGCAACCGAGACCGAAGCCTGGTTACAGCGTTCTTAGTTACACCATGTTTATATAAGTACGTTACGACATGAACAATGTCGATACAGACTTACAGTCAAAACCGGTTATAGCGACATCGCTTTCAACGATGTATTGGTTATAACAGTGAAATCTAACGGTTCCGTCTAAATCCTATGTGAATTCTATATTTAAAAATCTGATGTGCTGCACTCGCATGACTTTCTGTACTCTTGTACTAACCCTTCTTACAAACTCCTATTCCTGTATCTTATTCGAGGAAGTATTGCATTCCACCCAAAAATTCAATGTCGAGATTTCACTGGAAATATATGTTTTGAGGTCCTCTGAATTAAAAAAAAGCATTTTTAAAAAAAGGCGCGCGCGCGTTTGTGTTTGTGTGTGTGTGTGTTTGGTGTGTATGTGTGTGTCAGTCTGTGGACAGCATAACTCAGAAACGAAAAGTCGGTTGAAAACTAAAGTTTGTATTTAAGTTTAATGTCTTTCAAGAATGCGACCGGAAGATTTTGAAGAAAATTGCTTCATCCTAAACTACCCTTTACATGAAAAATTTTTCGAAAAATTTGATTTTATTGAATTTGAGTAAAATGCCATATGTTTAAGATATTTTTACTCAAATGAAATGTATAGGTATACTGAATTTTCTGGCTATATTCCCTGTAGTCGTATTTACTCTGGATGACTTTTGCATAACTGGTAAACCGATAGATAGACCAAATAGACCAAATAGATAGACCAAATCTTACTATACAAACGATGTAGATGTTGCTAAAATACAGAATTTATGTCAAAATAATTTTTCTTTGTAGATGAACCATTTCGGAAATGTGCCTGTTATTTGTGTGAGTTTTGGTGAACTTATGCTTCCGTCAAATGGAACATCGTTATTCATTTTTTATATATTAAATGTGAAAAGAGAACGGAATTTGAACGCTTTAAAAGATTTGACTATCGCTCCAAGTCTACTGTGTTCCCATATTTCCTTGCACCTACAAGAGAATAAGCAGTAAGATAATTTGTACAAATGTTTATCTCAACTAACACGAAGAAGATATAGAAATAAAGAGTTTGTAAGAATGGTTAGCGCAAGAGTAGAGAAAGTCATGTGATTGTAACACATCAGATTTTTATTCAAGTAGCTCCTCAATTCGACCCTCAGGGACCTAACGAGGCTGAGTGCACCCCGGATCAGACCTCTCAGCGAGGAAAAATCCCATGCCAGTACCGGGGATCGAACGCGGGTCCCCCGGGCCAGAAAGGCACGTTACCGCTGTACTACGGGGGTGGTCATACGCAGATAGTACTACTCGTTAAAGCAGTAAATTACTGCCAGTGGAGCCTATATCTAGTCACACTGCTTTGGTGCAGAAAATACGCAGTATAGGTATGTACTGCTCCTTAAAGCAGTAAATTACTGCCAGTGGAGCCTATATCTAGTCACACTGCTTTGGTGCAGAAAATACGCAGTATAGGTATGTACTGCTCCTTAAAGCAGTAAAATACTGCCAGTGAAGTCCTAGCCTTAGCTGTGAAAATTCTTGTGTTTGCTTGTTTTGAGTGTCATAATTGAGTTTTTTGAAAGAAGCGTAATGATTATACTCGTAGTATCCACGATACTATAGAATATAGAGGTATAGGACAAATACGAAGGGGGCCACCTCGCGCACCACGACCAGCTCTATTGTGGCTTACTCCCACTAGGAGGCAGAGATGAAGTGAGGGAACCATAGGGTGCCAGAGGGTCACAGCTAGACATACCACAGAGACGCGCGGAAGTCCCTAATAAATGCTGAGATCTCTTCATCTCGACGCCAGGCCCCGCCGAGCAGCTACCACACACCGCGGGTCTGGTGTCACACAGGCGTCCACCCCCCCCTGACGTAGGACAGCGGTGTCCCAAACGCCACTTAGCGCCGAGAATAGCAGTTGCCTTGCGCAAGCATTCGCGTCATCCGTCGCCAACACCACTCGCCTGAAAGTACACCTGAAAGATAATAAGGATATGGAATGACGGGAAATAATGGAAAGGAAACCGTGGAATGAAATTATGCACCCCAGCTTTCGCCTAAGTGACATGGGGAAGCCACGGAAAAGCCCATGTCAGGGTTTGCGACCACGGGGATCGAACCCGCGACCTTCCGAATGCGGATTACAGACGTTACTCGTCAGCCATCCCGCTCGGTATAATGATACTATAGTTCATATAGTAGTTGAAGGAAGGAAAAATCATAGTACACCCACGAATAGCTTCTAGAAATTGCTGAGATGTTGGGAGTTAATCATACTTTTTTGTTGCTTTTTTCCGTTTTTTTTTTTTTTTTTCTTTTCTTTCTTTTTTTTCTTTCTTTCTTGTGCTGATTTCTGTCCCTCTCCCTCTTTGTTTTGCTGTTTTTACTGGCATGCTACAGACGTTGACATTCACGCTAACATTCGTGCTCGAATGTGCAATCCGCTGCGCCACGAAACACCAGCTCAGTGAGCGTGGCCATTGGGACCGGCACAACCCTCACCCTGAGAGTTTTGCAGATGACCGTTAGATGGCAATACTCTGGACAAACCGCGTTTACCAAAGTTGCCTCTAGAATGCAGCATTATCGGAAATTACGCTTCTACTGCTATCCCCTTCCGGTTCTAAAACATGGTGATGTTGGCTACACGTCACGAATCGTGTTGACCCGTTAACCAACAAGTTGTATTAACTTGACACCTCTTGCAGTGAAGGAAGCACATTGAACAGTTGAAGTTCCGGAATTACTGGTAAGGAATAGGGAAAATTGAGTGTAGCTAATCAACAACTTAGAACTCTGATCTGGTAAAAATAATTTGTACTTTTAGAGTAAAATCTTACTACAATAAAAAAGTGATATTACCAAATTTCACGCGCGTTAGTTACTGAAATCAGACTGATCATTAAGATTTTCTGAAATCCACAGCTACTAACGAGAATGATATCAACAAATAATTATTTCCTACGCTGTCGTCAAATTCAGGAATTTTAATTACCTTTGGTTTTAATTGGTTGCAATGTTGGTGGATATGTTGTGTATAAAGCCCCAAGTATCTGTTGTTGCGGACAAAATGTTAAATTCCACATAATGATATGTTGAACATAACATTTTAAGAGTTTGAGTCGTGACTGACATTTGCAAACAACTGCAATTGGGATGAGTTTGTGAACAGCTGGTGTAACGAATAGCTAATTTATTAATTACTTTTTTGGGCAGAGGGCCATTGCCTTCTAAGCGAGTGTAAGCTTAAAATTTTCTTAAAAGAAAATCTAAAGAAAATTGAACTTTTTGAATGTTGAAAAGAAAGACATACACAATGAAGATTTCCATGCTTTGGAAGTTATTTTAGTTAGGTTATAACTTCATAGTAATCAACCAATTGTTTTATTACAGAGCTTTAAGACAGTATGGATCAGGTAACAAAGTTTATTGAACCTGGACGCCAGTTCGCAAAGGACTCGATTCGACTGGTGAAGAGATGCACTAAGCCAGATAGGAAAGGTAATTATGTGTATTGAAGTTATATATGCTTTAGCTCATCAGTAAAGTACTAATGCTTCTGTAAGATTTCTTCTGAACAGTTATCAGTGATTTAACTATAATTTGCATAGCGCAGAAAGATGCAACAATTCTATAATCCTGCTGGCCTTAGAAGGGAACATGATTGAACAGGTGCACGGCACACTAGTCTGCTAGGTGCAGTTACTATGCCCTGGGCAAAGCATATGCTTTATATGAAGATACAAGCATTCTGGAGATATAAATGCTCATCAGGAGTGTGTATTTCTGAACAAATTATACATGTACACAAGCCTAATTTCCATTCAGCAGCCTACTAAAGCTTGCTTTTTTGAAGTCAGGCAAGATTGTATCCTTGTCAACAACCGCTAACACTTTCCCAATAGTTGATAGTTCATTGTCTAAGTAAAAAACTGATGCACTTTGACAGACAGCGTTTTTTATGGTCATCACATTTTGTGCAAACCACAGTTTGTTCACATTTCCTTTTCTTTGAAGGTGACAAGTTTTCCATGCAAATGGACTCGACACTTTTTATGAAAACACCAGTAAATTTGGATGTTAAATGAATAATGTATTTAATGAGTAAATCTGGATACTTCTCACAAAGCTTTAAGAACACATTCAATACAGTAGTTTCTTATCCACTTTTCAAAACTTTTTCATTGGGGTGTTTCACAAATGTATTACTTATAATTATTAACCTTAACCACTGTTAACAATGCTGTCATAAAAAATTTGAAAACAAGCAAGCACTGCTAAATGCAACAAGACTGACCAACTGTATTTTGGTTATGAAAAGTTTGCATATGAATATCTCCATTTATTAAGTTTTTGTCAATTGCACACGTACGTTTTTAAATGCTTTGTGAATTAAAGTGTACTATTTTAACATTGTTTTTTAACTGAATAACCTCTTGGATAATATAAAACTAACTTAATTTCTGTAGTGCAACATGGAACTGCATTGTTGTAAGCCACAGGTGATGCACATAGCTTACCACATGCTTTTGTTTATATCAGGTTTCCTTCTAAGGCCAGCATCATTCTTTTTGGAGCAACTGTATTTAAATTCTTGGAATAGTCTGAAAATGGTAAAGAACAGAAGTAAAGTGATTCATCAGCCACAATCTGCAAGAGACTCCAGCTATTATGGCAATCATGCAAAATTCAAAACTCCTAAATTAGCTACCAGCAGAACTGTATATTCGCCGGATGCCATGTGATTACCAGCATAATTTGTAAAATCACAGCGTGCCACACACATAAAATAAATGTTTTTTTCTATAGCTAGACAAGTGAAATGTGTTTTTACAGGGAGAATTAAAATAATACATAGAGCCAAACAAGTATACTGGGAAAGGAAAAAAGGGTAATTGTTTACAAAATCAGCTGCTCAAGAAAACGAATGAAACATAATGCAATGGATGCAGTTTTTATTGCTGATTACGATTTTAAAAGTTTTATTTTGCGCTCAAGCTTCGTTTTTTATTTATGAGCAAATTTTGTATGTGCTATGCAGTGGTTTTATTTCGCATATGTGGCAGATATTTAGCAAATAAATGTTTATAAACGAGTATAATATATGCAAGAATTATTGATTAGTGTAATTACGTTGAAATTATTATTGCTCATTAAGATTTTGAAAGTTTTATTTGGCGGTCAAGCTTCGTTTTCGTTTTGCCTGTGTTAGGTTAGGTTTAGTGTATGTATATAAGTGTGGTAACAGGGTCCTGTGTCATCGAAATTTTGCCCGTGTTAGGTTAGGTTAGTGTATGTATATGAGTGGGGTGACAGGGTCCTGTGTTATCTAAATATTTACAATTTGGACAGTGTTTATGCAATAATTTCAACGTAAATACATTAATCAATCATTCTAGCATATATTATACATGTTTATATACATTTAATTGCTAAATATCCGCTGCATAAGCGAAATACAACCACTGCAACACTGTGGTCAGTTTTAGGCAACGACCCAGTATCTGTAAATACAGTGCTGCAGTTTTGTTCTGCAATCGATTTTATCAAGCAAGTGTAAGGTTATTTTATTTCAGAGATTTTAGCCTTTTAGATTGCCTTATTTTTGGGCTTTTTAACCTTTTAGCGCTTTTTACTTTGTAGCAGTTTTAAGTTTCAGTTTTTAGCATTTTAAATGGAGCATTTTAATAGTTGTTAGCTGATTTTATCTATTTTAACTCTAGAGGTTTTTTTTTTTTTTTTTAATGGGTGATATATTAACATTTTACCGTCCGTAATTTTACTTTTGGACTTGGGGCCCTAATGACCAAGTCTTCGACGGGCCCTTAAACCTGACACACTCACTCACTCTACAACCACTGCATCGCACGTATGAAATTTGCTCATAAATAAAAAACGTAGCTTGAGCGCAAAATCATAATCAGCAATAAAAACTGCATCCATTGCACTATGTTTCATTTGTTTTCTTGAGCGGCCAATTTTGTAAACATTTACCGAAAAAAGTTCTGAATGGGCTGTACAATGCCTGTCTGCATCCTTGGCGCTTGCTGCCATCTGCTGCTATCATAGAAACCATACAACATTTTTAAAACCACTTTTAAAGGCTTTACTTACCAGCTGTATGAAAGGAGATACTGAAACGGGTCACCACTGTTGTCCATACATTTTTGGCACATCTTTAGGAAATTATCCATCACTTGCTGTAGTTTACGTTGAGAAATGCTGGCAATTTCCTGGCAGATTGTTTAAATTCATCCAGGGTGTGTGGGTTTGTCTTGTACGCTTTGCTTTAAGTTACTCCAGAGATAGAAATTGCTTATTGGAGCTCTGAGAAATCTTTCTCTGCTAATGAAGCATCATACACCAATTTTTTTCAGGGGTACTTCAGGAACAATACTATGCTCCGAGTTATACGAGGGTAATTCAAATATAAAAGGTAATTGTTGCATATCTCGGAGGAAGCAATTCAGAGCGGGGCAGTGGAGTGGTGGTTCTAAAGGTTGGTGTGTTAGGGAGGGGGAACTAGCTTTGTTAGCTGCTTCACTAGGTTCTGGCATCAGTACAGCCATGAGTGAACAAGAGGTTCCTTCGTCTGTTGTGCAACACATTATTAAGTTTTTAACCAATGAGGGGTTAAACCTTCGGAGATTTTAACTCGTTTAAAGGCACAATTTGGGGACACTACATTGTCGCAGAGTTGAGTGTTTACTTGGCCCAGACAATTTAAGGGTGGCCAAGAATTTGTGGAAAACGAAAGTCATGCTCGACGCCCAAGGTCAAGTCTCACAGATGACAACATTCATGCCGTTCAGGAGCTTATTGAAGGTGATAGTCGCTCCACTGTCAAAGAAATCACATCAGAAGTTGGTGTCAGCATTGGCAGTGCTCATACCATTATTAGGAAGCATCTTGGCTTCAGAAAAATTAGTGCTCGATGGGTTCCGAAGTTGTTAACCGAGCAGCAAAATTAGGCCAGGTTGGAGATCTGTGAGAGACTTTTGAATTGATTCCGGCAAGAAGGGGAGGATTTCTTGAGATGGATCGTTGCATGTGATGAGACATGGGTTCATCATTACACTCCGGAATCCAAAATGGCAAGTAAGGAGTGGTGATGGAAGGATGAAGCCTGCCCAGTGAAGGCCAAAAAATGCCACTCAGCCGGAAAAGTCCTTGCGACTGTGTTTTTCGACCGCAGAGGAGTTTTGCTGGTTGATTTTCTTCATGATCGATGTACAATAACTGCAGCTATCTATTGCCAGCTGTTGAGGTCTGTAAAAGTTGCCTACCGAAGCAAAAGACGTATGACCATCACAGATGTCGTCCTTCTCCAAGACAACACCATGCCTCACATTGCCAATTTGACAATGGACACAATGGCAGACATGCACTGGGAAACCCTTAAACACCCTCCCTATAGTCCAGACTTGTCCCCCCCCCCCCCCCCCGACTATTTTTTTTTTTGCACCCATGAAAGAATCGCTTGGAGGGAAACATTTCGAAAGTGACGTCGAGGAGCATGTGTGCAATTGGTTGGCGACACTCCCTCAAACTATTTTTAAAGAAGGAATGTTCAAGCTTCCGAAACGCTGGCAAAAATGTGTGCAATGTGAAGGAGGCTATGTAGAGAAATGTTGATGTAGTCACTTGTGTACATATTTAATCAATAAATATTTAAAATAAAATTACCCTTTATATTTGAACTACCCTCATAGGGCAAATTTTTTTCTAGTCAGTGGTTGATGCCTGTACATATGTGTATACAAGGGGATTAACAGACAGGGAACGTAATTTTGTCTTTTCTCAATTACTCTGCAATGGCTCATATGGCCAATATTTCGATGAGAACAATTGAAAGTGTTTCAGGCCAGAATTATTAATAGAGATCTGTAGCCCCTTGGTTGCCCCACCTAAACCCACTCACCCTGGAAAAATTAAAACAAAATATCTGCCAGGAAACTGCCAGCATTTCTCAACATGAAATATGGTGAGTGATGGATAGTTTCCTAAAGAGGTGTCAAAAAGTTATGGATGACAGTGGCTAGTTTCAGCATCTTTCATAAAGTTGATAAGTAAAGCCTTTAAAGTGATTTTAAAAATGTTTTATGGTTTTATCTGCACCTTTCTATGGTAGCAGCAGTTGGCAACGAGGACCAAGATGCAGACAGACAAAACACCATGAAGCTGGTTCTTAAGTTCCTTGCTCTCCCATTAGAGCAAATATGGTGATATACCGGTTCACTTATACAGGATGGAAGGGAAGTCATCACATTAATTTAAACCAGTGATAGATCTCGATATTTCGAACACATTTTGTATCCTACGTTTTTGTCTCTGACCATTTCCTACAATATTTTAATTTTATTGAAAACAAGTTGGCAACACTGCAGGTTTCACTTTCACTAGGTTAGTACGTAAACAAACACGTGTCACAGAACCATGCTGCTCCTGAGTGTAAACATAAAGACATACCATGCCATGTCTGCCACGTTGTAATAAATAAGTACATCTGATTTCCCCAGTAATACATAATATAACCTAAACTCGCAATCTAAGGATATCGTTTATCATTTCCTTCCATATCAAACTTATATCGTTTCGTAGCTGATACTGCTATAATTTAATAAACCAAACCATCTCTCTGACTTATAAACACAAAGGTACCTTTGTAGGCTCTTACAACGTATACCAAATGATATGTTTAAGATGAAAGCAAAAGAATAAGCAATGAACCAAATGTTTCACCACTTCACAGGTATTGTTCAAAATGTCACCATATGCGCACCTGCAAGTCTCACACCTTTTTAACCAATTACGTCGCACTCTAACAAAAACACTCTCATTGCTGCGTATTTCTTCCACAGCCAGATAAATGCATTCTCTCAAAGATTCGAGTGCAGTAGTTGCTGTTTTGTAGATCCTGCTTTTCACATCTCCCCAGAAGAAAAAATCCAGAGGATTCATACCGGGTGGAAGGAAAGTCATTACATTAATTTAAACCAGTGGTAGATCTCGGTATTTGGAGCTTTTGTCTCTGACCATTTCCTACGGATATCGTTTTGTCGAAAACAAGCTGCAGACACTACCGATTATCACTTTCACTGGTTCAGTACATAAACACTACTGCTAACATATGTCTCCTTCTTTGTTTACTGTATGAACATGCCAATCACAACCGTTACCTGCCAAAACATAGGCTAAAGTGAAAGTGGTCGAACTGTTTACATTCGGAAACTAAGTCAAGTCCCTGACAATCTCAATGCAATGTTGTCAACATACCTCGCGTCTGAAAAAGTCGTTTGGAGTATTCCTTCACGTCTTTTAAGTGATTAATTATTTTGAAACCCTGTGTAATGTCCCACAATTACTAATGAAGCTATGTCAGAAATAAGTTACTCTACACATCCAATTTGGAACAAAAAACATTTATTTTTTCGAAATTGGCTGATCAAAGAACAAAATGCCATAAGACTTTTTTGTTTGTAATGCTTCTATGAAGCACATATTAGAAGGAATGTAATGACTTCCCTTCCATCCTGTATAGTTCAGTATTGGATACAAGTGATTTTTCTGAAAATCTACATGTCACAAAGCTTCTTATAATCAAGCCCTGCACTCAAAGCTTCTCAATCTGTCTGGAAATAATGGTGCTATTGTTGCACATTGTGTAGGAATGTAGTAGTGTGAAGCAGTGAAGTAGTTGACCTTGATCCTTCTTTGATGTGTGGCCGTAGCCACAATTTTTTACATAGGAATTTTGCAAGATTAAGCAAGATCTTGACATTGGAGAGGGCAATGGAGTGTTTATTTGTGGACACAAGCTCTTGTGACTGAAACGTAAATGCTATGCATTTTCAAGCATGCCTGTTAGATGGTGTGTAGAAAGGTGTAAACTGTCAGTATGAAATATTTTGAAAGTGGCCAATGGTACAGAAAAAAATTTACACTAATTATAAGATTTCCTTGTATAGAATTCAATCAAATAAGGAAGTTCACAGTATCTTCCTTTCATAGAAGTTTGAAAACAGTGTTGTTGTAATTAATTTAATTTAAAAGGTGAGTTAATAACACTGAACAACACTTACAAAATATTTTTCCAGGACGTGTTTCGAAGGTTAACTTTCCTCCATTATCAACCGGATAATGGTTGATAATGGAGGAGAGTTAACCTTCGAAACGCGTCCTGGAAAAATATTTTGTAAGTGTTGTTCAGTGTTATTAATTAACTCACCTTTTAAATTAAAAGTTCACAGTATTTTCATAGGTACTTCAACCCTTCCCGAGCGGACATGTTTTAGTGCTAAAGTATGAAACTCTATTAAATACAGTTAAAACTGTACAAACATGCTCAATTGTACTAAAGCACATAGTATACATTGCTTTTTGTTGAATTGAATCATTATTGTCCTCCAGGTGTGAAGTTTTGCTGATCCGCGTAAAAATGTTGTTATAAAAACGGCATAAGCATCACTTCTCCATTTTGTACAGCGTAGTTCGTACATACAGGTTATTCATAAATAAACTAGCAGTGCTTCAGGAATTAAATAGTGTCACATTCTGATATTTAATACTTCCATTTGTAATAATTAGGGCTAGGAAGTTCATACATTTGCATGTTTTTTCATAGGGGTTAAAAATGTATGCTTTTACATTGTGTGCACGAATTACGGAATTTTCAGTTATTTGGACATGATTTTATGGTGCATATAACTGCATATTTTCTTGATTTTTGATAAATGCATATTATTTCAATAGTATAGCCCCTATATTGCATATTTTAATGATTTTTTATGGTTTTTTATTACTTTTTTCTATCTGGATAATATTTTTCATATTGGCAGTATTGCACATGATGATGCAACTCACGAAGATTTCAGTATTATTGCCCCTATATTGCATATTTTAATGCTTTTTTTATTTTTTCATCTGTATAATATTTTTCATATTGGTAGCATTTCTGAGACAATGATTCTTTCCCATTGGTTGTTTAGATCAGCAGCACCTAATATCTGACTTCCTCCTGCACCAGTGTTAACTCGACGGGGAACATGGGTCGATGCAGTTTTATATTATGCTGAGCACATAGAAATAGTCGAAGAGGTTGTTAATTCATTGGACTCGAAAGATGTTTCATCAATAGAAACTGTGCAAAATATTCTGTCAGGCACTGGGTTAAAAGAGGATCTTGGTTTCATATCTGCCCATTTTTCTTTCTTACCAACAGCCATAACAGCATTGGAAGCTGTAGGATTGCATGAATCACTTACTGTCTTTGAAAAAACATGTGATCTAAGTTCGGTTCCTGGTAGCATAGGACAAAAAGTGAAACAGAAGGTGAATTATGGAATTTCAAAAAATTCTGGTTATAAACAGATGTGTGGTATTCGAGACATCCTCAAAAGAAAACCATGTCTCACCAAGAGACTAGACTGTCTCTCTCTCTGTGTATGAAGCAGTTAGCATCATTTAAATATGCCCCGATAACATCTTGTGACGTGGAGAGAAGTTTTTCACGTTACAAAAGTGTTTTGCGAGACAACAGCTGATGCTTTACAGTTGAAAATTTGTGTGAAGTATTGGTTGTGAACTGCAATTTAGCTGTTAATACTAGCAGTGGGACTATTTCTGCTTCAACGTCTAAGGAATAAGGTAACTTTATTTATTACTTATACTAACTTGTCTTGTCTACTGCAAAGGGACATTAATTGTTCTAATTAAATAGTGCATATTTCTTGGCATATTTTCAAGTTTTTAAGAGCATATTTGCATGCATATTTCAGTGTTTTTTAGGGCATGAACTTCCGAACCCTAGTAATAATAATAATGGTAATGATGATAATAAATTATAAGAATTTTGATAGAATGTACAGTTACACCTAGCTAGGGCAGGGTATCTAAAATGTGTGTGTGTGATTTTCATAGCGACTTGTTTATTTCTATACTATTTACACAGGGAAATATATGAGTAATACATAATGTTCAAGGAAGTGCATACTTCCTTTTAAAAATGTTTTTTTTTTTTTTTAAGCCCTACATACCACAGAAGAATTTGTCCAACTTCCTTGTTCTCTTCTCCCAATGAAGCGCGGAAATCCATTTAGTCTTTCTAATGTTGGGCCCTGAGTAATATGACCCTTACTTGATGTGGCATGGATTCGCTGTGCTCCCATGCGCTCTGCTACCAGAGATCTAACCAGATCCTTAAGAAATTTTTTGTACGAGAAAGGCTTCTTATTTTTGGTTTTCATATGTATTGTGTACAGCAGATATGAATTCACAATGCACACTTCCAGCAGCTAGAAAAACATTTTCCTATACCACTTGCACGTTCTCCTACAAAACTGATACTGCGCAATATAATTATCAGTTCCAGCAACACCACCCATGTGTTGAGTATAATCCAAAATAATATTTGGTTTCAATGTTGCTGCTTGGTTGGGGAATTTTGAAGGAACCTGTGTTATTTATTTTTGTCACCCTTATGACTGGTACTGAGCACAGTTACAATTCTTTTATCTTTCCAAGATACAGCCAGCATTTTTTTTTATTTTGGAAGCTTTTTATTTCACCCCTTTTCAGTTTCCTTGTCCTGGCTTCAGTTGATATGGCATACTTTTTCTGTTACCCATAACTGTACCAGTAGTCACCATATTCATTTTCCACAGCTCATCAGCTAATTCAGGTGAGGTATAATACATGTCTGTGTAACTATGGAAACCTTTAGGTGGGTCTACAGGATCTTTTAGAAGGGAAGAACGTAGGTCTTTCACAAGGGTAGTTTTCAGGAGGTAAGAATTGGATTCACTTTTTCACATACAAGACTGAAAATTGTATAGGTATCCATTGGAAGCATCAGAGAAGGAGAAAAATTTTATTCCAAATTTTGTAGGTTTGTTTTGGGTTGTACACTTTGAATTTCACTCTTCCCTTGTAGCTGGTAGTGCTCTCGTCTGCTGACACAAAAGGGCCTGGGAAGTAGAATAAGCCACATTTTTGCATTACATCTTAATAAGATCTTCTTTTGATAGCTTTCTGTTTGCCTTAGCATGAGTGAAATGAAGATTCCAAAATAAAAGTAGAAATTCATCACGTGCAAATACTTCATCAAAAAAAGGAAATTTATCTACCCAACTTGTAGAAAAATAGTCTGTGACGTCAGAAGTAGGGTGAAGCCCCATGTTGATAATCACGCCAATCAGTGCTTTTATATCGGCAATTTCTGGGGGATTCCAGGAAGCAATCCTGGCTTTTTTCATTGGTGGTGTCGTCTTTTTTTTTTTATGTTTCCCTGAATACATGCCTCCTCAGTAATTATGTGCATAATTTCGTCATAAAAAAATAGGCCGAAAAATGCTGCTGGAAGCGTATTCTCATCAAAATGAGAAGGAAGTATTGGTCCCTGCTGTATATTGTACACTGGGATACTAGATGTAGGGCCAAGGTCAAAATTACTCACCTCTACCCAGCTAGGTGTACAACTGTCTGCAGTGTCACGTATGTCTCACTCACTTGCACTTACACACGAATTCTCCCATATATCACTCTCATCATCACTGAGCACAAAATCCGATAACTCGCTATCACTTTTGTTCAACAATTCTACAATTTCTTGCTCTGTCAACCCTTTCTTTCCTGCCATTCTGTCAAAAAACGAAAAAAAAGTGTCACTGGATGCAATCACCGCACTGTTTATTCCTACACTACTGAGAACTACGACAGAAATTGCTGACTATGGAAAATTGGGGATTAACCGACCACCAACATCTGAAAGAACATTTCCTGCCACCTATTGGGAGTATATATGAATTATTTGAGCAAGAGGAGCCGATCACAATAGCTCTATGACTGCAAACCCATATATGGGTTTTCGCTCATCAGGGTTCGGACAGGTCGCCCATATATGGGCTTTCGCTCGCAAAGGGTTAGTATAGAGAACTTCATTTAGGCAGCCTTCAATTTGGACTGATTTTTGCTTGTTTACTGTGAAAATGAGAGTTCTTTGATAAATGCATTGTAACATTGGCACTATTGTGGTGACTGCCAGGACAAAAAAATATATATATGATTTTGAAAGGTAGAACTGGAACTTAAAAATTCAATGCCACAACTGGGATTTGAACCACAGACCTTCCGCTTACCGGGCGGATGCTCTACCACTGAGCTATTGTGACAAACTGCCAGAATGGCATTAAATTCTCAACCCATTCTGGCAGTTTGTCACAATAGCTCAGTGGTAGAGCATCCGCCCGGTAAGTGGAAGGTCTGTGGTTCAAATCCCAGTTGTGGCATTGAATTTTTAAGTTCCAGTTCTACCTTTCAAACTTTGATCACACACGGCTTGTGTGTTTAAAAACACCAACAGTAAGTTTGTTGGCATAAATAAATAATATATATGATTGTTTCTTGATTTTCATGACAGTCTTAATAGAAATAATACATATCATCTAGATGGCTTTCAACTCTTTTCTTTTCTACTTTTAGTGTTCCATATTTCAGTATTGTACATCAAAGTTTGCATTTGTTTAAGTGTTTTTCTTGATTACTTCTGATACCACCCAGTTCAAATAAGTGAGGTTTTTGTGTGTATAGATTTTATTTATCATTTCAATATATTAAGCACAATAATGTGCCATTTTAACAAGAATTGTTTGAGCTGCTTTTAAGAAAATAAAAATTAACACAACCGTTTTCTATGTAGACTAGTTTGGGGTGAGGGGATTTTCTTAAAAGTCTTTGTTACATCCTTGGAAATACAAATTTTGTTATTTAACTGACTGTTTATTTCTGAGGTGGACAGATCGTTTTCTGTGTTTATTTATTCAGGGTGCCTGAAAATATGTATTCCTAATGATATTGAATATTTGGGTAGAACAGAACAGTATGAAGTGAGTGTTTCTCAGAGGGCCTCCATCTAAACTACATGTAATTTGTTCTGTTTTCAGCAAATTTGAAATGTGCCATTGTGCAGTGAGAGCTCTGCTGCTTACCATGCTGCAGATCCGGGTTTGATTCCTGGTATTAGCATGGGAATTTTTTCTTGTTTGGAGAATTGGTCTGGGATTCACTCAGTGTTGTTAAATCCCTGAGGGATCAATTGAGGTGCTACTTGATTGAGAAGTAGCAGCCCCTGGTTGCAAAGACCGCATATGTTAGCTTGGAGGGACTGGGTTGCTGGCCATGTCCCACCCTCCAGTACTGCACCTTACTCATGATGCCCGTAGTGGGCAGAGGTAATGAACACAGTGGCCAAGTGTTAGGCCCTGGTCTCTGCTGAGTTGAAGTATGTAGTTGTTAGCTAATGCTGGGTTTCTGACAGTGAAGTCATTAATCCTCTTGCTCTCGAATATTTTTCACAGATGGATGGGACACTAGAAGTGGCTGGGCGTATTTGAAGGTGGTCTTGGTCCATTTTCTCTTGCCGCTCACATAGAGGACATGAGTTGAAATATTGTATACATTAATTTTAAAAATATCTGACGTGTTGCACTCACATGACTTTCTGTTCTCTTGTACTAACTGAAGCTGGCAGAAGCAAAAAAAAAAAAAAAAACACAAAAAATAACATTGCATTATTCACAGTGGAGCCAGGGAAATGGTGTATGTGTACAAATACTTCCTGAGAACGGTGGGAAACAGTTGCAACACAACACTTCCCCTCTTTTGCCTACATGCACGTTATGTCACCACCATCATTCCTGACGGCCACTCTGGTTACTGAGAATAACCAAGGTTACATTGATGTTCCTTAAACTGCTATTATTTCTTCCCAGTAAGATTTTCTCTAGAAATAGTGACAAGGTAGCTTGAATGGATAACATGGAAGATACTCAGCCGTTAATGAGAAATCATCATTACAAACTGCTATTTGTGGTGTTGCATAACATTTACATATTATAAATATAGTGTCCTGAGTTTTAATTAACTCTTTAAGTGTGTTGTGTAATATTTTTTGCATGCCTCCAAAGAAATGCAAGGGCAGGTGCAATCTAAGACTAAATGTTGTAGGGAAAAATTGTCAAATCATGGGTATCACCAGGTAATTAATGACAATTTTATTTCTATAAATTTCTATAGGTTACTAGATAAAACAAAGTTCAATATTTCTTTAAAGGCCCTGGCATCTCATTAGGAGGCCAATTATTTGTGGTTATTCAACAGTACTTTTGGAATAGTATTTTATTACTGTTTTTATCAATTTATTTTGTTTATTTTTTGTTCTATGTAGTGTTCCAAGAGTTTTAATTAACTCTTTGTTTAAATTTCTTAAATAATAATTTTTAAATATCTTCAAACATGTGCAAGGCTGTTGGGCAAGTGCAACCCAAGTCTAAAGGTTACAGTGATAAATTGTAAAACCATGGACAGTGTTAGGTATTTCAGCTAGTTGTGAGATACATTATAATTTCATAACTTTCTGTGTAGTGCTGAATACATACAAGCATAAGGAAACTATATTGTTTTTTTTTTACAATGGAAATGTTAAAGCCAGCTAAAGAATTGTCCTTTTCTTTTCAGAGTTCCAGAAGATTGCAGTTGCGACAGCAATAGGATTTTGCATCATGGGATTTATTGGATTTTTTGTCAAGCTTATCCACATTCCCATTAATAACATAATTGTGTAAGTAGCTTTTTTAAGGCATTTATGCTGACACATAACTGGAACTCCTGTTTTCATTTTCAAACCATAAATGAAACAAGTAAATATTATGTTCCTAAATGAAAGAGCAAATAAAAGTAGAAATTAACTCATCAACTGCCCTCATTTAACAGGGCATGATGGATATCAAATGCCTAATTAAATTTTCACGAGAGGATACTTCCTCCCAAGGATCTTGCATTTGATCCCACAAAACTCATTTTATCTTGTGTTATCTTGCAGGCCAATTTAAATGCTGATTTGCAAGCACTATTTGATAATTGAGGAGCATTTTTTCACAACTCGATAGATGCAAAATTTTACGAAATTGAAGTATATATAGTATCGGCATAATTGAGTCGAGTTTTTTCAAAAGTCAACAAATGCTCATTTGATCAAAGTTCAGATTTTTGCTGTTAAATACAAAGCTTATTGCCATCCATGAACTGGTGAACCATGTTTTGTCAAAATCTGATATTTGCTGTTATGGAGTTTTGAAATCTTCGAGTTTTTGCAAAGCTCGATATTTGCTCTCAGTCAGTTAAAGCAAAAGTTGATAAACACTCACAGTGCAAGTAAGCTTCTGAGAGACCTGAAGGGACAACAGTGCAGGACGTCATTGTCAGTGATAATGTGAGAAAGAAATAAGAAAAGAAACTATCTGATGTGTTGCACTCATATGACTTTCTCTACTCTTGTGCTAACCATTCTTACAAACTCTTATTCCTATATCTTCTTCGTGTTAAGATAAACATTTGTACAAATTATCTTATTGCTCATTTCCTTGTAGGTGCAAGGGGAATGTTAGAATACAGTAGGCTTTTTGCGATACTCCAGGTATCCGCAAACATGTACTCAATGAGAGGTGAGCATGATGTCTCAACATGCAACCCGCAATACACACGTAATGTAGAACAGGGGATGGCATTGACCTTCGTTCAGTGTCAGAGTACAATAAGGAATAGTACATATACTTGAATCCAGTTATTTTGGTCTACGATACTTCAGGTAGGCCTAGATATTTGAGGAATATATTTCAATTCACTTCTATTTGCAATGTACCATGAAAATCTAGTGATATATCACAAGTAGCCACTCTCAGGATAGCACGCAAATTAACATCTGTTAATCGCGATACAAGATTTTTTTGGATTCAGTTTCTTTCCTTCTACATATTTCTTAAATGCTTGAGATAATTCTGTCCCTGTTGTATGTTCCCTAAGTGGAATGACTTCAAGCATATATTATTGTATCAAGAGGTTGTTAGTGACTCCACGAGTGAAAATTACCAATTGTGCTGTGTCAACGTTGTCAGTGCTTTCATTCAACGCGAGAGGAACGACTATAAATTCATGGACCTCGGTTTGTAGTCTTTTTTCGGCTATTTCTCCTATTTTATATATCCTTCTCTGTATGGTTCGTGGTGATAATGCAATATTACTAAAAATATCATATTGTTCAGGGAAAATTATGTTGGCAACTTTACTCTCACATTTTTTATGAAATCTCCATCACTAAAACACATCAGTGACTGAGCGATCTCCAAAGCAACAGCATAGCTGGCATGAAGTTGTTTATCAGTTGTAATATTTGAATTAATATTAGGTGTATTATCTGAATATTGCTCGTTGAGCTGTTGCAGTTGGTTCGTCCGATCTAGATCTGAAAAAAAAAATGAATAAAAGACATTACGTCAGTGTTATGCTACTTTAAATCATGGTATAAATTTATGAATACATGCTTGTCTATAATTGTATGGTGATCTTATGGCATGTATCATAATGCCGCTTGATGTTCCATTGATGAGTGCCTTTTTGAACTTTAGAGCACAACAAACACCTTACGTTCCTTACATGATGAGGGAAGAAATAATCAAAGTGCTATTCTAGATACCAAATTTAATAGACCAGGAATAATTACATGCGCTCTAAGGTGCAGAAATTTATCTTTAAGTCTTAGTATTAAATTACACTTTGACAGACATGTTTAGAAGTGCAGGTAAATACGAGAGGACAGTTTGCCCGTGAGCGGTGTCTATGCAGTGCCAGTTATGGCTGCGAGGGAGGGAGAGGCAGAGTAAGCGTTGCCCATGGTTCACCCTACAAGAAAGTTTATTTGGACATAAATTGTGTATTTTAGCAAGATCTACATTTTTTGTATAGTATAATTTGGTCTATCTCTAACGGTTTACTAGTTATGCAAAAGTCGTCCAGAGTAAATACAACTACAAGGACTATAGCCAGAAAATTCAAGATATACATTTCATTTCTCATAAAAATATCTCAAACATATAACATTTTAATCAAAATCGTTAGAGCCATTTTCAAGAAAATCAAAATGTTCGAAAAATTTTCCATCTAAAGGGTAGTTTAGGGTGGGGCTATTTTCTTCAAAACCTTCGTGTGGCATCCTTGAAAGACATTAAACTTAAATACCAACTTTGGTTTTTAACCTACTTTTCGGTTTTGATTTATGCTGTCCACAGACTCAGACAGACACACACACGTGGACCTTCTCCTAAAAATGCTTCTTCTTCTTCTTCTTCTTCTTCTTTTTTTTTTTTTTTTATTCAGGAGGTCTCAAAACATATTTCCAGTGAAATCTGGACATTGAATTTTTGGGTGGAATACAATACTTTCCCTAAGAAAGAAACTCTGGATGAACACTTGCCGCCAGAAACAACAATAGGATTCTAAAGTAAGAACAAATTAGAAACTAAAAACTTCACTTATCTTAGTAATGCTGTTATTTGCTGACCCTGGGTTTCAAGCTGTGTCCAGCTCATTCTCAAAGATATGGCTTTATTATATTATGATATGTGATTGATTGTTAAATGATTGTTGACTTATATTTCATATTAATTAGTTAATTACATACAAGATTAATGAGAATGACAATATAAAATATAATTTACTTCAATTAGGAGCAAATGAGTAAAAATATTACAGTTGTTGCTTCATAAAAAATGCGAGAAAATAGTGCATTTTACTGTTAGAAGAAAATATGTTTTAGTGCATATTTTTTTAATTTTAAGAGCATATTTTCAGCTTTTTTGCTGCATGGTTGCATGCATATATTTATGGGTTTTAGTGCATATAAATCCACCCTTTAGTAATCACATCACCAAAACGCAGGATCTAGAAAGAAGCAAAAAAGGAGAATACTGTTTCAGTAAAATACAGCATAAGGAAAAAGGATGGCCAGACAGTAACTGTATGTGCCACAACATTTCTGTCAACAGCAGGGATGTCTGAAGACAGGCTCTCACATTTGGCCACTAAATATCATGTAACAGGGAGTTACCTGCTGAAAACTGAGGGGGAGACAACAGCACCACGAAAGATAAGGAAGTTACAAAGGCTGTAAAGAATAACATCAAAACATACAAATGTAGAGAGAGCCATTATTCGAGAAAAAAGTCCAGTAGGGGATATTTATCATCGGAACAGAATACAGTCAAGATGTGGAACAGTTTCTGCAAAAAAAACAAGAAGCGTCAGCCTTCCTACTTGCTCTTTATCGAAATAGAAACATGTTCTATCACTGCTTTAATTTGTCATTTAGAACTCCTCATACAGATACATGCTCAACATGCAAGATTGGCCTGCTGAAACTGAAGAAGTAACAAGTTCTGGAAAAAAAGAATCAATTGAGAACAAACCACAGGTTGCACAAACTCCATGCAAAAAAGTTCTATACAATAATGGAGGAAAATCCAAACGTTGTTGAAGTATGTTGTGACATACAACAGAATCAGCGAATACCAAAGCTCTCCATAGGTGAAGTATTCTATTCAAGACAGGTTTGACTTTATAATTTGTGCATTATGATTCATTCCCAAGCACATACAAAGGAAGGGATTACTTTTTATACTTGGCTTGAAACAGAAGGACCTAAAGTATGCAACCATGTAGCCTCTGCTCTACTGGATTTCCTCAAACCTTGAGGAATCCCAGCCAGAAAATGGCCCAAATAAAATTCATTTGTTTTCGGACTCATGCAGCAGTCAAAATAAAAATACGGTGATGATCTGCATGGCAATGGCCTTTATGGAAGAAAGCAGAAAATTTAATAAACTGGTGCATTATTTCCCTATTCGTGGACACAGGTATATGCCTCCCACAGAGTCTTTGGAAGACTGGAGAAAGACTACCAAAAAAAAAGAGAACATTCTTTCACCTACCAAACATTATAAAGTGAACAGCATGGCATAGTTAAGATACCAAATAAAGATTGGGAAGCAAAGGACACTAAAAGCCCTGCGATCTAAGATGCCTTTCAAAATAACTGTTCAGTGAGTGATGGCTTATGAAAAGTCTTAAGAAGGTATTGTTATCAGCATCAGACACTTATAACGGAAGTCCCGTAGGGGTTGAGGTACAAAAATCCAGAAACTGCAGTCAGGAGGTGAGGAAAGCAACTACCTTGTAAAAGAAGAACATGGTCAGCAAGGAAAAGAAAAAGCATGTCTTAAAACTTATGAGGCATTTTAGCGTACCAGAAGGAGCAGAAGATTTTTATAAGTTACCAGATCTGGGCACACTGGCAACAAGAGGATAAAGGGTAGAAGGAGTCCCTATTTGTAATTAATTTCATTTCATTGGTGACAAAATATTTCGGCAATATCAAAATTATCATACAGGTTGGCAACCCTGGTGGAGATAGACATTTGCAGAAATTATCTTATTGTTTATCTTCTTCTAGGTACAAGGAGAATATGAGAATAAAGTAGACTTTGAGCGATAGTTAAATCTTTTACAGCTTTCAAATTCCGTTCTCTTTGCATGGTTAACATATAATAAAATGAATAACAATGTTCCATTTGACAGAAGTGTAAGTTCTCCAAAACTCATACAAATAACAAGCAATATCTCTGAAATGGTTCACTCTACAAAAAAATGTATTTAGGCATAAATTGTGTTTTAGCAAGATCTACATTTTTTGTATATTAAGATTTGGTTTATCTCTTACTGTTTACCAATTGTGCAAAAGTCATCCAGAGTAAATAGGACTTCATGGGCTATAGCCAGAAAATTCAACACAAGCATTTCATTTGCCACAAAAATATCTCAAACATATGGTATTTTAATCAAAATCATTAAAGCCATTTTAAAGAAAATCAAAATTTTCAGAGTAAAGGGTAGTTTAGGTTGGAGGAACTTCAAAATGATTCCTTGAAAGACATTAAACTTAAATACCAACTTTGTTTTTTAACCAATTTTTGACCTAGTTACACTGTCCACACGCACACACACCTTTTTCTAAAAATGCTTTCTTTTTTTTTTTTTTTTTTTTTCAATTCAGGGAGCCTCAAAACATGTATTTCCAGTGAAATCTCAACATAAAATTTTTGGGTGGAAAACAATACTTCCTCTACTTTACTATGCAAAGGGTCTGTGGTTCAAATCCCAGCTGTGACATTGAATTTTTAAGTTCCAGTTCTACCTCTCAAACATTGCCCACACGGCTTGTGTGTTTAAAAAACACCATCTGTAAGTTTGTTGGCATAAATAAATAATTACCATCTGAAGGTTATTTAATCCTGGGACATTAAGTAATTACAATAGTAAGTCACCACTGGGGTAACTGTCTTTGTGGTTTACCAGGAGAAATACGAACTGGTTTGAGAATTCAATGTCATTCTCACAGGTTGTTACAGTAACTTAATGGTTAGAGCACCAGCCTGGTAAGCAGAGGGTCTGTGGTTCAAATCCCAGCTGCGGCATTGAATTTTTAAGTTCCAGTTCTACCTCTCACTCATCTTGGTATTTAAGTTCAAGATCTTCCACGGTGAACAGACAAAGATTTTCAAGAAAATCCCACACCCCCCCCCCCTCCCCTCCAAGCTACCCATAAACATGGAAAAAGTTTCGTTATTTTTTATTTTCCTTAAAAAATGGCTCCAACAATTTTGATTAAAATAGCATAAGTTGATATTGGCATGACAAATAAAATATTTATCTTGAGTTTTCGGGGTATAATGTGTGAAATCCATTTTATTTTGAATGACTTTTGTATAAAGAGAACAAGATCTTGTCACACAATAAAATTTGTCAAATGTTCTTTTGTGGCATGAACCATTTCAGATATATTCTTTGCTATTAGATTGCATTTTCAAACACTTCAGTTCTTTTTCACATTAAATTTTGCTTTAGCGCACTATATTCTTCTTATATTTACAATGAAATGCGTAACTGAGTAACGAAGGTCTATCAATATTAATGAATAGAAGAATAAACATTTACTATTACTGCTATTGCTCTCTTCATTATCAAATTATGAACTATGACTCGAGGGGCAAAATGTTCTGGAGTTAAAATAGTCCCCCATTCGGATCTCCGGGCTGGGACTACTTCTCGAGAACGAAAACTTTATATAAATAGAAGATCTAACATCAGAATTCTACAATGGAATGCAGGTGGTCTCACCCAAACAAAAAGAATAGAATTGAATAAAATTATATTTGACTATAAAATAGATATGTCATACAAGAAGCAAATCTAACAAATGATCAACTTAAATACTTCAATTTTACTGGATTTTTACTACACCTACTACCCAAAAATAGACAGATAAGTAGTGGAATATTAGTTGGAGTCAAAAATGATATTAAATCCTCCTTTCAAATTGTTAAAGAAATGGATAACACAGATAAATCTGAGTTAATAAAGCTAAATTTTTGGGATAATAAAACACATCTTCATTTATACAGTATTTACAATCCTCCCAGGAATGAACCAGATCTCTCACTTATTGAACAATTAAATAAAACAACCATAATTGGGGATTTCAATGCCCATTCCAAAAGATGGGGTTATGAAAAAATGGATTCTACAGGGCAGATAGTGGAAGAATTTTTGAATACCACAACCTTTGAACTGATTTAAGATAAAGAAGATCCCAAAACATTCATACATTACTCTGGAGCAGGTACTAACCCAGACCTCTTGTTAGCTACAACAGATGTTGTTTCAAAAATTAAAAAACAAGTTATAGAAGACCCAAGTTCTGGTCACAGAGCAGTAATTGCTGATATAAAACTAGATAATACAAATAACAGTCAAAATCACAGAAATCTGCATTGGAACTTCAAAAAAGCAGATTGGAACAAATATAAAACTGAACTGGAACATAAATTTAAAGAACAAACAACTACATGACCACCCAGATCATATGAACAAAAATTTCTGTAAAGTCATCCTAGAAACTACAAAAAAACATATTCCTCGTGGAAGAATAAACAATTTCAAACCCTTTTGGAACCCCCAGTTAGAAGAACTGAAAAAGCAAAGGGATATAGCTAGAAATACAGCTGAACAAACAAAAAACATATCAGATACACAAATATGGAGAAAGAAATGTGCCTCACTAAAAAAAGAAATTAACACAGCTAAAAAGAATCACTTTGATAATTTCTTAGAAAAAATGGATTATAGGACAGATGGCAATAAAGCCCATAAGTTCATAAAAAATGTCAAGGACAGGAGAGAAAGCAACAGCACACCTATCATACACAACAATAAAATATTAACAAATGATGCAGCCGTAGCCGAAACATTCAATAAGTATTATGCTAATTCACATAAAGTAACAAGAAATAATAAAAAGGAACGTAAAGAATTTAAGAAAGATTTTAAACAAGAAAGAGAATTTGATCCTAACACTCAATACAATATCTTTTATCAAAATTTTAATATACAAGAACTGAACATTGCAATTAATAATCTAAAAATCAAAAAGTCTCCTGGACCAGATCACATACATCCAGAGTTCATAAAAAATCTTGGAAAAACAGCAAAACAACAACTACTAAAACTCTACAATCTATCCTGGAACACCACTGTACCTGCCGAATGGCAAAAAGCAATAGTTGTCCCACTCTTGAAGAAAGATAAAACAGCATCAGAAATAAAAAATTATAGGCCAATAGCTCTTACTAGCATAATAGCAAAAGTGATGGAAAGAATGGTGTCAAATAGGTTAAGTTGGTTTCTAGAATCCCAAAATTTAATTTCCGCATGTCAAGCTGGATTCAGAGAGTTCCACTCTACAAATGAACAAGTCTTACTTGTCAGTCAAGAAATCAAAGACTCCTTCAATAGAAAAGAAGATAATTTATCAGTTTTTATTGATTTCCAAAGTGCATATTGTGACGTACTGTAACGTTGTACTGGGGTGCACTAGAACGTAACTCTTGTTAAGTCTGTGCAACCCACTGACACGTTTTAACCCTTTAGGATACCGTGGATCTTTAAAGAAGTTACACTGGCAATTAGCAAGTCATGCTTGCCTTTATTATAAGACTTACAAAACATACAAAACTTAACACCTTGAGTTACATAGACCTTGAATGTGTCGCCACTTTACAGTGGTTAGAAAAGAATATACTTGACAATACCTTTTGTGAGATGATGGTTTTAATACATTAACATTTCGAAAATTCCTGCCATGCTGATAAAGTTTTTACTCACGTGGTAACGATTTAGTTATATAAAATGAAAAGAGAAGAAGTTTTACTCACGTGGTAACGGTTTAGTTATATAAATATGGAAAGAGAAGAAGTAAAGATAATTTAGAAAGCAAATTACTCACGTATAATCACATGATGCCTCCCTATGTATCTAGCCACCATTCTCTGCCCATGCTTCGCAGACAGTTCCTCCGTCGTTGAAATCCCAAAGTCGACTCTGTGTCTGACGTTCCCGGACCTGGCTTGACAGGGATGACTAGTTGTTGACGCGCCGCTGTTTTCGGCGGTTCCTGCAAGAGGTCGTGGAATTCTCGGTGTAGATATGCAGGTTTCCTGTTGAAGCACCATGACGCTGCTTGTTTTTAGATTTGGCGAAATTGTACTGATGGCTGTCTTTTGGATGCTAGGTAAAATAACGGCTCAATATGATTCTATATGCAGAACAAAACTGCTAAAGAAAGTAAAAAAAAAAATAGGGATACAAGGTCCAATGTTTTCATGGCTATGTCATTTCCTAACACAACGCTTCATTGCTACCAGATATGGAAGAAATATATCTAAATACAAACAAGTACACCGTGGGTTACCACAAGGCGCAGTGCTCAGCACAACACTTTTTAATATATTTATTAATGATCTACCACAACAAATACAAGAATCAGGTGTGAAGTGTGCACTATTTGCTTTTGCTGATGACTTAGTAATGTGGACTTCAAAAGCAAAAAACAGAAGTACAGAACTAGAAAAAGCCATGCAACAATCCTTAAACAACCTACAAAAGTGGACCAAAGAAAATTTAATGACTGTTAATACAACAAAATCAAACTACCAAATCTTTTTACTAAGAAAAAAACCACTAAAAATAAAACTAAATTTTGAGGGTCAACAATTACCAGAAACAAAGGAAGCAAAGTATTTAGGAGTTACATTTGATACCAAACTTACATGGACCAAACAAATAGAAAATGTAATACAAAGAGCAGAGAGGTGCCTTTCACTGTTAAAGCGTCTAACAGGAATGAAGTGGGGATGTTCCAGAGCAACTCTTAACACAACATACAATGTATACATAAAGCCATTATTTACTTACAGCAGCGAAGTTCTTGTAACAGCAAACTCAAAAAAAAATTCAAATTTTTCAAAACCAAAGTCTGAGACTAATTACAGGTGCTATCAAAACCACACCAACAGCAGCTATGGAAATACTAACCAACCAATACCTCATTGAATATGAAATAGAAAAAGCGGCTCTTATTCAACACGAAAAGTTGATCAGACTCCCATTCAATACATGGCACAAGAGAAATTTTACACATACACTGAAGACTCAGGAGAGTTTTCTTTCCAAAATTCAAAACATCAAGAATGTATGCCTTCGTAACTCAAAGGAAGACGTCATATCTAAAGTCAATTCGACACAAACATTAGACATCACATATTACTTACACCTGACAGAAGAAGTTAAGAAAAATGATACTCCAACTAGTGTTCTAAAATTATTGGCATTAGAGACAATCCATACTAGATTTCCAGAACATGAATGGCTCCATATTTATACTGATGGATCATTGATATCAAACCGAGATGGAGCAGGGGCTGGAGTCATGTGTCACCTCTTTTCCTATTACAAATCTTTAAGTTATGGAACTACAAACTTTGATGGAGAAATTGAAGCAATTTGAATGGCCCTACAAAATCTCTTGTATAGAATTTCACATTTTAATCAAGCAGTTATTCTCTCAGATTCCAGGGCAGCAATTATAGCAATTACTTCTAAGTTGTCACCAAAAAACCAAACAATTATAGAATGTTGGAAAATCCTTATCCATCTAACAGCACTTCAAAAACACCTAGTCTTCCAATGGATACCAGCTCACTGTGGACTGAGTGGTAATGAGAAAGCTGATTTTCATGCTAAAAAGGGTACCGGCAATGTGCAGAAGTCTATAGTTAATCTACCATTTTATGCAGCTAAAAGATTAGTCAACTCTGAATTCAAAAAAGTTATTGCGAAATATTACTATGAAAAATCAAAAAATAAAAGATGGAACTACCAAACATTCAAACAGTATCCTGAGTATCCTTGAAAAACAGCAGTTGCAACCTTCAGGTTGATTATAGGACATGATTGTCTGGCGAAACATTTAAACAGAATTGGGATATATTCTTCACCACTCTGCCCTCTGTGATCTGCAAGAGGAAATGGACCGAGACCACCTTCAAATATGCCCGGCCACTTCTAGTGCCCCATCCATCAGTGAAAAATATTGGAGAGCAAGAGGATTAAGGACTTCATTGTCAGAAATCCAGCATTAGCTAACAACAACAACATTTGCAAGAACAGTTAACAGAAGAATGCCATCTTCCACTTTCAGACCTTCAATCTCTAACGGCAGTATGAAGCAAGTAATGTGTGCTAGTGCATTATGATTTTCAAAGTAAGGCAAGATCAAAATATTACTTTAAACAAGTACAATTGTTCATCATTCCAGTTGAACATTCTTTGTATCTGCATATTACTGTGGGTCTCTTCTAGGAGAGAAAAGGGAATATAAACCAATTTTGAAGCTGTTCACAGAGTGGGCCCAGCTATATAGTTTAAAAACATTTAACTTTCCTCTAATGTGACCATTGGAGAATTTAATAACCATTTCCAAAAGTAATACTACCTTAAAGGCTTTTCTCTCTTTCTCTGTCCTTGTCTTCATTCTGTGACTGAGTTGAGCCTTAATAGATATACCTGTCTTTTGTACAATGTAACCTCAGTCAAACAACAGAAACCCTATTTCAAAGTGTTGGTAGCTTGATCACAAAATACAGTGCCTTGTTCAGTGGCAAATTTTACTTTTCTCTGCAGATTTAAATACTCCAGAAAGTACTTCTTAATTTCGTGAGAAATTTCTGAAATTTGACAATTTCTTTAAGTGCACAATGCTTGCAGTCTGTTTATTTTCAGAGTCATTTTCAATACATTTTCCCATAAAATACATCCATCAAGTGGAATGTTGTCACTTCTTTTTCCCTCAAACCACTCCATTTATACATTTTATAATTTATGGTGAAACATGCATATTTTTATGCCTCTTGGATGCAAAAAACACACTGCACCTCCACATTAAAAATAGAATCCTTTTGCTTCAAAATGCCAAACAATTAGGTATGAGCCATTTTGTACTTTTTTTTCCATGTTCAACATCAAAATTTATGGATTCACTTCCACATCTTCATAGTCAACTTTTCTTAAAGAGCTAAATTCTTTCACTTTAGCAGACATTGTATACATATACATACATATGTGTGTATATGTACACTGGGTGTCCTAAAGAAACACAACACTCAGTATGGGGGATTGCAAACTGATCGGTTTTCAAATATGTGTGTGTGTGTGTGTGTGTGTCTTTAATTAGTACTGGAACAAACAAGCCATTACACAATACAATATACTGAAAGTGATGCCATGCTTTTGCTTACATAGGTAATATATATACAAGTTAGGCCAAAACTGAACAGGAAGTGGTGCAATGCTTTTGTCTAATGAATGCCAATTGTCTGCTAATTCCCAAGCTTTTACCAATCTTTGGATATGAACTTAGCTGCACAAACAACCAAATCAATATACGGTAAAACTTCTTTTATGCGTTTCACTACTGTGTAAGTAGAAGAAATTTTGTAGTCCACCCAAATATTTGATGTCGAGGTTTCACTGGAAATATGTTTTGATACCCCCTGAATCCAAAACATCCTTGTGTATGTCTTGTCTGTGGACAGCATAACTCAAAAACGAAAAGTCTGTTAAAAACCAAAATTGGTATTTAAGTTTAATGTCTTTCAAGGATGCAACATAAAGATTTTGAAGAAAATGGCCCCACTCTTAACTACCCTTTATATGGATAATGTTTATTTTCTTGAAAATGGCTAACGATTTTGATTAAATTCCATATGTTTAAGATATTTGTATGACAAATGAAATGTAGATTTTCAATTTTCTGACTATAGCCTATGTAGTCCTGTTTACTCTGGATGACTTTTGAATAATTCGTAAACCGTAAGAGATAGACAAAATCTTACTATACAAAAAAATGTAGATCTTGCTGAAACACACAATTTATGGCTAAATAAGTTTTTTTGTAGAGTGAACCACTTTGGAGATATTCCATGTTATTTGTGCCAGTTTCATGAAATGGAACATTGTCGTTTAATTTTTTATATGTTAAGCATGCATAGAGAACAGGATCTCAAAGCTTTAAAAGATTTGACTATCGCTCAAAGCCTACTGTATTCTAATATTCCACTTGCACCTACAAGGAAATAAACATCAAGATAATTTGTACAAATGTTTATCTCAACTAACACGAAGAAGATATAGGAATAAGAGTTTGTAAGAATGGTTAGTACAAGAGTAGAGAAAGTCATGTGAGTGCAACACATCAGATGTTTTTTTCAGCTGTCCCAGCAAATCCTATAGCATATTATGTTAAATTATTTAATTTATGATATTCAGTTATACAATTTTTACACTAATATGATCAAGCTTACGTCTCCAAGAGCAAAATGCACCATTTATAAGTTAATGTGTCTTCCTTCTTAAAGATCTCAAATATTCGAAACAGATACTTATGACTCACACTGTACATTTCTAGGAAAACATGCCTCAGTGCCTAAGTGAGAGCGACCTTGAAGCTATTTTCAAGCAAAGTTGTGAAATACTAGACCGGACTCGGTCTGCTCTGTGCTTTAGTTGTGATTGACCTTAATAGTGAACATGAGTGACAAGGAAAGGAAATGTATTAAGATTGCTGAAAAATTACATATTTTGAATGTCTTGAAGGAAATTGGCATCATAAAAGGTACAGAAATTGCTCCATCTGCCTTAAATTCAAGTGTAGCTAAGGCACTGGAAGATAAAAAAAAGCGTGTATATGTTAGGTATTGAACAGACTTAGCAGTAATAGTAACCACTTTTTAGAGAACACCATATTTTTATGTTTTGGCGGTTACTTCAGTCTCTCACAACCCCCAGAATGTCTGGAGGACCACACCTGTCATTGGTTTACAGGACTCACGACCTGACCGGGGAATTATCAGAATAAATTCACCGATCATATCCTCTTATTACCAATCAGAGGACGTATTACATGCCATGACGGGTCAGCATGTTAGGGGTTAAGAGATTATAGAGAAATGGAGAGGTTGGATACATAAAGACTCCCTAGCCCTCAGGAACCCTAATAGCATCCGGGTTGGAAGAGAACAAGAGATGACCATGGTAAGGTCAGATAGAAAAGCTACAGTGAGGCGCAAAACACCAGTAAGTGGAAGTAATGTTCTTCTCAGCTTGGGTACCTTGTGGTGCTATCCACATATCCCCTAGACACCAGTAACTGGAAGTAATGTTCTGCTCAGCTTGGGTACCTCTTGATCACTATCCACACATCCCCTAGACACCAGTAAGTGGAAGTAATGTTCTGCTCAACTTGGGTACCTTGTGGTGCTATCCACATATCCCCTAGACACCAGTAAGTGGAAATAAAGTTCTGCTCAGCTTGGGTACATTGTGGTGCTATCCACATTTCCCCTAGACACCAGTAAGTGGAAGTAATGTTCTTCTCAGCTTGGGTACGTTGTGATCATTATCCACATATCCCCTAGACACCAGTAAGTGGAAGTAATGTTCTGCTCAGCTTGGGTACGTTGTGATCATTATCCACATATCCCCTAGACACCAGTAAGTGGAAGTAATGTTCTGCTCAGCTTGGGTACCTCGTGATCATTATCCACATATCCCCTAGACACCAGTAAGTGGAAGTAATGTTCTACTCAGCTTGGGTACCTCGTGATCACTATCCACATATCCCTTAGACACCATTCACATATCCCCTAACGGAGACCCCTGAGTATACAGATCTGGTGTAGCCTATGTGAACCTATACTAGCCTACCTCCTCAGTCTATACATATATTCAGATCTGGTGTAGCCTATGTGAGCCTATACTAGCCTATCTCCTCAGTCTATACTTATATACCGATCTGGTGTAGCCTATGTGAGCCTATACTAGCCTACCTCCTCAGTCTGTACTTATATACAGATCTGGTGTAGCCTACGTGAGCCTATACTAGCCTACCTCCTCAGTCTATACATATATTCAGATCTGGTGTAGCCTATGTGAGCCTATACTAGCCTACCTCCTCAGTCTATACATATATTCAGATCTGGTGTAGCCTATGTGAGCCTATACTAGCCTATCTCCTCAGTCTATACTTATATACCGATCTGGTGTAGCCTATGTGAGCCTATACTAGCCTACCTCCTCAGTCTGTACTTATATACAGATCTGGTGTAGCCTACGTGAGCCTATACTAGCCTACCTCCTCAGTCAATACATATATTCAGATCTGGTGTAGCCTATGTGAGCCTATACTAGCCTACCTCCTCAGTCTATACATATATTCAGATCTGGTGTAGCCTATGTGAGCCTATACTAGCCTATCTCCTCAGTCTATACTTATATACCGATCTGGTGTAGCCTATGTGAGCCTATACTAGCCTACCTCCTCAGTCTGTACTTATATACAGATCTGGTGTAGCCTATGTGAGTCTATACTAGCCTACCTCCTCAGTCTATACATATATTCAGATCTGGTGTAGCCTATGTGAGCCTATACTAGCCTATCTCCTAAGTCTATACATATATACAGATCTGGTGTACCCTATGTAAGCCTATACTAGCCTATCTCCTGAGTCTATACTTATATACCGATCTGGTGTAGGCTATGTGAGCCTACCTCCTCAGTCTATACATATATACAGATCTGGTGTAGCCTATGTAAGCCTATACTAGCCTATCTCCTGAGTCTATACTAGCCTATCTCCTGAGTCTATACTTACATACCAATCTGGTGTAGCCTATGTGAGCCTATACTAGCCTACCTCCTCAGTCTATACATATATACAGATCTGGTGTAGCCTATGTAAGCCTATACTAGCCTATCTCCTGAGTCTATACTAGCCTATCTCCTGAGTCTATACTTACATACCAATCTGGTGTAGCCTATGTGAGCCTATACTAGCCTACCTCCTCAGTCTATACTAGCCTATCTCCTGAGTCTATACTTACATACCAATCTGGTGTAGCCTATGTAAGCCTATACTAGCCTATCTCCTGAGTCTGTACTAGCCTATCTCCTGAGTCTGTACTTACATACCAATCTGGTGTAGCCTATGTGAGCCTATACTAGCCTACCTCCTCAGTCTATACATATATACAGATCTGGTGTAGCCTATGTAAGCCTATACTAGCCTATCTCTTGAGTCTATACTAGCCTATCTCCTGAGTCTATACTTACATACCAATCTGGTGTAGCCTATGTAAGCCTATACTAGCCTATCTCCTGAGTCTATACTTACATACCAATCTGGTGTAGCCTATGTGAGCCTATACTAGCCTACCTCCTGAGTCTATACTAGCCTATCTCCTGAGTCTATACTAGCCTATCTCCTGAGTCTATACTTACATACCAATCTGGTGTAGCCTGTGAGCCTATACTAGCCTACCTCCTCAGTCCATACATATATACAGATATCTGGTGTAGCCTGTGAGCCTATACTAGCCTACCTCCTCAGTCCATACATATATACAGATCTGGTGTAGCCTGTGAGCCTATACTAGCCTACCTCCTCAGTCTATACTTATACACAGATCTGGTGTAGCCTATGTGAGCCTATACTAGCCTACCTCCTCAGTCCATACATATATACAGATCTGGTGTAGCCTGTGAGCCTATACTAGCCTACCTCCTCAGTCCATACATATATACAGATCTGGTGTAGCCTGTGAGCCTATACTAGCCTACCTCCTCAGTCCATACATATATACAGATCTGGTGTAGCCTGTGAGCCTATACTAGCCTACCTCCTCAGTCCATACATATATACAGATCTGGTGTAGCCTATGTGAGCCTATACTAGCCTACCTCCTCAGTCTATACTTATATACAGATCTGGTGTAGCCTGTGAGCCTATACTAGCCTACCTCCTCAGTCTATACTTATATACAGATCTGGTGTAGCCTGTGAGCCTATACTAGCCTACCTCCTCAGTCCATACATATATACAGATCTGGTGTAGCCTATGTGAGCCTATACTAGCCTACCTCCTCAGTCTATACTTATATACAGATCTGGTGTAGCCTGTGAGCCTATACTAGCCTACCTCCTCAGTCTATACTTATATACAGATCTGGTGTAGCCTGTGAGCCTATACTAGCCTACCTCCTCAGTCCATACATATATACAGATCTGGTGTAGCCTGTGAGCCTATACTAGCCAACCTCCTCAGTCCATACATATATACAGATCTGGTGTAGCCTGTGAGCCTATACTAGCCTACCTCCTCAGTCCATACATATATACAGATCTGGTGTAGCCTATGAGCCTATACTAGCCTACCTCCTCAGTCTATACTTATATACAGATCTGGTGTAGCCTGTGAGCCTATACTAGCCTACCTCCTCAGTCCATACATATATACAGATCTGGTGTAGCCTGTGAGCCTATACTAGCCTACCTCCTCAGTCTATACATATATACAGATCTGGTGTAGCCTATGTGAGCCTATACTAGCCTATCTCCTCAGTCTATACTTATAGGATTATAGATAGATATTTTTCTTCATAGAATACATGATTAGTTCACATATAATTCCTCAATTCTGAGTAACACTTAAATCTACTCTACAATATCCCTTACATATCCTCATCTCATTTCTTTGGGTTGCTGCATTACAAAGTACCCGTAACCTCAACACCCTGGTTATCATGCTACTGGGTCCTCTTTACTTCTTCTTTTCCTCAACCCACTTTTGTTTCTAATCCTTACTTCTAATTTTCTTTAACCACCTCCTCACTATGCCTCTCACTATACCTAAATAGTTTCCTATTTCTATTAAAGTTTCTTTTGATTTCACTCTTAGTATCCTTTTGCCAATAATTTTGTTTGGTAGTCTGAACCAATTATTTTTTTGTACTTTCCCTCTCAAATTCTTTGTTTTTTCGTATTCCAGAATTAAATTCCAACAATTGTTTACTTTTTTACTACACAATAAACATTTTCCTTGAATTTCCCCTTCCCCATAACCTTTCAGCTTCACCACCCCGGACCTAGGCCAAGCATAGCCCTCTCTTGCAGATTTGTTACATACATCAACATAAATTTCTCTTTCCCATGACCTTTTAATCTCTATGTATGTGCGCAATGAACTTTTTTAATTAAAACTACCCATTATTTCCTGTCTCTCCATGTCCTCAATTCTCATTTTAACTCTTTTCCAACATCCTTTCTCAAGTACCAGTCCATCTCTCTATATATCCCCACACCCTATTTCATTTAAAACTCTTTCTAGGCGCTTATACCAAGTATCTTTTTTATAAAGCTTTTGCTGAGCCTCCAAACATTGTTTCACTATATTTTTATCTAATTCCTTAATCCTCACCTAGTATTTCACTACTCTTTCCATGATTTTTGCTTTACTACAATCTCGCTAACTCCATTTGGGCAACCCCATTTGGTGAGGTTCTCGGTAGCTCCAATATTAACTTGCAGGAGCTTCTGTTCACCTTATTTACATGTTCCCAACCACCCTCTAAGCCCCAAATCTCTGCACCACATAGCATTCTTGTCTCAACTACTGCTCCATATATTCTTTCTAACCATTTCACTTGCAGCTCTGGTGTTTTGTCCAAACATGCTCTAATAGCTTTCATTGCCCCTTTTCCTTTGGCTAACACTTGTTTCTTTTGTTTCCCCCATCTACAATTACTGCTTAACCTTCCTCCCAAATAATCAAAGTTTCTGACTACCTCGATTTCTTTTCCTTTCCAACTCCACTTTTCTTCTTTTCTCAGCTTATTGCCCTTTTTAAAAACCATTATTTTTGTTTTGCTTGTATTAACCCTAAGACACCCCTTGATACAGAACCTTTCTGTTGCCCCAATTACTTTGTTTAGTCCGACCGTGGTTATTGACCCTGCAACCAGATCATCTGCAAATAGTAACCCTGGTATTTCCTCATTACTAATTATTGGGGGGAGACCATTTTCCAACTTAATTTCCTCTAAAATATCATCAATAAACAAATTAAATAATATCGGGCTTAACTTAGATCCTTGCCTTAAACCTATACAATTTTTAATTTCCTTCGTCATTACATTATTGCCGAACCTAACACAAAAGTCGTTTTTCTCATATATTCTTTGAATTGTTCTTAAGCACTTCTTACTCATTCCTTTCATACTCAATTTAGACCATAAAGCCTTCCTATTTATTGTATCAAAAGCTTTTTCGAAGTCCACAAATAACATGTAGAATCTTCCCCTTTTGTTTGCTAAGTATTTATTTACCATTGAGATTCTTACAAAGATATTATCTATTACTCTCTTATTTTTCCTGAAACCCGTCTGTAGCTCAGATACTTTCCCCTCCTCCTCTGCCCAGCTTTGTACTCTGTCAGCCAAGACCCCTGTAAACACTTCACCTAACACTGACAATAAGCTAATCCCCCTGTAGTTAGCTGGGTTATTCACCTCCCCTTTATTCTTAAAAATTGGCACCACTATTGCTATTCTCCAACTCTTAGGTACTATACCCCCATCAAAAATTGCATTTAGTATCTTGACCAGCAGTTTCAATTGGTTTTCGTTTAAACACCAAGCTTTCCAGAACTCCCCTGGTATCCCAACATTACCTCAGGCTTTTCCCTTTTTTAATCTTTTAATTTGTTCCTTTACTTCCTCTACTTCTATCTGCTTATCTAATTGCTCAACATAAATAGTATTTTCCATCACCCATATTGTATGTTTAAGCTGCTGTTCCCCTCCAATCAAGTTTCTAAAATATTTGAACCATTCTTCTGCACTTATATTATTTTTTCTTGCTTTAACCTTATACATTCTTTTTACCATAGCCCATATTGTCTTATTATCCTTTGCTATTGCTGCCTCATATACCTTTTTACTCCCAGTAAATTTCTGTATCCCCACCTTGCAATCAAAAACTCCTCCTTTTCCTTCTGCCCTTCTTCGTGCCTCCACCTTTTCAATTCCCCTAAGACTCTTCGTTTTTCCCTCTTACATTCCTCATCAAACCATCCCTTCTGATTGCTATCCATACCATCTTTCACTTTCATTCTATACTTATATACTGATCTGGTGTAGCCTATACTAGCCTATCTCCTCAGTCTATACTTATATGCCGATCTGGTGTAGCCTATGTGAGCCTATACTAGCCTATCTCCTCAGTCTATACTTATATGCAGATCTGGTGTAGTCTATGTGAGCCTATACTAGCCTACCTACTCGTCTATACTTACATACAGATCTGCTGTAGCCTATACTAGCCTATCTCCTCAGTCTATACTTATATACTGATCTGCTGTAGGCTATACTAGCCTACCTCCTCAGTCTATATTTATATATCGAACTGGTGTAGCCTATACAAGCCTACCTCCTCAGTCTATACTTATATACCGATCTGGTGTAGCCTATGTGAGCCGTCGGTCTGGGTGGCTCAGTTGGTTAGACTCTGGCCTAGTGATCCCAAGGTCGCGGGTTCAAACCAAGCCCAGACCAATGGTTTTTAAGTCTGCTTAAAAACGACAGCTCCATGTCAGTAGATTTACTGACAAATAAAACAACTCCTGCGGGACAAAATTCCGGCACACCGGCGACGCTGATGTGATCCTGGCAATTGACAGCGTCGTTAAACAACAAAATAATTTTTTTTCCTATGTGAGCCTATACTAGCCTATCTCCTCAGTCTATACTTACATACAGATCTGGTGTAGCCTATGTGAGCCTATACTAGCCAATCTCCTCAGTCTATACTTATATGCCGACCTGGTGTAGCCTATGTGAGCCTATACTAGCCTACCTCCTCAGTCTATACATATACTGATCTGGTGTAGGTTATACTAGCCTATCTCCTCAGTCTATACTTACATACCGATCTGGTGTAGCCTATGTGAGCCTATCTCCTCAGTCTATACTTATATACTGATCTACTGTAGCCTATACTAGCCGATCTCCTCAGTCTATACTTATATACAGATCTGGTGTAGCCTATGTGAGCCTACACTAGCCTATCTCCTCAGTCTATACATGTCTACCGATCTGGTGTAGCCTATACTAGCCTATCTCTTCAGTCCATACTTATATACAGATCTGGTGTAGCCTATGTGAGCCTATACTAGCCTATCTCCTCAGTCTATACTTACATACAGATCTGGTGTAGCCTATACTAGCCTATCTCTTCAGTCTATACTTATATACAGATCTGGTGTAGCCTATACTAGCCTATCTCCTCAGTCTATACTTATATACAGATCTGGTGTAGCCTATGTGAGCCTATACTAGCCTATCTCCTCAGTCTATACTTATATACCGATCTGGTGTAGCCTATACTAGCCTATCTCCTCAGTCTATACATGTATACCGATCTGGTGTAGCCTATACTAGCCTATCTCTTTAGTCTATACTTATATACAGATCTGGTGTAGCCTATGTAAGCCTAAACTAGCCTACCTCCTCAGTCTATACATATATACTGATCTGGTGTAGCCTGTGGGCCTATAGGGACCTATATCTTCAGTCTATACTTATATACACATCTGATGTAGCCTATGTGAGCCTATACTAGCTTATCTCCTCAGTCTATACTTGTATACCGATCTGGTGTAGCCTATACTAGCCTATCTCCTCAGTCTATACTTATATACTGATCTGCTGTAAGCTATACTAGCCTATCTCCTCAGTCTATACTTACATACAGATCTGGTGTAGCCTATACTAGCCTATCTCCTCTGTCTATACTTATATGCCTATCTGGTGTAGCCTATGTGAGCCTAAACTAGCCTACCTCCTCAGTCTATACATATATACTGATCTGGTGTAGCCTGTGGGCCTATAGTGACCTATATCTTCAGTCTATACTTATATACACATCTGATGTAGCCTATGTGAGCCTATACTAGCTTATCTCCTCAGGCTATACTTGTATACCGATCTGGTGTAGCCTATACAAGCCTATCTCCTCAGTCTGTACTTGTATACCGATCTGGTGTAGCCTATACTAGCCTATCTCCTCAGTCTATACTTATATACAGATCTGGTGTAGCCTATACTAGGCTATCTCCCCAGTCTATACTTGTATACCGATCTGGTGTAGCCAATACTAGCGTATCTCCTCAGTCTATACTTATATACACATCTGATGTAGCCTATGTGAGCCTATACTAGCCTATCTCCTCAGTCAATACTTATATACTGATCTGCTGTAGCCTATACTAGCCTATCTCCTCAGTCTATACTTGTATGCCGTTCTGGTCAAGCCTAGGTGAGCCTATACTAGCCTATCTCCTCAGTCTATACTTATATGCCGATCTGGTGTAGCTTATGTGAGCCTATACTAACTAGCCTACCTCCTCAGTCTATACATATATACTGATCTGGTGTAGCCTCTGTGAGGGTATACTAGCCTATCTCCTCAGTCTATTCTTACATACAGTTCTGGTGTAGTCTATGTGAGCCTATACTAGCCTATCTCCTCAGTCTATACTTATATACTGATCTGGTGTGGCCTTTACTAGCCTACCTGCTCAGTCTATACATATATACAGATCTGGTGTAGCCTATACTAGCCTAACTCCTCAGTCTATACTTGTATACCGTTCTGGTGTAGCCTATACTAGCCTATCTCCTCAGTCTATACTTACATACCAATCTGGTATAGCCTATACTAGCCTACTCCTCAGTCTATACTTATATACAGATCTGGTGTAGCCTGTGAGCCTATACTAGCCTACCTCCTCAGTCCATACATATATACAGATCTGGTGTAGCCTGTGAGCCTATACTAGCCTACCTCCTCAGTCTATACATATATACAGATCTGGTGTAGCCTATGTGAGCCTATACTAGCCTACCTCCTCAGTCTATACTTATATACAGATCTGGTGTAGCCTGTGAGCCTATACTAGCCTACCTCCTCAGTCCATACATATATACAGATCTGGTGTAGCCTGTGAGCCTATACTAGCCTACCTCCTCAGTCCATACATATATACAGATCTGGTGTAGCCTGTGAGCCTATACTAGCCTACCTCCTCAGTCCATACATATATACAGATCTGGTGTAGCCTGTGAGCCTATACTAGCCTACCTCCTCAGTCCATACATATATACAGATCTGGTGTAGCCTGTGAGCGTATACTAGCCTACCTCCTCAGTCTATACATATATACAGATCTGGTGTAGCCTATGTGAGCCTATACTAGCCTACCTCCTCAGTCTATACTTATATACAGATCTGGTGTAGCCTGTGAGCCTATACTAGCCTACCTCCTCAGTCCATACATATATACAGATCTGGTGTAGCCTGTGAGCCTATACTAGCCTACCTCCTCAGTCCATACATATATACAGATCTGGTGTAGCCTGTGAGCCTATACTAGCCTACCTCCTCAGTCCATACATATATACAGATCTGGTGTAGCCTGTGAGCCTATACTAGCCAACCTCCTCAGTCCATACATATATACAGATCTGGTGTAGCCTGTGAGCCTATACTAGCCTACCTCCTCAGTCCATACATATATACAGATCTGGTGTAGCCTATGAGCCTATACTAGCCTACCTCCTCAGTCTATACTTATATACAGATCTGGTGTAGCCTGTGAGCCTATACTAGCCTACCTCCTAAGTCCATACATATATACAGATCTGGTGTAGCCTGTGAGCCTATACTAGCCTACCTCCTCAGTCTATACATATATACAGATCTGGTGTAGCCTATGTGAGCCTATACTAGCCTATCTCCTCAGTCTATACTTATAGGATTATAGATAGATATTTTTCTTCATAGAATACATGATTAGTTCACATATAATTCCTCAATTCTGAGTAACACTTAAATCTACTCTACAATATCCCTTACATATCCTCATCTCATTTCTTTGGGTTGCTGCATTACAAAGTACCCGTAACCTCAACACCCTGGTTATCATGCTACTGGGTCCTCTTTACTTCTTCTTTTCCTCAACCCACTTTTGTTTCTAATCCTTACTTCTAATTTTCTTTAACCACCTCCTCACTATGCCTCTCACTATACCTAAATAGTTTCCTATTTCTATTAAAGTTTCTTTTGATTTCACTCTTAGTATCCTTTTGCCAATAATTTTGTTTGGTAGTCTGAACCAATTATTTTTTTGTACTTTCCCTCTCAAATTCTTTGTTTTTTCGTATTCCAGAATTAAATTCCAACAATTGTTTACTTTTTTACTACACAATAAACATTTTCCTTGAATTTCCCCTTCCCCATAACCTTTCAGCTTCACCACCCCGGACCTAGGCCAAGCATAGCCCTCTCTTGCAGATTTGTTACATACATCAACATAAATTTCTCTTTCCCATGACCTTTTAATCTCTATGTATGTGCGCAATGAACTTTTTTAATTAAAACTACCCATTATTTCCTGTCTCTCCATGTCCTCAATTCTCATTTTAACTCTTTTCCAACATCCTTTCTCAAGTACCAGTCCATCTCTCTATATATCCCCACACCCTATTTCATTTAAAACTCTTTCTAGGCGCTTATACCAAGTATCTTTTTTATAAAGCTTTTGCTGAGCCTCCAAACATTGTTTCACTATATTTTTATCTAATTCCTTAATCCTCACCTAGTATTTCACTACTCTTTCCATGATTTTTGCTTTACTACAATCTCGCTAACTCCATTTGGGCAACCCCATTTGGTGAGGTTCTCGGTAGCTCCAATATTAACTTGCAGGAGCTTCTGTTCACCTTATTTACATGTTCCCAACCACCCTCTAAGCCCCAAATCTCTGCACCACATAGCATTCTTGTCTCAACTACTGCTCCATATATTCTTTCTAACCATTTCACTTGCAGCTCTGGTGTTTTGTCCAAACATGCTCTAATAGCTTTCATTGCCCCTTTTCCTTTGGCTAACACTTGTTTCTTTTGTTTCCCCCATCTACAATTACTGCTTAACCTTCCTCCCAAATAATCAAAGTTTCTGACTACCTCGATTTCTTTTCCTTTCCAACTCCACTTTTCTTCTTTTCTCAGCTTATTGCCCTTTTTAAAAACCATTATTTTTGTTTTGCTTGTATTAACCCTAAGACACCCCTTGATACAGAACCTTTCTGTTGCCCCAATTACTTTGTTTAGTCCGACCGTGGTTATTGACCCTGCAACCAGATCATCTGCAAATAGTAACCCTGGTATTTCCTCATTACTAATTATTGGGGGGAGACCATTTTCCAACTTAATTTCCTCTAAAATATCATCAATAAACAAATTAAATAATATCGGGCTTAACTTAGATCCTTGCCTTAAACCTATACAATTTTTAATTTCCTTCGTCATTACATTATTGCCGAACCTAACACAAAAGTCGTTTTTCTCATATATTCTTTGAATTGTTCTTAAGCACTTCTTACTCATTCCTTTCATACTCAATTTAGACCATAAAGCCTTCCTATTTATTGTATCAAAAGCTTTTTCGAAGTCCACAAATAACATGTAGAATCTTCCCCTTTTGTTTGCTAAGTATTTATTTACCATTGAGATTCTTACAAAGATATTATCTATTACTCTCTTATTTTTCCTGAAACCCGTCTGTAGCTCAGATACTTTCCCCTCCTCCTCTGCCCAGCTTTGTACTCTGTCAGCCAAGACCCCTGTAAACACTTCACCTAACACTGACAATAAGCTAATCCCCCTGTAGTTAGCTGGGTTATTCACCTCCCCTTTATTCTTAAAAATTGGCACCACTATTGCTATTCTCCAACTCTTAGGTACTATACCCCCATCAAAAATTGCATTTAGTATCTTGACCAGCAGTTTCAATTGGTTTTCGTTTAAACACCAAGCTTTCCAGAACTCCCCTGGTATCCCAACATTACCTCAGGCTTTTCCCTTTTTTAATCTTTTAATTTGTTCCTTTACTTCCTCTACTTCTATCTGCTTATCTAATTGCTCAACATAAATAGTATTTTCCATCACCCATATTGTATGTTTAAGCTGCTGTTCCCCTCCAATCAAGTTTCTAAAATATTTGAACCATTCTTCTGCACTTATATTATTTTTTCTTGCTTTAACCTTATACATTCTTTTTACCATAGCCCATATTGTCTTATTATCCTTTGCTATTGCTGCCTCATATACCTTTTTACTCCCAGTAAATTTCTGTATCCCCACCTTGCAATCAAAAACTCCTCCTTTTCCTTCTGCCCTTCTTCGTGCCTCCACCTTTTCAATTCCCCTAAGACTCTTCGTTTTTCCCTCTTACATTCCTCATCAAACCATCCCTTCTGATTGCTATCCATACCATCTTTCACTTTCATTCTATACTTATATACTGATCTGGTGTAGCCTATACTAGCCTATCTCCTCAGTCTATACTTATATGCCGATCTGGTGTAGCCTATGTGAGCCTATACTAGCCTATCTCCTCAGTCTATACTTATATGCCGATCTGGTGTAGTCTATGTGAGCCTATACTAGCCTACCTACTCGTCTATACTTACATACAGATCTGCTGTAGCCTATACTAGCCTATCTCCTCAGTCTATACTTATATACTGATCTGCTGTAGGCTATACTAGCCTACCTCCTCAGTCTATATTTATATATCGAACTGGTGTAGCCTATACAAGCCTACCTCCTCAGTCTATACTTATATACCGATCTGGTGTAGCCAATGTGAGCCGTCGGTCTGGGTGGCTCAGTTGGTTAGACTCTGGCCTAGTGATCCCAAGGTCGCGGGTTCAAACCAAGCCCAGACCAATGGTTTTTAAGTCTGCTTAAAAACGACAGCTCCATGTCAGTAGATTTACTGACAAATAAAACAACTCCTGCGGGACAAAATTCCGGCACACCGGCGACGCTGATGTGATCCTGGCAATTGACAGCGTCGTTAAACAACAAAATAATTTTTTTTCCTATGTGAGCCTATACTAGCCTATCTCCTCAGTCTATACTTACATACAGATCTGGTGTAGCCTATGTGAGCCTATACTAGCCAATCTCCTCAGTCTATACTTATATGCCGACCTGGTGTAGCCTATGTGAGCCTATACTAGCCTACCTCCTCAGTCTATACATATACTGATCTGGTGTAGGTTATACTAGCCTATCTCCTCAGTCTATACTTACATACCGATCTGGTGTAGCCTATGTGAGCCTATCTCCTCAGTCTATACTTATATACTGATCTACTGTAGCCTATACTAGCCGATCTCCTCAGTCTATACTTATATACAGATCTGGTGTAGCCTATGTGAGCCTACACTAGCCTATCTCCTCAGTCTATACATGTATACCGATCTGGTGTAGCCTATACTAGCCTATCTCTTCAGTCCATACTTATATACAGATCTGGTGTAGCCTATGTGAGCCTATACTAGCCTATCTCCTCAGTCTATACTTACATACAGATCTGGTGTAGCCTATACTAGCCTATCTCTTCAGTCTATACTTATATACAGATCTGGTGTAGCCTATACTAGCCTATCTCCTCAGTCTATACTTATATACAGATCTGGTGTAGCCTATGTGAGCCTATACTAGCCTATCTCCTCAGTCTATACTTATATACCGATCTGGTGTAGCCTATACTAGCCTATCTCCTCAGTCTATACATGTATACCGATCTGGTGTAGCCTATACTAGCCTATCTCTTTAGTCTATACTTATATACAGATCTGGTGTAGCCTATGTAAGCCTAAACTAGCCTACCTCCTCAGTCTATACATATATACTGATCTGGTGTAGCCTGTGGGCCTATAGGGACCTATATCTTCAGTCTATACTTATATACACATCTGATGTAGCCTATGTGAGCCTATACTAGCTTATCTCCTCAGTCTATACTTGTATACCGATCTGGTGTAGCCTATACTAGCCTATCTCCTCAGTCTATACTTATATACTGATCTGCTGTAAGCTATACTAGCCTATCTCCTCAGTCTATACTTACATACAGATCTGGTGTAGCCTATACTAGCCTATCTCCTCTGTCTATACTTATATGCCTATCTGGTGTAGCCTATGTGAGCCTAAACTAGCCTACCTCCTCAGTCTATACATATATACTGATCTGGTGTAGCCTGTGGGCCTATAGTGACCTATATCTTCAGTCTATACTTATATACACATCTGATGTAGCCTATGTGAGCCTATACTAGCTTATCTCCTCAGGCTATACTTGTATACCGATCTGGTGTAGCCTATACAAGCCTATCTCCTCAGTCTGTACTTGTATACCGATCTGGTGTAGCCTATACTAGCCTATCTCCTCAGTCTATACTTATATACAGATCTGGTGTAGCCTATACTAGGCTATCTCCCCAGTCTATACTTGTATACCGATCTGGTGTAGCCAATACTAGCGTATCTCCTCAGTCTATACTTATATACACATCTGATGTAGCCTATGTGAGCCTATACTAGCCTATCTCCTCAGTCAATACTTATATACTGATCTGCTGTAGCCTATACTAGCCTATCTCCTCAGTCTATACTTGTATGCCGTTCTGGTCAAGCCTAGGTGAGCCTATACTAGCCTATCTCCTCAGTCTATACTTATATGCCGATCTGGTGTAGCTTATGTGAGCCTATACTAACTAGCCTACCTCCTCAGTCTATACATATATACTGATCTGGTGTAGCCTCTGTGAGGGTATACTAGCCTATCTCCTCAGTCTATTCTTACATACAGTTCTGGTGTAGTCTATGTGAGCCTATACTAGCCTATCTCCTCAGTCTATACTTATATACTGATCTGGTGTGGCCTTTACTAGCCTACCTGCTCAGTCTATACATATATACAGATCTGGTGTAGCCTATACTAGCCTAACTCCTCAGTCTATACTTGTATACCGTTCTGGTGTAGCCTATACTAGCCTATCTCCTCAGTCTATACTTACATACCAATCTGGTATAGCCTATACTAGCCTACTCCTCAGTCTATACTTATATACAGATCTGGTGTAGCCTGTGAGCCTATACTAGCCTACCTCCTCAGTCCATACATATATACAGATCTGGTGTAGCCTGTGAGCCTATACTAGCCTACCTCCTCAGTCTATACATATATACAGATCTGGTGTAGCCTATGTGAGCCTATACTAGCCTACCTCCTCAGTCTATACTTATATACAGATCTGGTGTAGCCTGTGAGCCTATACTAGCCTACCTCCTCAGTCCATACATATATACAGATCTGGTGTAGCCTGTGAGCCTATACTAGCCTACCTCCTCAGTCCATACATATATACAGATCTGGTGTAGCCTGTGAGCCTATACTAGCCTACCTCCTCAGTCCATACATATATACAGATCTGGTGTAGCCTGTGAGCCTATACTAGCCTACCTCCTCAGTCCATACATATATACAGATCTGGTGTAGCCTGTGAGCGTATACTAGCCTACCTCCTCAGTCTATACATATATACAGATCTGGTGTAGCCTATGTGAGCCTATACTAGCCTACCTCCTCAGTCTATACTTATATACAGATCTGGTGTAGCCTGTGAGCCTATACTAGCCTACCTCCTCAGTCCATACATATATACAGATCTGGTGTAGCCTGTGAGCCTATACTAGCCTACCTCCTCAGTCCATACATATATACAGATCTGGTGTAGCCTGTGAGCCTATACTAGCCTACCTCCTCAGTCCATACATATATACAGATCTGGTGTAGCCTGTGAGCCTATACTAGCCAACCTCCTCAGTCCATACATATATACAGATCTGGTGTAGCCTGTGAGCCTATACTAGCCTACCTCCTCAGTCCATACATATATACAGATCTGGTGTAGCCTATGAGCCTATACTAGCCTACCTCCTCAGTCTATACTTATATACAGATCTGGTGTAGCCTGTGAGCCTATACTAGCCTACCTCCTAAGTCCATACATATATACAGATCTGGTGTAGCCTGTGAGCCTATACTAGCCTACCTCCTCAGTCTATACATATATACAGATCTGGTGTAGCCTATGTGAGCCTATACTAGCCTATCTCCTCAGTCTATACTTATAGGATTATAGATAGATATTTTTCTTCATAGAATACATGATTAGTTCACATATAATTCCTCAATTCTGAGTAACACTTAAATCTACTCTACAATATCCCTTACATATCCTCATCTCATTTCTTTGGGTTGCTGCATTACAAAGTACCCGTAACCTCAACACCCTGGTTATCATGCTACTGGGTCCTCTTTACTTCTTCTTTTCCTCAACCCACTTTTGTTTCTAATCCTTACTTCTAATTTTCTTTAACCACCTCCTCACTATGCCTCTCACTATACCTAAATAGTTTCCTATTTCTATTAAAGTTTCTTTTGATTTCACTCTTAGTATCCTTTTGCCAATAATTTTGTTTGGTAGTCTGAACCAATTATTTTTTTGTACTTTCCCTCTCAAATTCTTTGTTTTTTCGTATTCCAGAATTAAATTCCAACAATTGTTTACTTTTTTACTACACAATAAACATTTTCCTTGAATTTCCCCTTCCCCATAACCTTTCAGCTTCACCACCCCGGACCTAGGCCAAGCATAGCCCTCTCTTGCAGATTTGTTACATACATCAACATAAATTTCTCTTTCCCATGACCTTTTAATCTCTATGTATGTGCGCAATGAACTTTTTTAATTAAAACTACCCATTATTTCCTGTCTCTCCATGTCCTCAATTCTCATTTTAACTCTTTTCCAACATCCTTTCTCAAGTACCAGTCCATCTCTCTATATATCCCCACACCCTATTTCATTTAAAACTCTTTCTAGGCGCTTATACCAAGTATCTTTTTTATAAAGCTTTTGCTGAGCCTCCAAACATTGTTTCACTATATTTTTATCTAATTCCTTAATCCTCACCTAGTATTTCACTACTCTTTCCATGATTTTTGCTTTACTACAATCTCGCTAACTCCATTTGGGCAACCCCATTTGGTGAGGTTCTCGGTAGCCCCAATATTAACTTGCAGGAGCTTCTGTTCACCTTATTTACATGTTCCCAACCACCCTCTAAGCCCCAAATCTCTGCACCACATAGCATTCTTGTCTCAACTACTGCTCCATATATTCTTTCTAACCATTTCACTTGCAGCTCTGGTGTTTTGTCCAAGCATGCTCTAATAGCTTTCATTGCCCCTTTTCCTTTGGCTAACACTTGTTTCTTTTGTTTCCCCCATCTACAATTACTGCTTAACCTTCCTCCCAAATAATCAAAGTTTCTGACTACCTCGATTTCTTTTCCTTTCCAACTCCACTTTTCTTCTTTTCTCAGCTTATTGCCCTTTTTAAAAACCATTATTTTTGTTTTGCTTGTATTAACCCTAAGACACCCCTTGATACAGAACCTTTCTGTTGCCCCAATTACTTTGTTTAGTCCGACCGTGGTTATTGACCCTGCAACCAGATAATCTGCAAATAGTAACCCTGGTATTTCCTCATTACTAATTATTGGGGGGAGACCATTTTCCAACTTAATTTCCTCTAAAATATCATCAATAAACAAATTAAATAATATCGGGCTTAACTTAGATCCTTGCCTTAAACCTATACAATTTTTAATTTCCTTCGTCATTACATTATTGCCGAACCTAACACAAAAGTCGTTTTTCTCATATATTCTTTGAATTGTTCTTAAGCACTTCTTACTCATTCCTTTCATACTCAATTTAGACCATAAAGCCTTCCTATTTATTGTATCAAAAGCTTTTTCGAAGTCCACAAATAACATGTAGAATCTTCCCCTTTTGTTTGCTAAGTATTTATTTACCATTGAGATTCTTACAAAGATATTATCTATTACTCTCTTATTTTTCCTGAAACCCGTCTGTAGCTCAGATACTTTCCCCTCCTCCTCTGCCCAGCTTTGTACTCTGTCAGCCAAGACCCCTGTAAACACTTCACCTAACACTGACAATAAGCTAATCCCCCTGTAGTTAGCTGGGTTATTCACCTCCCCTTTATTCTTAAAAATTGGCACCACTATTGCTATTCTCCAACTCTTAGGTACTATACCCCCATCAAAAATTGCATTTAGTATCTTGACCAGCAGTTTCAATTGGTTTTCGTTTAAACACCAAGCTTTCCAGAACTCCCCTGGTATCCCAACATTACCTCAGGCTTTTCCCTTTTTTAATCTTTTAATTTGTTCCTTTACTTCCTCTACTTCTATCTGCTTATCTAATTGCTCAACATAAATAGTATTTTCCATCACCCATATTGTATGTTTAAGCTGCTGTTCCCCTCCAATCAAGTTTCTAAAATATTTGAACCATTCTTCTGCACTTATATTATTTTTTCTTGCTTTAACCTTATACATTCTTTTTACCATAGCCCATATTGTCTTATTATCCTTTGCTATTGCTGCCTCATATACCTTTTTACTCATTTTCCCTGCCCATTCTCTCCTTTTTACTCCCAGTAAATTTCTGTATCCCCACCTTGCAATCAAAAACTCCTCCTTTTCCTTCTGCCCTTCTTCGTGCCTCCACCTTTTCAATTCCCCTAAGACTCTTCGTTTTTCCCTCTTACATTCCTCATCAAACCATCCCTTCTGATTGCTATCCATACCATCTTTCACTTTCATTCTATACTTATATACTGATCTGATGTAGCCTATACTAGCCTATCTCCTCAGTCTATACTTATATGCCGATCTGGTGTAGCCTATGTGAGCCTATACTAGCCTATCTCCTCAGTCTATACTTATATGCCGATCTGGTGTAGTCTATGTGAGCCTATACTAGCCTACCTACTCGTCTATACTTACATACAGATCTGCTGTAGCCTATACTAGCCTATCTCCTCAGTCTATACTTATATACTGATCTGCTGTAGGCTATACTAGCCTACCTCCTCAGTCTATACTTATATATCGAACTGGTGTAGCCTATACAAGCCTACCTCCTCAGTCTATACTTATATACCGATCTGGTGTAGCCTATGTGAGCCGTCGGTCTGGGTGGCTCAGTTGGTTAGACGCTGGCCTAGTGATCCCAAGGTCGCGGGTTCAAACCAAGCCCAGACCAATGGTTTTTAAGTCTGCTTAAAAATGACAGCTCCATGTCAGTAGATTTACTGACAAATAAAACAACTCCTGCGGGACAAAATTCCGGCACACCGGCGACGCTGATGTGATCCTGGCAATTGACAGCGTCGTTAAACAACAAAATAATTTTTTTTCCTATGTGAGCCTATACTAGCCTATCTCCTCAGTCTATACTTACATACAGATCTGGTGTAGCCTATGTGAGCCTATACTAGCCAATCTCCTCAGTCTATACTTATATGCCGACCTGGTGTAGCCTATGTGAGCCTATACTAGCCTACCTCCTCAGTCTATACATATACTGATCTGGTGTAGGTTATACTAGCCTATCTCCTCAGTCTATACTTACATACCGATCTGGTGTAGCCTATGTGAGCCTATCTCCTCAGTCTATACTTATATACTGATCTACTGTAGCCTATACTAGCCGATCTCCTCAGTCTATACATGTATACCGATCTGGTGTAGCCTATACTAGCCTATCTCTTCAGTCCATACTTATATACAGATCTGGTGTAGCCTATGTGAGCCTATACTAGCCTATCTCCTCAGTCTATACTTACATACAGATCTGGTGTAGCCTATACTAGCCTATCTCTTCAGTCTATACTTATATACAGATCTGGTGTAGCCTATACTAGCCTATCTCCTCAGTCTATACTTATATACAGATCTGGTGTAGCCTATGTGAGCCTATACTAGCCTATCTCCTCAGTCTATACTTATATACCGATCTGGTGTAGCCTATACTAGCCTATCTCCTCAGTCTATACATGTATACCGATCTGGTGTAGCCTATACTAGCCTATCTCTTCAGTCCATACTTATATACAGATCTGGTGTAGCCTATGTGAGCCTATACTAGCCTATCTCCTCAGTCTATACTTACATACAGATCTGGTGTAGCCTATACTAGCCTATCTCTTCAGTCTATACTTATATACAGATCTGGTGTAGCCTATACTAGCCTATCTCCTCAGTCTATACTTATATACAGATCTGGTGTAGCCTATGTGAGCCTATACTAGCCTATCTCCTCAGTCTATACTTATATACCGATCTGGTGTAGCCTATACTAGCCTATCTCCTCAGTCTATACATGTATACCGATCTGGTGTAGCCTATACTAGCCTATCTCTTTAGTCTATACTTATATACAGATCTGCTGTAGCCTATGTAAGCCTAAACTAGCCTACCTCCTCAGTCTATACATATATACTGATCTGGTGTAGCCTGTGGGCCTATAGGGACCTATATCTTCAGTCTATACTTATATACACATCTGATGTAGCCTATGTGAGCCTATACTAGCTTATCTCCTCAGGCTATACTTGTATACCGATCTGGTGTAGCCTATACAAGCCTATCTCCTCAGTCTATACTTATATACTGATCTGCTGTAAGCTATACTAGCCTATCTCCTCAGTCTATACTTACATACAGATCTGGTGTAGCCTATACTAGCCTATCTCCTCTGTCTATACTTATATGCCTATCTGGTGTAGCCTATGTGAGCCTAAACTAGCCTACCTCCTCAGTCTATACATATATACTGATCTGGTGTAGCCTGTGGGCCTATAGTGACCTATATCTTCAGTCTATACTTATATACACATCTGATGTAGCCTATGTGAGCCTATACTAGCTTATCTCCTCAGGCTATACTTGTATACCGATCTGGTGTAGCCTATACAAGCCTATCTCCTCAGTCTGTACTTGTATACCGATCTGGTGTAGCCTATACTAGCCTATCTCCTCAGTCTATACTTATATACAGATCTGGTGTAGCCTATACTAGGCTATCTCCCCAGTCTATACTTGTATACCGATCTGGTGTAGCCAATACTAGCGTATCTCCTCAGTCTATACTTATATACGCATCTGATGTAGCCTATGTGAGCCTATACTAGCCTATCTCCTCAGTCAATACTTATATACTGATCTGCTGTAGCCTATACTAGCCTATCTCCGCAGTCTATACTTGTATGCCGTTCTGGTCAAGCCTAGGTGAGCCTATACTAGCCTATCTCCTCAGTCTATACTTATATGCCGATCTGGTGTAGCCTATGTGAGCCTATACTAACTAGCCTACCTCCTCAGTCTATACATATATACTGATCTGGTGTAGCCTCTGTGAGGGTATACTAGCCTATCTCCTCAGTCTATTCTTACATACAGTTCTGGTGTAGTCTATGTGAGCCTATACTAGCCTATCTCCTCAGTCTATACTTATATACTGATCTGGTGTGGCCTTTACTAGCCTACCTGCTCAGTCTATACATATATACAGATCTGGTGTAGCCTATACTAGCCTAACTCCTCAGTCTATACTTGTATACCGTTCTGGTGTAGCCTATACTAGCCTATCTCCTCAGTCTATACTTACATACCAATCTGGTATAGCCTATACTAGCCTATCTCCTCAGTCTATATTTATATGCCGTTCTGGTCAAGTCTAGGTGAGCCTATACTAGCCTATCTCCTCAGTCTATACTTATATGCCGATCTGGTGTAGCCTATGTGAGCCTATACTAGCCTACCTCCTCAGTCTATACTTATATTCTGATCTGGTGTGGCCTTTACTAGCCTACCTGCTCATTCTATACATATATACAGATCTGGTGTAGCCTATACTAGCCTAACTCCTTAGTCTATACTTGTATACCGTTCTGGTGTAGCCTATACTAGCCTATCTCCTCAGTCTATACTTACATACCAATCTGGTATAGCCTATACTAGCCTATCTCCTCAGTCTATATTTATATGCCGTTCTGGTCAAGTCTAGGTGAGCCTATACTAGCCTATCTCCTCAGTCTATACTTGTATACAGATCTGGTGTAGCCTATACTAGCCTATCTCCTCAGTCTATACATGTATACCGATCTGGTGTAGCCTATACTAGCCTATCTCTTCAGTCCATACTTATATACTGATCTGGTGTAGCCTGTGAGCCTATAGTTGCCCATCTCCTCAGTCTATACTTATATAAAGATCTGGTGTAGCCTATGTGAGCCTATACTAGCTAGCCTATCTCCTGAGTCTATACTTGTATACCGATCTGGTGTAGCCTATACTGGCCTATCTCCTCAGTCTATACTTATATACAGATCTGGTGTAGCCTATACTAGCCTATCTCCTGTGTCTATACTTATATGCCGTTCTGGTCAAGCCTAGGTGAGCCTATACTAGCCTATCTCTTCAGTCTATACTTATATGCCAATCTGGTGTAGCCTATACTAGCCTATCTCCTCAGTCCATACTTATATACAGATCTGGTGTTGCCTATGAACCTATACTAGCCTATCTCCTCAGTCTATACTTATATACCGATCTGGTGTAGCCTATACTAGCCTATCTCCTCAGTCTATACTTATATACAGATCTGGTGTAGCCTGTGAACCTATACTAGCCTATCTCTTTTCAGTCTATACTTGTATGCCGATCTGGTGTAGCGTATGTGAGCCTATACTAGCCTATCTCCTCAGTCTATACTTAAAAAGTTAGTTGCAACCTTCAGGTTGATTACAGGACACGATTGTCTGGTAAAACATTTAAACAGAATTGGGATATATTCTTCACCACTCTGTCCTCTATGTGTTCTGCAAGAGGAAATTATTTTTATGTAGTGCATTTCTCATATGCTTGTATTGTTTTATATTGCTGATTATGTTTAAACAATCCTATGAGTATTTTTTTGTTCATTTCTGACTATAATCAATATGCTGTACAAATGTTCCAATCTTTATATACTGACTTTCATTTATGCAGTTGTCACAGATGTTTTTTTTTTTCCCTAGGTCCCCATGAAAACAAAGAAAATTTTAATGTATATGTGCATGAAGACTGAAATATGTCCTAATGTATAAGTCTCTTGAAAATGAACTCATCAAAGTAAGGTTTTTGTTATTAAGAGGGTTAACTGAAAAGTGTGCTAATGGAACTTTTGCCAGAACTTTCAAAAGTTCTAAATTTGTTACAAATATGTTCAAAATGTTTGTTATAAATTCTTTGAAAGTGGAGAAGGAGTTATACAGTATCCAGAATTAAATCATTATTTATAACAATGGGACTGAAGTAATAAATTGTGTGTATATATACGTGCTGTTATACCGTGATTTATTGTACATTTGAACTGTGTAAACAATTTAGTTTTTGAAAATTGCTACGCCCATAGTATAGCTTCTTTATTTTCTTTGTTTCAGGGGCTCATAAACTTCTGATCCTGTCCATAAGGAAAATCAATTACCAGAGTTCATTGGAGTGTTTTGCAGTTCTTCACTTTGTTTAATTAAATTAAAGCAATATAGACATGTTCATTTTATACTAAAAAGGAAGTCTGTGGAAATGTTTATACATTGATTAAATAATTTGAAGTAGTGTTGAATGTCATCATTTTCCATAAATATGTACACATGCTTCTCTTAGGGGATTAAAATATTTTTCTTTATTAATAGTTTTCTTCCTTCCCATAATATTAAGGATAAATGTCTATAAAAGGTTCTCAATGTATTGTCAGAAGAAAGGAAATATACCAAGAAAAGAAATCCTGAGGAGGTGGCACAGGCATCTGCTGCTAGCCACCACTGCACCTGCAGGTAGCTACATCTCCTGCTACAACAGCAGGCTGCAGTTGCAGGTCCCCCCTACAGGATGCCGATGCTACAGGTCGCTGCTGCAACAGCAGACCGCCGCTGTACAGCTGGGTGTTGCTGCAGGCCCACGCTGCCACTGTTACAGCCACAGCAGGCCACCGCTGCTGCTGCTATGGCGGGCCGGTACAGGCTGGTTTGGTTCGGTTTAAGTCGAGGTCATCAGCGCCCTTAAAAAATTCATGGTAATAGCCAGATATAAATTTTACTCAAAAATAAAAATACTAGCTGCTATGCAAGTTGCTACTGCAGCTGCAAATGCGGGCTTATGCTGATACGGCAGACCGCTGCTGCTAGTCGATGCTACAGAAGGTCGCTGCTACTGCTACAGCAGGCTGCCGAGGCCGCTGGTTTCAGCCCGTTGCTGCTACAGTAGTTTGGTTTAAGGGCACTCAACTTCGTGGTCATCAGTGCCCTTAAAAGATTCATGGCAATAGCCAGATATAAATTTTACTCAAAAATAAAAATACTAGCTGCTACAGCCCGCCCCTGTAGCTGCAGGACCTCGCCTTAGGCCCCTGCTGTAGGTACCAGCTGCTACTGCTGCAGCTACAGGTCCCCTCTGCTGCAACTGCTACTTCGGGCTGCTGCCGCAGCTACAGCAGGCTGCTGCCAGTGCTGCTGCTAGTCGATGCTACAGCAGGCCGCTGCCACTGCAAGCTGCCACTGCTGCCGCTACATCAGGCTGCTACTGCACCTACAGTCCCCCACTGTAGACTTCTACAGCTGCTACAGCAGGCCACTGCTGCTGCTCAGCTGCCCGTGCTGCTGCTACAGCATGCCTGTGCCGTTGCTACAGCAGGCAGCTGTAGGCTGCCACAGTGGGCCACTGCTGCTACAGCTGGCCCCTGCAGGCTGCTACAGCCGGCCGCTACTGCTACAGCAGGCTGCCGCTGATGCTGGAAGCCCCCACTGCTGCCGCTGTAGGCCAATGCTACCTCTGCTAGTCGATGCTACGGAAGGTCGCTGCCGCTGTAGACTGCTGCAGGCCTCTGCTGCTGCCACAGTGGGCCACTGCTGCTAAGGCAGGCTGCCGCTGTTGGTGCTGCAGGTCGCCACCGTTGCTGCTGCTGTGCTGGTTGAAGAACTTTTCCAGTAAATTCAGTAAGTTTTCTTCAAACTCCAGAATGTGGTGGGTACATGTTGCACTGAAATCTGCTTTGCCACCTCAGAACCATGTTCTTGCAAACTGTCATCTACAGATTCAAAAGTAATCAGATGCTGCTGCAGTCTATTGGGGTACCTTTCACTGTAAGTCTGTGCAGCTGTTGCAGAACGAACCTCCTGCTTCACCATACACTAGGTGCATTCTAATTCAGTAAAAATGTAATTCTGCTCCATGTTCCCAAAGAACCTATTTAACTACTGAAGGCAAATACCAAATGAGACGTGGGTGACATGAGTAGGAAACAGCAACCAGATGGTAGTGTTAGTGTCTTCTATGGTTAAGGTCACCTACTGGCAGTATTAGACATTTGTCATGCTAACACATAGGTACTCAGCACCTCTTTTGGGTTGTCATACTTTGTGCTATTGCTTGGTTCAACTTTTTGTGGACTGTTAACAGCTGGTTAACTGCTCTTATTGACATGGGCAACTATAGCCAACGCACCACTTCAAACCAGTGTCAATATATAATTCCCAATCTAAGCTATCAGATGTAACATGAAGCAAAAGAAAACAATACCCAATGCATTGCATATGAGGGTGGTACTTTGCTATTTTAAAGTATAAGCACAATTTTGCTCTCAAGATGGAAAAGAAAGGGGGGGAAAAAGTTTACTGCCTCCAGGTTTGAACTTGATTTCTCAGGTTTATTAGGTCCACAGTCAGTTGGCATAACTGCAGCCAAAGCACACATTTTAGAGCTGCTCTGTATTCCTTTAGCCATTCGGCATTACCTGTTATGTGGCCACTGCAATGGATAAGTCCACAATTTAAGCACTTTTGGAAAGGATACAGTTGAGAAATTTCAGAGACAAAATACAGTCTTTACTAAGTGCTCAATAAACACTATTTCGTTTCAAATGACAACTATTTACATATTTCTTTCTGGTTATAATTATTGATCAATCTCTAAATACTTTGAATACTTATTACTTGGTAACTTGACTCTGCAGACCGCAGGTTTCCTATCTTAAATTGATTGCTGTGTTATTTATTTACACCTGTATACATGTAATGACTGACAATGTCCTGCGTATTTTACCATTGTGTTCTACATTTCCATAAAATAAGCTGGTAACCCAAGCTAGCTAAACTAGCAAAACATATGCAATAGGATAACAAACAGGCTAGTAAAGGCTATAGGAACCTTAACTTTATCACTGATGGAGACAATTGGGTTGAGCTCAGCCATATGCATATATCAGATTAGCCCTTTACTTTTGTCACTGAAAGCGTGTCACTTCATATTGAAAACTAATGTAGCCCTACAAGGCAAAGGGTGACATGGCTTGACAAGCAAGAAGTATCATATGCTAAACAGAGGAATGCTAGGATGATTTCAGCACTGTATTTGTTGCGATGTAGGCAGTTTTGTAATGCATGCTGACCTACACAATATCACAACCCATTGTAATTTTTGGCCCTAAAAGTCAAGCTTCTCATCAGAGTAAAGGGTTCCATGTTCACCCACTGCTGTTAATCTGAACAGTAAAGCACATTTTAGTATTCTTCTGCAGCATTATCTAATACATTTGCAACACTGATATTTATAGAAGAAGAATGAGGAAAACACAGGACATGATGTAGTTTAACTCTTGAGATATCATGACAAAGACAAATTAACTAGTGAAAGAAATGTCAGGTCAACCAATGACTCTGACTTGCCTCCATGATTTATTATGTAACATGACCTTTACTTCACACTCATTACTTTCCAACTGTACATCTAGTCGTTATAGAACTGGTACAACTTCAAGTTCTGAAATTAATAACTGCTTATACACCTTATTACACTGGTTTGATAAATTTACAGAGCTGTAATAAAAGAATACAATAGTTACACACCGCAAAACTTTAAACAAAACCAAAAATACATAATTTTATGCCCTACTTTGATTATTCCAAATGTATCTTATACTTTTGGCAAATTTTGTAATAATTACAAAAGTAACTCTTTCTCATAACATTTCTACAGAGTAGCTCAATCAGGAATGATCTTGGAGAATGTGCTGATTTTTGGCTGGAAATAAAAGGTCTGTATGTGAACCCTATGCCAGTCGCACAGCCACACAAACTTAACCATTAAACATGGCACATCTAGAGCATTCATACTGTAAAATAATAATAATTAATAATAATAATATATAACAAGTATTCCATTTCAGATATTCAAGCTATTTTACATTTCTTGTTCCTACATTAGGCAGTATCTTTTTTGGCTATGATCTTCACATGTACTCAAATAACAAGGTAAAAACAAATGCTCACACGTACACATATCTGCAGGCTTAGGCCTAACGGTTATGTCCTCACCGTCTCGGCTTATCATGTAGGAACAAGTCAAAAGTCTTTCAGCAAACAAGTAAATAAAATGTACAAGGATGAGGGAACCATGATTATGGACAGATGACACTATGAGAAAAATCAAAGCTGTAGATGACACTTTCATGACTGAAAAACTTGTGGCAAACATCACTTATTTAAATGCATCCAACAAGTTAAAAAGATCACCTCAAAAATGTTTCAATGATCTGACAACTGTGATCGACTTTGTTTTCACACCTGTTCTGTAGCAAGAGGCTAAGCCACTTTCGAACATCGAAACTACCATCTCTCTCAATATTTTTAAATCTGACAAAGATAAAGCTACAACCAAAATTGTTTTGTATTCATGCACAAGAAATTAATCATCATCTTTTGGTCTCTGATAAATTGTTCCAAACTTCGCCATATACTTTTTCACAAAATCTCGCGCTTTGTGCTTCACATTTTCATTGCACTCGAGGTCATCCACACTTCTGCAATGTTTTAGCTCCTTCAACATTACAAAATGTGTTAGCTGAAACAGACAAAGCAATGGCATTAGACATTTGATTAATTAGTAGATCACAGTCAGTGCACAAGAGCATTAATGGCAAAGAAATATACAGTGCAACGTATGAACAAGTTCATTAGGGAATCCATATTCATTTGGTAGTTAGGAGCTTTTATACTCATTGCTTTATATAACTTACTGCTAAATCACACTTATTACAAGGGCTGCCCCAGAAGTACCTGACCTGACATAGAGATAGCGGTGGTTGCTTCAAACAAATGACTATGGTAAAAAGTACCAACCTTATAAAGTTTGATGGTGCTACATTTAGTATTTCTTTGGCAGCCAATGCTCTCAGCAAATTTGTAAACATGGATAAAATAGTCATCATTATGTGATCAATATCTTCATTTCAAAGATCTTATGCCAGGATTATGATGAACACACATTAACCTCTTGAGCGATGGCCATTTAAAATGTCTGCGAGCCGAGAACGCTAGCATTTAAATTGTTAAATGCGCTAAAAGTGCTTCGTATATACACAGCTGTATTTTGTGAAATATTAAGTTATTTTAATGAAACAAAAACTGGTATAAAACTCGTTATATGCAGTATAAATGTACGTCATCAGCAAAGTTGAGTTGTATTTACAAAACGGTGAAATGGCACAATTTTGTTTCACTGCGGTGAAAAGTCAACTTTGCTCTGTCGAACGCATCTAATATAAGTTCTCGGAAAGAAACAGTAAAGGAACACCCATTGTATGTGTGCCTTATGCGTCAGCATACTGTGTATAAAGCGCTACTGTATGCGTGGTCTCTTGAGTCATCAGAATAGATCAACATTACAACTTTTGCTTACGCGAGTTTCGTAACTTAGTAGAGTCCGTGTCTTTCTTTGTTGAAATACATACGTATTCTTTCCTGCTTGTAGCTGAAGGGAGAAGTGGTATGAAAAGATATTTTTGCACCAACTGGATATAACCATATACAATTGTTTGGTAATTTGGAGAGCTCTAAACCCACACAGATGACCGACCTTGACTTCCGACTATAAATAGCTCGCAGCCTAATTGAACAATACCACGTTGGGGGTTGAAAATCCAAAACCCCTGCACCCCTCAGACTTCAAGGAAAACATTATCCTAAAAGGATACCACCCGCCCATCTCCAAAGTGTTTCATGTGCTGCAAGAAGGGAATTTGCGAATGTAGAGATGTACGTACCCTTGTGTGTTTATCCCTGTTTTGAGGTAAATCACTGCAGAACGAACATATTAAGGTAAGCCAATAAAGTATATAGACCTTACTAAAATGTTTCATAAAGGGAAAATTATAATAAGTTGAGTTGGATAAGGGATAAATAAGGGTTAAATGCTTAAACGCACAGGACGTGTATACACGCCCATATCGCTCATCCGTCATTTTAAATGGACATGATTTCACGTCGATATCCCTCAAGAGGTTATAAGGAGCTACTTAGTGTCAACTTAACATTATGTAACGTAAGAGTTTGGCAATGTCAAACTTTTCCTTCATGTTTTGTCAAATTTGGAGATCATGTGACTAATTTGAACCAATCAGCGAGTAGTGCCATGCAGGAATAAATTGTGCTTCTCTAGTAATTATTTGCATCAAAACTCTTTTTCTTTTGTTTAGCTCTTAAAGTAGTTTATGCCATCTGAAAATGTTTAACTGCATGTTTTTGGAAAACCTTTGATTAGGAAAAGAGCTGCTTCTAATATCTGCCAAGTAGAAGAATAACCAATCATTCCTAACCTATTAGTCCTTTTAGTTTCTTACTTCACGTTAGTTCATCCGAATCCCGACATGCCTCACTAATATTAAAGTTGAGCTAGATTCTACTGTGAGGGAATGTGCTTCTTTGTTTACAACAGTAAAATATTGGTTAGTAGAGTATAAGCAAGGCCATACCAAGTTGCAAAGACAAACATTGCAATGATCGGCCAAATGAGGTGACCATGCTAGGAATTGTGAAGAAAATCCACAAAAAGTATTGGTATTGGATGATCGTTGAATGGAAGTGTGTGAGCTAGCAGACGTTGCAGGCATTTCAAAAACTGCTGCATATTGCACACTGACTGAAAATCTGGACAAGAGAAAGCTGTATGCAAGATGGGTGCAGCATTTGCTCACAATGCGACAACAGCATCATGAGGATGTTTCAATGAAGTGTTTGGCAATGTTTTGCTGCAATAAAGCTGAGTTTTTAATTCATAACCACGGATGAAATATGTTTCAATCACCTCACATCTGAGATGAAGGAACAGTTGAAACAGTGGAATGAAAGTGGAGAATCGGCTCCATAGAAGGTGAAGACTGTTCACAGGCAAGGTCATAGTGTCAATTTTTTGAGATGCATGTGGGATAATTTTCATTATCTCCAAAAAGGAAAAGCAATCATTGGTGAGTATCATGCGAACTTATTGCAGCATTTGAGTAATGAAATCAAGCAAAAAGTCTGCATTTAGTTTTGTATTATCAAGACAATGCACCAGTTCACCCTTATATGGGTGGCTGGACATACTGGTATTAGAGCTAATGAGACGGTGGATGCCCTGGCAAAGAGTGTGGGCCTAGAATTTATAGGACCTGAGCCCATCTTTGGAGTGTTCACCAGAAGTGTCAAGTATGAGATAACCCAGCTCATAGCTCGGGCTCATCTTGAGACCTGGATAAACTGTGGCCAGGCAGCAAACTAAATGAGTTTCTCCTAAACTTAACTAGACTTATGCTTAGGTGCATTGTTGGCTGACTGGACACAACATGCTGCACAGACATTTATGCATAATGGGGCTCATAGAAGATTCCATGTGCAGGAAATATAGGACAGATTTTGAATCCTCTGAACATATGCCATGCAAATGTTACACTGATCTTTACATTCCTTTTTGGAGCCTGAGAATATAAAAAGGGCAGATATCAAGGGCATGGTCAGACTTGTGTTACCCAATACAAGAGGTACAAGGTCTTTTGGTCCACTTACTACATTTCAAAAGGCAGTCTTTGTTACCCAAACATTAGGAGTCAAAATTTATGACCCGTTTTCAGAAGCTCTTGCTTCCATCATCAGCTGCAGGTCAACTGACAAGTTGGCATCTTTCTCCTAGTCATAGTTCACAATTCTGCACCTGTGTTTTTAGATGAAAATCTCCCATATGGCAAGTTCTAGCAGGTAGTAGTTCAGAGTTTATTTTGTAGTAAACCACTGCTATAACCAAATGTCTCATTTCAAACCATCCACATGTTCTAACAGTGTGCACCCTGACGAGTAGAGGGCAGATTCTTGCATATTTATGTTTTTTTTTCCTTGAAAGATGAACTATGTAAGGAAGAAATAATGTATTTCATGATATTGAGACAGAATATTAGAAGACCCCAATAGTAAATCGTTCATGTAAATGCTTGTTAAAAGTGTATAAATATTAGAATTGTTTGTGTCCCATCATAAAAATAGGAGACGATAATTGGGGTCACTTCCCTAACGAGAAAGAACTATTTGCGCGGATGAATACCACGGATGAAGATGGAAAAGGCGGTGTGTTGCGTCAAAAGGACGCCAAGAAATAGTTCAGTAGCGTCTATGTGTTCAAGGTGATAAGACGTGTTTTGGTAGCATGCGAACATGGAACTTTCACCAAACTTTTATCCAGCATAAATTCTACTAAATTAAAAAAAAAAATGTAAAGGTTTTTAAGTATTTAATATGGTGCTGAGAGTGTAAAATATTGAAGTGTTAATAAATAGATACATTGTGATAAAGAAACATTGATATATGCATTCCATCTGTTACCACGACCTTGTAGATAGAAAACGAGTCTCATAGCACAGCCCATTCCATAAGAATTGCATTAAAAACGGCAACAAAATGGCTTACCCAACGTGGAGCTCGAATTTAGGATGGAATGCAAATCACGGGAATTGAAATCACGATAAACATCAAGTGACGCCATCTCATCGCGCAGGAAAGAAGACGCCATTAGACCATCGTCTGATATCGCCAACAGAACACTGATGAACGGATAATCAACGATACACAAGAACACCGATGCACGGATAATCAACGCGGGAAAACACCGGAGATCATCTAACGAAGCCAACTGCCCAGGAGACGTACATAACTGGACGAAGCAACGAAAAAAAAAGTAGGATCAAAAATTTTTGTTTTCACATACAGTTTATTTTCATTTTTATGTTACTGAGAAGCGGCAAAGTAGTGGGACTTTTAACCCTAAACGAATTGAATAAAGAAATTAAAATGTCGCGAAAAGAGATAGAAACAGGAGTGGGGGAAGGGGCAGATAGGCCTAGTTATCAAATAGAATTAGAAAGTGAGGAACAAGTTGAAATAGGGAAAGACCAAAGGTTATTAATGATCATGTTTGAAAGACTAGAACAAAGTTTAGGTCAAAAAATGGAACAAAACAAGGTAGAAATAGGTCAGAAAATGGAACAAAATAACGCAGAATTAAAACAGGACATAGAACAAAGTTTAGGCCAGAATAAGGAAGAAATAGGTCAGAAAATGGAGGAAGTGAGACAGAACTTGGAACAGAAAATGGAATTAGGAAGACAGAACTTAGAACAGAAAATAGAATTAGGAAGACAGGAGTGTAAAGAAAATATGAAAGTAATGGAAGCTAATTTAAAATTAGTACATAAAAACTTAAATGAAACAAAGGAAGCCTTAGAAGCTAGGATAGAAATCATAGGAGATAGGATGGGAAAAATAGAATCAGAAATGAGAGAAAATAAGATTGTATTAGAAGGAGAAATTGCTAGACGTAGAGATGAAATAACAGAATGTAATACAAGTGTAGACAGTAAGATTACAAATGTAAAAGCAGAAATAACTGAGGAATTAAGGAAAGAGATTGAGGTAGTAAAGAAAGACATTATTAATGAAACTGTAGAACAAATTGTAATTCCTAAAATTAAGACGATGACTGATGTGGTGCATTCGCAACAGGATGCTATAAATGATATGAAACAAAGTCACTTAGAAATAAAGAATGATTTAAAATCAATTTGTGAAGAAATGAAAAAAGGGAAAGAAAGTTTGGCTAATGTAAATGATGATGTGAATGCACTACAAAGGCAAGATGATTTAGATGTAAGTAATGTACAAGATGAGAGTTATTTGAATGATGTACAAAATGTTGACTCACCATACAGAGAAAGAGGTTCACAACCAAACAATGACACAACACATAACACATGTTACACCAACAGCATATTACATGAAATCACACCACCTACATTTGACGAGGAGAAGGGAGACGATCTAAAACTCTTTGTTAAAGAGATGGAAGAGTATTTTAAAGTGAAAAGGATACCAAATGAGCTTAGGATGATGATAGTCAAGAAAAGCTTAAAAAACAAGGCATTAGAATGGCTCAGGTTAACACTAGCTGGTCATGAGTCGTATAGTTCATTCAGAAATTTATTCCTATCAAGGTATTGGGGCCCAGCTAAGCAAAACCAAACTAGGGTAGAGCTAGCGACAGGTAGATATGATCCAACCAAAGGGTTATCGCTAGTCGATTATTTTATGAAAGTAGCCAACGAAGGAAAGCTATTAGACCCCAACTTGTCAGAAGCAGAACTAATTACCAGCATAACAAGACATTTCCCAGACACAGTGAGAACAGGGTTAATTGTTGCGAGGCCAGTAGATTTTGCAGATATGATAGAATTGCTGACAGCCTTCGAAACACAAAATGGTCGGCCTAATGAGTATAGACATAGGAACAGTCACCCAAACTCACCCATCTTAAACCGGAGCACGGCTACGAACAACCAGAGTGAGGGAGAAGATAGAAATACTAGGAGCACCCATGAAAGGGGGAGAGGGGCACACCATTTCCCACAACAACACAATCAAGGCGAGAGGATGGAGAACACAAGACAGCGGTACCACGACACAATACCGAGGGGTGAATCGAGATACAGAACATATACATATGATCGTGGAAGACCAGGAGACCGTACCCATCAAGTGAATCACATACGATTCTGTAGGGAATACTTCGACAACCAAAGACCGTCATGCAACAGAGGTTCACGCCAAAGGGGCAGAGACCAATGGTACACTGGCAACATAAGACAGCAGGAAGTAGATAAAAATGTGCCACATAGGGCAGATGCTGCACAAAATACAGAAACAACAACCACCACCAACACTCAGCGAAATTACAACAACTAAGTTCGTCCCAACTGACTGGATGACCAACAACACAAACCCTAAACAGTTGACAATTGACATCGACACCATGATGGCTACACGAAGGGAAAGATGGAACTACTGGACCACTGGTCATAACAAAACAGCTGGGTGACCACACGTATGAGCTACAGAATACAAATGGCAAGTTGGTAGGAAGATACCATAAAAATAAATTAAAGCCATACAAAGAAAGGACCAAATAGTCTTTGCCAACAAATATGTAAGGCAGGAATAGTAGAAATGATGGAAAATAATTTTTAATGGGTTACTTAGAAAATTATGTTCAGATTAGAAAATACGACAAAAAAGAAAATCAACATAGTCATTGGCTATATCGACCACAAAGAGCATTGTCAACAAAGACAGATGAGGACACTAATTGTCATTAAAGAAATGAATTGTAGCGACGGAAGATAATGTGTTTTTGACATAAGGATGTCAGGGACAAAAATAAAAAGGAATCAATTATGATGACAAAGATATAATATTTCGACGCAAAGATGTCGAGGGGAATTGAGAAGAAAAATAATACAATTGCAGAATAATTATAACTATAGAAGTTTTCTCTTATAGAAATAAGAGACAAAGAGGTGGCAATTAGTGAAGTAAGGAAAACCATAATCAGAAAAGCAATGCCCATGAATTAAGATAGATATAGCCAATGCTAAGCTCGAAGAAATATTGAACCAAATAATAATGAATAATAACCCAATTAAGAAAAATGGTACCATTAGTAACATCAGAGTTTAAGAACCGACTCAATGACCTGCCTATACATAATAAACTTACAAGACAAAGAAGGCAAAGAACTGAATAAAATATTGCCATAAATATGATCATAATCATTAGCTCAAAATTTGTATCTTGTTTTTCTCTCCTCATAACAAAGAATACAAGTCAAAAACCACATAATAAACCATGATACACTTAAATTATATTTGTGTCAATGTCAAATGTACAATAACTGAGTATGTGTTGTATAAGAACTGAATATGTGTTGTACAATAACTGAATATGTATTGTATAATAACTGAATATGTATTGTATAATAACAGAACATATGTGGTATGATAACTGGATATATTGTACAATAACTGAACATGTATTGTATAATAACTGGATATGTTGTGTAATAACTGAATGTGTTGTACAATAACTGAATATGTATTGTATAATAACCGGATATGTTGTGTAATAACTGAATGTGTTGTACAATAACTGAATATGTATTGTATAATAACTGAATATGTGATGTATAACAACTGAACATATATTGTGTAGTAATTGAATATGTGAAATTTATAAAGACATGCTGTATCATGCCAAAACAAGAGACAAAGACAAACAGCGAAGAAGACTGTAAAGAAAAGAAAAAAAAAATTGTACAAAGTGATTGCATCAGAGGAGTAAGGAGAAGGATTGTATTGTGTTTCAAGATTGTAAATATAGGTGACAACTTGAAAAATAAAACAAGGGGCATATGAGACAGAATATTAGAAGACCCCAATAGTAAATCGTTCATGTAAATGCTTGTTAAAAGTGTATAAATATTAGAATTGTTTGTGTCCCATCATAAAAATAGGAGACGATAATTGGGGTCACTTCCCTAACGAGAAAGAACTATTTGCGCGGATGAATACCGCGGATGAAGATGGAAAAGGCGGTGTGTTGCGTCAAAAGGACGCCAAGAAATAGTTCAGTAGCGTCTATGTGTTCAAGGTGATAAGACGTGTTTTGGTAGCATGCGAACATGGAACTTTCACCAAACTTTTATCCAGCATAAATTCTACTAAATTAAAAAAAAAATGTAAAGGTTTTTAAGTATTTAATATGGTGCTGAGAGTGTAAAATATCGAAGTGTTAATAAATAGATACATTGTGATAAAGAAACATTGATATATGCATTCCATCTGTTACCACGACCTTGTAGATAGAAAACGAGTCTCATAGCACAGCCCATTTCGTTAGTTACATTAAAAACAGCATCAATATGATGGATCAACTGGAGAGATTTTATAGTGCACATAAATGCATATTTAAGGCATTATGCTCAATTCAATATTTGCATATGGGTGCATTCCACCATGAACATGCTTACCAAGAATGGACAGTTTATGATGGTAAGAGAATATAACTTGCAATTTGCCTTTATTGTTTATAACATACATTCTTGCAGTTTAGTGATCATTGTTGTTTTGTATTGATAAATTGACTATAAATAATATTGTTGTTGGCTAATGTTGGATTTCTGACAATGAAGTCATTACTCCTCTTGCTCTTCATTATTTTTCACTGATGGATGGGGTGCTAGAAGTGGCAGGGCATATTTGAAGGTGGTCATGGTCCATTTCCTCTTGCAGATCATATAGAGGTGAAGAATATATCCCAATTCTGTTCAAATGTTTCGCCATACAATCATGTCCCGTAATCAACCTGAAGGTTGCAACTGCCGTTTTTCGAGGATACTCAGGAATTACTGTTTGAATGTTTGGTAGTTCCCATCTTTTATTTTTCAATTTTTCATAGTAATATTTCGCATTAATTTTTCTGAATTCACAGTTAACTAATCTTTTAGCTGCATAAAATGGAGATTAACTATAGTTTCTGCATACGGCTGGTACCCTTCTTTGCAAGAAAATCAGCTTTGTCATTACCACTCAGTCCACAGTGAGCTGCTATTCATTGGAAGACTAAGTGTTTTTGAATTGCTATTAGATGGGTAAGGATTTTCCAAAATTCTATAATAGTTTGGTTTTTTGGTGACAACTTGGAAGTAATTGCTACAATTGCTGCCCTGGAATCTGAGAGGATAACTTCATGATGAAAATAAGAGATTCTATACAAAAGATTTTGTAGGGCCATTTGAATTGCTTCAATTTCTCCATCAAAGTTAGTAGTTCCATAACTTAAAGATTTGTAATAGGAAAAGAGGTGACATGTGACTCCAGCACCTGCTCCATCTTGGTTTGAGATCAAGTGATCCATCAGTATAAATATGGAGCCATTCATGTTCTGGAAATCTAGAATGGATTATCTCTAATGTCAATAATTTTAGAATACTAGTTGGTGTATCACTTTTCTTAACTTCTGTCAGATGTAAATAATATGTAATGTCTTAATGTTTGTGTTGGATTGATTTTATATATGAAGTTTTCCTTTGAATTAGGAAGGTATATGTTCTTCCTGATGTCTTGAATTTTGGAAAGACTCTTGAGTCTTTAGTGTGTGTATAAAATTTCTCTTGTTCCATGTATTGAGGGAGTCTGGCCAAATAAATAATATAAATTATCAATAATTAATATAAAATATACTAATCACTACTTTCAATAATCAATAATAGATTAAAATTCAATACACTTATGAATATAAAAACCTATTCGGTAACAAAGTTGTGTAGTTCATTATGCTATTCAAAGGTTTCTTGGTGCCTATTTTTCCATTTTTAGAGCATATTTCCAGCTTGTTTACTGCATAAATGCCTGCCTATGTTCATGAGTGGTAACAGAAACATACTTAATAGTAGGGAACATAAAAAGGAAAAGAATGGAAGGTTAACCAGAAATCCACTGGAAAGTACTTCCTTCAAGTTATAAAGAATATACTGTAGTTCCATAAATCACAAGAGCCTGATAACAAATGCACTCACCTTTCGCGCTAAGTGTTTGAAGTCTTCTGTGTTTGTAATGCGTCCTACTTTGCAATCTGGTTTCCTATAAGGATTCAAATACTGCACAATGACTTTTGCCATGTCCAAACGGAACTGATCCTTTATCTTCCTAGCAGCATCACTTGATGTGTCTGCTGCCACTGTTACTGGTTTCTCTGATGATTTGCTGGTGGAACGCTGCTTTGCTTCTCTATACCTCTTCTTTGAACGTGCTGATCGTTCACGAGACCTTGACTGTTCCTTCTTTCTCCTAAGCTTTTCTTTGATTTCACGATACTTTTTCATATCCTGCCTGTCCTCTTCTCTTCGTGGCTGCAAAAAACAATGTATCATTAATAAAAAAATTACTTGTATGATTTTCTCAATCAATTAACTCATATACAGTTCAGTATTCAAGTATAAACTGATTTTTCTATTTACATTACATTGTAGACAACACATTTTTAACTAAAAATAATTTCAAATCAAGCAATATGGGCCTGGTTAGATAAACAGTGCAGAAAACAAAATACAACTGTTTTAATATCATAAGTCCAGTTTTTTTAGTGATGAACCCATATGGGGAAAAAAGATTCATGCTACATGTTTTATGGATGCTGCATAACCATCAACCTGACGAACTTAGAGGCGCAACAATGAATATTTAAAAAATGCCTAATACTTCAGAATAAAGCTGACAAAATGCATGCTTCAATAAATTCTATATTTTTCGTGAATTAGGTTTTTGTTTATCTCTTACGGTCTATCAACTATACAAAATTCAGTCTGAACGAAGATGGTATTCATATAAAGGTCAGATGTATATTATATTTGTCATACAAATATCTTTGACGTATGGGTTTTAATCAAATTGTTATGAGCATTTCTGAGAAATAAATAATGGAACATTTTACAGGCAAGAAATGATTTGAGATCGCATTCTTGGAAGATAAACTTAAATACAAACTCTTGATTTTTATGCAACTTTTCATTTTTAAATTTTGTTGCACTTTCTCAACTCTCCCCCCTCCCCCAACGCATACCTGCTATACACTGGTGGCAGAGAAAGTAAAAATTAATTCTTTTGCTTTCTTTCAACTATATACTTACACTAATTATACGTTCTTGTACCAAACCCTCTCTTCGTTTATCCTTTCTTTTGGGCTCATCATCTTCAACTTTAGGTGTTTCTGTTTCTTCTTGAGCTACATCCATTTCCTCTTCCATTCCCACTGGATTAACACCTGCAGAAAGTACCTCTTTACCTTCATCCTCTTCCAGATCATCTTTTTCCTCAGCTACCTCTTCATCGTCGTCTTCATCATCATCCTCATCCAGCTGTAATACAATTGACTATGACTGATATTTATGCAGAAGAGCAGTGTATGATGGCCAACAAACCATCTTTAACTAATTAATTTCATCACTCAGTTTCTCTTTTTCCCACATATTACACTATGAAAATTTTGTGTCAAGAAGTATTACAAACTACTTTTTACTGCTGCAGCAAAAAGTATGGACATATCTTGCACCATATGTGGCATACAGATCATACATGGACAGTGCGCAAATGGATGAAAGTGTACAAAAATATAATAGCAGTCGTAAGTGCTAATCAAGAAGGTTGTACATCTATTGACACAAGAGAAAAATTTAATTAAGCACAATGTACACGTGTCCTTGCTTGCAAGTTCTTTTAAAAGAATATCGTGTATTTTTAGAATAAAGTAGGCTCTGACAAAAACACTTGATTTGTTTAATATTACTAATGAGTATTGATCATTAATGCAACAAAAGCATTAATCTTTTACTTTCTCTGCCACCTACCTATAGTAGGTAAGAGGAAGTGTTCTTCCACCAAAAAATTTGATGTTGAGATTTCACCAGAAATAAGTATTTTGAAGTCCCCTGAACAAAATAAATTAGAAAAAAGCATTTCTAGAAAAAGGTGACTGTCAACAACATAATTAAAAACAGAAATGCCAGACAAATACCAAACATGGCAATATTTGAAAAATAAATTGGAATTAACTCTGTGATGTAATAAAAAAAAAGTACACACTTTGATTCAACTGAGTCACTGCACTTTCCATACGTTAAATTTTGCTTCAACACGTTTCACCTTCACTTGAAGACATCCAAAATTTGTCCACATATTGAAGTACACAAGTTCTTGATGTCTTTAAGTGAAGTGAAACGCGTTGAAAGAAAATTTAGGGTATGTGAAGTATAGAGGTATCCGTTGACTCAAAGTGTATAATTTTTTTTATTACAAAATTTAGCATTTTTCAGCTTTCACCAAACATATAACACAGAAAGTTCTTCTGTTTTTTTTAATCCCATCTGAACCGCCCTTTACATGCAAAATGTGTCAAAATCTTTTATTTTTTCAAAAATGGCTCCAATGATTTTGATTAAAATGTTACATATTTAAGATATCTGGGAAGTCCTCTTCATTCAGAAAGAAGCTTATATATTTCATAGACGATAACATACTGCATCAAAAATGTACAATTAACTTCAAATAACTTTTTCTGTAGCAACAGTCATATTCAGATATCCCTTACTATTGGTTTTAACATCTCAGTACATTTTTTAAAGCACTGTCACTATTCAGTTGGTTCTTACAATGTCATGGAAAGAGTATGGAATTTCAAGGCCAGCATAGAGCAACATCTATCTACTCTTGTATAGGGTTCTTCATTTAAAACCTATGGAGCACACAGCACTTCGCCTCTCCCGTGACCTTGCTGTATTCCCCATTACCAGCTGCTGTTGCCCACACAGCTAGTCGGTACTGGGCCTCTGAAAATCCACACCACACTCAAGAAATCCCTGATTATGATCAGAGTTGGAGTTTGGTGTGCTGTTAGCACTAGACACATTATCTGTCCAATATTCTATGAGCAGACTGTAAATGCAGAGAAGTACTGAAATGACATTTTGACCCCATTTTATCATGAACTGACAGAAGAGAAATCATATGGATGGTTTCAACAAGATTCTGCTGCTAGTGCTGGTGTATGGCTCTCTCGCTCCCCCGATCTAACAGTGAGTGATTTTTACTTGTGGGGTAACCGGAAAGACAAAATTTACAAGACAAATCCTCATACATTGGAACAACTAAAATAAAATATTAGAAATGAAATTGGAAACATTACAGTGGCCCAATTTAATCATGTGAATAGAATTGTTTCTCCCAATATAATGCTTGTTTAGCCAAGTGTGGATATTTCCAGCATCTTCTATAAGGCAAGTGCTATACATGGCTTTTGCGCAGAGTTTATGTAGGAGCAAAGCCGGCTGTGGCACACCTAATTGTGCACAGACAAAATGTGTGCCCATTAGGTTTCAAATGAAGAACCCTGTACTTAAAACAAAATGTATAATGAAACTACTTCTGCAAAGATTTATTTTGATTAACATGAAGTAGATAAAAGAAAAATAAGTTTTTGTTGGAATAGTTGTAGTAGCTATAGAAAAATAAATGATAGTGGGTAGAGAAAGTCATGTGTACATGACACACAAGATTTTATGCAATTGTGCAACATTTTATGTGCAATATGTTCAAAATTCTATACTTACAATGGCACATTTTATAAATCTTATCTTACATAATATAACTTTAGTTTTAATAAACTGTTGGAAAAGATTCTTTAAATTTCCAGAGAAAAGCTCACTGAATTGATATCCCCAAAGTAGCCGACCGGACATACAGATGGCATTTGTTTGAAAAAAAAAAGAGATGGTAGAAAGCAGAGCTTTATAATAGTTAAGTCTGAAATTTGACAATGCTACGTTATTTATTAGTTGTTTGGCAGCTGTTAATAGTGAACACTCTGAATTTGTAAACATGTAACAAATTGGTCATTGTAATGTTACACTTTCATTTGAACGGTCTCAGTCCAACCAATAACAAAGGCGAGCTAGATTCAACAGTGGGGGAGCCTGTGCCTTTGTCTACTATGATAAAATATTGGGTGGGTAGATGAATATTGCAATGGTTAACCAAATGAGGTGACCATGCCATAAATAGTACTGGATGACCATCGACAAAGTGTGCGAGCTAACAGACATGGTAGGCATTTCAAAAAGTGCTTTACATTGCATACTGACTGAAAATTTGGACATGAGAAAGCCGTGGGGAAGATAGGTGGCATGTTTCCTCACAATGGAATAAAAGCAGTATCAGTAGTATGTTACGTAATGTTTTACAGCAATAGCATCAAGTTTTTGCATTGATTTACAACCATCATTTCACACCTGAGATGAAGGAACTGAAAGGGGTGAATCAGCTCTGAAGAAGGCAAAGGCAGTTTCATATACAGGCAAGGTCATGTAGTCAGTTTTTGGGATGCATGTGAGATAATTTTCATGGATTATCTTCAAAAAGGAAAAACAATCAATGATGAGTATTATGCATACTTGTTGCAGCATTTTAGTGGTGAAATCAAGAAAAAAGAGCTGCATTTGACAAAAAAGAGCATTTTGTTTTATAAAGACAATGCACCAGTTCACAAATGTGTTATCATAATGGCCAAAATCAATGAATTAAGATTCAAATTGCTTCCTCATGAACCCTATTCACTAGATTGAACTCTCTCAGTTATTTTCTGTTTCCAAACTTGAGAACATGGCTCAGTTAAAAGGTTTGCCAACAATGAAGAGGTGCAGTCTGCATTGATGGGTATTTTGAGCTTGATGGTTCTCACTATAAACATAGTACCAAAGCTATTGAACATCACTGGGAAAAGTGTAACAAGCTAAAAGAAGACTATTTAGAGAAATATATACATATTCTGTCAAATTTTTTGTTAGGTATGGTGCTTCTGGGACTACCTTTGTATATGCCAAAATAAGGCATGGAGAACACTGCTATAGGCAGATTTTATCAGTATTAAACCAATGCTTAAAGAATCTTGTATCACAGCAGTAGTTTCTGTAAAATATATTTTGAGAAATCGTTTCCTTAACAGCTGATTTAGATGACTGTTGAGCTATTGAATGCTTTCATGAACCATTAGGATAATTAAAACTCCCAATTACAACAGAGGCAAAAATGTGCCATATTTTTCAGAAACCAGGGAAAGAAAATGGTATATAATATGTCAACATGCTTGACAGAAATGTAATATGTTTGAGAGGTAGAACTGGAACTTAAAAATTCAATGCCACAGCTGGGATTTGAACCACAGACCCTCTGCTTATCATGCAGGTGCTCTAACCATTAAGCTACTGTGACAAACTGCCAGAATGACATTGAATTCTCACACCAGTTCGTATTTTTCCCGGTAAACCACAAAGGCAGTCACACATCAAAGACAATTACCCCAATGGTGACTTACGACTGCAAGTACTTTATGTCCCAGGATTAAATAACCTTCAGATGGTAATTATTATTTATTTATGCCAACAAACTTACTGTTGGTGTTTTTAAATATACAAGCCGTGTGTGGGCAATGTTTGAGAGGTAGAGTTAGTTTGTTGGCATAAATAAATAATAATTACCATCTGAAGGTTATTTAATCCTGGGACATAAAGTACTTGCAATAGTAAGTCACCATTGGGGTAATTGTCTCTAATGTGAGACTGATCTTGTGGTTTACCAGGAAAAATACAAACTGGTTTAAGAATTCACTGTCATTCTGGTAGGTTGTCTTAGTAGCTTAAGGTTAGAGCACCTGCCTGGTAAGCAGAAGGTCTGTGGTTCAAATCCCAGCTGTGGCATTGAATTTTTAAGTTCCAGTTCTATCTCAAACATTGGCCACACATGACTTGTGTGTTTAAAAACACCAACAGTAAGTTTGTTGGCACAAATAAATGTAATGTTACCATGGGGAACTAATCTTAGCTTACCAGATTGAGATACATTTAAAGCCGTGCACGGATGGAGATATTTCTTGTAGAAAAGATGGCGTCATCTGATGGTACATCTTGCACCACCGACCTGTATGCCATCTAGCATGGATATATGTACTCAGAACACCAGTTCAGTGGCAATGCGTTTTTAGGAAAATGCCTGACATAGAAGATACAAATGCAGTACATGCTACTGCTGCAGTTATTCTTTGTGTAATTTCTTGGCACTATAAAACAAAACTGCAATGGTACAATGTGGACCCAACCATGGATTCTAACATACGATGAAGGTAGTTGAGAACTCCATTATTGAATAATTCACTTATGCAAATATCTGCAGTGATCATACTGGTCCCTTTTCAGGGCTGAAAATGGTCCTTCAAAAACAAATGTTTCAAAGAAACACACTGTGGGTTTGTAAATTTGTAAATTACTCCAGAGCCACTTTTTTGTTTCTTTACTTTACTAAACTGTAGCAAAAGTGGTGTGCAAACTTTACATCTTATTTATGATGTCCACATTTAAGGCCTTATTTCCTTTAATACATCACACACATTTTCTAAAGCCCTTTCTCTTGCACATTTATTTTGGTACAAGGGTGACTTTTTGTTGTAGAGGCATACTTTATTACTATATGCTTCAATGAGCACATCTATCACAGCTTTGGATCATTCCATGATTACAAATGTATAGGAAATTTTAAATTATATATAAGCATTCTAATCTAATATATAAAAATGAATGTTTGTTTGTTTGCATTGTAACAAAATTGCAAAATCCAAAGTCCGGTTACTTTTCTATCACTTTGTCCTCTAAATTTTACTACAAATGCACAATTTTCTTCTTGTTGTTAACACATTTTCTAGTCCTTTCTGCTATCACGATTGTTCTTCCGATAATCACTCAATATTTCAATGTGTTTCTCCGGTTTCTCTGTCTCTTATATCTTGACTATTACAATACAATAACTAGACGACACATATGAACTCAGTGACACGGTGGCTGACTCACTCTCGTAACTAAAAACTGTAACTGTACACGACTTACACAACTAAACAACTCAACTAGACTCAACTAAACTGTTCACCACCCGTGCTGTCTGTGGTCCTATTTATACTGGAGCCGATGTCATGTGACCTTTTGAGATCTTTCCATGCGCACGTGCACAATGACTCAGCAAGAATCAACGAGAAGCTTCTTGGCACCTTTTGTTGTTAATGCGCTGCCATGGCCATGAACACACACAACAGCTCCCCCCACCCCCCTCTCGTCCGTATAATTTTATATGACCAACATCACAGTATTTTATGCACTGCCATAGCGTTCATCTGATTGCAATAAAACCTTTATCAAACCATATCATAGATTACAGAAAACATTTAGATACTATAAAGTAATATGAATAAAGCTTTTCAATGCACTCCCACAATAAACAAGAAATCTGAATTCTCAAACATTTAAGAACAGACTGTATAAATGGCTTTTAGAAAATCCCTTTTATAGTGTGCAAGGATTTTATGAACAAAATAAGACTGGATTGTAAACTTATAAATCTTAGTTTGTAAATATGTTAAGTGTAAATCTTAAGTTAGCAAAGTTTGTATGTATGTATTTATAGAATGAGAATAGTAATTATTATTTTATTTATGCCAACAAACTTTCTGTTGGTGTTTTTAAACACACAAGCCGTGTGGGCAAAGTTTGAGAGGTAGAACTGGAACTTAAAAATTCAATGCCACAACTGGGATTTGAACCACAGACCTTCCGCTTACCAGGCAGCTACTCTAACCATTGAGCTATTGTGACAAACTGCCAGAATGGCATTAAATTCTCAAACCAGTTCGTATTTCTCCTGGTAAACCACAAAGGCAGTCTCACATCAGAGACAAATTACCCCAATGGTGACTTACTTATTAAGTACTGTATGTCCCAGGATTAAATAACCTTCAGATGGTAATTATTATTTGTTGGCATAAATAAAATAATAATTACCATCTGAAGGTTATTTAATCCTGGGACATACAGTACTTAATAAGTAAGTCACCATTGGGGTAATTTGTCTCTGATGTGAGACTGCCTTTGTGGTTTACCAGGAGAAATACGAACTGGTTTGAGAATTTAATGCCATTCTGGCAGTTTGTCACAATAGCTCAATGGTTAGAGCAGCTGCCTGGTAAGCGGAAGGTCTGTGGTTCAAATCCCAGTTGTGGCATTGAATTTTTAAGTTCCAGTTCTACCTCTGAGTATAGTATGTTGTTTTTGACGAAGTCTATTGTAATTATTGTAATTACTAAATAACTGATCGCTAATAAAGTGGATGGGTATGTGTAATCGAATCTGGAGAGAGACTCAGATCAGGACATGGTATATATGAGCCATTCCATGTCAAATTGCACAAAATTTTACCTTCATGTCTCCGATTTCATTGATATTAAATATACATGTTCTGTGAATGAAACAATGATACACCTATTCTTTTGTTAGTCTGTAAATTAATTATTTTAGTAAATATAAAACATTAAATTTTCGGATATTTTACACACACACCGGTATACATAAATATAAATATCTCTGGTATTATTTTTCAGATATGATCTGTGGCTCATTTTGAATATTGAAATATATACTTCATTTATATGTTAAACAAAACAAAAATTTAATATTTTCTATTTTTACAAAGTCATTAACGTTGCAAACATCATTAACAATACTAACGTTTTACTTTAAATTTTTTTCTGGGAAAATTTTTTTTAAATATAGCTTGATTGTGCCATATAATCCTAGAAAAAATTCAGATTGGAATTCCAAATAAATACTGAGAGTGACAGACCAAAGTATCTGCTATAGCTATTTCAGTGGTTGTGCTTGACAGTTTGACCTTGACGGAACTGCAACACATGATACGAAATCAGCTACACGTGGTGTATGTACATATTGACCATGAAGGCAGCGTTACTCTCGCCTGCACGGGTTGGTAAGTATTTATTTGGAATTCCAATCTGAATTTTTTCTAGGATTATATGGCATAATCAACCTATATTTTTAATTTTTTTTCTGGAAAAAAATTTAAAGTAAAATGTTAGTATTGTTAATGATGTTTGGAACATTAATGACTTTGTAAAAATAGAAAATATTAATTTTTTTTTGTTTAACATATAGACAAAAGTATATATTTCAATATTCAAAATGAGCCACAGATCATATCTGAAAAATAATATGAGAGATATTTATGTATACCGGTATGCGTAAAATATCCGAAAATTTAATGTTTTATATTTACCAAAATAATTAATTTACAGACTAACAAAAGAATAGGTTTATCACTGTTTCATTCACAGAACATGCAAATTTAATAGCAATGAAATTGGAGACATGAAGGTCAAATTTTGACATGGAATGACTCATATGCAGGAAGAAAACACAGGAATAATTTATACGCTTAAGAAAGTGATGGGATAATTGAAAAGTAAACAGAAAAGGAAAGAGGAAATGATGCGCTATGACATAAAACTAGGCTTAGTAAAATCCTTAGAAAAGGCAAAGGAGCAGAAGAGCAGGGGGAACAGAAAAGATAAGATGCAATAAGAAATGTAAGAAATAAGTATGAAATGAATTAGGGAAAAAAGTGAACAAAAAATGAGGCAAACAAAGTGCTAAAAGCAGATAGGTGTGATATATGGAGAAAGTTAGTAGGGGAGGAGAAAAGAAGGAAAAGGGGAAAATATGGGAGCAAACATTGAACACAGCTGAGAAACAGTAAGAAAGAAGCACCTAGCACTTGTCTACCAAATATCTAAATGTTGTTAGCTAATGCTGGATTTCTGACAATGAAGTCATTATTCCTCTTGCTCTCCAATATTGTTATGAGCAGTAATTAGCTGCCCAATGACAATAAGGACTACAGTCTGATTTTCAAAAGAAGATACATGACAGCTTTTCCACGTGGAGAGCTGCAGTATTGTCAAGAAGCAGATGGAAAGTTACACTTACCTCTGCTCCTTAACTCTCAAAACTCAGAACATATAAACAAGCGTTGGGGTTTATCTCATGGCAGCAAAAAGATACAGATGTAATCTGTGTTAGCTTACTATAAGAACAAAGTAATTAGTTCTCAATATGAATTCACTGCATCTTAGCATCTTCATAGTTGTGATTCTGAGTACCTACCTCTTTTACAGATGAATCTGACTCTTTCTCCATGTCTAAACAGCAGCTGGGCATCAACAAAACCATGGGACATATCTGCATGACCAATAATTAAGTGGCCACTTTTTCGTATAGGCCTCTTGTGATACTTTCAAGCATAGGTCAATCCAGACCTTTGACCTGGTATGGCCGACATTTACCTAGGTTTCATCCAACTACACTATTTCCTTCAAGTCCATATTTTGCATTTCTCTTAAAAACCAAGCCAATTGCAATATCTGATCTTTATATCAATTTTCCATTATTGTTTTTTAATTGAAATCCCAGATCATGGAGAATTTTGTTCAAAGAGTTAAGGTTTCCCTTAAACAGCTCTGCTTCTTCAGAAGCTTGCGTGTGATGGGGTGCCCTTTCGCTTGTAATAGCTATGTGCTTTCTTATGGCATCTGACTGAAAGCTGTCGAGTTGCGTAACTGGAGATGCTCTTGGTCTCTCCTTTCCAAAAGTTACAATTCGCGATGGACCTAGCTGTAGCTGCTTGTCTTTAGAGATTCTAGAAGCAGTCATCTCACTTATTTTAAGAGCTCATTCAGTTCTTTTCCTCACTTGTTGAAAGGAATAAGAGGTTAATTGTGAAGGAGCATATTCTCCTCTTCCTCTACAAAGAATTCCCTAAGAGAACTGACAAATTCTCTAGCTTGCCTGTGCAATGTAACTCCCCCACTGGAAGTTCAACTTTGTATTGGGCCATGAATCCTCGGTCTACTTATACAGTACTGTTAGTTTAAGAATCGGCACTAGTGACAAATGCCGCACTCTCGCAAGTCACTGCCCGCTTGCCGATAGACGGGACTTTACATGCCGGAAGAAACTGGTGCGCACTTTTCATGCGTCTGTTAGTTTCGGCCTGGCACGCAGTAATGGCGCGACTTATCAGATGGTTGGACGTGTTGTTTACATGATGGTGAAATATTCAGTAAGTGAACGTGCATATATAGTGAAAAGCTATTTTCTGAAAAAGAAATCGGTTTGGAAAACCAGGCGAAAATTTAGACGTAAATTTCCTGATCGCCCAGTTCCTAACATGAGTTTCAGAAATTTTCTCTATTGCTTTGCGTCAAAGAACTTGCAATATTACTAAGATAAGTGAAGTTTTTAGTTTCTCATTTTGTTCTTACTTTAGAATCTTGTTGCTTCACTGTTAATAGCTTCAATTTTCTTAATTAAATTTAGTTTTTATCATACAGGATTCAATTAATTCTGTATCGTAATCTTTTTAAAATTTATGTCGATTAGCATTTAATTCTTACCTTTTCTTCCTGTTCCATCTCTTCTTCCTCCGAACTAGAACTATCTTCATCCTCATCTTCATCCTCCTCTTCCTCACTTGATTCAGATGATGTTTCTGATTCAGGTTGCTGATCAGCTTCAGTCCATTGTGGAGGCTCCCACTGTGATATCCTCGTTTTCACATGGTAGTAATATACACGACCCTCTGAATCTTTAGCAGATTTCCACTTCGGAGGTAATCTTACTGGAGGAGGCATTGGAGGAAGAGGTGTTGGTACAAACGGCTGTTGTATTGGTTGTTGTATGGGTTGTTGTATAGGTTGTATGGGTTGTTGTATTGGTTGCTGTATGGGTTGCTGCATAGGAAGAACCTGATGAGGATGGGGGTGAGGATGAGGATGAGCATGAGGGTGGGGATGATGATAGTGTGGCTGTGAATCCACCACACTTGGAATGGCTGCAGGGGTGGGTCCTGGTGCAGGCGTGTTAGGGTAAATATGCTGATGGTGCGGAGGAGGCTGCTGGGTGTACACATGGGGTGTGGTGACATGAGGGGGTGGCTGTGGACCACTAGGCAAGGGAATGAACTCAGGCAAGGTGGGGTCTATTGGACCAGGTACTGGGGGCCGTGGGTCAGTGTACACAGGATGATGCTGAGGGGGAGGCATGTTATTTACCTGATCATATGTAGGTAATGGTTGTGGAGGTACATGTGGATTGTTGGGATCATAGCCATTAGGAGGCATGATATGACTTGGTACTCCCTGAGGTGGTATTGCAGGCACCCCCTGAGAGGGCAATGGCGGCAAGTGAGGACTCACAGGGTTACTGGGATTGAAAATAGGTGATGGACCTACTTCTCCCGGCATCGTATTTTGTGGTGGAGGTATTGAGTTATGATCTGCAATTAAAATTATGCAAAAATGTCAGTTCTTTAATCAAGCAGAAATGCAGAAGTTAGGTACAATGAAATGTTCCAGTAAATTCTAATGTAGAAAGTGAAGTTACAGAAATAAAAAGATAAAAATGTTTACATTTAACTGTCAAAAATAACTTCATATATAATTAATAAACTGGAAGTAGTACACTGTGAAGTTAAATACTAATTGCTTTTTGTTTAGTTAAATAAACACAAAACCTGCTCATGAAGTTCATCCATTCTACACCAGAGGGCAAATAGTAAACAGTGGAGGATCTGTTAATTACATCCAATCAGGCCTGTAGACTGGACTGAACATTAGGCGGGGCCCCTGACTTTATAGGAGGAGTGAGATAAAATAACTTTAAAAGTTGCTGTCACATAACATTCTCTACTCACTTTTGTAAAAACTATTTTTTCTTACAAATGTGTATTCTTCTATTTACTTCACGTTAATTCACAAATTGCAGAAATTTGCAGAAATTGTCTTATTACATATTTCCTTATAATTACAATGGGATTACCATAAGCTTTAAGTGATAATCAAACGTTCCAAGGCCGATCGCTATGTGATGGTATTGAAATTCTGTTCTGTTTGCATGTCCAAGAGAGAAAAAAAATTACTTCCCATTTGAGAAAAGTAATTATTTTAAAATTCAAACCAGTAACAACTAATACCTCGGAAACAGCTAACTACACAAAAACAGATGTATATGACATACATTGTGTGTTAACGAACGTACACTTTTTGTACATTAATATTTTGTACATTTCTTACTGTTTACTAGTTACCTAAAGGTCATCCAGAATAAAGAGGACTACAGAGGCCATTTCCTAAAAATTCAAAATCATTGCACTCATTTTTGAGATAATCAAATTTGTTTCCATGTAAAGTATAGTTTAGCGAGTGGGAGGCACTGGAGTCGCATCCTTGGGAGATACGGAACTTATATACAAAGTTTTATTTTTAATTGACATTTCTTTTTGGGATATATTGTACACACACCAACACACACTCGGACCTTCTTCTAAAAGCAGTTTCCTTTGGATTCAGTGGGTCTCCAAACAAGTATTTCTGGTGAAATCCTTACATTGAATTTTTGGGTGGAATACATTACTTCCCAACTTACTGTACGTAGTAAAGAAAATAAAAACATATCTTTTACTTCTAGAGTTATGTAGACATAAACTTTATTTTTCACATTATCATAGAGTCTATTATTTCCATAGAACAATGACCTTTAACACTTCCAGGAATGGCAAATACTCTGCGGTTAGAAATAAAATTCAGAATATATCAATTCATCTACATGATATAGAAGTAATGAAAGAACTTCATGGTTTAAAAAGCAAAACATTAACAGATCAGATTTGCATATAATATTAGGATAAGATTAAAGGTTGCTAACACTCCAATTTACTTAAAGGAACTTGGTAAAAGTGATGATTATGTACTTGTGGAAACCCAGATACTACAGAACACATTATTTGGATGTAACCTGTGCTACAAAAGAAAATTTACCAGTTTTACTTGGATTGTTCAAAATGTATCTTCTCGGATCAATAAAAATCACAGACTTAAGTCAGTCATAAAGAAACTATATAAAATTTATTAGGCATATTAAAAACGTAAAATGAAAATTAAAATGTTTAAAGAGCAAGTAATTATTGTGACCAAAATTTATAAAACCATAGAAGTTGGATCTGTATGCTTTAAGAAGCCTAAGTTTCGTGGACATTAAAGAAATGTTTTAATTAAAAAGTCCACTCTTAAAGGAACAATTAACAAACACAATTATCAACTCGATGTTGATTTGGAATAATTGCAGTCTGTGGTTTCCTTTGCTTCCAAATGTCTTTAGAACTTCAAGCTCCAAGGCTTGTTTGCTGTTTCTGAAAGGCAAGAAAAGTCAGAATTGCCAATCATTGGTGAGTCATGGATAATCTCTGTGATCGATTTATGGCATTTAATGTAGAAAATGTACATTCACAGGTTGCTATACTGAATCCAAACATTGCTACTGTTGCAAACAATGCATAAGTCTTTTTGAACACATCACGGTTTTTGTATAAAAGGTCTATTTTATTTTCATTAGGTTTTGAGGACAAATAAGCCTGCACCTTGGACACTTTTTCTTTGCTTGGCACAGTTACACCTAAATTTTCAAGAAATTTGAAGATTTTCAATGCTGAGTTGTTCTGCTATTTTCCATAGCCAGTAAAAGCTCTTCATTCTCACTGAAGTGTTCATCTAAATGCACTAAGTCCACGGTCTCGTTTAAAAATCTTCAGCTGTTGTAGTTCGGAACTGCTTGTGGAATGCAATGGCAACATACTATAATGAATGTAGTCAGTGTTTTCAGTTGTCTTTCTAGGTCTCTGAAAACAAAGTTTCTGGTACCTAGCACATTTTCAGTGCAGAAGAAAATTTTCTTGTTTTCTAAACTCACTGATTTCTTGTTTGACATGCTTAATGATAACAATTGCATCACTTAAGCTTTGTAGTCTCAGAATGGAGTGCATTATCAGCTGGTTCCAGCAATCGATGTATTTTCTTGTTGAAAACTAATGTCGGTGCCAACCAAGAAAGGGATTGACAGTTTGCAGTGAGGGAGAAGCGACGTTGCCGCTTATTGCGACCACGACCACGTGGAGAGTGCAATATGATTATGTGTACAAAGAAGATTGCACTGCGCCTGGAATGTTGAGCACACATTATTTATATTCGTATGCAAAAACAACAATAGAATATTGAATCTGCATTCAAATGATAGAATTGCAATTTTATATCAGTCTAAATATTTGCATTAACAAAAGAAACATACTTGTGAAATATTGATGCTTATTCTAATGGGAAAATGCCGCTAATATCCAAATCACTTGCATCACTGTTGTTTTTGCTGCCGCTGCTACTTGCTTGGTAGACAATGTTGCCACCGTCATCGTCATCATCGTCATCATCATCTGAAGAGCTGCTGGAATTCCCCACGGAAATGACGAGGTGTTCTATCTCTTCTTCCAAAACTCCTTCATTTTCCCATGCTGCACTTATTATGCCCATTGTATGGAAAACTGCCTTTTCCCAGTTTTCAGCTTTTACTGTTGTTAATGCCTCTTCTGTCAGCTTTATTACACACAACACAGTAAAATCTTTGCTGTTTTGCCCAACATAACCCTTTAGTTCGGCCCAGATTAGTTCAATGGGGTTAAAATGACAATGATAAGGGGGAAGCCTATTTTGTGACCATGTTCTGCAGCAATGCCATCAATTACATAACTTGGAAACCGCGGTTTATTTGCTTTCACAAGTATTTTGCATTGTCCATTACTATTATTGATGGCCTATGTAAATTTGGAAAAAGCTGTTCTTGCAACCATTTAAGGAAAGTGTTATGATTCATCTCCTCGTGGTAAGCCACCATCTTTCTGGATTTATAAAGAAGACAACAATTGGAAACAAAACCTGACGCAGTTCCAGCATGGAGGAATATTATTCTGCCTCCTTTACCTAGCGATACATTAATTGTTGCTTCTAGCGTATCGTCCGTCCAGCCCTTGTTGACAGAATGATTGGCATTAACCCACGTCTCATCAAGCCAAACAATGTGTTGGAAATAGTGTTTAAGAATTTTCCGAAGGAAACTACAACACCAAGCACAGATGTTGGGTTTCTCCGTCAACAATTTTCTGCCATTTCCTTTTTTGTACCTAAAACCTAGCTTCTTCACTATTCTACGTAAAGAAGACTGGTTACCTTCAAATAGTTTGGCTTCTTTTAAAGATATGTGTAATTTGAAGATAGTAGGATGCTCCCTTCTCCTATAGTAGGAATAAATGTATCTGCGTATAGCATCCTGCTGAAAAGGATCTAAGTTGGTGACACGTTTGCATCCTTTTCTTTTCTTTCCAGGGGTTTCTAATTTAGACCCTGACGCCTGATTTCCCTCTTTTTTGTACTTTACTTTCCCAATTTTAACTACAGTATTCCTACCAATTCCTACAGCACGCGAGGTTCTATCAATTACCTTCAAGACTGGAATAAGAGGCTCCCCGTTCAATTTCTCCTCTTCAAAATATTCTCTAACAGAGCATATTATTTCCTGCACTTGTCCTTTAATTGGGATACCTTTACCAAACACAGTTTTATTCGGTTTGCGAGTATGCTCAATTTTTTGTTTGGTAACACTACCTTTGTCACTATTTTTTGACATTGTTCAACACAAATTAAAAGCGTTAGCACAAATGCAAAAGCTCGCAACATACGCACAGACTCAGACACACGTAAACACAAGGCAAGTAACTGTCTATAGAACAATACAAACTTCTCAACATACAGGAAATCTCTTAACTGATGCAAGCATTTCAAGCTCGGGCTGCAGCCTGCAGCACTATTTGTTTATATGCAGCAATAACAAAACATAACAAAATAACTTTATGTTGCTGCTGGGTTCATCGGCTACATACTAATCACGTGTTACATATCGGCAAAAAGGTCCTTGCGCATACCATTTCTATGGAAAGCCATTATAACACCTTAGCTCTAATTGGTTCTTGTTTTCATTGCTATGGCAACTGCTAAGACGCATTCATCTCCCTCCGTTCATTTATGTGTTTCTGCCACGTGCTTAACATCTGTCAATCCCCTTCTTAATTGGCACCGAGTATAACAGAAAGCGAAATTGAAGTGACATCACAGTCTTCAAACCAACGCTTTTGGCTATGTCTTCTCCACTGAAGCATTTCTCTTCCTATGGCATTTAGCACACTAAGTACTTCATAGTTTGAAAAAATTACTTTAGTAATTGCTAGGTGTCCACTCCAATGCTGTTCTAGAAGATGCACTATGGTTCTGCCTTCATTTAAGAATGCAATTTTGCCTCAGTGAAAGAAATCATCCAACATAGCACATTAGTAAAATAAAAGTGTCTTCACGTATTTCAATTACTGTTTTAACAATTAGTCTAAGATAACAGTTAGGAGAAGTATATGTTGCATTCTTAGGTATGTGTGTTAAACATTCCAAAAGGATTTTATCTTCTTAAAGGTGTATTCAAAAATATTTAAAAATGGTCTCCTTTCGGTCCTCTCTATATTATAATTGCCATGCAGAGCCAGCTCACTAACGGCCAAAAACTGTATTACTTCCATTTATGATTTAACACAGTAACTTGCTTCTCGAGTGTGATTTCATTAATCAAAGTTGACACTAAAGTACAGGTTTCTGAACAAGTTTCATGTTTCTTCCACATTGACATGGTACGGATATGAGTTTCTGACATTTCATCTTTAGGAAAACCAGGATTGGCATGTAAGACATTTTTCCAGTTTCTGAAACTTTTGTCAGTACAGCTTCTCTCCTTTGTGCCATAAGGCTGAAACTGCATGTGTGCATAACAAAATGCAGCATTTTTGAGAACTGCATACTGTAATCCAGCAAACTACTTATACCGTTCAGAGCGAAAACTACGCCTATTGCTTTGTTTAGGGTAATTCTTAAGACAAACTTGTTTTATTGCTTCACCTCTCTGTATTACATAATAAGTAGCCAGCTTGTGTTGCACCACTTGCCCCCGATCAGTATGGACAGTGTTGCTGGAAACAACTTTGTTTTCTTGCTGCTCCTCTCATTTGCATTTGCCAAAGAAATCTTATGTCCATAATGCATGCACTAACTGTCCTCACCACTATTTAAGCTCTTTTTTCTTCTTTTCTTTTCCTGATAAGCCTCCCCTTACATAGGACTTAGCCAGTGCCTAGGGTCAGACGTCTGTCGGGGAACAGAGGAACCTATGGAGTGGACAGAGTGGAGACCTGGAAGCAGCACCAGATATGAGAGTGAGGAAGAGGATATGAAATTCAGGCGAAATCGATGAATGGAAAGATAATGGAGCAATTGGTGGAATGAGTGGCAGGAGAAACTGGAGAACCTAACGCTTAGTTCTATTAGTTTAAAATAAAAACAATGCACTATGATCTGGAAGCTCATTCTTCAATGTTTGAATTCATTGCTGAGAAAGGTGGGGCACGAAAACGAAGCGACCACACATGTGTAAGTACATGATTTCCAAATATCACGGATCATTCATGTATAGGTATGTTTGACTGTGTTTTAGTGGTTTTGTGAGTGGCCTTTGACTGCCAAGAGGTTTGGATATTCAGCATGCTGGAATAAGACAATGGATAACTATTACAGCATTGTTACTATTAATATAGTCTTCAATACATTGTCATTTTGGTTCTTTATTTATTATTGAAATATTTCTAAAACTTCAAAACAGGGACAAATGGGTATTCTCTCAATTCGGGCAACATTTTTTCCAGTATGGGCATTGCCCGACCTGGTCCCCCTCTGGCTACAGCCCTGCATCCAGTAATCAAGAGCAGCTGATGATGTAGATAAGTTCCTACAAAACTAGTCCTGCATAAATAACGATTTGTGTGAAGCACTTTAGTTTAATTAAAAAAAGCAATTAATGTGATTGTCTTTTCCTCAAAGAAAGACTTCAAATTTCACTAGCTAAAACCAGTGTTACCCAAGTAGAAATAGTTGAAATGAGTATTTAAGTGGAACTAGCTCAAACTGCAAATAGTTTGTAATTTGCAGCCAAAACTGATTTTAACAAGATTCAAACTGGTGTTCTCTGAATTACTAGACAGATATGCTAGATAATGTTCTTCCAATTTTCAATTATTTTTGACCAATTACAATAAAATCAATCACCATGTAAAATCAAGAAAAAGAATATCTGATTACACTACATAGAGAAAATACAATAATAATTATTAAAAATAGAAACACTATTAACAGTGAAGTGTTCATGTTTGGGTTCAATTTTTTGAGTCACTTGAGTCACCTTTTTACACTCACCTTCACTTTAAAATGTTGAAAAAACTGGAATGTTTTCAAGATAATTTGATCTCATACTCACCCTTTGGGTGACTGATGATGCTACCTTCCTCCTAGTGTAAAAATAGTGACTTAAAAAATTGAACTCGAACAAAAAAATACAAGCAGAATCAGGACTGAAACATTAATGCCAATGCCAGGATTTGAACCATGAATCTTCTGCTTCACGGGCGGTTGCTCTACCCCCTGAGCTACCATGGCAACTTGACAGTATGAAATTAAATTTTCCAATCGATTCATATTTTCCCAGTAGACCACTAGGGAATCTCACATCTGAGATAACTAACCTGAGGTTGACTTACAATTGCAGGTACTTTATGTCCCAGGTTCAACCAATAACCTTTAGATGGCCCTAATCCTACCTCTCAAATATTGCTCACACATGGCTTGTGTGTTTAAAAACCATCAGTAAGTTGGTTGTCATAAAATAACAATTACAAAGAAAACTTACTGCATATGTACTGTTAAGAATGGGCAGGCAGTGGACACTGTCACATAAAATTAAATATTTAGGTAAGGAATTTTGGAAGAAACATTCCAGGTCTAAGATTATGATACCTCCCGAGCATTTGCCAGTTATGAAAACTGAAGAAACCTTTTAGGGAAGATGGCCCTGATGGTGGGATTTGAATCACATGTTACTACGGAGCCATCTCACTCAAACAAGTTAGTTACTGTATCTGCTCTTATACTGGATAGCATTATCTCACATCCTAAATTTCAGAGGGTTCCACCTCTTTAGGTTTGCAAATTCCTGAAAATTGGCCTGCATGTACCACAGACTATCTTTTTAATACTCTTGGACACAATAAAGAAACATGCATTTTCAGAAGCCAAATACTGATACTAACATGGTGACAAGATTTGAAGATTACAGCCAACAAAATCAACAGCACTGTGCCAGAGGTACTGAAACAATCATTTCAACCACAGGAAGAGGGGTCATTTTCTCCTTTAATATAACCAATTCTTTTAGATACTGTGCATTTTGAAAGCATTTGATGAAGCTATCACCAAAGAATGAGACAGTTCTGTATGAGCAATTGTATTCTAAACTTATAATAAGTATAGTGTTAGTAACTTTCTTGTTATTGTTACACAAAGCAGTCTGTTGTGTTTATATCTCAGGATGCAAATACATCTCACTGCAAATAATGCAGCTATCCAAATGTTTAACACATATCAACCTATGCACGTGAAATACTGTACCATAAAATTTGCAAGCAGGCTGCATATCAGTGTGGAAAGCTTTTTCTGTCATCAAAGGCATATTCCACTACTTCCAACTACAGCATAGTTGAGAGTTGCCTCCAAAGAAGGCAGATCAGATGAGTTACACTTCAATAAGATTAGCTGTATCAATGGAAGAAGAATATTCAAATTAGCTCCATTTGTGCTGAAAAATTGATAATTATAAATGGCTGTCTCTTAATAATACAATGTTAAATAGGTATTAACTAAATCTTTCCCAGGATAGTACATTCTGTGTATTTTCTTGGACTTCTACCTGGGTAATTGTTTCATAAAATGACAAGATGTTTTGAGAATGTACATCAGGATGATATCCAACCACTAAAGTAATTTTTTGAAACTATGGCGTGGCTGGAAGCCAGGGAAAATGTATAGATAATGTACTGCCGATAATGGACAACTCTCAGAATTTTCTGAAAACTCATTTTATTTTTTCCTTCCAAGTTGATATTGTAGCACCATGAGTTTGGAGTGCCAAATACTGGCATTGTGCCCTAAATGACATGTGAACATATGTTGCTGCAATTTTATTGGCAGCTTATCAGTTTATAGTAATATGCTCTGTTCAGAATACTTTGCATGGTATGGGAGGAGGGTGTGTTTAAGTACACACCACCATTGGTTCGTCTCCTTAGTGTGGTGGTAGCGCTGCTGCTTACCAAATGGGGGACCTATGTTTAACTTCTAGCACCAGCACGGGGATTTTCTCCCGCTGGGAAACCTGGCTGCTCAGTCTTGTCGAGAAGACTGCATAACCAGCTGGGAGGGACTGAGGTGCTGACCATGTCCCGCCTCCAATACTATACCCCACTCATGATACTTGTGGTGGGCAAAGGTGCAGTGGTCAGGCAGCAGGCCTTGGCCCAGATGGGCTCTTGTGCCATGAGGTTACATTACACACCAATATTACAAATAGTCTTTGAATTTAAGACTTACCTTGAGGAGGATAAGGTTGCCATGTACCACTTGATGGGTCATAGTAACAATGATAACCATTCTGTGGATCGAAACTGCTAGTTAAGTTTGGATCCAATCCTAATGCTAGGCATCGGTCCTCATGATGACGCCACATTTCCTGCTGCTGTCTTCTCTGTCGTTCTTCTTCCTCCTCCTGTGCCACCTTCATTGCAAACAGTTGTCGTCGTTCCTCTTTTGATAGCTTTGGTATTGGCACAATGTTTCTGAAAAATCAACACGTTTTAGACCAAGTATGTGACTCATTAGCCTATATAGCCAATGAAAGATTACAAACAACAATACTTTTTTTTTAGTACCTGTTTGCCCTTTGTCATTATTACAAAATTCAAATTATCACTTAACATTTATTCACCATGAGGCATGTATGATGTTATAAAAATAATCTAATTTCATCAATGTGAAAACTGGTATCTTTTGGGATGACATTACTAACATACTTTTATTGCCTGGATCTAATGCAGATCTTCCTCATTTTGTTTTAAGTATCTTGGCTAGCAAATAGTTATTTTCTTTTATTCACAGTTTAATAGTGTGCAACTGGAGTCCTAATAAAATACAATCAATGAACAAACAAAAACAATTGTACAAAGAATGCCTGGAATATAGTGTGTATGGATATTTGCAAAACATTGTCTTCGTCCAAGCTCTCTCTGCTTTTAAGATGTGATAATTGAGTTTTGAAAAGATTGTACACAAGAAACTATGAATCTGTACGACTTCCTAAATTAACTAAAGTAATAGGCAAGAGAGAAAATGTTCAAAAAAGTGGTTCATAGAATTTAAAATCTAAAAAGAAGTGATGCATAATAAATGTAACACATTAAGAATATAATTTAGGTTGTAAAATGTTAAGCTTCCCTTTGCTTTAAAATAGTTCTTTATACCACACGTTAAATACGTAGTACCTGAGTGACCGAGCTTTGCTTGGCATCCCCCCCCCCCCCTTTGTGAAATCTTGTTTTTTGGGAGAAGATACTTGTTGAGATACATTTTGGACTGAGTGGTAATGAGAAACCTGATTTTCTTGCAAAAAAGGGTACCGGCAATGTGCAGAAATCAATAGTTAATCTACCATTTTATGCAGCTAAAAGATTAGTCAACTCTGAATTCAAAAAAATATTGAAAAATATTACTATGAAAAATCAAAAAATAAAAGATGGGAACTACCAAACATTCAAACAGTAATTCCTGAGTATCCTCGAAAAACAGTAGTTGCAACCTTCAGGTTGATTACAGGACATGATTGTCTGGCAAAACATTTAAACAGAATTGGCATATATTCTTCACCACTCTGTCCTCTATGTGATCTGCAAGAGGAAATGGATCGAGACCACCTTAAAATATGCCCGGCCACTTCTAATGCCCCATCCATCAGTGAAAAATATTGGAGAGCAAGAGGATTAATGACTTCATTGTCAGAAATCCAGCATTAGCTAACAACAACTTGTTGAGATAAACTTGAAAAGCAAAATGTTAGCTAAATAAAAATTTTTGTCACAATTAAGTCGTTTCCGAGATACAAGAGATATAGAGGCACAAATATTTCATAAGCACCATCATTTCAGCCGTAAAATGTAATACATTGTATTTCTATTTCAAACATGTAGACGGTATGAGCTGTAACACATAAACTAATATAGCTATGTCAACTTTCTTACTGTATTCTGATAGCCCTGGAAGAGGACTTTAAAATGCTAGCTCGTTTGCTGAAATCGATTGACAGAGAAATTATGGCCAAAATATGGTTTAGACTAATTGTGACTGTTACGCGTAGACTAAGATAGCTAAGTCAACTTTCTTTAGCTTTTCTGAAAGCTCTTGACGAGGCCTTTAATATCCTGGCTTGTTTGTTGAAAATGGCCCATTAACAGAGAAATTATGGCCAAAATAAAGTTTAAAGTAATTGTGACTGTTACACGTAAAATTGTGTTTTTTTTCAGGAATGACAACAGATAAACTTAAAAAGCAAAACCTTATCCGAATACAAAATTTGATCAAAATCGTTAGAGCCATTTTCAAGTTGCGCAGAATATATTGTCGTAACCCTATTTAATTAAAACTGGAAAAACACAAATTACTTGTTGGAATGTGCTTTAATGAACAAAATAAAACATAACATGCACCTAATAACCTACAAGCATAAGGCATGATTACATATTGATTGTACACTAAGCTGCAGTGTACATTACACCAAAAAGCAGTTCTGTTCACCTACATAATAAAAGCATTATTCCTAACCTCAAATACCACAGGGTTAAAGTAACATGCTTTCAGATGATAATAATGCTTGAGCATCGTTACCACACAGCACTTGATCCTATTCACCTTTGGCAAATCTTGTTCTGCAATAACACTTTTGGATCAAATCACTTCCCAACACTAAATATTGTAATGAATATTTAATGCACTGCTGTATTGAAAATACAAAAATAACAACAGTACCTATAACTGCATATAGTTTTAGAGAACATTCAAAACAAAACCACGCATGCACGAACAATACAATGGCATCCACAGATTAACCAACATGGGGTCTAAACGGAATCTTATTTTGAGATCTATCAGTTGGCTTCTCTGCAACATGTTTAAAACTAAGTGCTTTGTGGCAACATAATAGATGCAATAATACCAACTATGGCTGTAGCTTTACCATGGTTATATTTTAAAAACAGTTGGTGGTACTAATGCAACCTAACAGATGGAATATCACCAAATATAACCAGACCGTGCTATAATGTGGAGGAAATGTCAGTGGGTTTTTGGGGTATTCCAACAAGCTGTTACGTCTATAGTTCAACTCCAATATATTCTGCATCAGAATGGTGGTTGAACTGTTACTTGGTTGAGAGTTACAATGACCAATTTAAAAATAACGACTCCTAAACATCTGAGACAGAATATTAGAAGACCCCAAAAGAAAATCGTTCATGTGAATGTTTGTTAAAAGTGTAATTCGTTTTTTGATGTTGGTATGAGATAATTAAATGACGAAAACATGTTGATAAGGTTCATTGTTATGAACAACTAAGTTTGTACAAAGACATCATAAATCTTCCCATATTTGATTTTAATATATATGTATAAATATTAGAATTGTATGTGTTCCATAATAAAAGTAGGGGAAGATGATTAGGGATCTCTTCCCTAACGAGAAAGAACTATTTGATGGACGCATGCGCGGATGAATATGAAAAAGGCGGTGTCGCGTCAAACGACGCCAAAAAAAAAACTTTTCACTCGCGTGTGAATCTTCGAGATGAAAAGACGATCATATTTATGTAGTGTGAACATGGAACTTTCACCAAACTTTCATCAAGCATAAATTCTACTAAGTAAAAAAATGGAAAGATTTTTAAGCATTTAGCATGGTGCTGAGAGAAATTGTTTAATGTGGAGTATCGATGAAGTGTTAATAAAATATTACATTGTGATAAAGAAACATTGTGTGATATTTCATTCCATCTGTTACCAAGCCCTGAGATCAAAAAGATCTCATTAGCTTAAAGACACAGCGTCGTTAATAATTGCAAAAACAGCACCAAATGGCTTGCCCAACGTGGAACACGAATTTAGGATGGAATGGAAATTACGGGAAATGAACTTACGAGAAATACGAAGTGACGCCATATCATCGCGCCAAAAAGAAAGAAGACGCCATTAGACCATCGTTTGATATCGACATCAGAACACCCACGAATGGATAATCAACGATACATCAGAACACAGATGAACGGATAATCAATGCGGGAAAACACCGGAGATCGTCTAGCGAAGCCAACTGCCCAGGAGACGTACATAACTGGACAAATCAACGAAAAAAAAAGTAGGATCAAAAATTTTTATTTTTACATCCAGTTTATTTTCATTTTTATGTTACTGCGAAGCGGCAAAGTAGTGGGACTTTTAACCCTAGTGAATTGAATAAAGAAACTAAAATGTCGCAAAAAGAGATAGAAACAGGAGTGGGGGAAGGGGCAGATAGGCCTAGTTATCAAATAGAACCAGAAAGTGAGGAACAGGTAGCAATAGGAAAAGACCAAAGGCTATTAATGATCATGTTTGAAAGACTAGAACGAAAACTAGAACAAAATAAAAAAGAAATAGGTCAGAAAATGGAACAAAATAAGGTAGAATTAAAGCAGGACATAGAACAAAGTTTAGGTCAAAAAATGGAACAAAACAAGGTAGAATTAGGTCAGAAAATGGAACAAAATAACGCAGAATTAAAACAGGACATAGAACAAAGTTTAGGTCAGAAAATGGAACAGAATAGGGCAGAATTAAAACAGGACATAGAACAAAGTTTAGGTCAGAAAATGGAACAGAATAGGGCAGAATTAAAACAGGACATAGAACAAAGTTTAGGTCAGAGTATAGGCCAGAAACTAGAACAAAATAAGGAAGAGATAGGTCAGAAAATGGAGGAAGTGAGAAAGGACTTAGAACAGAAAATGGAATTAGGAAGACAGAACTTAGAACAGAAAATAGAATTAGGAAGACAGGAGTGTAAAGAAAATATGAAAGTAATGGAAACTAATTTAAAATTAGTACATAAAAACTTAAATGAGACAAAGGAAGCCTTAGAAGCTAGGATAGAAATCATAGGAGATAGGATGGGAAAAATAGAATCAGAAATGAGAGAAAATAAGATTGTATTAGAAGGAGAAATTGCTAGGTGTAGAGAGGAAATAACAGAATGTAATACAAGTGTAGACTGTAAGATTACAAATGTAAAAGCAGAAATAACTGAGGAATTAAGGAAAGAGATTGAGGTAGTAAAGAAAGACATTATTAATGAAACTGTAGAACAAATTGTAATTCCTAAAATTAAGACTATGGCTGATGTAGTACATTCGCAACAGGATGCTATAAATGATATGAAACAAAGTCACTTAGAAATAAAGAATGATTTAAAATCAATTTGTGAAGAAATGAAAAAAGGGAAAGAAAGTTTGGCTAATGTAAATGATGTTGTGAATGCGCTACAAAGGCAAGATGATTTAGATGTAAGTAATGTACAAGATGAGAGTTATTTGAATAATGTACAAAATGTTGACTCACCATACAGAGAAAGAGGTTCACAACCAAACAATGACACAACACATGTTACACCAACAGCATATTACATGAAATCACACCACCTACATTTGACGAGGAGAAGGGAGACGATCCAAAACTCTTTGTTAAAGAGATGGAAGAGTATTTTAAAGTGAAAAGGATACCAAATGAGCTTAGGATGATGATAGTCAAGAAAAGCTTAAAAACAAGGCATTAGAATGGCTCAGGTTAACACTCGCTGGTCATGAGTCGTATAGCTCATTCAGAAATTTATTCCTATCAAGGTATTGGGGCCCAGCTAAGCAAAACCAAACTAGGGTGGAGCTAGCGACAGGTAGATATGATCCAACCAAAGGGTTATTGGTAGTCGATTATTTTATGAAAGTAGCCAACAAAGGAAAGCTATTAGACCCTAACCTGTCGGAAGCAGAGCTAATTACCAGCATAACAAGACATTTCCCAGACACGGTGAGAACAGGGTTCATTGTTGCGAGGCCAGTAGATTTTGCAGATATGATAGAATTGCTGACAGCCTTCGAAACACAAAATGGTCGGCCTAATGAGCATAGACATAGGAACGGTCACCCAAACTCACCCATCTTAAACCGGAGCACGGCTACGAACAACCAGAATGAGGGAGAAGATAAAATACTAGGAGCACCCATGAAAGGGGGAGAGGGGCACACCATTTCCCACAACCACACAATCATGGCGAAAGGATGGAGAACACAAGACAGCGGTACCACAACACAATACTGAGGGGTGAATCGAGATACAGAACATATACATATGATCGTGGAAGACCAGGAGACCGTACCCATCAAGTGAATCACATACGATTCTGTAGGGAATACTTCAACAACCAAAGACCGTCATACAACAGAGGTTCACGCCAAAGGGGCAGAAACCAATGGTACACTGGCAACATAAGACAGCAGGAAGTAGATGAAAATGTGCCAAATAGGGCAGAGGTTGCACAAAATACAGAAACAACAACCACCACCAACACTCAGGGAAATTACAATAACTAAGTTCATCCCAACCGAGTGGATGACTAACAACACAAACCATAAGCAGTTGACAATTGACATCGACACCGTGATGGCTACACGAAGAGAAAGATGGAACTACTGTACACTGGACCACTGGTCATAACAAAACAGCTGGGTGACCATACATATGAGCTACAGAATACAAATGGCAAGTTGGTAGGAAGATACCATAAAAATAAATTAAAACCATACAAAGAAAGGACCAAATAGTCTTTGCCAACAAATATGTAAGGCAGGAATAGTAGAGATGATGGAAAATAACAATTTTTAATGGGTTACTTATAGAAAATTATGTTCAGATTGGAAAATACAACAAAAAAGAAAATCAACATAGTCATTGGCTATATTGACCACAAAGAGCATTGTCAACAAAGACAGATGAGGACACTGATTGTCATTAAAGAAATGAATTATAGAGACGGAAAATAATGTGTTTTTGACATAAGGATGTCAGGGACAAAAATAAAAAGGAATCAATTGTGATGACAAAGATAAAAATATTTTGACACAAAGATCTCGAGGGTGAATTGAGAAGACAAATAATACAATTGCAGAATAATTATAAGTATAGAAGTTTTCTCTTATAGAGACAAGAGATAAAGAGTTGACGATTAGTGAAGTAAGAAAAACCATAATCAGAAAAGCAATGCCCATGAATTAAGATGGATATAGCCAATGCTAAGCTTGAAGAAATGTTGAACCAAACAACAATGAATAAGAACCCAATTAAAAAATGGTGCCATTAGTAACATCAGAGTATAAGAACCGACTCAACAACCTGCCTATACATAAGACATTACAAGACAAAGAAGGCAAAGAACTGAATAAAATATTGCCATAAATATGATCATAATCATTAGCTCAAAATTTGTATCCTGTTTTTCTCTCCTCATAACAAGGAACATAAGTCAAAAGCCACACAATAAACCATGATACACTTAAATTATTGTGTCAATGTCAAATTTACAATAACTGAGTATGTGTTGTATAAGAACTGAATATGTGTTGTATAATAACTAAACATATGTTGTATAATAACTGGATATGTTGTATAATAACTGAATGTGTTGTACAATAACTGAATATGTATTATATAATAACTGAATATGTGATGTATAATAACTGAACATGTATTGTGTAGTAACTGAATATGTGGAATTTATAAAGACATGCTGTGTCATGCCAAAACAAAAGACAAAGACAAACAGCGAAGAAGACTGTAAAAAAAAAAAAAAAGAATATTGTACAAAGTGATTGCATCAGAGGAGTAGGGAGAAGTATTGTATTGTGTTTCAAGATTGTAAATATAGGTGACAACTTGAAAAACAAAACAAGGGGCATGTGAGACAGAATATTAGAAGACCCCAAAAGAAAATCGTTCATGTGAATGTTTGTTAAAAGTGTAATTTGTTTTTTGATGTTGGTATGAGATAATTAAATGACGAAAACATGTTGATTAGGTTCATTGTTACGAACAACTAAGTTTGCACAAAGACGTCATAAATCTTTCCATATTTGATTTTAATATATATGTATAAATATTAGAATTGTATGTGTTCCATAATAAAAGTAGGGGAAGATGATTAGGGATCGCTTCCCTAACGAGAAAGAACTATTTGATGGACGCATGCGCGGATGAATATGAAAAAGGCGGTGTCATGTCAAACGACGCCAAAAAAAACTTTTCACTCGCGTGTGAATATTCGAGATGAAAAGACGATCATATTTATGTAGTGTGAACATGGAACTTTCACCAAACTTTCATCAAGCATAAATTCTACTAAGTAAAAAAATGGAAAGATTTTTAAGCATTTAGCATGGTGCTGAGAGAAATTGTTTAATGTGGAGTATCGATGAAGTGTTAATAAAATATTACATTGTGATAAAGAAACATTGTGTGATATTTCATTCCATCCGTTACCAAGCCCTGAGATCAAAAAAGATCTCATTAGCTTAAAGACACAGCGTCGTTAATAATTGCAAAAACAGCACCACATCCTTCATTTAATACTAGATTTGACAAGTGCTGCTACTATCAAAAGCAGAAATTCAGCATGCTACAAGCCACAGCTCTCTGATGTTACAGATTAGGACTTCTAAAACCACCTGTAATAATAAATAAGACCAAAGACTTTGCAGTAGAAATACCTATTTGGAATGTATTGCATGTGAATCAAGAGACATGATGCTAATGACTTACCTAGAGGTTTAGCCAATTGAAATAAAAGGGTTTCAAGCAGCATGCTTAATGTGTGCAATGAAGTAAGAATGTTTCAGATTGATATCTTATATATTTAAATGAGCAATTCTTGTGTGTGTGTATATATATATATATATATATATATATATATATATATATATATATATATATATATATATAAGTAAATATTGTCGTAACCCTATTTAATTAGGCTAGACTAGGGGCAATAAACTCAAGAGGTAAAGCTATTTTGATTCGGTTCCAAATTTGTTTTTGTGTCGAGTGCCGAGGTTGGCAATATCTGGATAGGAGAGGGAAGGGATTAGGCAGAGAGGAAAGTTCCTATATAGCCTTGGGTGAAGCACATGTGAATAATTTTGTTCGATTGCTTCACTTTTGGCAACTTGCTTCAATAAAGTAAGAATTTACAGACATTTAAAGAAATAAATTACATACTATGTGTGTCAATTATTATTCCTAAAGGTAATTCTTAATATCTGTGGAATAAAAGTACAATATAGTATTAAAAGTGCGGGAAAATATATTTGAAGTATTTTGGTCAATATGTTACATTATGCAAAATTATGTTTGCATGCTTGGTTTGTGTGCATACCTGTCTTCAAACCTTGTGCCTTTGCGATTTCTATCTGAATCTGGTGATTCTCTAGTTCTTTTCCTATCACGATCTCTTTTATCATAGTCACCACGAAAACGATCCTGGCGCCAATGTCTGAGAAACAAAAGATTAGATGCAATTATGAAAAATGCCTATAATATGATAAGAGTATTCACATATACACATTAAATGAGACAAAATTAACATACCTGTCATATGACTGCTTATCATGATTCTCCTTGTCCAGATATTCTTTGTAGCCTCTATCTGCGAAACAAAGTTTAACAAACCCATTATTGCATGGCAACAATTTATAGTTTAATGATTTAACTAGAATAGGTTTTTGTATTACAAACTGGGCCTGTTGCATGATTATATTAATATTATTAGGAAAAGCTTAAATTACAAGTCCCAATAATTGTGCATAGCGAGTTAGTAAATTTCTGAAAGAACATTCTACAGATTACAAATATGTCATAACTACATAAGAGTATGATCAAGCACCATCAAAGTTCACAACACTGGCAGTAACTTATGCTATATATTTCTTACTCTATTCAATACCTCCATTCTGTCATACAATTTGCATGTAGTGATTTTCAGATAATTTGAAATGGTTAATATGAAGAGCATAGGAAGATCCATCATTTTTCTCTTGCTTAGTATCTATTAGCATTGCAATAACAGAAACCTCAAATAGTAAGATGCCGTCTAGCATAATTACAAGTTTCATTAAAAAGCTGTAGCATAGATCCCAGAATGCTAACCACTGAAAACAAACTAATCTACGCTTAAAAGATTATTTGTTTGCAAGTAGGTAAACGAAGTGCTGATACAAACAGCAAATAAAATTAAAAGTTTGAGTTGATTTGTAATATTACTTAACACTCCACTTACTTAACATTCACTAAGATCGTTGTTGTAGTGTTTAACGCCCGCTTTTACTGCTACGGCACCGCAGGCGGTGACACTGATGACACATGGAATGAAGATGGAGCACCGGTGGAATGAGATGGCAGGGGAAACTGGAGCACCCGGAGAAAACCCGCCCTGAAACCGCTTCGTCCACCACGAATACCACATGCAGGTCCCTGGGATCGAACCCGGGCTGCCTAGGTGGTAGGCGAGCGCGCTAACCGCTCGGCCACGGCACCGCCACTAAGATTGTGTCACATATTACTAATGTAATACAAACAGACCACTGGTTTGCTATACAGAAATACTAACATAATTCTTTGTTGCTAATGATATGCATGTATCAAGGTTGATGCACAATGGCCAGTCTTGAACGGAATGAAATAAAGCAAAACATTTACGTATACTACTTTTGGATACATATTGTCAAATGCTAAGGCATACAATGTATTGGGCTGTCCTTGCCTCCCAAATCACTCAGAAGCTTTCCATGTTTGCAGGTGTGCTTTGGCAGTTTTTGTTTGACTACATGAAAATAGAAGAGACTCATTTTATCTAATTTTTATATTGGCCACATTAACTAACAATTATCTTTGCCAACACTATACAGAAAGAAAATTAATTTTATAACAGGTATTCTCAGAAACCATTCAGATAATTTAACAGTTCTTTTACTGCTCTTATCAAGGAGTTCAATATAACTACTCACTTGAAAAACAAAGTTTCAACCTTGTTTTATTGTTTAATCTGGTATACATTGCATGGTTAATTCTTTAAACTCAAATGACTAATTTCATATAAGTCCCACCATATTAATAATAATAATAATAATAATAATAATAATAATAATAATAATAATAATAATAATAATAGTACTAGTACTAGTAGTAATACTAGTAGTAGTAATAGTAGTAGTAGTAATAGTAGTAGCAGTAGTAATAGTAGTAGTAGTAGTAATAGTAGCAATAGTAGCAATAGTAATAATAATAATAATAATAATAATAATAATAATAATAATAATAATAATAATAATAATAATAATAATAATAATAATAATAATAATAATAATAATAATAATAATAATAATAATAATAATAATAATAATAATAATAATAATAATAATAATAATAATATCAATTCTTCCAACTGAAGAGATACTATAGCTGACATATCAGTTCTTTCAACAATGAATAACAAATTGCGACATCCAGCCTGCATAATTGAGCATTAAAGAAGTGGATGGTGAGTTGTTAAAAATAATTTACTGCTGCTTTTACGTGATGTGAAAATTTTAAAAATGTTTCCTTTATGTAATTTTAGTGTAATTTATGTGAATATCCAAAAATATTTATTTACATAAAAAAATCACAAAATATGCATTTTCATGTGCAATAAAACTTAAAATATTTGCTCCGGTGTAAATATCTAGAACATTAAAGTAAGTTTCAAGTTCATACTAGGACGCAAACAAAATATTTTTTACCTAAAAATTTGAGCCCCAATGATGAGATGAATGAAGGAAAACAGCAAACTGCTGGTACCAGCAAGGGAAATGATGGTGAGGAGATGAAAGTAAGAAAGTGACAGCTAGTAGTAGCAAGCTATCATGTTTACTGTTAGCAATAAACCACGTGAAAAGCAGAGCATTCCAGATTATACATTAGTCCATAAAGATACTTGGAGTAATATTTTCAACCCAGTCAGATTTAGTGAATGTGATGCTACAGATTTGAGCACTAGTATGTCTGAGGGAATAGGGTATCTAAATTACAGGTGAAATGCCATTCTTGTAGTAAGGTTTTAGTCGATAGGTATACTAGTCCAAGGATGAATGTAGATTCTAGTTGTTCACCATTTGCAGCAAATCAACATATGGTAGAAGCCTTTCTGGCACTGGGAAAAGGTCATGCTGGTATGGAGTAGTTTTGTATTACAATGGGTATGAAATGAGTGCATCTACTTATAATTCCCATTTCCTAAATAGTCAGGTTTTTCAAAAAAGGCCTTTGAGTATGGCACATAAAGGGGTACATCAAGCACACATAGAAGCTAATCCAGAGAGCTTAATGAGGACAATGTTACTGATATATCAATTTCATATGATGGTACTTGGCATAAGAGGGGCATACTTCTAAGTATGGGATTGGAATTGTAATAGATGCACTGACAGGACTATATATAGATTTTCAGATTTTATCAAAATATTGTGGAGCATGCACTGGTAAAGAAGGTCCTGAAGTTGTTGGGTGGCTTCTGAATCACAAGAAAGCGGCGAAAGTGAAGCTAATTATGCAAGGAAGCATCTGCTGCTGTGAAAATGTGTAGAAGATCCACTGAGTAGTGTAACATGCAATACACTACCATAATTTCTGATGGTGATTCGAAGACCCATTTGGCATTGCAAAAATTAGCTATTTGTGGTCCAGATATCCGGATAACTAAGAATGAATGCCTAAATCATGTGTCAAAACATTTAGTAACTAGTTTGAGAAATAAAGTAAAAGAATGTAAAGCAAAAGGTACAGTTCTTGGTGGTAAATGTCCAGGTAGCCTTACATAAAATGCCATTATCAAGGTTGGAAATTATTACAGGAGTGCAATAAAAATATGCCAAATGTTGAACAAATAAAATCTGCTATTTATGCTACCCTTACCACTGAGGCATACCACGTCAAATCGCACAAAATTTGGTAAAAATTGACCTCAATATCTCACATTTTCTTGATTTTTGTTTTTTTTTTGTTTTGGAACAAAATATATTTGACCTGTTTCTTTGTTTTATAAAAAAAAATTTATTTTGGCAAATTTAATTTTTGAAATGTCCCAAAAATCGTGTGCTCCTCACTCTTCAATCAATCATACCTCCGATTGTAATGAAGCAAATTACTTGATCTTTGGCTCAAATTAAAGATAAATTGCAGTATTTCATGAGGTACTTATCAGAAAATTATATTAATTATTATTAATATTATATTTTACACTATTAAATTTTTAAAGTTAGATAATAAAATAAACTCGACCATTTAAAAATCTGGGGAAAAAAAACTAGAAATACACTGAAGTTTATTCAATATTCTCAGAAAAAATCAGAATGGAGTCTCTAATAGTTCAGTTGTAATTAACTTTACAAATCAGTGCAGCGAACTCGCATGGGAGCGGTGACAGCTACCATAACCTCGCACAATTGCCACCTTCCATTACGGCAACTGTTCACTGCTTGAGGTTCCATGAACGTTACAATAGTACAGTAAGGAGAACACTGTTAGCTGACACTATTATATGTACACTATTAGCATCTTCAAGATATTTTTAAAATATGCATTTTAAATTGATGTTTACATACAACACAAAACTTTAAATTTCTACTCGTCTACCTTCTCCTTCGAAAAAAAATTGTTTCACTAAAGCTTCAGTTTTTGACAAAGGAATGGAGTGTAATTTTAAAGCATAGCTGGACCCATCGTTCTTGGTCCCTGACCTTGACTGGAAGTCCTGTAGGCAAAGTCATAGCTTTTGTCTCTTTCATCAGCTCATATTGTATAATTCTGCGAATGAAACTATGCACAACATGGAGAAGGAGAGGGGGGAGGGGGAAGGTCTGCATGATCTGAGACAGTCCTTGCTAATTCACAGGTGCTTTTTAGTGCAGCGTGCAGTTGAAGACATAGCTAGATCTTTGCGATAAGGAGTGAATATAGTGAATTTGTAAGACATCGATCATAGCGTAAATCAGTTATGCCACCTGTTCGTTCTAAATTAGGAACCAAAACATTACACAGTCAGAGTAGAGCAATTGTTTCAAATCTATGGGCATACAGGAAGAAAGAAGCTAAATGCAAAGAACTGCTTACATCAGAAGATTTTTCAAAAAAATTCAGAAAGTTCAAAAGCATGTATCAGATGCCACAGGAGTATCAGAAAGAAGGTACATTGTGGAGACATTTTTCTTCATGGACTGTACCGCCTTAGTAAGAAGAAGTTATGTAAGTAGCATATAAAGCTGACACACCAATTTGTATGCTGTCTGCTGTCACCTGGCTTGGTATTCACTTTCAAGCTTTACTTTTACTTCCTCCAGGGACCAAGAACGGCAAATCCAGCTGTACTTCATGTCGTCCGTGAGCACTTGCACGCCTCCAGAAAAAAAATTGTAGCAAATGCATGCTCCATAGTTTTTAATATCTTATTTTATAGATAAAATGTCAGGGAATACATGTGTATTTTTTTTCGATTTTTAACACATCGATTTAAATTCTATTTTTGATTTTACAAAATATACCATCAAAAAAAAGAAGGGGGGGAGAAAAAAAACAGTCCAAAATTTGTGTGTAATAATGATTGGTCGAAGGTTGTTAAAAGTGTTGTATTTAACCTTTCCAGTGCACCAAACCCCAACTCTGAACTCTATATGACCTTAGAGTAACAAGTGATTTTATATTACAGTGCGTGCAGAAATTGCTTAGTTTCTAATAGCCATAACTAAGTAAGTAATTTAAAAATACGGAAATAAATAAAATATGGGTCTCCTTATTTGATGCCTATTATTCATAAAGAAAATTTGAATCTTCTACGAAAAAGTTGTGTTTTACAGGTGTGCGATTTGACGTGGATTGACCCCACTGTATGTTCACAGATAATAACCCAAAACATTTTAAATGTCCTAGAGTGGAAACCTCGTGGTGATTTTACAATCGTGCTCTTACCAAAGGTGAGGATCCTCCAATGCATGAAGGTAACAGAAAAACATTTCTTTTACCTGATGTGGTTGAAGCTGTGATACCAGTGTATCAGAGATTGGCATCCAATGAAATTTTGGAGATGCACGAAGGGTAAAACACAAAATGCCAATGAAGCTTTGCATAGCCTTATTTTGAAAAAATGCCTAAAGGAAACATTTGTTTCGAAAAAGAAAATAGAAATTGTGTAATATCTGCAATTAGTGAGTATAATATGGGCTGTGAAGCTTCGCAGCATGTAGGAGGTTCAGGGGTGAAATTAAGTAAAATTAGGGATAAGCGTTGTCTGAAGGATAGCACTAGGCACTCAAAAAGTGCCTACAGAACTGCAGGGAAGCGATTGTAATTTTTAAAAAACTGCTGAAGAGCAAGCTAAAAGGACCTCTGAGGGTCCCACATATGGTGCAGGCCAGTTTTAATCAAGTACATTTTTATTATATAGTTGCTAAACTTTCCATTTCCAAAATTCCATTTTTCTCCGCTTATGATTTTCTGACACATGATTATGTACAAAATGCTCCTTGGTGCATAGTTTTTTTGATAATTTCTTGAAACTTGGTACACACATTGTTCAAACCATACGGATTAAAACGTGGGCCCAAATTTTTGCTTTACTTTAATACAAAAAGTGTTTATTTCAAAAAGGAATTTGTAAAATTTTCAGAAATTGCATTATATATTTTCAATTTTTTTCTGTCCCAAACATTATAAATTAAAACCCAACCAAGGCGAGTGCAGTACTGCATGGGAAGCGGCAAGCAGGCGAACTAACACGATGACGACACGAATACGTCACGAAATGCTGTACAGTCTGATTTACTAGCGTGCAGCGTACTGTTCACAGAGATTGTTCTAGTGATGGAGCGTAAAGGAAATAAAGTTATTCACGAGCAAGCTCGGCGTGTTATTTATAGTGGTGTTAAGTTTTGTGATGAAGAGAAGAAAGAAGGTCAAAAAATACATTTTACAAATGCTACTGAACGTGCTGTCGCTTCTTCTGGCTGCAGGAAGACAACGGTATGCAAGATTAGGAAAGAGGGCGGGCTTGAAGAAAGTGGGGTGAGCAAAACAAAATCACCTCGTAAGATTGGTAAACCTCCTGGAAATAAAATACTTTTGGGCGAAATGGACAGGTGCACCATTAGAAGAAAATATCAGGAGTATTACGAGGTTAAAAAAGAAATTCCTACGCTGCGAAAATTATTGAACTTTTGCAAGAAAGAGATTAACTTCACGGGGGGTAAAGAAACGCTTAGAAAAATAGTGAAATCTATTGGATTTCGGTTTAAAAAATGTAAAAATAAAAGGAGTGTACTGAGGGAACGTCCTGATATAGTGGCTCAAAGAGCATAATTTCTTAGAATACTTAGAAGAAATGAACGCGGGGAAAATAAGCCAGTGATATACTTGGATGAAACCTGGATTCACACGCATTAAACAGTTTCTAAGTGTTGGCAGAGTGACGATGTTCCAGGAGTGTATGCAAATGACAGTGCTGGACAGCGACTTATTATCGTGCATGCTGGCTGGGAAATGGGATTTATTCCAGGTGCTTGCCTCATTTACGATTCCAAATCCAAGACATCAGATTACCATAACGAAATTAACTATGAAAACTACTCCAAGTGGGTGCAAAACCAACTGATACCTGGATTACCGCAAAACAGCATTGTTGTAATTGACAATGCTCCTTATCACAATAAAAAAGACAATAAAATGCCCTCAAGCAACAATTTAAGGTCAGAAATACAACAATGGTTATGGAACAATAATATACCGTTTGACCCTGAAATGACTAAAGCAGAACTTGTCATTCATGCAAAACAGCACAGACCAAAGAAAACATATTCCATTGACAAATTATTCGCAGATGCAGGCTTTACAGTACTTAGATTACCACCTTATCACCTGGACTTGAACCCTATCGAACTAGTCTGGAATTTAATAAAAGCAAAAGTTGCAGACAATAATGTGGATCATGTTTCTCTGTCAACACTAAAGACTTTAACACGATATGCTATTGGAGCAATAACAGTAAATGACTGGAAGAACTCTGTTCAGAAGATGAAAGATATTCAAGAAGCGTATTGGAAAAGAGATGCGCTTATGGAAGAAGAAATGGAAAGGATAATAATCAATCCAGGGCTGGACAGCAGTGACGAGTCTGGAGAAGAAATGGCTACCGGATCGGAGACCGACACAGCAAGTGAGGGAGACATTACGGAATAATCTAAGCTTCAGAGAAATGCTCAAATGTACTGTATTTTAAAGTATTTGCACTTTTTAAACAATAAAACAATATATTGTTGCGATCGGCAAACCACACGTAAGGCAGACGCTGGGAATGCACGCACATATTGCAATATGGGTGAGTACACACCTCTGTTCACGTGATAGTCACACAGTCTATTTGTAGCGCGATTGGATGCGATAAGGCGAGCTCCATTACCCACCCCTTATGAGCTCAATGAGTGACTCTTGGATGCAGAAATAATGTATAATCATGATTTATTTGCGTAATTAAAGTTATGTTTAAAATTTACATGCTTAAGGATCTCTTATTCCCTCCCAGTTTTACGAAAAATATTTTTAAATGATTATCAGAAAAATTGAGTTATCCGAAATGACTTCGCCCCCTTTATTTTGGATAAACGGGGTTCTACTATACACACAATATATATATATATATAATACAGTTATACACACAGAGAAAACACCAACATGAGACCTGTTGTTGTTCACCTTTTGCCAACCAGACTGTACAGAAGGGCGGGCAAGCCATAACCCGTACAAGTGGCGCCCTCCGAAGTAGGACTGCACTCGCCTTGGTCGGGTTATACAAAAAAATATGATGTGTTGCACTCACATGACTCACACCTTCCGTATGAAGGTAGTTCTTCTCGATCTCAAGAAGTAAGAGAACTGGACAACAGCTGTTAAAGGCTGATTGAACAACTTTTGGTGGGATTTGAATGAGTGAGTGAGAGTGAAGTTTAAGGTAACACATTGGTGAAAAACCTGGTGTGTTGCACTCACATGACTTTCTCTACTCTTCTGCTAACCATTTTTACAAACTCTTATTCCTATATCTTCGTGTTAGTTGAGATAAACATTTGCAGAAATTACCTTACTGCTTATTTCTCTGTAGGTGTAAGGGGAATATGTGAATACAGTAGACTTTGAGCGATAGTCAATGAAGTCATTAATCCTCTTGCTCTCCAATATTTTTCACTGATGGATGGGGCATTAGAAGTGGCTGGGCATATTTGAAGGTGGTCTCGATCCATTTCCTCTTGGAGATCACATAGAGGATAGAGTGGTGAAGAATATATCCCAATTCTGTTTAAATGTTTTGCCAGACAATCATGTCCTGTAATCAACCTGAAGGTTGCAACTGCTGTTTTTTTTAATTCTCCCGGTCAGGTCGGTGAGACCCGTAAACCAACGACAGGTGTGGTCCTACAGACATTCTGGGGGTTGTGAGAGAGCGATGTGACCGCCAAAACATAAAAATATGGTACTCTCTAAAAAGCGGTTACATTTATTGCTAAGTCTCTTCAATAGAAATATTAAATATGAACAAACTGATAAATCAGCTGTGGCAGATCATTTTTGGTCATTTAATCATGAAATTATTCTAGAGGTTACACTATTAAAACAATTAAATGGACCTATAAATTTAATGGTTTGGGAAAAGTTATTTATTTTTAAAAACAAGAACCGTGCTAAGAATTTGGAAATACCTCCAAGAGCTTGTATTTATAGGTTTTTGTTTTCAAAGATTAGTGACAAATGGTTTTAAAATGAGCATCAGTACCTACGGTAACTTGTTTGTATATTTGAAATTAAGGAGGAGACAACTTGAAACATGTCAGCTGTAAAACATCTTGCAATAAATATTACTAAGATAAGTGAAGCTTTTAGTTTCTAATTTGTTCTTATTTTAGATTCTGCTGCTTCACTGTTAATAGCTTCATTATTTCCTTATTTAATCCCATTCTTATCTATCCTATTGTATCCTTCTCATATCTACAATGGATGTGTAAATAAGTAATGAAAGTTTATCCAAGTTAACAAGAAGTAGACTTAACAATGAGCTTTTGTAAGAACAGCTTGTAGGAGAGTGAGTCAGAAAGTCATGTGGAACAACACATTACATATTTTATTTTAATAATTTGGCCTTCCTAGCTCTGTGCATTTTTAAGGCAGTTATTAGAATTAAGAAATACACAAACTTACCGGCTTCTCTTTCATGCTCTTTCATCTGTTCAATTCTCTCTTTCTTTGGGATTCGAAAAACTTCTTTCAGAGTAGCCCAATCACTTAGCAGGCCACCGGCCAGGTCTAAAAACGTTCGTGTTTTATGAGAGTTTGCATTTTCATTTGACGTAGTCCTCTCTCTTGTCTCATCACTCACTGACCGCATTTTATCTACAACTTCACCACTCGTCTCTTCATCAGATTCACTTGCACGAATAACAGCATTTACTTGTCCCATTAATTCCCCTGAAATCACTTCACTATTTCTGTCTCCTGCACCATCAACCAGCTGCTTCTCGTTCTCAATTCCCTGCAAGGTTTCCTCATCCGGGACATCAACAACTCTGGGCAGAACTGCATCTGTTCGAGGTTTCCCTGCATCTTGATCACTGCCTGATTCCTCTTCTAAAGATAACCTGCAAAAGGAAGACAAAAATTAAACACATTATAATCACTCATGTGCAATCAACTTAAGCAAGCTAAAACAAATTAACAATGTAGCACTTAAAATTAAAGGAGACAAACAACATGAGGAATCAAGTAACATGAGTTTGTCTTTCATAATGTTGTTACATCTCAAGAGTCAGCCAGCAAAGAGATGGGAAGAGTTGAGAGCATACCTCATTTAATATTGCCAAGAAATTATAATGTTATAGTTCTTTAAATTATGGTACGAGGGAATATTTTTATTCACTTGTGGCATAATACATTAATACCTCATTGCATAAAATATTGTATGCAATCTTAGCTTTATAAATATAATACATTTATATACAGGAGTTAGAATAACACCAAATAATTTTAAGGCATGATTCAGGAGTCATAATAGAGTATTTTCTTATCAGAAATGTATGTCCGCAAACATCTTATCAAGTTTGAGAGCATTAACATTTTTTGAAACGCTATATTAGGTTAGATAAAATTCCGCAGAACAGGTCGCTACACATTTTTACTATAAGACTTTAGGGGAGTTTTGAAATAAGAATAGCCACAAATCTTTAATTTTTAAAAATACAGTAATACAAAACCCTGTTTCATATATTGATTTAATTATACAACAATAATTCTCCAAAGCACAATCAATGTTCTCCGAAGCAGCTTAAATCTTTTAACCAATCTACAACACATGTTATTGTCAATAACATATGCAAATACAACCATTAATGGTCAAATTTTCTCCAGAATTAAAAGGTTTCAAACATAGTTAAAATAAGAACTTAACAGGAATTGAATAAGTCGTAAATATTTATAAATGATGTTCAAAATGTCAACGTTGGACTTTGGAACATAGTTAATAGCTTCAATGTAATGATGGCAGAATTCTTTCAAAAATACCTGGCATATCACTAATAACATCATATGCTACAACTCCCCTTCACTATCAACTGGCGTCTTATACACAAGAGTCTGAGCATGTCCCCAAAAAAAAGGGTGGGGGTGAAGGGGGAAATCTCAGTGTCAGATCTGGTGAACATGCTGCCCATAATAATGGTGCTCCTCTACTGAGCCAGCGATCAGGATACATTACACTTAGAAAATCCCTTACATCACCAGAATAATGTCTAAGTGCCTCTTGCTCTGGAACAACTTTGACTGCCATATTTCTAAAGGAACTTCTTCCACATATTCTGGCAAAATTTGCTGTAAGAACTGTAGGTAGATGTGGCCTGTCAAACGTAGAGGTAGCAAATAGGAATCTGTGTGTGTGTCATTCAGAATACCAGCCCAAATGTTCACTACAAACCAGCGTTGGTAATTGTAACTCTAATAGCTCTAGGATTATCCTGTGCTAAAATGTGACTTATGTGTGTTAAGCATGCCCTTTCATATGAAAACCTCATCCATGCACAATATGGTTCTAGGAAATATTGGTTGATCAATGTATTTATGAAGAAACCACTGGACAAATTGTAATCGGGGTGGAAAGTCATCTAACTTGGGTGAAATAATATGGATGTAACTGCTCTTCACACAGAAGACTGACTTGTATTCATGACATGGGCTACTGCTCTTGTGCTGTGGAGGGAGAGTTATGCACCTGGTCAAGAACCTCCACTTCTAGGACCTCTGTTCCTTCATTTCTATGCAGTGCTGAGCGATGCACTTGTTTTTGGAAAATTCCTGTTTCTCGCAGTCGATATATGGCAGTAAAGGTCCTGAGATGAGGAAAATGTCTCCTTAGGTAAACCTCAGCATAAAGGCCTTGTGCCTTTTTCACACTTTCCCAAGCAGTACCATAAATGTAAAGCATCTCTGCTAGTTGTGCATATGTAAAATGGAATATTTTTATAGGTGACTATAAATCTGAAAGTCCTTCCAGTAAACGGAGTACTTTAGTATATGAGATTGACAACCAGAACCACGAAGTGCTGTATAATATGTGACAGAATCCTTTACCATAAAAGTAATAAAACAGATTTTAAGTTAATTGTAATATAAATAATGATAATAACAGAGCAGAAGCGATATTCCAAAATGCAAAGAAAACAAAAACAAAACAAAAGTGCTATTCAAATGTCAAAGAACAAACAAGGATCTGTGTGACAGAATTTCTTCTAACATGGTGGTTGATGAAAGTTAATATCCTCTAGCTCGATAACCAGGCGTTTGGGAACATACAAGAGGATTAATTGTCTTCATTGTCAGAAATCCAGCATTAGCTAACAACATTCCTTATAAAATCAAGCAGTGGAACTGAGCGGACATATAGTGAAGGAAGCTCCCGTGGCCGAGGTGAAAAAGGAGTTAAGCGACATGGCAGCTAAAGGGCAGATAAACGAAACAGTGGTAATAAGAGATAAAGGACTGGCAGAGAGATTTAGACAAGAGTGGATGAAATATGATACGATGAGATACGATAGGGGAAACAAAGAAATGGATACATTAAGAGGAGGCATCTGTGAAAATGACCAAAATCCACAATTTTTGTCACAATGATGTGAAAATTTGTATGTATGTGTGCCAAAGCATAACTAGAAGGTTTACCAAATTTCACTTTTCTATGTAAGATAGTTTTTGCAAAAAAAAGTTTTTATTGGTTTTTTTTGCTGCAATTTTAGGGTAGTATAGCAAACGCATCTTATAAAATATTATTTGTTCTAAGTAAACTAAACTCTGGCCATATGTTCCCCTAGATTATGTCTACAAAACCTGGTATTTTTATTTGGCTATGTCAAACAGTTTTGGAGAAAAAAAATATTGAATACCTCAATGTCCATTTTTTTTCAAATTATTAATAATTTTCAAAATAAAAATTCGATAACAATTAAATACTCCATCTAGAGCATTTAAAATAAGTTTTATGAAGCAACTATCTAAGAACATGTGTGCAAAATTTAAAAGAAATCTATTAAGAACTGTATGAGAAGATGCGTTTTGAAGATTGAAAAATGTGAAAAAATAGAAAGCAGAGAAAAATGACTTGAAAGTTTTAAGTATATGACAACATACATTTACTGCTTTAGAATCCCCCTGGACCATATGAAGGTCCTTCAGCTAACTGTTTAGCTTATTCTTCTCTAAGTTTTGCTACTTTTAACTCTTTTTTTTTTTTTTCTGATTTAAATGTATTTAATGTACTCAGTGCACTCTGCTTTATCTTCCCTTATCCCTAACATTACTAATGCTTTTGCTGACTGGACTTACTTTTCTAGCTCTGACTCTTTTCATTACATAGAGAGTAGCCTCACAACTCATTAAATGCACTGATAACTGAAGTCACTGCAATTTTTTACTACTTGAACCTGCTTCTTCAAGATCTAATGTAGATCTAGTTATGCTTGTTTCCTCCTGAGATTTGCCAGTTTGCCATCTATATATATTTTTTTTCTTGCTGCAAGAGATTTGTTTGCTTTTGCTTACCGATTTTAGAATAATTTTATACCAATTAATAATAATTTAATGAAAATCTGGTCCACCTAATGCACAATCTTTACAACTGTACAATAAATTATAATAGTGAGAAGAGAGTTAGTTGGTTGTGTGTTTACAAACAACTAAACAAAGAATTTAGATTTTCACTTACAGCAAGAAGATATTTAGTATTCCCTGCCTTATATTATACTTATTATTCTAAACTCTACTTATCTAAATGTTGTTGTTGTTAGCTAATGCTGGATTTCTGACAATGAAGTCATTAATCCTCTTGCTCTCCAATATTTTTCACTGACGGATGGGGCACTAGAAGTGGCCGGGCATTTTTTAAGGTGGTCTCGATCCATTTCCTCTTGCAGATCACATAGAGGACAGAGTGGTGAAGAATATATCCCAATTCTGTTTAAATGTTTTGCCAGACAATCATGTCCTGTAATCAACCTGAAGTTTGCAACTGCTGTTTTTCGAGGATACTCAGGAATTACTGTTTGAATGTTTGGTAGTTCCCATCTTTTATTCTTTGATTTTTCATAGTAATATTTTGCAATAATTTTTTTGAATTCAGAGTTCACTAATCTTTTAGCTGCATAAAATGGTAGATTAACTATAGATTTTAAATATAATGTTTTGGTTCTCGAGAAGTAGTCCCCGCCTGGAGATCCGAATGGGGGACTATTTTAACTCTGGAACATTTTACCCCTCGAGTCATATTTCATAATTTGATATTGAATAATGAATATCTAAATGTACACCACAATAAAGATGACTTCTCTCTTCTTCAGGGTGTGTAATCTTGAATAAAATTCAGAAAAATGCAACCACGTGGTTCATGTATGCAAAACCAGGAAACAAGGGTCCGTTTCACGGCCATGAATGTTTGCAGAAAATCCCACAAGATGTCTCTGCTTACATCCACCAGAACTGAATCAGACCGCCCAATTTGAACTTCAAAATTGTACGCGATTTTGCTGCAATGGGGTAATGAGTGCATTTCAGCAACCATGCCCACCCGCACATGGGCATTTAAATCATGGCGTAACGCTCTTTTAATTGGTAATGAGGAGTAAACGACGGTAGATTCTTAAAGTACAAGGTACAGACATAATTTTAAGGCAAAAAACAAAAAATCACATTTTTCGTCATTTTTGTCCAAATTTCACCGATGCCTCCCCTTAAAACGGGAAATTCAAAATTTAAAAAGAACACTTGAAAGAATGGAAGATAAAAGCTGAAAATACAATGTAGTGATTTCAGGAGTTGAAGAAAAACATGGAGTGGGGGTATATCAGGATTTAGAAGATCTACTATAATATGTCTCAACCTAGTTGAATCCTGTTGTAAACATCTGGGCGGGAAGAGAGACAGAGACAGAGATATTGGGATAGAAAACGGTTAAGCTGTTGATTGGTTTGGCGAAGATAATGGGCGTTATCTTTTGTTTGCGTACGTACGATAAACCCCTCCTTTAAGTACAGTATTGTACGTAAGTAGTTCTCCGATCACTGCTCTGCGCGAGCTAATTTCGGAGATAGAAAAGTATGCAAATGTTTCGATTCTTATAAACGTAAGTAGCCCCACATTTTATCTTTCTGCTTCACATATCGCATATGTGTTCTGGGCCCGTGAGTTCGTAAAGGAATATATACATAATGGTATACTATATACAGATTAGATAGAAGACAGGTGAAATTATATACACCATTAGCTTATTATGTTAAATTAGCTGCATTTTACTTAACAATTACTGAAGGACACTGCTATTATACGTATAACATTTTTGCATTCCTTTATCAGACAGCTCTCTCGCAACGAGGTCTGTATCGAGTTGAATGCTGATTAAGATGTTTTTGTTTATAGTGTGGGGTTGCTTCTGATATTTTACACTGTATTTCCTGTACATCTCGCGGACCTCACAAGGCCAAGGACACTTATCTATATGCAATATAAAATCAGTAAGCTTTTCACCATGGAGCAGGCTGGTACTTCAGCCGAAATGAAACACAATCGAGGCAAACCGTTAAAAAGTGGTGAGAGGCGAATGATCGCGCATTGTTTCGCAGTACTTAAAGAAAGAAACCCGGAATCGTCCATAAAAAACATTGAAAAAGAAACTGGTGATCTCCTTGGTGTTTCCGCAAGTAGTGTACACAGAATTAGAATAGAACAGCAAGCATCCGGAACGCTAAGAACACCGGGAAAATCGCGTAAATGCAAACAGCGCGTGGAGAAGTACGACGATTTTACGAAAAGTGCTATACGCAGTAAAGTTCATGAGTATTTTTTCAGGAATGAACCGCCGACTCTAAACAAAATTTTGCATGCGGTAAATTCTGACACAGACTTGCCGAATTTTTCGCGAAGTACTCTCCACCGTTTGCTGATAGATATTGGATTAACATTTCAAAAGCGAGGGCGGAAATCAGTAATAGTGGACAGAGAAGACATTGTAATGTGGAGACGTCAATATCTGCGCCAAATCAAAAGTTTTCGTAGTGAGGGCCGAAAAATTTATTTTCTCGATGAAACTTGGCTAAATGAGGGGTACACAACATCTGCAGCTTGGTGTGATACAACTGTGAGAGATAAGAAACAAGCATTTCTCTCTGGTCTCTCCACTGGTCTAAAAGATCCCACAGGCAAAGGAAGAAGGCTCATTATTGTTCACATTGGAAGTGAAACTGGATTTGTAGACGGTGGTTTATTGACTTTTGAATCCAAAAGCACAAAGAACGTCCACGAAGAAATGACTGGTGCTGTTTTTCTTCAATGGTTTCAATCAGTCCTTCCGAAGCTTGATCCCAACTCCGTTATCGTATTAGACAACGCTAGCTACCACAGTGTTAAAGCAGAGCGCATCCCTAATATGTCATGGAGAAAAGGTGACATTATTAAGTGGCTAGAGGATCATACGTGTGAGTTTAGTGCCGATATGGTTAAACTGGAACTAATTGGCATTGTAAAGCATGTAAAAGCACAATTCGATAAGTATGTTGTGGATGAGGCAGCAAAAAGTGTAGGTCACACCGTTCTGAGGTTACCTCCATACCATTGTAAACTCAATCCAATTGAGCTAATCTGGAGTCAGATGAAAGGCTATGTGCGTAGGCACAACACTACTTTTAAGCTGAATGAGGTTCGCTCCCTGCTTGCCACTGCAGTAGAAAATATAACGGCACTTAATTGGTTCAACTGTGTTCAGCATGCAATAAAGGAAGAAGAGAAGATGTGGAAGCTGGATGGACTCACTGGTGAAGTTGTTGAAAGACTTGTAATCACCGACGGTAGTAGTTCAAGCGACTGCGAATATACATCGGGAGATGACAACGCATCTCTATCGGGAGTTGAACTTCTGCAGGAATCCGATTAAAGGTAACCATTATGTCACTGCATTATTCTATTAATATTCCAACTCATAGATTTAATAAGTTAATGTGTAACCCAACTCTATTTATTGTCTAGAAGTTAGCGCTACTAGTGTTGCAAAACTTTTGTGCGTGCCTGTACGTCTAACACGCGGCGAGTTGAGTCAGCTCCGCCTTGTTGTTTACAACAGGACTCAACTAGGCTGAGACACAGTATAGTGAACAAATTGGAAATGCATCTGAGAGGCTACGAGATTTGCAACGCATTTAGGATCGGTAAAATGCCAGGGAAAAAGAAATATTCTTGTGAAGTTTACAAACACACAAACGGCTAAAGAAGTACTAAAACAGGCAAGAAAATTGAGAGGATCGACTATTTACATCAACAAGGACTTAACATATGTACAAAGAGCGCAAATGAAGGAGCTAATTAATCCGAGAAGACAAGCAAGAAATGAAGGCAAGAGGGTTTACATTAAAAACTTTGAGCTATACACAGTTAACCAGGCAACAGAGAGGAAGAACGGACCAAGCAACGGGCAGAGGCAAGACCAGCAGGCATTGCACCAAGAAAAACAAGGAAACGACCAAACATCAGCAAGAAATATCACAGTGCAGACGACTACTCAGCAAATTGCACCACATTTGGTTTCAGTGACAAGTGCTTCAAAGTCAAGGTCAGGGGTGAACAAAACGCAAGGTGACGAAATGATAGGACGTGGCACACGGAAAAAACTGAGGAAAGAGCCAAGGCCGGGGATGACAACATTGGACATTGGAGAGCACAGAGAGGAAGCGATACCAGTGAAGGTGAGGGGGCAAGGGAGAACTAGGCAGGAGAAAAAGAAAGAACGGGGTATTTTGCCGAGAGCAACAAGATTTAAAACATGATTGGGTAATCCATAAATGAGGAAGGAGAGGGTTTTTATACACAGTGAAAGTGAGGTTATAAGGTTATGTGTAGTGAAGTACTGAAATGAAAGCTAATGAAATGTGCAATGTAAACTGATGAAAAGAAGTATGAGTGAAGTTGATAAGAAAAAGTTGAGAAAGAGGGAAAGGAATAGGGGTGGGAGATGACAGAAAAACAAAAATAAAAATTTAAGGGCGGGAGCAGGATAAGATTAGTCAAAAGGTAAACATGTGTAATATGTATGTAGAGGGCAGTTTTATTGAAGGGCTACTCTAATAGCAAAGGGACCAAGGTCCAGCTCAGGGGTAGCCCAAGATGTATCAGATTTAGTACTCAATAAATATTCATATTCATATTCATTATAAGAGAATACTCAAATTTGGTGTTATTCTGACTCACTCTGTATAATTTGGCTTTCAAATGTACATGGCATATGTCCTAGCAATGAGTGATATTACAGCTTTCATGGGAGCTGTTTAATGACAAAAGTGAAGACATTTTCATAAATCTTTTACATTTGTAGTTTGCAGCATTTTGCACTTGTTTTCATTCAATGAGGATTATACAAGGTGTTCATAAAGTCAATGTGCAGTTACAACATATGTGACATAAAACATTAATACCTGGTTGCACAGAATATTGTATGCAATCCTAGGTGTATAAATCAAATCAACATGCTTCTATTTTTAATATTCATGGCACATGTATCCTAGTAATGGGTGATATTGCTGTTTTCAAGGCAGTTATTTAACAACAGCTGTGAATATATTCTCAGAAATCTTTTATATTTCAGTTTGTAGCATTTTCCACTAGTTTTCATTCCTTGAGACGATTATACAGGGTGTTCGGAAAGTCACTATGCAGTTACAATGTGGCATAATATGTTAATATGCTGGTTGCATAAAATATTGTATGCAATTCTAGATATATAAATATAATAAATTTATAAATAATTTAACTTTCAAATGTACATGGAAGCATCCACAATACACACCCCTTAATTGAGGCGTTGAGCGCAACAGTGGCCCAACCACTAAATGTACATAATGGAGTATAAAAAATATCTGTGATTTGAAAGTTTTATATTGACTATTATTTATTTATGCCAACAAACTTACTGTTGGTGTTTTTAAGCACACAAGCCGTGTGTGGGCAAAGTTTAAGAGGTAGAACTGGAACTTAAAAATTCAATGCCACAACTGGGATTTGAACCACAGACCTTCCGCTTGCCGGGTTCAAATCCCAGTTGTGGCATTGAATTTTTAAGTTCCAGTTCTACCTCTTTTATATTGACTTTAATAACTAAGCAAGAGTCATGATATTTGAAAATTTTAATAAATATAGCACCGACATTGTGATACATAGTTACATACATGCAGGAAGGTTGGGCCACTGTTTCTATTCAGGAAGCCAGATTCAGTTCCATGCAAATAACACACTTCTCATGCCATCTGTCGGTGGTTGTAGAAATGTGGTATAGGTCACTACTGCTCTCCTAGATTTTGATGTGGGGAACATGTCTGTGCTAATAACTCAGTTTCTGAATTTTTGTGGGTTGGGCCACTGTTGTGCTCAATGCCTCAATTATCCTAGTGTCATGCACTCTACATGGCTATACATGGCAAGGTGCAGTTGTGCAAGCATTGGGCAGTTTCATAAAATTATTCCTAATTTCAGAAAGCTGCTGTTAATAACCACTGTAACAATAATGAAGATGTACAGGTGCTAATGTAATTCTTAATATTTATTTTGCCTAATACTGACAAGACAAAATGATAATACTACTTATTATAATGGTGGCAGTCATAATGGTATCTGTAGAAGCGGTCACAGAAAAATAAATAAGAAAAAAGAACTATAAGAAATAAAATGGGCTGATGTTTAATGTACCTTTCCTTTCTAGCAATCTCTAGATTATCGGTGCACTCCGTTGAACCTTCTGGTAAATAGTTATTTGGGCTAGTATATTCTGGAAGTAAAGCCCATTTTTCAACTACTGTCATTACTTTACTGTCCTGTAAAACAGTCTTATTTGGGATAGGTAGTTTTGACAGTGTATGAAGGATCTGAAACAAAGAAAATAAATTAGCTTAGTTTAACATAATTCTTGTGCAACTAAACAAGATTATTTTCTATTTATGTATGAAAGAAGCTAGTAACAGTGACATGTTCATAAGGTCTTACTCCCACAAAATATTTTTATTACCCCTTGGAACTTGCATTGTCTTTGTTATGAGAATCAAATCTATACAGCATTTCTTTATAATTAATATAAATTCAAATAAACTACCCAACAAGCCTTAGAAGAAAAACAGGTTCATTTTTAGATTGTGACCAACTCTTTATTGGGAAATCTAGGTATCAAAATGACATAACATTTTGTAAGTATTAAGAATTAGCAAGTAGAAAAATCAACAGCAGCTCGTAATTTAGGAAGGCAAACCACCTTAAAGTCATAGAGGGTAATCTCCATAAAAAAAAGACATTTCACAAAGTTTTGACTCCAATAGAAATACATTCAATCAGCTACAAGCAATTCTGAACCATTAAGTATTTGAAGACTAGATCATAAGTCAGCAAAATCCAAGCAATGGTCCATGAAACATGTTTTGCAATTAAATGGCAAGCAAGGACCCGATTGCATCATATTTCAATACCCTCATGACTATCTTCGAAATATGATTTAAATCCCTGTGCCCTGTAAAGCAGCACAAATGTCTTGGAATTTAAAAATTAATATGTTGTTGTTGTTAGCTAATGCTGGATTTCTGACAATGAAGTCATTAATCCTCTTGCTCTCCAATATTTTTCACTGATGGATGGGGCACTAGATGTGGCCGGGCATATTTGAAGGTGGTCTCGATCCATTTCCTCTTGCGGATCACATAGAGGACAGAGTGGTGAAGAATATATCCCAATTCTGTTTAAATGTTTTGCCAGACAATCATGTCCTGTAATCAACTTGAAGGTTGCAACTGCTGTTTTTCGAGGATACTCAGGAATTACTGTTTGAATGTTTGGTAGTTTCCATCTTTTATTTTTTGATTTTTCATAGTAATATTTTGCAATAATTTTTTTTGAATTCAGAGTTGACTAATCTTTTAGCTGCATAAAATGGTAGATTAACTATTTGTCAGGTGTGGTAGATCTCAAAATAATTCTTCAAATGAAGAGCAACACATTCAAAAAAATATCTGCTTCATCTACCAAAAATTCTATCTGCAATATCTAGTTATTTCAGTGCCTCCAAAGAAAAATACATCTTCTTGTATTTATTTACCTATGAGTATACTGCTCTTTATAAGTAAGGTTGTAACACATTAACAGAGTACATACACTTAAAGAGTGGGTATACAAGTATAAAAGATATACATTGTGAACTTGAGTTCGGCAAGCAGCAATGGAGGGGTACGGGGGTGGTCTGGAATGGTTCTGGAGTTGGGCTATGGCATGGCTGAGACGTGTGGAAGGAAAGGCTGGCTGCCACAACCTGCTGACAGTGTGCCAATCAGAAGTGTGCATGGTTAAGTTCCCCACACCACTCACACGATAGTAAAAATTTGCATGGTTCAACACAAAAGAGTCAAAAATGTTTGCTAGGCTTCTAGCTGAGTCATCGCAGCATGTGTGCATGGAGAGTTTCTTGAAAAGTCGTGTGATGTCATCCACAGTATAAAAAGGACTCAAGACAGTATATTCATTAGTTAAATTAGTCTTTAGTGAGTGTACAATTTTTAGTTACAGGAATGAGTCGGTCAGCCTGTCAGTGAGTGTGCGTGTGTCGTCAAGTGGTTACATCATCATAGTTAATGTATAAGCAACAGAGAAAGTGAAGAAAGACATTGAAAGACTGAGAAAGGTTATCAGAAGAACCAGAAGAATAGTGTGTGTGTGTGTGTGTATACACACATGCACATGCGCGCACACACACACACACACACACACCATGTGCATGTTTAAGTGTGCCTTTGCTATCCAACCTATGACATCACTGTTTGAAGCAAGTCTACGGTTATCTAGAAATGCTCATCCGAATGGTGCTATCTATGTTTAAGATATTTCTATCAGCATCGGCAGCTGAATCAGTGGTTGGTGTCAGGTGAGCTCCTGAGTATTTTTCACTTGAATTACTCCTTAGCAGTTGTTGGCAAAATATACAACGGTGTACCATGAGTGCATTCTTTGAATCTGTCTGCATTATATGGAAACAAATCTTCTGATCTTTGAATATGATGCACTATATCATTGCTGGTAGAGGGCAACATGAACCTGACAACACAGTACTGCAGCTACATGCTGGAATGCTATTTTTGAATTGGAATGCTGTATAAAAGGGAATATGAATAGGAACCACTACATTGATGCCTCGAAGAATCCTTAAGATAAATGTAGGTAATTATTTTATGGTACTTTATTGTGGCACAACATACTTAAATGAAACATAAGTATGCAAAATTGATGGTGCAAATATTCAGTATTGCTAGGTGTTGAACTATACATTTTATTGAGATAGCCATTTTGTTGTGGTTTTTCCCCTGGTTGGCATGTAGCATGTTTTTAAAACTTTACAGACAACCAGGTCACGACACTTATTAGGTGTTGTCTTTCACTTCTCAATTCTACTGTTGGAAACTCTTCCGATTAATCACCACAAGAAACTACTGCTGTGCACTCCATAAAAAGCTTCATGAATGCAAACTGCAGGCCCAAATAGTCCATCTAAGTACTCTTAAAATATATGACCTAGGAGCTCTCTATGTAATGATACCTTTTTTCTTTGGTGAAACTAAAAGCTCGTTAGACAGTGGTAAAGTAATGTGCGACCGTCAAAGAAACAAATACAAATGAACATCCAACATATGTGTGTATGTGCCTTTTTACTTTACTACATATAAGTAGAGGAAGTATTGTATTCCACCCACAAATTCGATGTTGAGATTTCACCAGAAATATGTTTTGAGGTCCCCTGAATCTCCCCCAAAAGCATTTTTAGAAAACGGTCCACGTGTGTGTGTCTATCAGTCTGTGGACAGCATAACTCAAAAACAAAGTCAGTTAAAAACCATAGTTGGTATTTACATTTAACATATTTTTAAGCGTGCAATATCAAGATTTTGAAGAAAATTGCCCCACCCTAAACTACCTTTATATGGAAACTTTTTCCAAAATTTTGATTTTTCACAAAAATGGCTCTAACGATTTTGATTTAAATGCCATATTTTTAAGATCCTTTTATGACAAATGAAATTATATTTTGAATTTTCTGGCTATAGCCCATGTAGTCCTGCTTACTCTGGATGAATTTTGCCGTTTTTCGAGGATACTCAGGAATTACTGTTTGTATGTTTGATAGTTTTCATAGTAATATTTTGCAATAATTGTTTTTGAATTCAGAGTTGACTAATCTTTTAGCTGCATAAAATGGTAGATTAACTATAGATTTCTGTACACTGTTGGTATCCTTTTTTGCAAGAAAATCAGCTTTGTCATTACCACTCAGTCCACAGTGAGCTGGTATCCATTGCAAGACTAGGTGTTTTTTAAGTGCTGTTAGATAGGTAAGGATTTTCCAACATTCTATAATTGTTTGGTTTTTTCGTGACAACTTGGAAGTAATTGCTATAATTGCTGCCCTGGAATCTGAGAGAATAACTGCTTGATGAAAATGTGAAATTCTATAAAAAAGATTTTGTAGGGCCATTCGAATTGCTTCAATTTCTCCATCAAAGTTTGTAGTTCCATAACTTAAAGATTTGTAATAGGAAAAGAGGTGACACGTAACTCCAGCCCCTGCTCCATCTAGGTTTAATATCAGTAATCCATCAGTATAAATAACGAGCCATTCATGTTCCGGAAATCTAGTATGGATTGTCTCTAATGTCAATTTTAGAACACTAGTTGAAGTATCACTTTTTGTAATTTCTTCTGTCAAGTGTAAATAATATGTGACATCTAATGTTTGTGTCGGACTGACTTTATATATGAAGTTCTCCTTTGAATTAGGAAGGTCTACATTCTTCTTGATGTCTTGAATTTTTGAAAGAAAGCTCTCCTGAGTCTTTAGTGTGTGTAAAAAAATTTCTCTTGTTCCATGCATTGAATGGGAGTCTGATCAACTTTTCGTGTTGAATAAGAGCTGCTTTTTCTATTTCATGTTCAATGGGGTGTATGGCAGTACTACTTTTGTTCCTGTCAGTCTATTTTTGGGTAGTAGGTTTAGTAAAAATCCAGTAAAATTGAATTAATTAAGTTAATTTGTTAATTTGCTTCTTGTATGAAACATATATCTACAAATGTGTATCTCAACTAACACAAAGAATATTAAGAGTTTGTAAGAATGGTTAATATAAGAGTGAAGAAAGTCATGTGAGTCTAACACATCAGCCTTTTTTTAGTAGCATTCTCCAATGTAACGTTCTATCAGACAATTTATGAATGAATGAAACTGGTGCTCAAATGGAACCAAGGCCTATAAAGCTAATAGATACTTGGCATTTGCCTTCTCAGAGTAAAGGAAAAGCTCAGAAAAAACCTTATCCGGATAACTCACCCTGACCGTGACTCGTGAGCTATTGAATGTGATGTAGACATGACACCACCACACCACAGCCTGTGTGCCTGTATGATCATGCACATGCAAGCAACACAGAGATTTTCTATTGTCAGGTTATTGGGAGTTACAGTATTGCTCAAGCGGTATTTGAAGAATTTGTTTGTGGTTGAGTGAGACTGTCATATGGGAGACTTATGTTTTGGTGGTACTATGCAATATTTTATGGATTTCATTTTGTAGAAATGTATATCTTTTTCATGTTTGATAACTTAGATGATACAGATGACATTTCAGCAATGCGCTAACCAGGGATTCTACATGATTGTAACAAACATTTCCAATACAAAAGTCAAATATTTGGAATATTTGGAGCCACCTATTTCACTAACTGTTGTGCAAACATTATGTGAACAGTGCTGTAATATCTTATTTCAATTCAAATGAATTTGATGTTAACATGATGCCAAATCTCTCTTAAAAATTAAACTTTGCATAACATTAAATTATGACTAAATTCATTCAAAGGTAAAAATGTTGTTAGCTAATGCTGGATTTCTGACAATGAAGTCATTAATCCTCTTGCTCTCCAATATTTTTCACTGATGGATGGGGCACTAGAAGTGGCCGGGCATATTTGAAGGTGGTCTCGATCCATCTCCTCTTGCAGATCACATAGAGGACAGAGTGGCGAAGAATATATCCCAATTCTGTTTAAATGTTTTGCCAGAAAATCATCTCCTGTAATCAACCTAAAGGTTGCAACTGCTGTTTTTCGAGGATACTCAGGAATTGCTGTTTGAATGTTTGATAGTTTCCATATATTTTGAGTTTTCATAGTAATATTTTGCAATAAATTTTTTGAATTCAGAGTTGACCAGTCTTTTTCAAAGGTAAAAATGCATAACAGCATTGTTCACACAATGTTTGCGCTACAGTTAGTAAAATAATAAACCATTTATATCCATTCATTAAGAAGTTAGAATGCTCCAAATATTTTACAGCAATGATTTCTTTCAGCAAAATTGTTCTTTATTGACAATACTTTTATTGAACATCTTTGTTACACTCATCATGTAGAATCTTGGTTAACATATGGCCGATGCAGTACATTCCACCTGGTATAAGCAAGTCTGCACAAACAGAGAAGTTAGTTTTAAGTCTGTTTTTGGTGAGTTTATCGTAAGAGGCAGTTTTAGTGAGTTAGCCTGTGAATTGTCAGAACGAGCCATGGACAGTTGAGCAGTATTTTTTGTCAGTTTTGCAGAAGAACAGAACAGCTGTAAGTTGCAAGATCACGAGTTGTGAATTGTGATTCAGTTTTAAGGGAAATAAAGTGAAAAGTGACATAAAAAGTGTGTGTATCTAATGCTCTGGAGTTAATAATAAAATTATTCTGTGCCTGGCTTCCCAATATTTGGATATTTAAATCTTCTTGGATCTTAAGACCTACACATACTGCTAGATGATTTTTATCCATGTGCTCTTGTTTGGTGCATAATGTGCACAGGGGAGAAATTACTAATCCTATTTTGTTTACAGAGACAATCATGTTCTAAGAGAAGTCGGTGTGGATGGTTCAGTTGGTTAGATGCTGGCCTACTGATCCCAAGGTTGAGGTTCAAACCCGGCCCAGACCAATGGTTTTTAAGTGTGCTTAAAAATGACAACTCCATGTGTGTTGATTTACTGGCATGTAACAGAGCTCCTGAGGGATGAAATTCTGGCACACCGGCAATGCTGATACGATCCTGGCAGTTGACAGCACCGTGAAACAACAAAATAATCTAATTTAATTCCAAGAGAAGACGAAAAATAATGACAGTTGATTTTCTTGGAGAGTTTGTGATTGAACTGAATTTTTTTTTTTCCATTTCTTGCCAAATGAAATTTTGAAAAGAGGAGAGATATCTTTTAAATTTCAGTGTGAATGTATTTTTTTTATTTGCTTAATTGACATAAATGGGATTTTTCGTTTTATTTTATAAATAATTTTGGATTGTTTCTTCGCTAACATATCCACTCATTCTTTGCCAATTATTCCACAATGAGCTAGAATCCATTGGAAAAATATTGTTTTATGTAATTTTTATAACTGGATTAATATATTATGTATTACTTTCTCTACTGGTAAGTAGGGGAAGTATTGTATTCCACCCAAAAATTCGATGTCGAGATTTCACCGGAAATATATGTTTTGAGGCCCCCTGAATCCAAAAAAAGCATTTTTAGAAAAAGGTCTGTGTGTGTGTCTGTGTGTCAGTTTGTGGACAGCATAACTAAAAAACGAAAAGTCTGTTAAAAACCAAAGTTGGTATTTAAGTTTAATGTCTTTCAAGGATGCGACACAAAGATTTTGAAGAAGATAGCCCCACCCTAAACTACCCTTTACATGGAAAATTTTTATGTTCATGAAAATGGCTCTAACGAATTTGATTAAAATGTCATATGTTTGAGATATTTTTATGACAAATGAAATGTATATCTTGAATTTTCTGGCTATAGCTCCTGTAGTCGTATTTACTCTGGACGACTTTTGCATAACTGGTAAACCGTTAGAGATAGGCCAAATCATACTATACAAAAAATGTTGTTTTCTAGTGCCTTGCATCTGGCAATGAAGCCATTAGCTACAAAAAATGTAGATCTTGCTAAAATACACAATTTATGTCTGAATAAATTTTCTTGTAGAGTGAACCATTTCGGAGATATTCCTTGTTATGTGTGCAAGTTTTGGAAAACTTAAAACTTTCGTGAAATGGATCATCGTTCATTTTTTTATATGTTAAGTGTGCAAAGACAACAGAATCTCAAAGCTTTAAAAAATTTGACTATCGCACAAAGCCTACTGCATTCTAACATTCCCCTTGCACCTACAAGGAAATAAGCAATAAGATAATTTGTACAAATGTTTATCTTAACTAACACGAAGAAGATATAGGAATAAGAGTTTGTAAGAATGGTTAGTACAAGAGTAGAGAACGTCATGTGAGTGCAACACATCAGATTTTTTAATACGTTTTTGCAGTTTTTGGATAATCTGTTGATATTATAGCTTGAATTGTGACTTTCGTATCAGGTAAGACTATATTAGTAAATTTGCTTTATCTAATATGTAAATTTTGTAATGATACATAGCACCAATTTCTCCATCAAAATTGGTGGAATTACCTCCAACATGTTCATAAAGGAGAATAACTTGCAAGTGGCACCAGCACCTGCAACTTCTTGACTGTAAAGGGTGCCGTCGGCATAGATATGAATCCATTCATCTTCCAGAAATCTTAAATTGATGATTTCAAGAGCATAATTCTTTAACTTCTATAGGAATGACATCTTTTTTTTGTAAAATTTATACTGTTGTACAATTCTTGCACTTTCTGTATCACACCTATGAGTTTTTAAAGTGCTGATAGAATTATGGTATTTTTCCCTATTGTTATTATCTGGTAGTCTCAATTTTTTCATAGGTTAAAATAGCTTGTTCAAGTTCGATTGTGATAGATTCATTGCATGCTACAGCTTGTAATGTTATAATTGGAGTGGTTTTAACTGCTCCAGTTATTAAAACCACTAATATGACATAAAAAGTAACTGGACTGATTATCACAATATTTACTTTTATGCTTTCCTCAACAAAGGGGGATTTCCCAACTCCTCAGTAAATTAAGATAAGAATTCTATTGAACAAATAACAGTAACAAGGGAGGGGATAGTAAAGCTAAACCCTGAGATTTTGCAAACTACGAAAAATGACACAAACTGTGTATTTTAATGATCTCTACATTTTTCCTCTGGTCCCATAGCTCAGTTGGTAGAGCACCTGCCTGTTGTGCAAAGGGTTCTGGGTACAATAATTCCTGGCAGGGCTTGAGAAATTTTTCTTTAGAAAAGAAGGTATCTTGGAATGCCCAGTCTGTTGTATTTGATCTTCAGAAAAAACAATCTGATGTGTTACACTCACATGACTTTCTCTACTCTTGTACTAACCATTCTTACAAACTCTCATTCTTCTTCATGTTAGTTGAGATAAACATTTGTACAAATTATCTTATTGCTTATTTCCTTGTAGGGGCAAGGGGAATATTAGAATACAGTAGGCTTTGTGCAATAGTAAAATCTTTTAAAGCTTTGAGATTCCGTTCTTTTTCCACACTTAACATATAAAAAAATGAACCATGTTACATTTCACTAACGTTTTAAGTTTTCCGAAACTCACACACATAACAAGGAATATCTCCGAAATGGTTCACCCTACAAGAAAATTTATTCAGACTTAAATTGTGTATTTTAGCAAGATCTACATTGTATATTAAGATTTTGTCTATCTCTAGCAGTTTACCAGTTATGCAAAAGTAGTCCAGAGTAAATATGACTACAGAGGTTATAGCCAGAAAATTCAAGATATACATTTCATTTGTCATAAAAATATCTCAAACATATGACATTTTAATCAAATTCGTTAGAGCCATTTTCATGAACATAAAAATTTTCGAAAAATTTTCCATGTAAAGGGTAGTAGTTTAGGGTGGGGCTGTTTTCTTCAAAATCTTTGTGTTGCATCCTTGAAAAACATTAAACTTAAATACCAACTTTGGTTTTTAACCGACTTTGAGTTTTTGAGTTATGCTGTCCACAGACTGACACACAGACCCACACGCGGACCTTTTTCTAAAAATGCTTTTTTTTTATTCAGGGGGCCTCAAAACATGTATTTCCGGTGAAATCTCGACATCAAATTTTTGGGTGGAATACAATACTTCCCCTACTTACCAGTAGAAAAAGTAAAAAAAGGGTAGGCATTTGGCTATCTTTCTAGGTTTTTTTGTAATTCAGAACTATACAAATTTAACCAAATAAAGCAAAAGGGGCAGTATGTGGCATGGGAATTTTCTTGATAGGTCTTTGACCATCTAGAAGATGCTGAACCTAAATACCAATATTGTATTTAACTAAGGTTTTGTGTTTGAACTATGCTGCTTTTTCTTTCGCTTCTCTCTGGCTTCAAATTGTTATATTCCCTATTCACTCTTATTTGCAGCTGTTTTAAAACCATCCTTACAAAAGTTTATTTTGCAATTTTCTCTATCATAATTGAGGTAACAAATAGAAATGGTTTCATTACACATTTACAGTACGCTGAGGCAATAGTCAAATTTTGATAAAGCTGATCACTACATACTAGCTTTCAAATTCCATAGTCTTTGCATGATGTAGCAGAAAACAAGAGTGGTGACTTTGTAGTTAAAAAATAAGTGAAAAAATATGGAACCAAATATTATCAATATCTTAGAAATGTGGATGCTGCAAAAAAATTAGATAAATTCTATGTTTTAAAAAATCGAGTACTAAGTTTGAGAGGTAGAACTGGAGCTTAAAAATTCAATGCCACAACTGGGATTTGAGCTACAGACCTTCCGCTTACCAGGCAGCTGCTCTAACCATTGAGCTATTGTGACAAACTGCCAGAATGGCATTAAATTCTCAAACCAGTTCGTATTTCTTCTGGTAAACTTTGTCCACACACGGCTTGTGTGTTTAAAAACACCAACAGTAAGTTTGTTGGCATAAATAAATAATAATCGAGTACTAAGTTTTTGTTTGACTCTTATGCAAGTAGTGCAAACTTTTATTAAGAATGAAGGGGACTTTATACACTATAGGCAGAAAAATCAAGATATACATTTTATTAGTCATGCAAATATCCTAAATTAAGAGCCATTTTTGGGAAAATGAAAAATTCTGACAAATTTTCTGATAAAGGGTAGTTGGGATTGGGAGAGTTTTCTTGAAAATCTTAAGCTGCATCCTTAGAAGATGCTGAACTTAAATACTAAGTTTTGTTAACTTGTATTTAATTGTAACTCCACACTACAGTGCAATTTAAACAACCTGCGGTTCCTGACAGCTCACTTGAAATGGAGAAGTGGACGAGCTGCGTTGCTACATTGTATGGGGAGAGCAAGTGTTTTGCCTGTTCACCTTCTCAGCACTCACTGCCATCTGGCACTATCATAGGAAGGTGCAAATGAAACAATAACATTTTTAAAACTACTTTTTAAGTTGCTTACCAACTTTATGAAAGGAGATGCTAAAACTGGTCACCGCCGTCCATACACTTTTGGTACCCCTTTAGGAAATTACCCATCTCTCACAATAGTTTACATTGAGAAATGCTGGCAATTTCCCGGCAGATATTTTGTTTTAATTCTTCTAGGGTATGTGGGTTTGTCTTATACACTTTATGTTTTAAGTTACCTCAGAGATAGAAATCGCTTATTGGAGCTCAGAAATTTTTCTCCTCTAATGGCACACCATACACTAATTTTTTCATCATGAAGGGGTACTTCATGATTAATATTTGGTTCTGAATTATATGGTCAATTTTGTTAGAGTGAACAGCTGACACCTTTACATACGATTTTGCCCCCTTCTTTTAGAGAATTAACCCACAGGGTGCATGATTTTGCCTTTTTTTCAAGAAGACTCTGCAACAGCTCATACGGCCAATCTTTCAATGAGAAATGAAATTGTGTTTCAGGGCAGAATTATTACAGGGAACCATGGATAGTGTCCTAAACAGGTGCCACAAATGTATGGACAACAATGGTGGCCAGTTTCAACATCTCCTTTCATGAAGTTGGTAAGTAAAGCTTTTAAAAGTAGGTTTAAAAATGTTGTATGGATTCATCTGCACTTTTCTATGACAGCAGCAGATGAGTGCCGAGGTGTACAGGAAAAAGCTGCACAGCCCATTCAAAACTTGTTTGTTCTCCCGGCATTAGAACAAATGCCAGCTGTTTAGCAGCATGTACAAAAGCAAACATCTTGCATGAATTTAGCATTTAATAAGTCTGATACAGTTAACGCTAGATTCATAAACTAAGCACACAATCACTGAAGAACAAACAGTAAATGTGAAAACAAAGGGAATAAATATGAACACTAAACCACGTGCTACAATGCAATGTAACTTGGCAGCAGGTTATCCCTTAAAGTTGAGCTTGTGAACAAAGGGGAAAGGAGGGTGGTGGCACCTGACTAGAGCAGCAAAGGGGGGGGGGGGATGTAATCATGGAAACATCTGTCCAAGAAATGTCAGAAATCCCAGGTTGTTTAATTCAAACTGTGACTATATGTGGGCAGTAATTTGGCAAGTTATTCAGACAAACACTTTCAAATGTGTGCAACCATATCTTTTTCTCAATTTTTTTTTTTAAATTATTCAAAGGACTTTGTAATAAGTATTTCTATGTTAAAAGTTTTGGCTGGAACACTATGTTCCAGCCAATAGAAAGAGAGAATATATAAGGTTAAAACGCACAATGGCTATTCAGAAAAATCACACCCTTTAAATATTCTTTTAAGTTATATTTCAGTATTTACATTTTTACAAAGAGAGCTGCAAGTAGATGGCAGCAACATACTGATCTTCTGTGGGAGAAATACCCTTTGTGTGAACACTAGCAGAGCTTAGATTATCCACCAAATCATGGGGGGCCTCTTTCACTCTCTGCAATGTATCTGGTGGCATTAAGAAAAGTAATTACAAAACTACTTTTTCTGGTCTATTGGTAAAAATGAGAACATTGATACTTTAACACTGTACTTATCAGTAGGTCAGCTAGATGCTCCTGGCATAGTGAACCCCATTCTATGAATTAATCACAAACATTTTAGAATGCTGCCTCTAACAATTATATGGGTCAATTGATATGAATAAAGACAGAAAAACATGTTAAATACAACTTAAGCTTGTACGAAAAATATGTTATAAATTATAAGCACGAGTAAACAGGTACAAGTTTGTACATGGTTAAGGATTTTAACTTTTATTGTTGTCCACCCCAAAAAAACTGTTACAATCCCACAACGTTCCGTAACCACAATAGTTTATTTTTGTATAGCTTCTATAAACTTATTGTTTCAATAGCTTATTTTTCAATCTATTTCATGTTAATCGAGACAAATTTGCAGGAATAGTTTCATTATACATTTTTATAGTAGTATAAAGGGAAAATGAAGAATGAGCACATGCACACAAGCATGATAAAGAAACAAAGGTACTAGGTACAAACTATGTGTTTTAACGAGAGCTACATTTGTTTGTGTAGCTGTGTTGTGCAGTAAGATGTTGCCTCTCTTACAGTTTACCAGTTATGCAAGTGCCCCCTACCCATATGCAGGTAGACAAATACTGCTGTTAGATACACAAAAGCAGCTGCTTTCATGAAATATTGAGTAACCTTTGTCAACTGTCGTAGGGGCAAAGCCCTGCCGAGCAAAGCCATCTAAACACGTTCTATACAGGTAACAGCTGACTTCTGATCACTGCTCACCATGCTTCTATGTTTGAGACTCCCCAACTGATGGCAACAAGTGCCCACTATTGTTATTGTTAATTTAAGTACCTAGCTAATATTTTGTGTGTCTAATATGATTTGTTACCTCTATGTGAAGTTTCTGGTTAACTTGCAATATACACTCATGTAATGCATGTATGTACATGTATGCCTTAAGAGGCATAAACAAGACCTAAATGATCTGTTTCCTCTCTCCACTTCTACATTGGATTGCAAAATACACTGGCCCTTGGTGAAGAGCAGGTATAACTTTCAAGGGTTGATACTGATGACTGCAAAATATTTTTCTTTTATCTGCCCAAAAATATTTATTTTTAAATTTTTTACTTTGACAATGTGGAATAATTAAATGCCACACCCCCAAAATTTCATAATTTTACCTTGTTTGATTTACTGATTTTATTTATATGTGATTAACTTTCATAGATTTCTGCATACAAATCATTATTGTATTATCTGGTCATTTAATATAATGTGTTTCTATTATACAGAGAGAGTCAAATTCCGAAATGCCTGTATGGTATTTTGCTTGTCCGTGTCCTCAGCGCTCGTTGCCGTCTGATGCTATCATAGAAAGACGCAGAAGAAACCATATAAAAACTACTTTTAACGGTTTTACTTACCAATTTCATTAAAGGAGATCATTACTGGAGTTCTGAGAAACCTAATATTGTTCATGAAGTACCCCTTCATGACGAAAAAATTGGTGTATGGTGCACCATTAGAGGAGAAAGGGTTATAGGGCCAATTTTATTTGAGTCCAACAGTTGATACACATATATATCTGAATACAACTATGTCCCACTTTTTTTAGAGAATTAACAGACAGGGAGCCCGATATTGCCTTTTTTTTTAGCAACAGCTCATATGGCCAATCTTCTGATGAGAACAACTGAAAGTGTGTTTCAGGACAGAATTATTAGTAGAGCAATTATTTATTTATGCCAACAACTTACTGCTGATGTTTTTGAACACACAAGCTGTTTGTGGGCAATGTTTAAGAGGTGGAATCAGGACTAAAAAATTCAATGACATAGCCGGGTTTGAAACACATTCTGTTTAATGAGAGGCTACTCTAACCATTAAGTTACCAAGGTTCAAATCCTGGCTATGGCATGCATTTTTCAGTCCTAATTGCACCTTTTATTAGTAGAAATTTCTGGCCTCCTTGGTCCCCGACCTAACTCCCTGTGATTTCTATCTCTGGGGTACTTTAAAACAAAGTGCACAAGTTGAACCCTAACACCCTGGAAGTGTTAAAACAAAATATCTGCCAGGTAATTGCCATTTCTCAATGTGAACTATGGCGAGTGATGGATAGTTTCCTGTCAAAAATGTATGTATGGACAGTGACGGTGGCCAGTTTCAGCATTCTCCTTCCATAAAGTTGGTAAGTAAAGCCTTTAAAAGTATGGTAATTTATGGTTTAAATTGAATATTACAACACTGTTTTCAAACTTCCAAGAACGAAGATACCTTTAAAAGTAATTCGGAACTTTTTGACTCTCTGTAATTCAGCGTTGTAGGAATACCACAGATATATATAAGCTATATAACTATCTTGCATTGCATATGTAACCTCCAACTCTAAAACAACAAATACGTGCACATCATTTGTCACTTTGCAATGCTTAGTTGTAGTTCTAACATATTAAGAATTTTTCGGAGCAAATGATCTGTTTTTGATTTTGATTCATTGGAAGAACAAGGACTGAATAGGAATTGAATTATAATATTGTAAGAGAACTTTCTTTGAGAGAGCGTAGATTTTCACAGCTGGAGTCAATATAGCTAGGAGTTACTTCCGGGGTGTTGTGACGTGGTCTGCTGGAGTTAGAGTACCCAGACGTTTCATCCACAGCTGCGGTGGGCATCTTCAGTGGCGCGGTCGTACTCTCCTTGGAGAAGTTAACATAGCGTCTGAGGTGTGGACTGTCAGAGCTGATGTATTTATCCCTTGAGTGGTCTCCGCTAATTGTCCAGATGGCCGACAGCAGGATTCACCCAAGGTGTTGTTTCCTCCTGATTGGTTCACTTCAATTTCTCCTGTTGTGTGAGGTTTCTTGCCTTCAATGACAGGATACCAGTGGCTGTTAAGTTTCAAAGCTTCTTTCTTATTGCATGGTAGTGAGCAGCTTATCCACAACACACTACCATGCCCGGCTACAACGTGAAGGTATTGAAATATATGAACATCCCCACAATTTCAATAAGAAAGAAGAAGCTTTGAAACTTAACAGCAACTGGTATCCCATCATTGAAGGCAAGAAACAGCACAAAACAGGAGAAATGGAAGTGAACCAATCAGGAGGAAACACCTTGGGTGAAGCCCGCCCTCTACCTCCTGCCATCCAGACCAATGAGTGGAGACCACTCAAGGGATAAATACAGCAGCTCAGACATTCCACATCTCAAACACTACGTTAACTTCTCCGAGGAGACTACGACCATGCCACTGAAGATGTCCGCCGCAGCTGTGGATGAAACATCTGGGTACTCTAACTCCAGCAGACCACGGCATAACAGCCCGGAAATAACTCCTAGTTACATAGAACTTTCTTTGCCTAACACAATTCTTGCAGCTATTTGCTTTGTGAATCTGTAAAGGAGGTTGTTGGAAGCACATCATTTTATGATTTGCTTTTATTGACTGTACACAGAAGAAATTACATTTTTCTCCAGCAAAAATTGACACATTGTGCTTTTATTTAAACATCAACTGATGATTCCTCTGTAGCAAAAGGCGTGAAAGAAACCAACTAAACCCACTAAAACATAGATAGCTAGCCAAGCAATGATACCAAACATCATATCCCATTTCTGTGGTATGGAATGCTGAAACTGAACTGCCACAACAATCGGATACATTTCCAATATCTGAATAGCATATAGGTGTACTCTTACATTTTAAGTTTTATTTAGATTTCATTAAATAAATTTGAAGTAACCACTCCTTAAAAACTAAAAATTTATTTAAGAAATACGAGAATAGTTCAGTGATATGGAGATATTTACAACAATCCTACGGCTCCTTACTGATGTAAGTATACCTAGGGCTGGGGTTAAGGAATATGATGTTCAATTAACCAGGTGCACCATGGCCCGGGAAGAGAAACAAGTAGGAAGAAATTGAAACAGTCAATTCAAATAACATAATTACTTTTGTATATTTTTAACTTATGTATGTTTCTGAAATAAAATATGGCAGTATTAGAATTGAAAAATTCAATGCCACAGCTGGGATTTGAAGCATAGACCCTCTGCTTACCAGGTGGGTGCTCTAACCATTAAGCTACTGTGACAACCTGCCAGAATGACATTGAATTCTCTAACCAATTTGTATTTCTCCCGGTAAACCACAAAGGCAGTTTCACACCAGAGACAATTACCCCAATGGTGACTTACTATTGTAAGTACTTTATGTGCTGGATAAAATAATCTTAATTACCATCTGAAGGTTATTTAATCCCGAAACATAAAGTACTTACGATAGTCACCATTAAGGTAATTGTCTCTGATGTGAAACTGCCTGTGCGGTTTACTGGGAGAAATACGAATTGGTTGGAGAATTCAATGTCATTCTGGCAGGTTGTCACAGAAGCTTAATGGTTAAAGCACCCGCCTAGTATGCGGAGGGTCTGTGCTTCAAATCCCAGCTGTGGCATCAAATTTTTCAGTTCCAATTCTAGCCCTCAAACATTGCCCACACTTGTATGTTTAAAAACACCAACAGTAAGTTTGTTGGCATAAATAAGTAATAATTGTTGTTTTCTAGTGCCTTGCATCTGGCAATGAAGCCATTAGCATTCGTGCTTTCCAATACTTTTGAACTGTAGTTTCTTCTGATCTTAATGCTTCACAGGTCTTCAAGTGGTCTTCGTTCATTTCTGCTGGATCGTTACACAGGACACATATTGGTGAAGCTGAGATACCTATTCTGTAGAGATGACTTGCTAAGCAGTCGTGATTTGTCAATAGTCGGAAGGCTGCAACCGCTGTTTTCCTTGATCTCTGCGGGATTATATCTGGGTTGGAAAGTAGTGTAATCCATTTTTTATCTTTGGCATTTGTTTCTATTTCTTGTAGGTATGAATGAGAAAATTTTTTAATGATCAAGCGTTTTATTGAGGAATATGAGAAATTGAATTTAGACTTTTGTTTTATTGTTGTGCCTTTCTTTGCAAGTGAGTCTGCAGCTTCATTCCCCATGACTCCACAGTGTGCTGGAATCCATTGGAGATGGACAGCCTTATTAATTTTTTGGAGTTGTGTTAACATTTTGTAGCATTCTCTAATTTTTGTTGACTTCTTTGTAGTATTTGAACATATTCCCTGAATTGCAGCTTTAGAATCCGAAAGAATTACTACCTTGTTAAACTGATTTAAGGGAAGATTCAATAATTGTCGGAGAGCAATGTGTATAGCCTCTATTTCTCCATCATAGTTTGTGTTTCTGCCAACAGAATGATAAAAGGAAAAATGTGAACACGTAACTCCAGCTCCAGTAAGGTTTTCCGTGGAGGATCCATCAGTATATATGTTCAGCCATTCTTCTGTGGGATATCTAGTATTGATTGCTTCCAGTGCTAGAAGTTTTTGTATTTCTTTTGGTGTGTCTGATTTACTTATTTCCTCTATTAATTCCAAACTGAAGGTAGGTTGCAATAATTCCAATGGATTTTCTGTTATAAGTAGATTTTCTCTGGTGTTAGGAATGTTCAATTTGGATTTAATCTATGTTACCTTTTCTAGGAAACTACTATGAGTTTTAAGGATTGAAGGGGAGAGGATCTCTTCTGTCCATTTAGAGTTTGGCAGTCGTAACATTTTCTCGTGTTGGAGCAATGCTTGTTCTTCTATGTTTGTTGTTATTGATGGGATCTGTGTTAAGGCAAGCATGGCATCAACAGGTGTGGATTTAACTGCTCCAGTGATTAGGCGAAGAGCCTGATTTTGTATTTGTTCAAGTTTATTGATGTTAGCATTTGCTGCTGTTATTAAAGCTTCAGAACAGTACAAGAGGTTTGGTTTAACATACATTTTGTATGTTGTGTTAAGGACTCTCCTTGAGCAGCCGCATTTAGCACCAGCTAACCTTTTCAGGATTTGCAGTTTCTTTTCAACCTTTTCTGAGATTAAGAGGTAGAACTGGAACTTAAAAACTCAATGCCACAACTGGGATTTGAACCACAGACCTTCCGCTTACCAGGCGGTTGCTCTAACCATTGAGCTATTGTGACAAACTGTCAGAATGGCATTAAATTCTCAAACCAGTTCATATTTCTCCTGGTAAACCACAAAGGCAGTCTTACATCAGAGTCAAATTACCCCAATAGTGACTTACTATTGTAAATACTTTATGTCCCAGGATTAAATAACCTACAGATGGTAATTATTATTTATTTATACCAACAAACTTACTGTTGGTGTTTTTAAACACACAAGTCGTGTGTGGGCAAAGTTTAAGAGGTAGAACTGGAACTTAAAAATTCAATGCCATAACTAGGACTTGAACCACAGACCTTCCGCTTACCAGGCCTTTGCTCTAACCATCGAGCCATTGTGACAAACTGTCAGAATGGCATTAAATTCTCAAACCAGTTCGTCTTTCTCCTGGTAAACCACAAAGGCAGTCTCATATCAGTCTCTGCCTTTGTGGTTTGCCAGGAGAAATATGAACTGGTTTGAGAATTTAATGCCATTCTGGCAGTTTGTCACAATAGCTGAATGGTTAGAGCAGCTGCCTGGTAAGCGGAAGGTCTGTGGTTCAAATCCCAGTTGTGGCATTGAATTTTTAAGTTCCAGTTCTACCTCTTAAACTTTGCCCACACACGGCTTGTGTGTTTAAAAACACCAACAGTAAGTTTGTTGACATAAATAAATAATAATTACTTTTCTGAGATGTTTGTTATATGTTTTTTCCAACTTAGCTTTCTGTCGAAAGTGATGCCTAAGTATTTGGCATCATCAACTGCTTTGAGTGGTTTATCATTATAATTTATGTTAATATTAACTGGTTTGTATTTTAGTGTAAATAATTCATAATTTGTTTTTTCCACATTGATAGTCATGAGGTTTTTGGAGCTCCATTCATGTACTTTGTTTAGGGCTGTTTCTATTCTGTCTTTAATTAATTCAGGTTTTTTTGGAGAGCCTGGAGTCCAAATCACTACATTGTCAGCAAATAAAGCAATTTTGGTTTCTAAAGTTTTTATTATTGATGGAAGGTCATTTATATAAATGTTAAAGAGCGTTGTGCTCAGAACAGCACCTTGTGGAAGTCCTCGGTGTGTTTGTTTATATTTGGAAATGTATGTATTATATTTTGTGGCACAAAATCTTTGTGAAATAAACTGAGTTATCCATTTAAGCATGTTACTTTTCACACCTATTGATTGCAACTTCTCAATTAATTTGTTTCTCCAGACTGAATCATATACTGATTTAAAATCAATGAATACTGCTAAGGTATCCTTCTTTCTATTGAAAGCTTCCTTGATGTCTTGGCTTAGTAGGAGTACATTTTCACTAGTACTATGATTCTGTCTGAAGCCGGTCTGTGAACTATTAATTAAGTTGTAATATTCTAGGAACCAGTTAAGTCTAGATGCCACCATTCTTTCCATCACTTTTGCAATAACACTGGTCAAAGATATTGGTCTGAAACTATTAATATTGTTTGAGGGTTTGTTTTTCTTTAAAATCGGGATGATAAAGGCTTTTTTCCAGTCGGAAGGTACAGTCATTCTCTAACACATGTTATACAGTTTAAGTAGGATTTCTTTTCCTTTCCTGCCAAGGTGTTTAATAAACTCTGGGTGGATCATGTCAGGTCCTGGAGATTTTTTGTTCTGCAATTGTTCTATTGCTAAATCCAGTTCTTTTCGTTAAAATCCTGAATAAAAATATCATTTCGTATACCTTTTGGCTTATTAGTTTCTCTGATAGTTTTTTGGATAGCTTTATCTTGTTTTTTATATGCTTGGGGTATTCTTTGTGACTGAGCATAAAACTTGTTAAGGGATTCTGCTATTTCCCTATCTGTAGTTAAGCTTTTGTTATTATATTTTAATGGTTCAGTTGTATTTTTTGATAATTTTGTTTTATTAAGGAATTTGTATATTTTATTTCCATCTTTCCTATAGTCCATATGTTCTACAAAATTTGTGAAACTGGCCTTCTTTGCTGTAATTAATTCTCTCTTAAAAATGGCTGCTTTTCTTCTCCAGTTTTGTACATCTTCTGGACACTTGGTTCTTTCGGCTTTGACTCTTGCTATATTTCTTTCGTGTTTTAACTTAGATAAAGATGGAGACCAAAAGTAGCTATATTTCTTTAACTTTCCTTTGGGGATATGTGTTTTGGCTGCTGTCAATAATATTTCACAAATTTTTTTTATTCATTTCATCTGTTGACTTGAATTCTGATTCTAACAGTATAACACTTCCCTTCTATCTCATTTTGGAAACTGGACCAATCTGCTTTTTTAAAATTCCAAGAAGTTTTAATTTTTGGTTTGTTACTTTTATTTATTAGACCTCTTATGGAGTTTATGGTGATTCTGTGGCCTGAACCTGGGTCTTCTATTATTTCTCTTTTTGTATTGTCAATTATGTCAGATGACACCATCAGAAGGTCAGTATTTGTACCTAAACCATTATAATGAAGGTAAGTGGGTGGATCATTTGGATTAAATATTAATTCCATTGTTATGAGTTTAATAGGTCTTCTATGACTCTTCCTGCTGAATTTATATCTCTGTAGCCCCACCTAGGGGAAGGTGCATTAAAATCACCCATTAAAATACTTTTGGGTTCTATGGGAATAGAATTTAGATCTAGTGTATTGTCTGGAGGATTGTAGATACTGTAAATTCTATAGTGTAAGTTACTTTTCCATACTTCAATTTTAACTATTTCTGACTTATCTTGTTCTTCCATTGTTTTTTGGATTTGGATATTAGCTTTCATATTTCTTTTAATTCCTGTAAGAATACCACTTGCTATTTGACGAGCCTTTGGAAGTATATGTGTAGTGTACTGATCCATTTTGAAGTATATTTTCTGTTCTTCTGATAAATTCTTGTACTGTGAAGACATCTATATCTTGGTCTTTTAATATTTTCATTAGCTCTTGTTTTTTAGGCTGGGACATGCCTCCTGCATTCCATTGTAGAATTCTTAAAGTATTGGAATTGTTGTGATGAAATTTGCCTAAAGATGTCCCCACCCGGAGATCCGATTGGGGGACAGTTTTAACTCCAGAATGTTTATCTTTGTGACTCATACTCATGTATGTGGCTTTCATGTAACTGTTTTCTTAACAGGCACCAGTTTTACAATGTGGCAGTTACATCACCCGACTTAAACACCCATTTTGCAAGGGGGACCACACCTATCGTTGGTCAACGTGTCCATCGGACCTAGCCGGGAGGACTAAATAGGTGGTATTTAGATCCACCGACCTTCTCATGTGCCTCTGAGGGACGCTGTTGTGTTGTGATAGGCCAGCACATATGTAAATGGCATTTCCTCCATTTTAGATGAAACAGTTATACCGCTGTGATTCGGTCCCCAGAGCCTCATCTGTTAAAAGCAGGGTGCACCACAGGCAGGATGAGGATGGGAATTGGGTGGGAGAGGCTATAGGATGCGCGTCACTACCCCTTACACCCCAATAAGTAATAATTAATAATTAAGTAATAATTAACAGCAGTACATGTTTTACAGCCTTGATCACATTGTCAGATGACTTTGTTTTAATTAATAAACTGGAAGTAGTACACTATGAAGCTCAATGTTAATTGCTATAGTAAACTTTTTAAGTTAAACACACAATTGCTTTATACAAACTGTTATTTATGCAGGTCTAATTTCGTAGGAAGTTTCCTGCATCATGGGCTGCTCCTGACAATCAGATATAATTGCCTGATCCTCCACTGTTGACTGTTTTCCCTCTGGTGTAAAATGGATGAGGTTCATGAGTGGGGTTTCTTCAAATGGAAGATCAAAATTCATTAGCCTATCTTCCTTTCTTAGAAGTTTGAAAACAATGTTGTTATAAGTTTAATTTAAAAGGTGAGTCAATTAATAACACTAAACAACACTTACATTTATAATTTTCCAGAACGTGTTTTGGAGGTTAACTTTCCTCCATTATCAACTGGACAATAATTGGGTTTCCATGGTGCGGATGGCGATGCTTTTTCTGATGTTTCTTCTGGTAGCGATTCAAGGAACTTGCTGAAAATATCTTTCTGGGGAATGTCGAAATTAAATACTTGGTTTCTATTTTTTAACCCTTTAAGTCCCGGTGTGTATTATAAGATACATAGGCTTTTTTGCCTATTTGTAATACTTTTAACGGTTTTTTCTGCCATATTCTTGTTATATTGTTCGTCACCAATTAAACATATGTATTTGAGATGTTCTGAATTGTAGAAAATTATTTGTTTTACAATTTACACTGTAGTGTTTTTTTTTATAAGAAAAGAAGCAAAATCCATGCACTGCAGTCAAATGATACCCCGTCATCATCCATGCGTGCCATCACACCGATTATTTTACGTGGGTCCTCGCCGTCCTTTACCACAGGCACATTTGACTGCAGTTGCCGAGACTCGAACTCACAACCTCAGGCTTTGAGTGCATGGCCAGTGCACTACGTGTTGCCTTAGCGATCATGGCTATTCAAGCCAGCAGGCTGAAGGTGTTCCAGACTGCCTAATCTAAACTGGTTTCAAATTAGAGGAAGAACGGCATAAGTACCAAAATAATTCAGGACTGAAAGGGTTAAAAGGAAGATTTGTTCCCATATGGACAGCTCTTGTTTTCCAGTTATGTGTTTGAGGAGTTTCGGTTCTGGCTTTATGTCATGATTTTTTGTCCAAAAGTGAAAGGCAACTGCTGATTTTTCCAATTGTTTGCTCTTGATGTTCCTAATGTGTTCCTCGGATCTAATTTCTAAATTTCTTTTGGTTTTTCCTATGTATACTTCATTACAATCACTGCATTCAATTTGGTATATGCCAGATATTTTGATAGGTGGAATAGCATCTTTGATGTTTAAAAGCAACAGGTTTTTTTATGGAGTAATGGTTTACTAGTGCTAGCTGAATGTTGTGTTCCTGAACACTTTTTTGAATTTATCAAAGGCCCATGGATGATGTGTGAATTTTTTTAATGTCATTTTTGTTTCTGCTGCTGTGAGAGTTGTAGTTTCTTTTAGTAATTTTTTCTTTTCTGCTCGTTTTGCTTTTTTATCTACTAATTCTTTGGGAAAATTGAGGATTATATTGCAGATATAAACATTTCAACACAGTGTTTACCATTATCTATACAAAATTCGGTAAAAACCCAATGCAAAAAGAGTTTAGAAGGTTTAAAAAACAGATCAAGTCACAAAAATAAACGTAACCTTATCCATTCTTTAAAACATAAAAACACAGTACACACAAAGGTAGACAAAGGGAACAAAATAGTAATAATGGATAAATCAAATTACATAGAAAAAATGAAAACAATACTAAATGATAGTAACTATGAAAAAATCAGCAAAAACCCGCTAACCACTTGTGTTCTAACCTTTGAAAAAACCATATAAAATTCCAGCATAATACCAAACAAATATGTAGTTAAACCAAATAACCCAACCGTGCCTAGACTATGGTTTACCCAAAATACACAAACCAGACATCATCATGAGACCCATAATTAGCAGCATAGATTCCCCAACTTACAAAATGGCTATCCAATAAATTTAATTCATTACCTAAATTCAAAAGTTTAAGCATAAGAAATAGTTTTGAACTGATAGAACACATTAAGGACTTCAAATTGACAGGAGAGGACACCCTTGTCTCCTTTGATGTGATGTCGCTATTCCCCAGTATACCAATTAAAAAAAAAAACTCCCACCACTGATCAAAAATTGGCTCAAATCACTTGGAATGTCATCATCAGAAATTTCAGAATACATAGAACTCACCAAATTATGCACAGAACAAAATTTCTTCCAGTTGCAAAAAAAGTATTCCGTCAAACTTCAGGTTTAGCTTTCTCTCACCGTTCTTGGCAGATATTTCCATGAGTTCATTAGAAATAAGGATCACAAAAGGTTTCCCGTGGATGATCAAACTCTGGCAGCGGTACGAAAATGACATATTTGCAATAGTTCCAAAAAGACACATCAGTGATGCATTAAAACTTCTAAACATACAGGAGAAAAGCATAAATTTCACAGTGGAAGTGGAAAAAATGATCAATTACCATTTGTAGATCTAAAATGAATCAAAAACAAGGATAGAGTAAGCTTTGGTATTCACAGAAAACCCAACGCAGACGGACAACTACATAAAAGCTAATAGCTACAATCCAAGAAGCCACAAACAAGCAATCTTCAGTAGTTTAACACATAGATTGGTGAACATCCCTCTTCCAGCAGAAGAATACAAAACAGAAAAATAGCACAGAAAACGGCTTCCCCAAAGAATTAGTAGATAAAAAAGTAAAATGAGCAGAAAAGAAAAAAATTACTAAAAGAAACAACTCTCACAGCAGCAGAAACAAAAATGACATTTAAAAAATTCACATATCATCCATGAGCCTTTGATAAATTCAAAAATGTGTTCAAGGAACACAACATTCAGCTAGCACCAGTAAACCATTACTCCATAAAAAAACCTGTTGCTTTCAAACATCAAAGATGCTATTCCACCTAACAAAAAATCTGGCATATACCAAATTGAATGCAGTGATTGTAATGAAGTATACATAGGAAAAACCAAAAGAAATTTAGAAATTAGATCCAAGGAACACGTTAGGAACATCAAGAGCAACAATTGGAAAAATCAGCAGTTGCCTTTCACTTTTGGACAAAAAATCACAACATAAAGCCAGAAACGAAACTCCTCAAACACATAACTCGAAAACAAGAGATGTCCACATGGGAACAAATCTTCATTTTAAAAAATAGAAACTGAGTATTTAATTTTGACATTCCCCAGAAAGATATTTTCAGCAAGTTCCTTGAACCGTTACCAGAAGAAACATCAGAAGAAGCATCGCCATCTGCACCATGGAAACCCAGTTATTGTCCGGTTGATAATGGAGGAAAGTTAACCTCCGAAACGCATTCCGGAATGAGGTGGAGTAACTCGAAACTTGTCAGCACCAAAGAACTTGCAATATTACTAAGATAAATGAAGCTTTTAGTTTCTAATTTGTTTTTACTTTAGATTCTTGTTGCTTCACTGTTAATAGCTTCATTATTTCCTTATTATATGGAAAAGTTCCAAACACAATTTTAACTTCCATTTGAAGAAACTTAGCTTCATTATTTCCTTATTATATGGAAAGTTCCAAGCACAGTTAATTTTAACTTCTATTCGAAGAAACTATGCTCATGAAGCTCATCCATTCTACACCAGAGGGAAAGCAGTCAACGGTGGAGGATCTGCTAATTATATCTGAAGTCAAGAGCAGCTGATGATGTAGGAAAGTTCCTATGAAGTCCTGTATGAATCACAGTTCATGTGAAGCAATTTGTGTTCAACTAAAAAAGTTTACTATAGCAGCACACTATAGCAGCAATCTCTGGATTCTCACTTTCTTTTGTTTACTCATTTGTATAATAGTTACTGCCGCTAGGTTTATATTTTAAAAAGATAAGTGAAGCATCATTACAGAATATTTTGTAGTTGCTTCACTGTTACTAGCTTCAATTGTTATTTATTACTAATCAGTCTACTGTTATAGGCTGAAGCAGCAGGTCTTGAAACATGGCATGAGTTTTCCACAAGAAGTTGAAGTAAATATCAGGAAAATCAGGTCAGTTTTTTATTGTTACTGATTTCAAATATGCCATCAAGTGATTGACATTTTCCAGGATAATATATTTTTAATAACTACGTGTATGACTGTATGGTACATACTCTAATCATGTAATGGTATAACATTATAACATGGTGAATGTTACTTCCAATACAATATGAAACAATATTTACCTCCATTCTAAGAGGAAGGCCATCGTGAACATTGTTAGAGCCGACATCCATCATCCAACTCCAAATCAAGCGAAGTCCATGATAATCCAAGAATAAACGTCTACATGCTGGCTCTCCACGTTGCAACAATTTCAGTAGTTGAGTTCGCGATTCCTGATCTTCAGCTCTCACCATAAGTCGACAAAGTGTCAGTGTATGAGCACGGTTTTTCAACCCTGAAGCACACAGCTTCTCAATCTCTTCCTCAAGCTGTCACAAAGATAAGAAACAAACAGAAATAGCTGGTGATACTTTACATTATTTCCTCTCTGTTAATGACAAAACACGACATCAAAAAACTTACATCCATGCCTTCCAGAAATTCTTTCACCTCTCTTCTTTTTTCCTCCCGCTTCTTTTTCTGTTCTCTTTCTTTTCTTTCCTTTCGGTCACGTTTTTCTTTTTCTGGATTTTCACCAATCCAACCACGACACATTGAAGATTCACAAAGACAGCGCTGAGCCTCCTTTCTAAAAATGTAAAAGTATTATAAAAACATAATTTTGACAAACTGCAAACTTCTGACCAGGCAAGAATGATTAAAATTAACTTCTTTCATTGCATAAAGTGCTTAACTGTTATAATTATTACTTTAGATAAAAAATTACAATTTAGTAAACTTAAGTAAATTTGTTACTACTTGCATATACATACCCATATCTTTTGAACTGATAATCAAATGTAATTTCTTCTCCAATAGGTATTGCTTTCTTGGTGAAGAACCCAATCCTCAATTCACCATTAACAGTCCACTAAAACAAAGTGTATGACAATTTGCATATAGAAAAAAGCTATTACATATTATAATCATATACCCATGGTTAGGGAATGAAAGAAAAGTGGATGTGGCTAATCAAAGTTAAACTATTTTGACATTTATATGCCCAAATTTACATTTTTATTACTCTAGCTCAGGCCTGGGTGACTCATGTGTACTGTCCATGCAAATAGACGAGAGCTGTCAGATGCACAGTAGAAGGAGTGGAGTGAGAGAGGGCAGAGCATTAAAGCATTAATGAAGCAGTACATAAACGCATGAAATAGCATGAGAACAGGGATGACAAATACACATTAGTAGATATCACAATTTTTATGCACTAAAATTATTTAAAATCAAAGTGTAGGTGGGCTATTCTGGAGTGTATGAATACTGCTGTCGAAACCACGTCATGTTTTTAATCTATACTGGCTGTTTTTAAGTGTCTTGTATATTAAAGTCACCCACTGTGTTGAACAGCAAACATACTCATTAAAATTATCTAAATCAGTCTTCCTCGATCTTCTGGGTCTTTCCTTATGAGGTGATAAGAAAGACACACATTCACCCAATTGAATGCATTCTAATTCAGGTTTGATCCTACAAACCGAGCTAAATGATACACTGGTCCTCGATCTTCTGGGTCTTTCCTTATGAGGTGATGAGAAAGACACACATTCACCCAATTGAATGCGTTCTAATTCAGGTTTGATCCTACAAACCGTGCTAAATGATACACTGGTGGCTTTCGCTACATGTTTCTGTATGGATTTGAATTCAATAAGGGTCCCCTCTGCAGCTTCATTCATCATAAATTGATACACATTACCAATCACTTCTCATGTTTGACTGTGCAAGACATTTCCCTGTATTTGCTATGAACTGGTGACATTGTTTAACACTAGAAAGACCGTACCGGTCATTTTGACCAATTAACGTTCTTTAAAAAAGTATTTACACTGAGAGTGTGATTATTGCTTTAATATTTCATGACTTTTAACAAAATAGAGCAATGGTGATTTCCTAAAATGTTTTAAGTTTTTATAGCAGGTTTTAAAAAAATTATACATACTTTTTATCTTTAAGGACCATTGCCAGTCATTTTGACCAGTGCAATTATTTCACAATATTGTAACTAAATAGTGGTAACAATGTATTCAAGTTATCCAAAGCTTACAGTCATTGTTGTAGCTCAGTTTAGTAATGTTTAGTGCTAGAGTAGACGTGTCGTAACTAACAATAACAATGTGGTCTGAAAATAATCCAAGATTTACAATCATTGTGGAAGCTTAGTTTGAAAAAGTTTGCCTCCAGAGCAGGTATGTTTTAGAAGTCGTGTCAATATAGTGAATGGTAAAATATTTTAGAGACCATACTGTATCATTGCCACGTCACATCATAATTATAAGTAATAATAATAATTATAAGTAAATAATAATTATAAGTATCTTTAAGAAGGTGAAATGTTGAATTATTTCCATAGTTTACCAGACAATGAGTCAGAAGGAGAGAACATATTTAGTGATGATGAATTATCCTATAATGATGTTGGATATATTCCTCATCAATCTGATAAAAGCAAATCGCCGGAATCAGACAGAGATAATACAATGATTGAAGAACCTGTACAGGAACAGGCAAATGACCGTGCTGTTACAGAACCACATGACCCTGTCTCATGTAAGTGAGGCAGATTTAATCGAGGACATCGAGTTCCAGGAGAAATAAACTTTCCAGCTGTGGGAGGTAACGAGTCTGTTGATGTTACAATGTGGACAAGAACTGAACCGGGAAATACACCTGGTAGACGTGGGTGTTACAATGCACTGACAGAAAGGCCAGGTTCTACAGATTACACAAAGAAACTGGCAGTGAGTGGAAACTACGCCAGCACATGGCGAGTATTGATGGGTACTAACATTCTCCAGAATATAAAAAAATGCACAGAGATAAGGACCCGTCAAGACCTTCAGCACAATTCTTGGATTCTTGAGCTAGACCAACCTGAAGCACCTACAGCCATATTGTATGCCCATGGACAATATGGAGGGAAGAACTTCCCTTGAAATTTCTGTGGTCAAAGGTGTGGAAACCACCATTTTTCTCTCATGTTATGGGAAGGAACAAATTTATTGAGATCATAAGGGTCCTGACATTTGATGATAAACATACAAGCGACGAAAGACAAGACAGATGGCTTTGCAGAGGCCACATCAATCTGGAGCCTATTTGTACATAACTGCAAATTGAGCTACAATCCAGGTGTGGTTATTACTATAGATGAGCAGCTGTATCCATGCAAGGCTCGATGTCGCTTTACTCAGTATATGAGTAACAAAACTGGATAAGTTTTGTTTGAAGTTCTGGTTTGCTGCAGATTCTGAAACAAAGTTTATGGTGAATGGGTTTCTTTATTATGGAAAACATGATGAACAACCACCTAATATGTCAGTACCAGAGCATTTTGTCACACGATTTATGCAACCTTTCATTTCAAAAGGAAGGAATGTTACTTGTGACAATTTTTTTTACTTCTAAAAAACTTGCAGATCAGTTGAAACGAAAGAATACAACTATGGTAGGCACATTGAAGGAATCCTTCTGCAAAATCTACCGCTATGTACTGGACCTTGCTGGAATCGATGGATCCTATACCAGAATGTCACAGGAGAGAAAGTAAGCAGGCAAGACTTTCTTCTAAAGCTAGCAGAAGAACTCTTCTCAATATATGCTGTCAAGGAAAAGACCAACAAATGTAATTGTTGGAGTCACTGAATAACGTAGGGCACGTAAAACATGTCAAATTGGAGGCTGCAAAGGTCCTAATAAAACCAAGAATATGTGTATGAAGTGTAAGAATTATGTGTATGGCCCATGTTCAGGAAATGTTCAGTACATGTGTGCTGTTTCAACCAAGATGGCAGATTTGACTAAATAGAAAAATGAGCTGTTTTGTGATCATTGTGTGTATCACACTCTACTGTATTGTTACTAGTGTTACAAACTACTTCAGAATGCTGAAGTGATATAACTGAGTATGCATATCATTTATATGATCCAATGTTTTGTAAGCAGTGCGCTTCAAACTGTAATGGATTCACGCTGTTTAATGAGTAAATATTATGTAAACTCCTTTAAAATGTAAATAAAGGTTCTACTTCATACTTAAAATATCCTGATTTAAATTACATTATAAATGAAATGCTGAAAACTGATTGAGAAAGGTACCAGTCAAAATGGTCCTTTTAGGTAGCAAGGCAATGTCGGTCCTTCTAGTGTTAATCTGTTTTTATCTATGCTATGAGTCAACGGAGCAATATTCATGTTCGCACGGTGCTGAACAGACTAATGACAGTTACCTGCCGTATGACTGCTGCAGTCAGCTCTTGCCACTGTGCATTGTGTTTACACTGCTCTTGTCTATTTGCATGGACAGTGAGTGAGGAACCTTCATTTTTTTACCCACTAAACATACAGTTATCAGTGTAAGGCTGCAAGCAGACTGCACTCAGTGAGCGGTTGCTCAGCCCAGCACTAAGTTCACTTTCTATCTCCTGGATATATTTCAGAGACTTGTCTCCATCATTCGCATAAGAATCTAGACTAGTGTAATAATCTAAATTTGAGCATATAAATGTCAAAGAAGTTTCAATATTATTTTCCCAAAACAGATTTATAACTATTATTTGAGATCTAGACTAGTGTAATAATCTAAATTTGAGCATATAAATGTCAAAGAAGTTTCAATATTATTTTCCCAAAACAGATTTATAACTATTATTTGAGATCTAAAAGAGCAGCTGGCAAATTAGGTACAGCTCTTATGATATATGTGAAATACTTATAAAGTGACAGTGGATAGGTTAACTTTCAGTGCCATGGTAAGGCCAATTTGAATCTAGGGACAAGACCTCAGTTTTTTTAATCTGATTCAACTTTTTTGCCTACACGTGGTCAAGAACATTTAACAGATCTTTTAATCTGATAGAACACTATTTGAGTAAAATTTACACCTCTATTTCAGGATTAATGACTTCATTGTCAGAAATCCAGCATTAGCTAACAACACCTCTATTTTATCTGCTCCAGCTGTCTAATCCTAAGTTTCTCTTCATAATAACTCCTCCATATCTCTAGTACCTTCTGTATTTCAGTTTTCAATTTATTTTCCTTGTCCTTTATACTACATGCTTTCTTGCCATGTTTCCCTCTTAGGTGTCTCATAGTCTTCTAAAATGTATTATCATGCACATAATCTATCTTCTACACTCTAGCCAAATTCTTTTCAAGTGTCTTTTTGCTCTTTTCACAAGTGTCTTTTTCTTTTTATAATATTCCTCTTTATGTCTAGGATCCTTAGTGATCAAATACTGCTTGCAAGCTTTTCTCTTCTCCACAACTTTTTGTATTTCTTTGTTCCACCATTTGTTGCCTGTACCCCATCTCTCACTTTTTTCATAGTGCATACTTCTTCACTAGCCGTCAGATATCTTCCTTAAGGAATTTCCATTTAGCCTTCACTGTATTCCCTTTGTCTTCTGTGATACTTATTTCTCTTATTTTTTGTTCCAGCTTCTTATAGAATTCTTCACTTTTAGTTTCTTCTTGTAGCTCTTCCCATCTTATCCTCTGACAGCCTATCCACCTCCTGCATTTCTTGGCTGCAAAGGTCATGTCTGCTACCATGAAAGTGGTCTGTAGATAGTTCTGCTCCTCTTATTACTTTTACATCCCTGCAGGAATTTAATTCTTTCAAGAATAAAAAATAGTCTATTATACTTTCATATTGGGTGGACTTAAACATAATTTGATGTTTGTAGTACGAATTAGCTGCATTTTTTTAGAGCACCCGTCTGGCAAGCGGAGGGTCTGTGGTTCAGATCCCAGCTGGGGCACTGAATTTTTCAGTTCTGATTCTACCTCTCATACAATTAATCTGTTACCAATACATAAATCTATTACTCTATTTCCATTTAATGAAGTTTCTCCACCATAAGGGGCAAGGACCTTTCTAGGTAATTCTTCCTGGCATTTCCTACCCATCCATTTAAATCCCCTGTTATAATTCATTTCCTCTACTTTCTTTCTTCCTTGTTTATTACATTTTGCAAATCTTCAAAAATATTTACTTTTTCTCTATTTGAGAGTCCTCAGTGGGTGCATATGCCTGAATGAGAGTTAGGGGGGTTTCCAATTCCATTGTCATCGTCTCGAGCTAAATGCTTCCCATGATGTCACTTTGTCTAATTTTTCAGTAACAATTATTGCTACTCCTTCCTTTGCTCTTATTTTCCATGGGAGTCCTACACATCTCATTATGAGTATTATGTCGCTTTTTTCTTATCTCACTGACCCCTAATACTCCAATCTTGTATTTCTTCAATTCCTGTATCATCTCTACTTCTTTTCCAGCTGATGTTATTCCATGTTCCAATTCTTAATCCATATTTCTCGCAGTCTTCGTTTATTTATCCGTCCCTTTCCGAGGCTCCCATTTTCCTTTTGAATCCAACTTTACTTAAGGTGGGGGATTAGCCCAATGCTTAAGGTCCCTGTTTTATCCCCGGGGTATTTGGGTAGATCCTCAGTTCTTGAAGTAGTGATTGGGTATTTCCTCCCAACCCTGAAAGGTTTTGGTTTTCTTCTCAATATTTGGGAGGCCGTTTGCAGTGGTTTCCATTGGGTAATAAGGAAAACAGATTCAGTTTATATTTGAGAGCCTTCAAATCTGAAAATTTTCCTCTAAGAGTGCATCCAATATCTCTCAATACTTATTAAATTCTGTGCTTATGTTAAGGGAATGCAAATGTGGAAGTGACTTTGCTTTTTCCATGGTTTGCATGTTTTACAGCCCGGATTAACACGTTCTAAGCAGAGCAAGCAGGTGCTGCTATTATGGACAGTGTGGGTCTGTTAAGCTCCAAAGCACTGCACTAATGCAAAGTATCTATTAGTCTCCAAAAGTACAGAACTGCTGCATGTACAGAGTCAAAAGTTTATACATGTGGTCTTGAATAGATTAAAATAAGCAATTAGGGAAAGTTAATTTGATAAGAGTCATAAAAAATAAGATTTTTATGGAAACCACTGCATCTACAGAATGAACACTTAACTGTGTGACATCTACACCCATAAACCATACTACTTGCTCAATGTTTGCAATCTTACCAGCTGGGCTACATTCAAAATCTCTTATTTTTTGCTTGTTTACTTTAACTTGTTAGACCCAATACACAAAGTGAAAAACTTACCTTCTGTGTTTCAGCATTTGGCTCGCAGCTGTGGTTGATAAACCTTGAGATATTACCCTTCATTGTGGCATCAATGAAAGCATCTGATTTTAGAGCCATAAAATAATAATGGCGGTTTTTATCCTTTGCATATTCTTTTGTCCGACGACGGAACTCCTTTGAATCAACAACTTCACCAACATACTCCATAATAAAAGTGCCTCTGCAAAAATAAATGCATAAATCCAATAATTTGTCCTCCTTTCAAATTGTTATGAACAAGAAATAGTACTTTTTTTTAAACAAATTACACAAATTCAGTTTTAAAATTTACTTTGGAATATTTAATGAAGTCACTTACACTGGTAGGTCTTCTAGCGCCCGTAAGCCAAATCCTTTCTTTTCAGTCTTGAATACCTCACATTTTGCATATTCTTGCTTTTGAAAGCGTTTATTTGTACATCGGTCACCAACAGGACATCTTGAGCCACTGAAATGAGGGAACAGATTGGTTATTCTGATTTGCACCCCATTCTATTAAATCTAAATACACCATAACTTTAGATCAAATAATGCTTATGGAATTAATTTAACTCCTCAGGACACTGGGAAGATGATTTGTACATTACAGGTGTATACTTTCGGTGAAAATTGTTGTTCCTTCAAAGTTACTTTTGAGATTAAAACCGAACTATACAATGAGGCTTGAAACATACTGTTTACAATAATTACAGCACAAAATATGTTTCCACACTTTATGTAAAAGTGACCAAAATATAAATTATTTTCCAAGAAACATAGTGTAGTAACTGATACAGTTAGTCTCAATCTTTGCAACTTAAATATTTTAATTTTTCTCTGTGTACTACATATATATTCTTTTTGGTAGGAGGAGAGACAAGTACTAATTTAATTTTCATAATTTAAAGCTTAATGCCCACAGTAAAAGGTGAGAGGGGGGACGAGAAGAGTTCATCAAGTCAAAAATGTACACGATTTGACACAGAATATATGTACTTGTTTAAAATTGATGTCCATACAAATTACAGTTTAAAATATGCATCCAAGGTTACAGTAGGTAAATTTTTTTATCAATATACAGGTGATTCAATATGAACATGATTGATCTTTTACAAGCATAAAATCCCACCCAACACATTACTGACTTTGGAAGGGGGAAGTTGCTTCCCTCCCTTCTCGCTCAGGTAGTTGTGAGCATGTTCAGTCTTGCCTAAGCTCTATAAGAGATATTAGTGAACAGAAAGTGTCGGTTAGTGTGGAGCAACCCATTATCAAATTTCTTACCGCAGGAGTCCAACCATTGGAAATTCTTCAGAGGCTCAAAAAACAGTTTGAGAAATATGTCACTCAAGAGCTTGAGTGTTTAAAAGGTGTAAAGCCTTCAGAAAGGGAAGAGAGAGAGGGAGGGGGAGAGAGAAGGAGGGGGAGAGTGGAGAACATGCTGCATAATTGTTGACCACAAAAACACAATCATTAATCAATATTAAAGGAAAAGGAACAAAAGAAGGCATTGAAGAACAATGGGAGAACATAAAGGAAACGGTGAAAGAAAAAAGTAGCAAAAATAATTATTGGGGAGAAGAAAATGAAAAGAAATTCAGAATGGTTTGATACAGAATGTGAGCAAGCAATAGAAAAATTAATATAGTGAGAAGACAGATGCTACAGAAAGAAACTAGAAATAATTATGAAGAATACTGTCAAACAAGAGATGCTTTTTTTTGTAAGAAAAAGAAAAAAGAATATTGGAAAAGGCAAATACAAGAAATTGAAACACTATGCCAGCACAGTAAGATAAGGAAACTTTGCATGGCACTAAAACAAATTAATCATGGGAAACGGAACAATGAGAGAATGTCTGAGCAAAGAAGCTAATATCCTACGCGAAGATAAAGATACTGTATTTTATCGCATAAGGCCCCCCCTCGCATACTTCCATCCCCTATGATTTTTCATCACTAAAAATTATTTACCTATTAAACATCGCATAATTCCCTCTCCCGGTTTGTTCTTATTGGCGCGGCCTTCAAATTACTTGATAATGCACAACAATCGACGCAACGGTGCCTGTCACGGACAACAATGGACGCAGTGCTTGCCACAAAAATACTCGCATTGCCATTGTCACAACGTATCGTAAAATTGAAATGTGAAGTTGCAGACGTGTTTCTAAGTCAGTTTGTTACAAGTCGTCATACTGTTAAGAAGTTTAAAAAACACTTAATTTCTAGTGCCATTAATGGTTCTGACGACATGTTGTGGAATAGTGAACATGAAGATGTGTTATCTGAGCCAGATATGAATGAAAATAGTGATGATAGTGACGAAAGTGAGACCTCAGAATAGTCCGAGAAAAACAATGAAACTATACATTGTAGGCTCAATGAAACAGTGGTATGTATCCAGTTCATTCACAAATTACTGTATACCTATATAACTTTTACATAATATTACATGATTTCCTTTCCTTTCTGAATTCCTAGAAACACCACTCACATAATTCCCTCCCCAGTGTTTTCAAGCAAATTTTTCGAGAAAAAAAGGGAGGGAATTATGCGATAAAATACTGTATATCGGAAAGATGAGCTGCTTATTAAATAAGGGGCATATAATAACCAACCATAAGCAGAAAAGGAACAAAAATGGAAATGGGGAAAGAATGGAAGAAGAACCTGATCTATGGGATGTTAAAACAGCAATACAGAAACTGAACAATAATAAAGGATCTAGAGAAGATGACATAATATCTGAGTTAATAAAATATGGCGGGAAGGAAATTAATAAAGTGATACACAGTCTAATAATAGAAATATGGAGGAATGAATGCCTGAAACCTGGAAAACAGATATAATTTGTCCAATATACAAGGGTAATCCCATAAATAAGGACTCCAAAGCACTGGGGTTGCAGGGAAACCGTTTGTGTGGATGTTGGCCATACTGCTTTTCTTCCTTCCTCTCTCCACTCTCTACAGAAACCACCGCACATCTGCTGGAGCTCTCAGTCTTGGCTTAGCAGCCAGTTGTAATGGAGCTCCCATTAGGCACTACCACCAAGTGCAAAGTTTGCACAGTTATCTGGTTTTTGAATGCATTAATTATTGTTGTCCCAGAATCCGCTAAGTTAACCAACAATATTCCCTTTTGATCCCAAAACACAGTTGCCATGACCTTACCAGCAGAATGTGTTCTTTTGAATTTTCACAGTTTGGGCAAACTGGAATGCCTCCACTCACGTTATTGTTGTTTGGTCTTTGGTCTTAGATGTGAAATGGAAACCCAGGTTTCATCACCTGCGACTATTGAAATCAAAAGGCTGTCCCTTTCATCTGCATAGCATTGAAGAAATTGGCAGGAAGTTTCAGTACATTGCATTTTGTGATCTGTCAGCATTCTTGGAACCCATCATGCCACACCTTCCAAATTTTAAACTCTTCAAAGTCCATGAATGGTGCTTCGAGAAACCTCAGGAACAATGATGCAGAGCTCATCAAGAGTGATCCTTTGATCTTGAAGCATGATTTGTTCAACCCTTGTGATTGTTTCGCCAGGAATTGACAGTCTCCTGCTTGTTTCCTCATGAATTCCCATATAATCATCTGCAAATTCTATAACCACTTGCGGACATTTTTGACATTCATTCAAGATTCTCCATACACTTTCATCAAACTATCAATGAATTTTGATTGGTTGAATGTTTCCTAGGTTGAAAGAACACCTGGCTGGAAGATGCTTCAATGATGCCAAAGGTGAAAGATGAGGGCACACACTTCAATAGCATGGCGATGGGATGGTATGACATGGGCATACAAAAACTGCCACAGTGTTTACAGAAATGCATCAATCGAATCGGCGATTATTTGGGAAAATAGAAAAGTGTTCAAGCTTCAAAACTATGTACCATTTGTTGTCAATAACATTCCTTTATATTTAAAGAAAAATTGGAGACCTTACTTTTGGGATCACCTTCATATAAAAAGGGAAATAAATATCAATTCACAATTATAGGGGAATTAAATTATTAAACATAGCATATAAAATATTTTCAGATATCTTAAATGATATAGTAGAGAACCATGCAGAAACTATTTTAGAGGAGTACCAATGCAGATTTAGAAGTGGTAAGAGCACAGTAGACCAGTTATTTACAATGCAACAAATTATGGAAAAATTATATGAGCATGGCATAGATTTGTTTTTTATTCATTGATTTTAAATATGCATTTGATTCAAATGACAGGGAAGCTCTCTATAAAGCTCTGCAAAGTTTTAAATTACAACCAAAATTTATAAAATTAATAAAGATGATAATTGAAAACACTAAAGCTAAAGTAAAGGTAATAAATAAACTAAGTCCATATTTTAATTTCAACACTGGGATAAAACAAGGAGATGGGCTATCTGCACACTTTTTAATTTAGCTCTGCATGTAGTAATAGACAAAATACTCTAAAGGGACTATATTTCTCAAGTCTAGCCAAATATGTGCCTATGCAGATGACATAGGGGAAAGAGACTAAAGAACACTGGTGCAAATATTATTTATTTATGCCAACAAACTTACTGTTGGTGTTTTTAAACACACAAGCCGTGTGTGGGCAAAGTTTAAGAGGTAGAACTGGAACTTAAAAATTCAATGCCACAACTGGGAAGGTCTGTGGTTCAAATCCCAGTTGTGGCATTGAATTTTTAAGTTCCAGTTCTACCTCTTAAACACTGGTGCAAGTTTTACAAGGAACTCAAAAGAAGAACTAAACAAATAGGATTAGAAGTAAATGAGAAAAAAACATCTCTAAAAATGATAGATAAAAATAAACAAACTACAAATCTAATAGTAGAAGAAAAAAACATTTGAAGGAAAATCCCAATTTAAATATCTAGGTGCTCTTGTAAACAATAATTTGAATGAGTGCATAAAACAAAGGATCCAAAGTGGGAATGCAGCTTATTACGCTAATTTACAACTCTTAAAGAATAGATTTATTAGTAGTGGGACAAAACACAAGATCTATAAAACATTAATAAGGTCAATAGTAACTTATGCTGCAGAAACATGGACCATGAACAATGTAGATGAAATAGTATGAAGATTTGAAAGGAAAATACTGAGAAGGATTTTGAACCAGTAAAGGATAAAGAGCAATGAGGAATAAGATACAACTATGACCTAGATGAATTAATAAGCAGGAAACCATGAGGTTTATAAAGGCACAAAGAATAAGATGGCTAGGACATATTGAGAGAATGACAGACGATAGACTTTCAAAAATAATATTGAAAGGAAGGTTGTTTGCTAGAAGAAAAAATCTTATGTGTTGCACTCACATGACTTTCTCTACTCTTGTACTAACCATTCTAACAAACTCTTATTCCTATATCTTCTTTGTGTTAGTTGAGATAAAAATTTGTACAAATTATCTTATTGGTTATTTCCTTGTAGGTGCAAGGGGAATATTAGAATACAGTAGGCTTTGTGCAATAGTCAAATCTTTTAAAACTCTGAGATTCCGTTCTCTTTCCACACTAAACATAAAAAAATGAACAACGATGTTGCATTTCACAAAAGTTTTTCAGTTTTCCGAAACTCACACAAATAACAAGGAATATCTTCAAAATGGTTCACTCTACAAACAAGTTATTCCGACATAAATTGTGTATTTTAGCAAGATCTACAGTTTCTGTACAGTATGATTTGGTCTATCTCTAACGCTTTAGCAGTTATGCAGAAGTCGTTCAGAGTAAATACGACTACAGGGGTAATAGCCAGAAAATTCAAGATATGTATTTCATTTGTCATAAAAATGTCTCAAACATACGACATTTTAATCAAAATCATTAGAGCCATTTTCAAGGAAATCAAAATTTTCGAAACTATTTCCATGTAAAGGATAGTTTAAGATGGGCCTATTTTCTTCAAAATCTTTGTGTCGTATGCTTGAAAGATATTACACTTAAATACCAACTTTGGTTTTTGAGTTATGCTGTCCACGCACACACACAGACCTTTTTCTAAAAATGCTTTTTTTTTTTTGGATTCAGGGGGGCTCAAAACATATATTTCCAGTGAAATGTCGACATCAAATTTTTGGGTGGAATACAATACTTCCCCTAATTACCAGTTGTTGTTAGCTAATGCTGGATTTCTGACAATGAAGTCATTAATCCTCTTGCTCTCCAATATTTTTCACTGATGGATGGGGCATTAGAAGTGGCCAGTAGAGAAAGTAAAAAAGGCTAAAAACAAGATGGTTAGATAATCTAACAAAAGTTTTAAGGGAGATTGTAACTAGGGGGTTAAAAAGTAAAGTATAAGACAGAGGTTGGTAGAGAAGGATTATGCAGGAGGCCAAAGCTCATCAAGGGTTGTAAAGCCAGAAAAGAAGTGACTTGGAGGGAGTGCGGTTTGAGGACAACAATGCAGTGAGCGCTTTGTTCAGCCAAAGACCTTTTTGGAAAAAGAAATAAAACAGAAAATAACTGCCAAAATGCTGCTATTTTGAAGGATAAAATGTAAAACCAGCCAACTCTATTACAGTATTTTCTAAAAAAAATCCCATTAATATTTGAACCACTTGTATCTTGCAGTTTTCTAAATTTTCGAAAATTATTTCAAATTACTTCCTGAAAAAAAGGGGAAAAAAAAAAAAGACAAAAAACTGCATTTAAAAAGTAAGATTTGGTATGTCAGGAGTTATACCACCGTGTATGAAAGCCACTTTTTTTAATTTCCATCATCTAATTATTTGCTTCACTGTGTGAAAAGCCCATGATTCCCATAATTTTACATTCTAATTGAAAACAGTTTGGTTGTTTACACGCAGAGTAAGCTTAGAAGAAACAGGGTTCTGTGTAGTGAAATGAATTTGAATTTCATACTGTGTAAAACCCAGGAAAATTAAGCTGGTTTTACTCAAGGAAAATGAACTCTCTAATAGGTAACATCCTACAGCGCTAGCAGTTCATACTTACCATTCAATCATCAACAGTCGATTTAAGCAGTCTTCACCACATCCTAACTCTCCTCGGGCTAGTTCATCTTTGGTAAGAAAACAATCACAAACCATTCGTTTTGCTTCTTTGCTTGTTGACCTGTGAAAGAGGAAGATTAATCAAACATGTGTGTTATTATTATTATTGTTATTTATTTATGCCAACAAACTTACTGTAGCATTGAATTTTTAAGTTCCAGTTCTGCCTCTCAAATGTGTGTTTATTAATTAAAAATGTTTCTGTTGAAAAGAACAAGGGAGCCATGTTTGTAATTAATTTTTACTAGTTAAGTAAAAGATTCCACTTGCAGCTACTTTGGTTTGTGCATACCTAATTTTGTCACAGAGGTGTGAGGCTATTTGAGTTATGTTATTCCTAACTGCTGCTTAGAAAACATTTTAATGCATAGTGACATACAGGGCAATAGAATTATGACATAATGGCTGATAATGGAAATTTATAGCTTACATATTATGATACGAGGAATGGTATAACTAGATCATGTTGTGATTTTCTAACATTCTTTGTTCATGCGATGGGGCAGACAAGGATTTTTTAAGTACAATATAACCTTGTTACTAGGTTAACATTCACTCTGAATCATTTTCTTAAATAGTTTAATGGCTGACTTTTTAATCAGGTAGGATTTATTGATAGTCCTGTAAATAAAGGGTATCAATGAACAAATCCTGCTATAATAGCAAAGACAGCTCCTATTGAAAGAACATAATGAAAATGTGCTACTACATAATAAGTGTCATGAAGAATAATATCAATAGCTGAATTTGCCGCTCTTTACTACATACAGCACCACAGATGAGAACACTGGTGATGTGTGAATTGAAGTGACAAATGGGAAAGAAAATTTGGGAAGGAAACATTCTAAGCCTAATGTCAGTGTGATTTCAGTCAGTGTAGGCTACAGACACTTATAACACTTCTAAATCCTAATATAGCACTTTTTTGGGTCATATATGAATTAAAGTTCTGAACAGATAATAAAAATTAATAATCAACCAGTAGAAAAGCTCTCTCCATGAACATCATGAAGGGGAAGGAGGACTGGCTCCTGTTGGAAATTAATGAATTTAATATGCAGTCAGTTATTTACTATTTAACTATTGTTTTAATTTTTATGCAAAGAACAATTTCTTGAATTTTGTTCACAATTTCATCAAACTCGAGCAAATTCAAGCATTTTATAGTTGCTGGATTAAGTTTAAGAATGTCATTAATCATGGCATTGTTTTCTGAAGATACAGTTTCAAGTGACAATATAGGGGATTCCATCATGCCCCTTCCCCTTGAAGCAAAGTCTGCTGATGCCCATGGTGCCCTCTGGATTTTTTACTCTAGACAAGTTGTCAGAGTGAGAAATAGAAACACTGAATTCTTTTGCTACATGTTATAAGTTCTTTACAAGAAAAATTAAATGAGATTGCATTTGTACTTTGCACTGTATTTGAACAATAAAATATGCATCCTAGGAAATAGCACCAAAATTATTTTGCCCATTTTATGTATAATTTCCTGTTATTATGCTTATATGTTTAGTTTAGTGCTTTCAGTAGCTTTCTCCTGGAAGTACATGATAAACTTTCTTAGCTGTCACTGTGTTCTTAAAGACTGACGTTTTGAGTTTCAGGGCCGACATTCAGGTTTGAATACAGAATATGTTTACTTTAAATACCATTGTAACTATGTAAAACTTAGAAAAAACATAAGTGCTGAGGCTTTCACGGCCGGTGTTGTCAACTATGTTAAGTAGATTTTCTGGGCTTGTGGACCATGGTCGAGTTGGATTGCCTTCCTCCGACGTTTCGCTGAAAACTGCGTCCAGCATCTTCAGGTTGATCCAATTAGTGAACTCCTGAGTCCAAATATTAGAGAGCTATGCCTTCCAGCGCGCTATATATATAGTCGCACATGGAGGGAGGGCGTGGCCTGTAGAGGGGGGGAGCATGGCAGCTATTGGCTGCCTATCGGCAAATGGGACGTCTCTGATCCTGGTATAAAAGAGAAGGCTTCCCGTGTCTCGGGTTTCCTTCTCCCTCTTATTAGAGCCGGGAGCCATGTTTTGCTTATCTGTTGTCTCTCTTCTTTTCGATTGAAGGAGTTTTTATGCTTAAAAATCTCTATCGCTTCCCGAGTCAAGCGAGCCTGGTAGTGGCTTGTCCTTGAGAGTACCTCCGTGTCTTTGTAATTCACGTCATGACCGAACAATAGAGAGTGTTCTGCCACTGCTGACTTGTCCGTCTGCCCCAACCGGCTATGTCTTTCGTGTTCTTTTAGTCGAGTGCTGATACTCCGCATGGTGGTGCCTATATATACTTGCCCACAGCTACATGGTGTTTTGTAAACACCGGCTGTGCAATGTGGATGCCTTTTATCCTTAACGTGGGTTAAGGATAACAAGTCAGCGGTGGCAGAACACTCTCTATTGTTCGGCCATGACATGAATTACAAAGACACGGAGGTACTCTCAAGGACAAGCCACTACCAAGCTCGCTTGACTCGGGAAGCGATAAAGATTTTTAAGCATAAAAACTCCTTCAATCAAAAAGAAAAGAGACAACAGATAAGCAAAACATGGCTCCCGGCTCTAATAAGAGGGAGAAGAAAACCCGAGACACGGGAAGCCTTCTCTTTTATACCAGGATCAGAGACATCCCATTTGCCGATAGGCAGCCAATAGCTGCCATACTCCCCCCCTCTACAGGCCACGCCCTCCCTCCATGTGCAACTGTATATATAGCGTGCTGGAAGGCATAGCTCTCTAATATTTGGACTCGGGAGTTCACTAATTGGATCACCCTGAAGATGCTGGACGCAGTTTTCAGTGAAACGTCGGAGGAAGGCAATCCACGGCCCACAAGCCTGGAAAATCTACCTAACATAGTTAGAAAAAATAAATTACATGCTCTTTCTCCATAGATTTAGTCAAAAGAAGTATCAAAATTTACATAAGTTGCATTATGGTATCAAGGATTTTTTTTAAGTTACTGCAAGTGTAGTGCGTTGGCAGATATTTTGGTGAGAAAGTAACTATTCTAAGGTAGCTAACAATTTCAATTATTCCACTACTAATAAAATACTGGTTCAAAATATAATTCCAAAATAAGCCTCAACAGAACTCAAATACATTGCTCACATAATGCAATTTGATAAGAGACAATTCTTTTGAATCACTCACCATTCTTTTTTTTTTCTATTATTTGCATACGCAATGTAAATAATTATTCCACTACTAATAAAATACTGGTTCAAAATATAATTCCAAAATAAGCCTCAACAGAACTCAAATGCATTGCTCACATAATGCAATTTGATAAGAGACAATTCTTTTGAATCACTCACCATTCTTTTTTTTTTCTATTATTTGCATACGCAATGTAAACAAAGGAGAGAGGGAATTCAGGCAACCTGGATCATGACTGTGATAAAGCAGATTTTTTATGCACTTATACAGTGGAACTTGGATAATTTAGACATTTAGAATTTGAAATCATTAATTCGAAGAGTTTCTCTACTCTTTCTTTACTCTTGTACTAACCATTCTTACAAACTCCTATTTCTGTATCTCCTTCCTGTTAGTGGATATAAACATTTGCAGAAATGATCTTATTGCTTATTTCCTTGTAGGTACATGGGGAATACAGAAGACTTTGAGTGATAGTTACATCTTTTAAAACTTTCAAATTCCATTCTCTTTGCACAGCTAACATATAAAAAAAAGAATAATGATATTCCATTTGACAGAAGTGTAAGTTCCCCAAAACTCACAAAAATAAGAAAGAATATCTCCAAAATGGTTAACTACAAAAAATTGATTAAGACATAGTGTGTTTTAGCAAGATCTACATTTTTCATATAGTAAGATTTGATCTATCTCTTTACAGTTTAGGAGGTATTCAAAAGTATTAGCCAGAAAATTCAAAATATACATTTAATTTGTCATAAAAATATCTCAAACATATGGCATTTTAATCAAAATCGTTAGCCATTTTCAAGAAATCAAAATTTTTTTAAAAATTTTCCATGTAAAGGGTAGTTTAGGCTGGAGCAATTTTCTTCAAAATCTTTGTGTCGCACTCTTGAAAGACTTTAACCTTAAATACCAAGTTTGGTTTTTAACTGACTTTTCATTTGAGTTATACTGTCCACAGGCTGACACACACATGGACCTTTTTCTAAAAATGCTTTTTCTTTTGGATTCAGGGAGCCTCAAAACATATATTTCTGGTGAAATCTCCACATCAAATTTTTGGGTGGAATACAATACTTCCTCTACACTAATAAACGTAGTAGAGAAAGTAAAAAATCATATGTAATTTGAATTTAATTTTCCTTAATTTGAAGTTTTTGGTTAAAAAATGTGAGTCAAAAATTAATCTAAATGCTCAAATTGAATATAACTTTGTGTATGTATTTCTACAAAAGTGGTCATCACTCCAGGTTTGTTTGTTTTGTCGGAATGCCGTTTTGGGGGTGAATAGCTTTCCTAGCTGCCGGTCTTTAGCTCTGTACCTACTCACACATTCCCTTGTTTAAAGCGCCTTTAGTTGTCGCTTGAGCTTCCTACGGTTCAGTGTGTTGCAAATTAATGCCACTGACTCTTAGTAAACTGCGGCTCCAGTACAATACTTTAACTTTTGCGGAAAAAGTCGCCATCATTCAAGAAGTTGAAAAAGGTTTGTAGAAAAATCTGAAATCGCAAAAAGAATATGGATTACACCAAATACTTTGTCAACTTATCTAAAGAATAAGGAGAAAATTCTAAGCCGTGCCTTGTGTGGCTGAAAAAGAGGCAACCAGAAAATCCTCATGGGTATGTGTGTATGCGTTGCTAAAACCTCCATTTTAGACTAACTTTTGTAATTCAAATTTTTGGACATTTCTAATTTTTTTCATGCCCCTTCAGCTTTGAATTATCCAAGTTCCACTGTATTGGAAAGACAATCATTTCTTTAATGTTTAATTTTTAGAATAAATATTCATACTGCAAGCAACTTCCTGCTTGATACTATTAAGTTGCTGTTTTGGAAAATCAATATTTTGGTACTGTATAGTGTAGTTATGGTGAGCTATTGAAAGCTAACATTATTTTGGAACTACTAGATGTCAATTTTAAACTGTTTCTGACGTTCCCTTTTGCTCTAAATCATTATTTTCGTATAAGTTTCACTTTCTCAGAGGTTGTAAAAGAGAAGTGTCTCAAAGAAGTCACCCAGTTTCCACAGGGTTGAGTTGGAACTTATACCTAATATGTGCTCTGTTGAACATTTAACTGATTTCAATCCCCACTAAGATTACTGGTAGTAACAGATGGGTTAGGGGTGGTCTATATTTAAACTGTCCCTTTCAACTAACAGTCTATCAGTGCAAATCATTTGTTTAAGGTTTTGTTAATTCTTGGAAAATGTTTCCAGAATTTGAAGGTATCTTTTTTGTTTCTTATACAGATTTACTAATCAAAATATTTAAAAACTTTATTTTACAACCTTCTACTCTATTACTCTGATATTAACAAAATTAATGCCTCAGAAAGCCCCAAGCAGTGTAGGGAAGTGGTGACCCCATCGCCCAGTGGGAAACCACTGCAAACAGCCTCCAGATTATCGGTGGGAAAATCAAAACCTTTCGGGGTTGGGAGGAAATCCCCAATCCCTACCTCAAGAACTGAGGATCTATCCAAGTACTATGGGGATAAAAGATGGACCTTAAGTGTTGGGCTAATCCCCCACCTTAAGTAAAGTAAGATTCAAAAGGAAAATGTGAGCCTCGGAAAGGGATGGATAAATAGACGAAGACTGCATGAGAAATACAGATTAAGAATTGTATTATAAAAACAATAACTGGAAAAGAAGTAGAGATGACGTCAGTTTTTAGAGGACCATTGGGAAGGAACCCGATAGGAAGACCATGGATAACCTGGGAAGAAGGGATTAAAAGAGTGGTGGCTAATAAAGGGAAGACTTAGGGCCAGTTCAATAGACTGGCAGAGGATAAAATTGAGTTTAGAAAATGGGTCCGAGGTAAACCCCTGACATCACAACAGTGGTAGAATGAGGAAGTTCAAGAAGAAGAAGAAGAAAACCCCAAAATATTAAGAGGTAGAACTGGAACTTAAAAATTCAATGCCACAACTGGGATTTGAACCACAGACCTTCCGCTTGCCGGGCGGACGCTCTAACCACTGAGCTATTGTGACAAACTGCCAGAATGGCATTAAATTCTCAAGCCAGTTCGTATTTCTCCTGGTAAACCAGAAAGGCAGTCTCACATCAGAGGCAATTACCCCAATGGTGACTTACTATTGCAAGTACTTTATATCCCAGGATTAAATAACCTTCACATGGTAATTGTTATTTATTTATGCCAACAAACTTACTGTTGGTGTTTTTAAACACACAAGCCGTGTGTGGGCAAAGTTTAAGAGGTAGAACTGGAACTTAAAAATTCAATGCCACAACTGGGATTTGAACCACAGACCTTCCGCTTGCCGGGCGGACGCTCTAACCACTGAGCTATTGTGACAAACTGCCAGAATGGCATTAATGGTTTACCAGGAGAAATACGAACTGGCTTGGGAATTTAATGCCATTCTGGCAGTTTGTCACAATAGCTCAGTGGTTAGAGCGTCCGCCCGGCAAGCGGAAGGTCTGTGGTTCAAATCCCAGTTGTGGCATTGAGTTTTTAAGTTGCAGTTCTACCTCTTAAACTTTGCCCACACACGGCTTGTGTGTTTAAAAACACCAACAGTAAGTTTGTTGGCATAAATAAATAATAATTACCATGTGAAGGTTATTTAATCCTGGGATATAAAGTACTTGCAATAGTAAGTCACCATTGGGGTAATTGCCTCTGATGTGAGACTGCCTTTGTGGTTTACCAGGAGAAATACGAACTGGTTTGAGAATTTAATGCCATTCTGGCAGTTTGTCACAATAGCTCAGTGGTTAGAGCGTCCGCCCTGCAAGCGGAAGGTCTGTGGTTCAAATCCCAGTTGTGGCATTGAATTTTTAAGTTCCAGTTCTACCTCTTAAACTTTGCCCACACACGGCTTGTGTGTTTAAAAACACCAACAGTAAGTTTGTTGGCATAAATAAATAATAATCCCCAAAATATTATTAATAAACCTCGAGTTTGGAACTTTTTTCCTATTTCCTTCCAACTTATAACATTCATGTAGCAGTTATTTACATCTGGTATACTCCGTAACATTTGAAGATGAAAGGGTTGTCATCAGTGCTGACTTCATCTATTCAGTATAACATATTGGACAATGGACCAAAATAAAATGAATGCTCAGTGTATTAGCTTCACTTGTGACTATTTGTGAGAAAAATTCCAAGCTAACTACTATAATCCCCCCAAACATTTTCAAGTGAACTCATATCCTTTGGGAGGATTCTGCACATCACATCTATTGCAGTCTATATTTGTGCTGAGGAGAATCTTGCTGATACAAAGGAAAAGGAAGTGAAAGCTATCACTGATAAACTGCTCAGGTAAGGTACTTTAAAACTAATATCTCAGCAATGCTGGTTACAGTAACTAAGGTTAGCTCAGAACCAGATATTTTTCAAGTTTATGCTCTCTCTCCCAGGAAACGAAATATTTGTTTTTAAAACAGAAAAATGTATGTGCCACTTTATGTAGTTAGCAGAAAACATGCAGTATATAAGTACTTTTCAATAATTTTTATTTTGTTTTTAAGAGAGATTAAAGTTCTCTAATTCTGGAAAAGAGGAGAACTGTCAAATATCATGGGCCCCTACAGTCTGATTTTTAAAAAGATGCATAACAGATGTCGGGAGGGGGGGGGGGGGGATTGTCCTCATGGAAATGTAAAAAGGCTGTCACATTGGTTACACTATGAATCATGTACTTCTTGGGTCAGTTGTCGCTAGTTGTCTGTGAGAAACTGACATTGCTTGGGCATTCAGTTGCATATATGTAGTTAGCCTACTGTGTTGAAACTCATATTAAAAGATGCAATTTTGGAAGCAAGAGTTGGAGGTACATGTAGACCTAATATTCATTGCCCAAGAGAAAGATCAACTTCCAGTCGGGGTGCTATGCTGCACGGCCAAGCTAGAGAATTTGCCTGTTCTCTTAGGGAATTTTTTGAACAGGAAGGGAACATGCTCCTTCACAATGAACCTTTTATTCCTAGAAAAAGAACTGCTCGTGCTCTTAAAATAAGTGAGAATCTTCAAAAAGAAGTACACACACTCAGGTCCATCGCAACTTGCAACTCCTGGGAAAGAGAGGTCAAGAGCATCTCCAGTTCGGCAACTGGACAGTTTTCAGTTATACTGGTTTCAGCGAAAGAATTGGTCATGATGTAAACAATGCCTAAAGATGTATCCTTCTGCTTTCTCACTCTAATTGGAGCAGTAACGGCACTGCTCTTGTAACCACGTGTTGCTAAGAGAGAAAACCACATGGAGCCTGCAACTATCATCGCCTGCCTTCGACCCACCGGTCCTTCACGCAGCAGTTTAAAACACGCTACTGATTAGATAACAATTGCGTGTAGCACTCTGAACTAAAAACATAATAACAAACATAAATTTAAAATAACCATAGAAAAGAAAGCTTTAACATACCTAACCTGAATCTTAAAGAGGTGGTATTCCATCTAGATCGAAGTTCTGCTCCCCTCTAACTTTATCTTTGGTATACCTAGTGGCTCCTAATTAACCTAAAATTATAAATAAAACGAACGCTAACTTAACCTCCCGTGAATTGGAGATGAAAGCTTATATAAATAGAAGATTGTAACCATATAACACGCGCTCACGTGATTTGGTGTGACCAGTGGTAAATTTAGAACCTTAACAGCTTTAGGCATGGTTAACTTCCCTGCTTTTCAACTTTCACTGTGGGTGGAATTTATGCTTAATGCAGATATACCTGTAAACTCTGCTGTAAGGTTAACAATATCTTTGATAGCCAAAGTGGGATATTTCACGCATAGTTTGTGGAACACATTATGAATTATAACCTTTTTACCACTCATTACACACTTCCCTCTGCAATGTTTTATAAACTGCACTTGTTCGCCCATGAACAAGTGCATGAACTTGAATGAAGGCATTTTGCACATGTTCTTCATGCACTTTCTGATTAAGTGCAATTAATTACTTCAGCTTAATTTTGTTGCGGTTCTACATAGTACAATAACACGTTAAACATACTATATTTAATAATACAGAAAAGATCCAGTAGGTTTTGTTACTACGGAGCGAACTACGTTGTAACCGATGTACCTTATAATATATGGCATCAGTCGATGAACGTACACTAATTCTATTTGCACATGTGCTTCTGTTTACATCACAACCAATTCTTTCAGTGAAACCAGGATACATGCCACAAAAAGGCACATCTCTACCACAGATAAGCTTCTTTCTTCTGTTAAAAAAGCAAAAACTCTTGACCAAAGCCTTAGCTCTTTGAACAAAGCCCTCCATGATCTGGGACTTAAGTTAAAAAAGCAAAACCATAATCAAATTGTGTAAGCTTTAGCGGTCAATGTCATGAAATAGCAAAAGATTATCCGGACTTGTGGGCTGTGGTCTAGTGGAAAACCATTTTCTATTAATAATGATAATGATGATGATAAACAGAAAACTGATATTTGAAAGATCAGATATTGTAGCGCTATGGTCTTTGTTTTTAAGAGGTATGCAAAATTTAACCGTAAATTAGGTACTCAGAATCACAACTATGAAGATGCAAAGATGCAGTGAACTTGTAATCAGGATGCATTACTTTTCTCACATTGAGAACAAATTACTTTTGTTCTAAAGGTAGGCTAATATAGATTATATATGCATGTTTTCGCTACCTTGAGATAAACCTGAATGCTTGTTTATATGTTTCATATAATATATATATATATATATATATATATATATATATATATATATGTACTGAGAGTTAAAGAAGGGGGGTGGGGGGTGGGGGGGGGGGGGAGATGAGTAACTTGCCATCTACTTCTTGATAACACTGTAGCTCTCCACATGGAGAAGCTGATGACTATCATGTATCTTCTTTTAAAAATCAGACTGTAGTTTGAAGATATTGAAAAGCAAAAATGGCATTCTTTACTATGAACAATACTGACACATTTTATACTGGTATTATTCACCTTTCAGTAAGGTAATGATTTTCCATCAACCTATCAAAAGTTCTTAGGCGCTCCTCCATCTCTTTGTCTTCCTTCTCTTTCTTTTCATTTCGAGCATCCTTTTTTGCAGCTTCAGCACAGAGAGATTGTTCTGTTGTTACTGATGCAGAGCTAGGAACCACAGGTCGAACAGCTGGACTTGGAGTGGCTGGAGCTGCAGGGCGAGGTGAAAGACTTGGCGTAACAGGAACCATTAATCTTGGAGAGATGCTTGGAGTTGGAGGAGTGGCTGCTAACTCACTGTCACTGCTGCGGTTTCCTCCCATTTCCAGTTCACTTGAACGCCGCCATCTTGACTTAACTTTCACAGGTTTACAACTGTCTAAGTCATAGCCTGGTACAGCTGGAGTCACTAAACCTTGAACTGTTGCTGGTGAACTCATAGCCACAGGAACTTTTGTCACTACAATGTTTTCTTTGTCTGACAGTGCATCTGTCACAGAACAGCAATCTGAACTGTCTCTCCCTTCATTAACTTTACTGTCTATTACTTCCTTATCATTGGAGGCTGGCATATTTTCTACAGGATCACTCTTGTTTTGTAAACGCTGTTTCATACCAATTGACCTAATGCGATTACTACGTCTCACCCCGGAACTACAGTTAGAGCTGCTTTCTGAACCCGTGGTGTCTGTACTACCGCTTCTACAACGGAACACAACTTGTTTTCTTTCCCCTTCATCACTACCACCTCTGAAAGATCCTGATTGCTCCTCTGGAACCTCTGGAATTGTTGGAAGACAGTTGTCTTCTTCTATATTCCTTCTGCTGGGAATTATATCTGTTTCTTTGTCAAGGATCGTTTGATCATCATCATCATCCTCTAAGTTAAATGTTAGTGGTGGTTCTTCTTCGTCTTCCTCTTTTTTTAAATGTTCTAAGGTTGAACTTGCATCACATTTAGAGGATTCCTTTAACATTACTGTACATCTGCTTTCACACTCAGGAGTTGCACTGTTTTCTCCTACTTCTTTCTCTACATGAACATATGAATTATTATTGTCTTGAGCTAATTTTCCAATGTCTCTGATGGCATCACAGCCTGTGTTTTCCTTCTCAATAAAATCTGTTGGTGTATTTGAAATTTGTATAATGGATGTTTGCATGATGTTACCTTTCAAAACACTAGGTATAGTAAGTGCTTCTTGTTCTGTAATATTTTCTATCTGCTCTAACTGTCTGCTTTCTTCACTACATTCTTCCATGTTTCTTACACTTCCCTGACTATCTTCAGTACAAACTGCTACAAGTTCAACACCTAGTTCTTTCTTACTATCCTGACTATCACCTAACTCAATCTCTTTAACCACTAACCTATGCTGCAACGCATCACCAATACTTGCAATGTTTGTAACATCCAAAACCTGTTGACTGAATGCCTCACTGTATTCATCCTCCCCCATAACCACAATCTGTCCATTTTCCTGTAACTCTAACACTTGCTGCACATCACACTCCTGACTGTTGCCTTCTTCTATCATTGCATTATCCTGACTTCTCGTGTCCTCAATTTCCACTTCCATTCCTTCACAAACTACAGTTTCTTCCACTACTTCTTCCCAGACCACTGGTATTTCCTGTGAGTCACTAACTTCAATTTCCTGATCTATTACCACTTCTTGTGTATTAGCACCACTTTCAATTATAATTTGTTCCATTTGATTTTCTGCCATTTCCACTCTCTCTATGGCTGTCTGGCAACTGTCTTGCACATCCACAACATCTGTCTCCAACATATGTCTAAATTTTCTGAACTTTTTATGCATTAACTGAACATGCTGTGGTGATGAATTTATTTTGAATTCTGTCACAGGTGGTGGTTCACCGTGACTTGGATCTGAGGGACACAAATCAATTGGAGTTTTACAAGTCAGAGGTGCCATATTGTCATCTTGGCTGACACAAGATTCCTCCGATTCATTTGTACTAGCCGTCATAAGTGATCCATTCACTCTTCCTTCTTTTACATTGTTGTTTTTCCTTCGTGATTTTGTGGATGTCTTGGCTGCTGCTTTGCCACTGCCAGCCCCCTTCCTTCTGCGGGCCATTGCTTCCTCTGTAGCGATCACCATACACCCTTGAATGTCTACATCTCAAACTGTGTCTTTTATCCAACTGCAACAATCTCTGAAACAAAGAGAATAAAATTCATTTTTTTTAGTAGAATAACAAATCGATTTGTGATACCTTTGTGCTTCTTAATCCAGCTTAAACTAAATCATACCTTCCATGAATCAAAGAAATTTGAAAAGTTTAATGCTCAGGATTAATGACAAATTTAAAAGACTAAATTAACACAGATGAAAGCCTTAAATTAACATAGTCTTGTAAAGATGACCCGTACACTTATGTAAGTAACCCTTAGATAACATGTGTCCATTTTGGCTTTGTCACATAAAATTAGATGAACTCAAGTTTTGCACAAAAGATAAATTTAAGTTGGAGGCACTGCCAATGAGCAAATCACGGTGTTGTGTTTAATACTACTGTAGACTCTATAGTTGAATTTTCAAACTTCTGGAACAAAAGAAAACGGTCTCATTTGTAGTGCTTGTGGTCAAAACAGCAATTGGATACTGTCCAACACATGTTTTAAACATGTGAATATGATGAAAATGAAAATGATTTGGTTTCACCAAAGGTGAAGAAGTGCACACAAATGATTTATCAGATATCTTGGGAGGCATCTTATACTTGGGTTGTCGGTGTGCAACATAATTCCAGTTGAACCTGTTTATACATAACCCAGTTCTAAATAATTCATATTTATATGGAAATTTTAGTAGGTCCCAGCGAAATGTAATTTAGTACCTTATTTATATGAAATGCACTTATACGTAATTTGCTGTTATATGAAATAAATTTCAGTGAAATACAACTGAGTTATAATTATAGTGAGCATACACCATATGCTATCTTAAAAGAAACTCAAGGCGTATTTTCCTTATCTCTAATAACAAAGACACAAGTGGAGCGGGCGTCTTTCGGCTGCAGGAACAGAAGACAAAGCTATTTGCTAGGAAAGTCAACAGCTTTTGGCATGATAATGTTGTAACAGTAAAAAAGATGTCGGGATGAAAGCCTTCAGTATCTGGTGTTTACTAATTTAAACAGTGGTTTTGTCCTTCAGAACTCAATTGCTTTTGATCAGCCATGGAGAACAGTGAGAGGTGGAACTTAATCCACAGAAAACCATAATTGTTTCAGACTTGGAATTACTTATACCATCAGTAACAAAATGAGGTGTATATGCTTGATGCAAAAAAAGTGAAGTGCGCCAAATTAACTGATTTCTTTAAAGCAGGACCATGTTTGTTATGCTTTGTTTGCACATGTCATTGTTGTTTGTAAAATTTTACACATGTAGGCCCACTGTATCGCTTTTTCTAAACAAAATATGATGCCTCAACAAAATCTCATTTGTAAGTAATTCTGAGTTACCAGTAACCTTTCCTCTTCCCCTTGATATACATAAAAATCAGGTTCAATTGTATATCAATCTCTTGTGGAGGTGAACCAGATTTGAAGCAGCATGCTCAGAGTGAAGGACACAAACTTAACATGTGTTCACAACTCCAATCTAAGGAAATAGCCCTTTTTTCTCAGCAACTAAATTATCTGAAAGTAATCTTATTTCTGCTGCAGAATTAGCCCTTGTGTTTCATACTGTCAAACATAATTTGAGCTCTTCAAGCACAGATTGTAATAAGTTAATGGCTGAAGGAAATAGACATTTTAAGATTATTTCCTATTTTCTTATATTGTTCTTATTAATGATAAAAACCTTTAACTCTATGGTTGAATAATTAATCTTTATATTTTCTTGCATATTGTAGATGTTTTCTGAGTGTGTCCCTTGTTTTTGTGAAGTGCCTTATTTCTAAGCTTGTGTTCCATATTTCATTGTTGTATAGGTGGCAACCTTACCCAAATTCAACCTGGAGTTAATGTGTTGACTGTAAACACAAGTATCCATTGGCAAGTATAAAATTTCAATGGGGGGGAAGTTATCTGCAGTTACATCAGTTTTATGAGTCAACTATGATGAAAACAAAATAGTTCACATGATAAGCAAGTAAGTGTGGTGATAAGCACACCACAGTGCCGAAAGTATATCAAGTATCCGGTTTTGTTCTTTTCTTCTTTATACTGATATTAGTTGTTTGACAGAGCTTTTTGTAACATGATATTACAAACAGAAAAGGCTATAATACTGCAAGCTGATTTCGTTCAAATAGTTCTTATAGATACAATTCAAAACCATAGAGCAGGGTGTCATTTTCAGTGTCACAATTCAGATGTACTTGCACCTCTTTGCAGCAAACAAACAGCTGCTGTTAAGCCTCCTTAACCCTCTGTTGATAACTAGGGGCCTGAGATACCCCTAGGTTCATTTAAACATCGTTTTTGAACAAACACTTCTTATGCAATCACCAGACTAGGACATTTAATATTAATGATTAATTGGCAGTTACGCGTCACAGAGATCAACCAAACTCTATATGCCTGCTCTTATTAGATATTGCTGGCATATGTTTTCCCTCGTTATTTATGTAATATTGTTTGCTATTGCAAGTAGTATGTTACTATGTACTTCCCACAAACAGGAGTATGATCTACAAAATCATAAGGATTTGGATGAAGTGCATCATCTACCTTGTGATGATGTCTTACATGTGTATGACAATTTGTATGAATCAGATGATTCCAGTTCTGAGGATAAACTGAAAACGAGATCTTTAGATTCAGAAACTGCTCATAAAGAATAGGACAAAAGTAGCTTATGTAATAACATATATTTTATAAGTAACATAATATGCTTGTCAAAGATATCACCTTGTTCCTTCCAAGTACTAGGCCATAAGGCCTGTTACGACCTCACATTTGAATTTTCAGCCCAGCATTTCTTTGGACAAACTCCAGCATTTCTTTGGACAAACTAAAGATCTGTTTCTGCTTAATTGCTTTCAAATCTCACACCAAGCCTCAAAGATATCATCGACAGTACATTTCAAATTAAAGTTGTATGCCTGAACATCGCAGTTTATTATCTTCCCATGTAGCATAGTACACATAATGTATACTGTATTCATACCACATTTTATCTATCTTTGATCCATCTAGTAAGATAATGCAAATAAAATCAAATATATTTAAGCTAAATGACGCTAAACATGTGAATGAAGGAAAAATGAAACTTAATAAAATAAATACAAGCATATAAGCACAAAAACATACTGCAAGGTTACTAGGCCCCGTGAGACTAAGTGTTCTAAAGAGCATGCACCTAAAGGAGGGTTTAGAGGATTTGTTCAAAAGTATTTGTGAAACTCATCTACTGATGTCAAGATCCAGCACTGCACTCCAAAACTATCTTTCCTAAAAGAAATAAATCCATCTCTCTTGATCGACTTCAGCAAAATTCCTTTTGTCAAGGAACTGGATTAGGATAAGTTAGTTTCAGGTTATACTGCACTGAAAGCCTGTGTAGTTAAACATTGCTCAAGTTGTGAATTTTACAACTGAGAACTGTGTTGAAAGCTGTATTTTAAAATCAGACTGCTGTAAAACCTATACAACTAATACAATTACCTTGTGCAAATCTGGACTTGTTTTGCTAAAAAAGTGTTCTGACATACGTGGACAAATCTGAATGAAAATAAACTACATAATTTCAGCTTTTGCATTTGAAACCTAATTATAATGGGTGCACCAAAATATATACCTTATATGTTAAACATCCAAATAAACCACTTGAAAATAACACTGCTTTTCAGTAAAAAATAACCTCACATTTTGCAAGTCACTGCTTATTAAATATATTAACTTGTTACAATAAGATACTTTGATTTTGTGCCCCGTTAGAATACCCTTTTGGGCTATATAACTAAGATGCCATGTAGGATATTTTCCTAAGTGGGACCTAAGGTACCATAATGACCATCTGGGCTATTCTTATTTGCATGTGAGTGATTGAGATATAGACTTAAGGGCACTCAACTACACGGTCATCAATGTCCTTATAAAATGGATCATGGCAAAAGACAGAGATAAACTTCAATATAAAATATACTAGTAAAAGGCAAACATACAATATGCCAAACAAAGAGGCTAAAGCCAGAATAAAACAAAGTTATAAAATGGTCAAAAAATTAAGAAATAAAGATATCTAACATTCTAAATCCTTAGGTTTACATTTATCATTGCTAAAAACTTCAACCCTCTTGACTGCTTGTTTATCGTCTGCCAGAACCTATGCAAGTCTGACAGGCACTTGCAGAGAGCCTCGAAGGTGCACTAAGGAAACATACTCTAGCAGTACACGACGGACCAACAAAAGGTTTCTGCACAGCCACAAAGAGGAGCAGGGACCCATTTAAAAAGGTAACCATGTGTAAAATTGCAATGACCAATATGTAACCGAGACAAAATCATCTCCTCATGATGAGATATGCAAGAAGAAGTTACCAAGTTGATCAGAAGTTATTTCACTGCTCTAAGCTTATTACTGTGGAGAACTGACCACTCTTTGTGCCAGAACAGCTCTCTGTACATCAAGCCTAAAGTCTTCCGAAGTAATATAAAAGATGGTAGTGCTGGGTTCTGTGATTGTTGCTGCCAAATCCGCCATTTCATTCCCAGGTAAACCTACGGGACCAGGAACCCATGTACTCACCATGTTACCGCCAGAAGCATGTTAAACATGGAGGGCATCCTGGATATGCTATACAAGAGGATGGTAGTTGTGCAAATCAAGAAGGCTCTAAAGTACACTAAGAGAAACACTCAAAAGTAGGCAGTCACCCAATTTGTGACAGTGCACATATAAAATGGCTTGGCATACAGCATACAGGTGCGTGTGTGTGTGTCATATATCCAGGATGAAAGGAAATGAGGCTAAACTGTCACTGGATTTCAGGCAGGGAGGTCACAGGTAACAAAGAACCGATTTCTAGTACAGCGTTTGAGCATTTGCAGACATTGCTCAGCCTGATTTTTACCTGCCTCTGTTATTTTGCATTCTTTGTAGTGATAATGGTTTTAGTATAGGAAAGTTGAAGACTAGTGTTTACCTCCTATGCTTGATGATAAATAATGTAATCATCCTTTTATCTTTTGCATTCACATTTCCCTTTAAACCCTAATTCTAAATATCTAATGCCCATTTTATTTTATCTACTAGCCAAATATTTCACATCAAATCACACCCTTCTGGTTTCACTTTCTCTCTCCTGCTGTCAGCTGACACGGACCATTCTTTACTCAAGGTATTGTACGTGTGTGGTTTCCATGACACTCAATGACCATAAAGGTTCATTTATGTTACATTTCTTTAAGTATTAATTTTACCTTGGCCCATGCTAGTTCTATGGGATTTAGATCACACATTTATGGGGACAAGCAAACAACAGTGTGGCCCAATAAAATAAAAAATGTGTCCGCTTTAAGAACCCCTTTAGGTTTGCTTATTTCAATCACCCTTTAAAGATCTGCTTTAAACTCAGGTTACACTACGCGGAATGTCTCTCCTCACCCCTTCATTTCCCTAAGGTAAAAAGACAGCATGTAACCATAGGAAGAATTTTATATAATCTTTGCATGTAATTTTGACTCAGTAATACTTAATTTAGTGAGATAGTTTGTTTTAAATAGCTGATGTAAGAAAAGATGACTTGGCTGTCCCCAAGATCCAAGTTTGGAGTCCACGATAATAGATGTAGGTCTCCTCATTCCATTGCCATCCTCATTGTTCTCCCATTATTATTAAGTTAATGGACACCGTTAAGTATCTTTAGTTATTAAGGTGACTTATGCTTACAGGAATTGCATGATATAACGCTCAAGGGTATATCACTTGACCAAAACAGATTGGCAGGGTTCTTGAAAAATATATAAAATGTAGACAATGACCAGTGTGAGAAAGACGGTGTAGTTAAAAACACTGTGTATGTTTCATAAGCTACATGTACTCCATGAACTGAAAATAACATTTAAGTTCCATTATTTTGAGCGAGTTCTTTGCTTAAATGTAGTGTGAATACATATTCCAAGGCTGGTACTACTATCATAAGTGCGACTAGAAGCACAACTCCTGCTTTAGATACTGCTGTATACCTGGAATTGTTTACTGATGTACTGGCTGGTGGCATTGCTGCCAAGGACCATGAGAGTTGAACAAACAGTATGCTTTGTATACAATGTAATAGTGAAGTTTTATGTAGCATCTTAGGACGGAAATTTGATAGGAGTGGAGTGTTGACAGACAGACACTGTGTGCCCTGCCATCACAATGCCACAAGGGGTGAGCACGTTTAAACTGATGGCACTATATAAGGCTAATAAAGCTGAAGAGCATTCTGACAGTTTATGTGCTACATATATCATGAAATTACATTTTTGCAGTATCATCACTTTTCCATTGTGATATATATAGTATCAAGAGGTACTAAGCTAGCAGTGGTAGAGAGAAGATGTGTGTGGAGGTAGCTCCTGGAGTGAAAGGAAAAAGGGCTCAAGAAACAATGGGTGTTAGTATTCAAGTGTACAGGGGAAGAATCGGAACATTCAACAAGTTAAAATGGAAGGAGTTTAAAACAAGTAGTAACTCGGAAGAAATGGTAAACATGTTCCTTCTTACATGTGCCTTAGGTATATTATTGGTGATTGGTGGTGTTGAAATCAACCCGGGGCCAAATGGAAATCAAAATGTTATGAAGAAATTTTGGAGAAAATAAAGAACATGGATGAGAAATTAGGAAACAAACTCAATGGAGTGGAAAAGGAACTAATAGATGTTAAGGGAGAGATTAGAAAGGAAATGCAAGATATAAGCAAGGAGGTACAGTACGTCAAAAGAAGAGTGGAGCTGATGGAAGAGAGGCACCGAAGATACAATCTAGTTATAGCAGGAGTAAAAGAAAGGAATGGAGTATGGCCTATGCAAGAGGTCAGAGAGATCATAGAAGGGAAGCTTGGAATGGTACTACAGGGCTGGGAGATAAGGGAGGCTTTCAGAGTGGGCAGATCAAGAGGAGCTAGAACGATTATTGCAAGATTTACGTCAGTGCAGTTTGTTTATGAAGTGTTAAAGAAAACAAAGCAACTAAAAGGGTCAGATATTTTTATAAATAGGGATTTAACGGTGGAACAACGAGCCTTAAAGAGAAACTTATTACAACAAATGAAGATGGCAAGATTGGAAGGAAAATCGGCTTTCATAAAGAATTTACAATTGTGGGTCGACGGACGCATAGTAGATGGGTACGAAACGGGCATAAGAAGCTACAGAACTCATGAGCAGGAAATGACTCAGCTTAATACATCTGCAACTAGAGTGATGGAAAGCAGATCGAAAGGAAGTTCAATGGGCGATCGGAGACCACAGGAAAAGGATAGTCATAAAGAACTTACATCACCGGTACGTGGGGCTGGCGGGCAGATGATTGCATCAGAAGCAAGAAGAGATGACGTAGCGAGTACGTCAGAACAGAGTGTAATGACGTCAGCGGAGGGACCTGTGGCAGAGCCGGCAGGAGGAGGAGCGAGTGGGGAGACGTCACACAGGAAAATAGTGTCACCGAGTAGGGGGGAAGTAATAGCTGCACGCAAATTGGTGGTGGAAGGAAGGAAGGCGTGGCGTCCGAGTAGTGGGGAAAATACAGAAGGGGAAGAAGACAGCATTGTATCATCTGAACATGGCAGTATTTTAGTTTTGGACAGAAATAAACCGTCCACCTCGAAACAAGGAATACGACTAAGGAGTAAAAAAACACTAGAAACTTTCAGATTTAGATCAGGATCGCAATAGGGAACAGGGACTATAAGGAGGCTTGGATTCTGGAATTGTGAGGGAATAAAAAATAAAATAGATAAAGGGAGTCTAAATCAGTTATTGACAAAACTTGATTACCTTGCGGTAGTCGAAACATGGTTAAAAGAGGAACAAATTTATGTAAAGGGTTTTGAGTACGTAGGATTAAAAGGTCATACCCTAGCAAGGAAGGGAAGGGTTTCAGGAGGCATAGGATTTCTTGTAAGGAAGACTTTAAATAAAGGAATTAAAAAATCATGGTCAAGGAGGAAAGAGATATTATGGGTGGTATTGGAGGACGAACAAATAGACGAAAAAGTGATTTCTATAGGAATAATATACAATCCTCCTCTTTCCTCTCAATTTCATAATCCAGAACTCCTTAAGGATCTAGAGCTAGATATTCAAACTTTAAAGGAGAAATATGTAAATTCGGAGGTTATACTATTGGGAGACTTTAATACTAGGATTGGGGAAAATGATGTTAATGGAGGGAATGGTTGGATGAGTTGTGATGTATTAGAGAAATCAGAAAGAATTAGACATAGTAAAGATAAGATAGTAGATAAAGGATATGAAAAATTTATAGAATTTTGTGAATTGAATTCTTTTGATATTTTGAATGGGAAATTCGGAGAAGATGTGAATGGGGAATATACTTTTGTAAGCAGTAATGGGCAAAGCGTGATCGATTATGTTCTGTGGCCAAATAACATGGGATACATTTTAAGTAATTTTAAGGTATTAAATTTAAGCTCTAGTAGTGGTCATTTTCCACTGATAGTGGATATAAAAATACACTCTGAACAAATGATTGACAATTTAAGAGAGGATGGATGTATGGTAGAAAAGTATAGCAGATACAAATGGAAGGAGGAGTATGGCATTAAATTTAAGCAGGTGTTAAACTCTAACTATGGCCAGATATGTCAGTGTGGAATAAATTGTATGATAAAAGAACAAAAAATTGAAAATGCGATGGATATTCTAAATAATATGATGGTAAGAGCTGGGGACGAAATGAAAGTAAATAAGAGGGTTTACAAAAGAGACGAGGGTTGGTTTGATGAAGAATGCAGAGTAATAAAAAGACAAGTTAAACAGATGCTTATAAAATGGAGGGAAATAGGTGGTAAAGAATTAAGGGAAGAATATGTGCAAGGTAGGGATTTATATAATTCATTATTAGAACAAAAGAAAATAAACTGGAGGAAAAAACAAGAAAGTAAACTGATAAGGGTTCTAAACGAAAATAATGTAAATGCAGTATGGAAAGTTATAAAATCAATGTATAATAATTATGTAATAAAACCTGCTGTATATCCAGGTGAATGGGTGGATTACTTTAAAGAATTGTATGGGGGAGAAAAGAGCAAAATAGAAATAGGAAGATGGGAAATAGGTAACAATTATGTAGATTTGCTGGATGATGAAATAAGAGGGGAAGAAATAATACAGCAAGTTAAATTAATGAAGAGAAATAAAGCAACTGGGATAGATGGGATCCCAACAGAGTTCCTTAAGGAATGGTGTACTGAAAAAAATAGAGTCAAGGTTCTTGTAGACTTATTCAATCAAATTAAAGAGAAGGGTTATATACCGAAAAAGTGGGGGAAAGCAATCATACATCCAATATACAAAGGTAAGGGTAGTGTCAAACAACTATAGAGGTATTGCTTTATTATCAAATGTAGGGAAAATTTTTACTGGAATTATGGCAAGTAGGTTACAAACGTGGGTTGAGAAATTTAATATTCTCTCGGAATTTCAGATGGGGTTTAGAAGAGGGAGGAGAACAGTTGATAATCTATTTATTATAAAGACTTTGGTAGATAAATATTTGAAGGTTAAAAGAGGAAAGTTGTATATGGCTTTTGTTGATTTAGAAAAAGCATATGATCGAATTGAGCTTCATTTGTTATGGCACAAACTGTTGAGTAAAGGAGTGAGTGAACAAATGGTGAAAACTCTCAAAGCATTATATAAAGACAATACCTTTTGTATAAGAGTGGAGGAGGGAGTTGTAACAAGAGAAATCCAACAAGAGAAAGGCCTTAGGCAAGGATGTAAGTTGAGTCCGGTTCTTTTTAATCTTTATATTGATGATGTATTAATGGATATTGGGAGAAATAATAACTTTATGCCTGTTATTAATAACATACAGATTCCAGGACTACTTTTTGCAGATGATCTAATTGTAGGTTCAATCACAGTGAATGGCTTAAATCAGTCCTTACAAGTATTAAATAATTACTGTAAAGAATGGAGCCTAAAAGTGAACCAGGACAAGACACAGATCATAGTTTTTAAAAAAGGAAGGAAATTGAGCAAATATGAAAAATGGAGGAATGAAAATAAAAAAGAGTATAGGGTAGTGAGAGAATGCATTTATCTAGGAGTGAAGTTAGATAGTAGTGGTAATTGGGAAAAACAAAAGAAATTTGCATTAGCAAAAGGAAAAGGGGCTTTATCAGCAACCAGAAACTGCAAATACAAAGTACCTAATATAAATGTTAAATGGTTAGAAAATGTATACAATATGGTAGTGGAAGCAAAGATGTTATATGGGACAGAAGTATGGGGATTAGGAGGAGGTTGGGAAGTCATAGATGAGGTGCATAGAACTTTCTGCAAAGAATTGCTTGGATTACCAAATGCAACTGCTAGGCAGGTAGCACAAATAGAACTGTGAAGGGTAACAAGTAAGGGAAAGATTATGGAGAGGGCACTGAAATACTGGTTTAGAATATTGAATTTGGAAGAAAGGAACCTGTTGAAACAGTGCCTACTATATCAAGAAAAAAGCTTAAAGAATAAGGGTTGGGCAGACTGTCTCAGAAATAACTTGGAAAGTAGTGGTTTAGGGGAAGTATGGAGGAATAGAGAAAATAATATACACAATTTTTGGAAACTGGCAAGAAAAAGATTTGATGATATAGAAATACAAAACATATTTAGTGAGATAGCTGAAAAGAGATCCTTAATTTTTTATGTACAAATGAAAAACTCATGGGGTAGGGAAAAGTATATAGACGTGACAGATAAAGAGGAGTGAGAAGGCATTGCATGGATGAAAGCAGGAGTATGGAGATTAAAGGGTCTAAGGAAGGGCATTCCACAAAACCAATGTCCTATGTGTGGTGGAAATGAAGACATAGAACATATAATATTTAAATGTATTGGGACTGAAGGTTGGAGAAAAGAATATATTAATAAGAAATGGTCAAATATGAATAGAAATAGATCTATAGTTGAAATGCTTCATAAAGACAGTAAGAGGGTAGGAAGATTTTTACATAATTTGAAAAACAAATGGATCTGGACAGTAAATAAGGTTCAACAATAAGATATAAGTGATAGAATAAGTTAGAATTAAGGAATTATTGTAGAATAAGAATATGACTGGCAATGAGCCAGGGCTGAACACCGGTCATATTCACATGTATATAGCTTAGTAATAAAAAAAAAAAATATATAGTATCAGCTCATGAGAAAATTTGGATGTTCACCATACTTTTTGTTGTTTTTCATTCTTTAGTTATAATTATGTATATTTATTTAGCCAGGTAACCATGAGACAGTGAACAAATGAAATGATATTCAAATGATCTCAAGGTTCATAGAACTGACATTTCCTTCTCGTATTGTACGGGGTGGGCCAAAAGTCGTGATCGTATATTTTCTAAGTTTGTGTAGCAATAATAAACTTTCACAAGTGACATAAAAATGTTGATTAATAAGGAATGGAAATATGAAAAGATAAACAGAACTGGGCCAGTCAACATCATTCTTAAACATTTAATATTTCGGTGAGTTCATCATTTTCAGCAGACAGTTAAATGCGCCACCATGCCCTTCTGCTTGCCCAACTGAGCATTTCGGGAGCGACTGTTCTGAAGACACAGATGATCTCTCTCTTCAGTTGTTCAACGGAAGCCATCCGAATCTTTCCAAGACTTTCTTTTAAGTAGGACCACAGCCAGTTGTTGCACATTGTCAGGTTTGGGCTTCTTGGAGGCCAAATGAGAGGTCCACCTCACCCAATCCATGTAGGAAAGCTAGCCCGACAATAACTTCACTGGTAATACCGGCCTGCATCATGACATGAGGGGATGTTGTTGAATTTCTTCAAAGAAGTGAGGGTTATGTTTGACCCAAATGTAAACATTATGCGAACGAGAGCTGAGACACACGGCACATTCGTCAGTCACCAAGACGTTACGAAGAACCGCTAAGGTGGGAAAAGCAGAAAGTAACATTTGGCATGCATCACATCGTATTTCCATATCCCTGTTACTTAATTCATTTATGGGGTGGGCCTGTATGGTCGATAACCCTCATTTTTCATCCAACGGTGCAACAAGGTTCTTGGGATCTGCATATCTGCCGATCGTTTCCTTGTTGATTTCTTGGGCGAACGCTCCAATGATTCGGACATTGATTACTAATATCACTGCAATATTTTTTAGATCTTCCGCTGCGTTTTGCATTCAATACAGAGCCTGTTGAGAAAGTTTTCTTTTCCAGTTTCCAGATGGGAGCAGCTTTATTGAAACGAAGAAAGAAGTTTTCACTGATTTCTTTGTACATTTCGCCAGTTCGTTCTTTCTCATGAACCCACACACAAACAATGAGACGTTCCTCAATCATATATTTGCTTGTATCAGTCATTGCTTACAACACAAATAGTGTTTTACATTGACATGAAATAATCCGCAAAAAATCTGGCTTGCCGCTATAACATAAGAATGCCCTCGCTCTATTGAAAAATTGACAAACTAATGCAACAAAAAGCATATGAAGCGGAAAAATATCCCTCTCAACCCCTGAATAGTTTTTAATTAGTTATCGGTTTCGGAAAGTGAGATATTTCAATATAAACATTACCCAATTGAGACTTTTGGCCCACCCCAGTACAAGATCTTGATTATATACTCATCAAGACATTGCATCTTCATTCCTTTGAGACAGAATATTGACTAATAGAAAATTGTTCATGTAAATATTTTTATAAGAGTATGTAAATTTTTAATTTATGTAATTTGGATGTATTAGGAACTTATTTCTTTTTAATAATCAACATCCAATCTCTTGTCGTCACTTTGAGTTCGACCAATGAGAACTGTTGCGCGGATGAATACAAAAGAATGGCGGTGTTGCGTTATACCCACGCCAAAAACTACTTTCATTAGCGTCTGTGACTTCAAAGTGTAAAGACGTATAATTGTTGATGGCGTGTGAAAATGTGAATTACACAAACTTCTAGCCAGCATGGACGCTATCCAATTTTAAAAGTTATTTACCAAGTGAAATAGTGATGTAAAGTGAATATAAAACGAATAAATGTGTTTATAATAAAAGTACGTTGAATTTATGCATTCCATTCCACGACCACATCCCCTGCAGATAGGAATCGCGCCTGCTCCAACAAACTTTACACCATTTAGCAAAAACAGTGCTTCAATTGCCGCTATATCCACACTAATATATGTGCGAAGAATTTTTTAATAAATCCCCGCCACAAATGGCTTGCCCAACGTGGAGCGCGAATTTGGAGTGGAATGCAAAATTGAGAGTGCGAAGTGCTAACACCAAAAGAACGCTATCTTATCGTGCAGGAGAAAGACGCCATTAGACCACCGTCTGATATCAACAAAACATCGATACGCGGAGAATCAACGTGGGAAAAACACCGGAGATCATCTAGCGAAGCCAACTACCCAGGAGACGTAAATAACCGGACGAAGAACCAGCAGAAAAGAAAGTAGGATCGAAATTTTTTGTATCTTTATCTTATTCCCATTAGTTAATGATACTTAGAAGTGGAAAAGTAGTGGGACTTTTAACCAAAAGTGAATTAGATAAAGGAATTATAATGTCGCGAAAAGAGATAGAAACAGGAGTGGGGGAAGGGGCAGATAGGCCTAGTTATCAGGAAGGATTAGAAGGTGAACAGGCGGAAATAAGCAAAGATCAAAGGTTAATGATGATGATATTTGAAAGACTAGAACAGAATATGAAGGAAATAGGTCAGAAACTGGAACAAAATAAGGTAGAATTAGGTCAGAAAATGAAACAAAATAACATAGAATTGAAACAGGATATAGAACAAAGTTTAGGTGAAAAAATAGAGGGAGTGAGAGAGGACTTGGAAAATAATAAAAAAGAATTAGGTCAGAAAATGGAACAAAATAACATAGAATTGAGACAGGACATAGAACAAAGTTTAGGCCAGAAACTGGAACAGAATAAGGAAGAGATAGGTCAGAAAATGGAGGAAGTGAGAAAAGACTTAGAACAGAAAATGGAATTAGGTAGACAGAACTTAGAACAGCAAATGGAATTAGGTAGACAGAACCTAGAACAGAAAATAGAATTAGGAAGACAGGAGTGTAAAGAAAATATGAAAGTAATGGAAACTAATTTAAAATTAGTTCATAAAAACTTAAATGAAACAAAGGAAGCCTTAGAAGCTAGGATAGAAATTGTAGGAGATAGGATGGGAAAGATAGAATCAGAGATGAAAGAGAATAAAATTGTGTTAGAAGGAGAAATTGCTAAATGTAGGGATGAAATAACAGAAAGTAATACAAGTGTAGACTGTAAAATAACAAATGTAAAAGCAGAAATAACTGAGGAATTAAGGAAAGAGATTGAGGTAGTAAAGAAAGACATTATTAATGAAACTGTAGAACAAATTGTAATCCCTAAAATTAAGACAATGAATGATGTGATGCTTTCACAACAGGATGCTATAAATGATATGAAACAAAGCCACTTAGAAATAAAGAATGATTTAAAATCAATTTGTGAAGAAATGAAAAAAGGGAAAGAAAATTTGGCTAATGTAAATGATGTTGTGAAGGCATTACAAAGACAAGATGATTTAGATGTAAGTAATGTACAAGATGAGAGTTACTTGAGTAATGTACAAAATGTTGACTCACCATACAGAGAAAGAGGTTCACAACCAAACAATGACACAACACACAACACATGTTACACCAACAGCATATTACATGAAATCACACCACCTACATTTGACGAGGAAAAGGGAGACGATCCAAAACTCTTTGTTAAAGAGATGGAAGAATACTTTAAAGTGAAAAGGATACCAAACGAGCTTAGGATGATGATAGTAAAGAAAAGCTTAAAAAACAAGGCATTAGAATGGCTCAGGTTAACACTAGCTGGTCACGAGTCTTATAGCTCATTCAGAAATTTATTCCTATCAAGGTATTGGGGCCCAGCTAAACAAAACCAAACTAGGGTAGAGCTAGCGACAGGTAGATACGATCCAGCCAAAGGATTGTCATTAGTCGACTATTTCATGAAAGTAGCCAACAAAGGAAAGCTATTAGACCCTAACTTGTCGGAGGCAGAACTAATTGCCAGCATAACGAGACATTTCCCAGACACAGTGAGAACAGGATTAATTGTTGCGAGGCCAGTAGATTTTGCAGATATGATAGAACTGCTGACAGCCTTCGAAACACAAAATGGTCGACCTAATGAGCATAGACATAGGAACGGTCACCCAAACTCACCCATCCTAAACCGAAACACGGCTACGAACAACCAGAGCGAAGGAGAACATACAAATACTAGGAATACCCATGAAAGGGGGAGAGGGGCACACCATTTCCCACAACCACATAGTCATGGCGAGAGGATGGAGAACACAAGACAACGGTACCACGACACGATACCGAGGGGTGAATCGAGACACCAAACATATACATATGATCGTGGAAGACCAGGAGACCATACCCATCAAGTGAATCATATACGATTCTATAGGGAATACATGAACAACCACAGACCGTCACATGACAGAGGTTCACGCCAAAGGGGCAGAGACCAATGGTACACTAACAACACAAGACGGCAGGAAGTAGAAGAAGATGTGCCAAATAGGGCAGATACTACACAGAATACAGAAACGACAACCACCACCAACACTCAGGGAAATTACAACAACTAAGTTCGTCCCAACTGGCTGGATGACAAACAACATAATCTCAGCAACTTACAATTGACATCGACACCATGATGGCTACACGAAGAGGAAGATGGAACCACTGGTCATAACAAAACAGCTGGGTGACCACACATATGAGCTACAGAATACAAATGGCAAGTTGGTAGGAAGATACCATAAAAACAAATTGAAACCATACAAAGAAAGGACCAAATAGTCTTTGTCAACAAATGTGTAAGGCAGGAATAATAGAGATGAAAGAAGATAACAATTTTGATGGGTTACTTATAGGAAATTACGTTCAGAATAGGATTACAACAGGGAAGAAAATCAACATAGTCATTGGCTATATCGACCACAAAGAGCATTGTCAACAAAGACAGATGAGGACACTGATTGTCATTGAATAAATGAATCATAGCGACGGAAGATAATATGTCTTTGACATAAGGATGTCAGGGACAAAAATAAAAATGAATCAATTATGATGAAAAAGATATAATATTTCGACACAAAGATGTCGAGAGTAAATTGAGAAGAAAAAAAATACAATTACAGAATGATTGTAAGTATAGAAGTTTTCTCTTATAAAAATAAGAGACAAAGAAATGACAATTAGTGAAGTGAGGAAAACCATAATCAGAAAAACAATGCCCATGAATTGAGATGAATATAGCCAATGCCTAACTCGAAGAAATGTTGAACCAAAACAACGATGAATAATAACCCAATTAAGAAAATTAGTATCATATGTAACATCAGAGTTTAAGAACCGACTCAATAACCTGCCTATACATGAGCTTATAAGACAAAGAAGGCAAAGAACTGAATGAAATATTGCCATAAACATGATCAAAATCATTAGCTCAAAATTTGTATCCTGTTTTTCTCTCCTCATAGCAAAGAATACAAGTCAAAAACCACATGAAACACTTAAATTATATTTGTGTCAATGTCAAATGTACAATAACTGAGTATGTGTTGTATAAGAACTGAATATGTGTTGTACAATAACTGAATATGTATTGTATAATGACTGAAGGTGTGTTGTATAATAACAACATATATGATATGATAACTGGATATATTGTGTAATAACTGAATATGTTGAGTAATAACTAAATGCTTTATGCAAAAACTGAATGTGTATTGTGTAATAACTGAATATGTATTGCATTAAAACAGAACACGTATGTGTTATGATAGCAGGATATATTGTGCAATAACTGAATATGTATTGTATGATAATTGGACATGTTGTGTAGTAATCAAATGTGTTGTACAATAACTGGATATGTATTGTATAATAACTGAAAGTGTACTGTATAATAACAACATATGTGATATGATAACTGGGTATATTGTACAATAACTGGATATGTACTGCATAATGACTGAAAGTGTATTGTATAATAACAACATATGTGATATGATAACTGGGTATATTGTACAATAACTGGATATGTATTGTATAATAATTGAATGCATTGTGTAGCAATCGAATATGTGAAGTTTATAAAGACATGCTGTATCATGTCAAAACAAAGGACAAAGACAAACAGTGAAGAAGACTGTAAAGAAAAAAAATATATATTGTACAAAGTGATTGAATCATAGAAGTAGGGAGAAGTATTGTATTGTGTTTCAAGATTGTAAATAAGGTGACAACTTGAAAAACAAAACAAGGGGCATATGAGACAGAATATTGACTAATAGAAAATTGTTCATGTAAATATTTTTATAAGAGTATGTAAATTTTTAATTTATGTAATTTGGATGTATTAGGAACTTATTTCTTTTTAATAATCAACATCCAATCTCTTGTCGTCACTTTGAGTTCGACCAATGAGAACTGTTGCGCGGATGAATACAAAAGAATGGCGGTGTTGCGTTATACCCACGCCAAAAACTACTTTCATTAGCGTCTGTGACTTCAAAGTGTAAAGACGTATAATTGTTGATGGCGTGTGAAAATGTGAATTACACAAACTTCTAGCCAGCATGGACGCTATCCAATTTTAAAAGTTATTTACCAAGTGAAATAGTGATGTAAAGTGAATATAAAACGAATAAATGTGTTTATAATAAAAGTACGTTGAATTTATGCATTCCATTCCACGACCACATCCCCTGCAGATAGGAATCGCGCCTGCTCCAACAAACTTTACACCATTTAGCAAAAACAGTGCTTCAATTGCCGCTATATCCACACTAATATGTGTTAACCATCACTTTAGAATAAAACCCCGCCACACCTTAATGTTCATCATGAATAATAGACAAATTTCTAGTCTTGGATCATATAAAAGAAAATAACAGAATAAACAAAAGTTGCTTCTGACTTAACAATATGGTCATGTATTATGCAATAAATTTCAATCTGTTGTTGGTTAATTATATTAATAAAAGCTTGAATCTACATGCATGGACATGTTAGGAATGTAGTTCTGGATGTCTTTTCATTACAATGAAAACATTACTTTCCTATCATGCACAGAGCAGGTATGAAAGATATTGCATTCTACCCAAAAATTTGATATAGGGATTTTACCAAAAATACATTATTTTCAGCCATCCCCCTAAATTAAAAAAAGGGCATTTTTAGAAAAGGGTCTGTGTGCTCGCACGTGCACACGTATACATAGCATAACTCAAAAACAAAATGTGTGATAAATACCAAACTTAGCATGTAGGTTCACTATCTCCCAAAGACTTTCAAGAAAAACCCCCACCTCAAACTACCCTTAACTTGGAAGGTTTTTAAAAGTTCTCCATTTACTCAAAAATTGGTTCCAATTATTTTGATTAAAAATTAATGTGTTTTAGATATTTACATGAGAAATAAAATTGATATTTTGATTAAGAGGTTGAATCAGAAACTGAAAAATTCAATGCCATAAGCCAGGATTTGAACCACGGATCTTCCGCTTATCAAGCGGCTGCTCTAACCATTAAGCTACCATGGCCAACTTGCCAGTACGACATTAAATTCCCCAGCTGATTTGTACTTTTTCCCGGTTAACCACAAGGGAATCTCACATCAGAGATAAATACCCCAAGGACGACTTACAATTGTAAGTACTTTATGTCCTGGTTTTAAGTAACCTTTAGATGGTAATTATTATTTATCTCTGATGTGAGATTCCCTTGTGGTTAACCGGGAAAAAGTACGAATCAGCTGGGGAATTTAATGTCGTACTGGCAAGTTGGCCGTGGTAGCTTAATGGTAGAAGCAGCCACTTGATAAGCGGAAGATCCGTGGTTCAAATCCCGGCTATGGCATTGAATTTTTCAGTTTCTGATTCAACCTCTTAAACATTGTCCACACACGGCTTGTGTGTTTAAAAACACCAGCAGTAAGCTTGTTGGCATAAATAAATAATTGATATTTTGAATTTATGGGAATAGCCTGTGAAGTTCACTTTATTTCTAAGAAATGCTGTGTAACTGGCAAATAATGAGAGATAGACAATGCACTGTTGTCATTCTCAACATTTTTACATTTACCACAGTCTATTACTACAAGCGCCATTGAATTAGTAAGTAGTCATTATTTGAAACTTAAGCTAGTATTGTGATACTGTTCATTTCAAATGTTTATGTAGCATAGGTATTTCTTGTTTACTATAATAGGTAGTGGTAATTTCTTTAACAATGACTGCGTCACATAAGAATAGGATGATTATTTATAAATATGTATGTTCTGAAATGTTATGTACAAATTGAATATTGTACAAAATAAATTTAAGTCAATTTTTTGCATATTACATTCATCAACCAACTTTTTTTATAATTTTAAATTTCAAAAGTGGAATGCACAATAACACTATAGTAGTTGGCTTGAATTTTCCAATAATGCCATTCCTTTAAAGAACTGGCCCTCTTCAGTTGTTTCTTGTATGCCATGGAAAGAATTTAGAACTTCTAGGCCATCATATAGCAACTAGCTTTTAACATCTGATTATTGATTCTGTTTCCTCTATCACTCTTGTATATCCAATGAAATTAGTAATGAGACTATATCTGCAAAGATTTATCTCAATTAAAATAAAGTATGTAGTTAGAAAAATAAGCTTTCTTAAGAATAGTTTGTGAAAGCTAAATAAAAATAAGAGCTGCCAGGTAGAGAGTCATGTGAGTGCAATGCATCAGATTTTTTAAAACTGTACTTTCATATTTTTCCTTACGCCCATTGAAGAAATATTTAATTAATTTGCTAACACAGGCTTTGTTAAATTATTTTATGCCAATGTGATTGCAACGACTGCATCAGAAAGTAGATTATTGTTCATGAGTAACATTGTGTAAGAAAAGCAGTCAAGCACAACACAAAAATTCTATGGTAGAAATATTAGAGAAGCAATTAAAAAACTTCCAAATGCTGAAGTTTTTGTATTAACCTGAATATAATCGTCCCGAGATATAAAGTCCTTGGGGAGGTAAGGCTTGGCAAATTAAGCCATGCCCAGGTTGAGGGAAGAAAAATTGCCATAAACAATTTATTTTCTATGTATATGGTAAACCCGATTCACTTTACTATATAGATATTACACATCACTGTATTTTATTTTCTCCTTAAATGTATATAAACATTTTTTCCAGCATATGATTCGGCACACTGACACCTAACATATTACATTTTGTCTCATTCATTATCATCACTACCAGTCACTTGCACTATTTTCTTCATTCTCTTTCCATAATTCATGATTGTCACTGACATGCACATTCAATATGCAAGCATCTCTTGAACCCTTTGATGATTGGATTGTATTAATAAGGGCTATGAAGCAAGAATTGGCTTCATAGTCTTACTGGACTGTGAAAGAACATGATCTGTTTTTCCAAGAGCTAATCTGAATACTACTGATGGGACCTCAATACCGTTGATAGCTTGAGATAAATCTTTGATCCTTTTTCAATACTTTTAAATTGCATTCAATACATGTTATTGCTTGTACGTTCCCCAGAGAGTTGCTCAACTATAGTTGGAATACTGAGAAAGCAGTGAGAGAGTCCAGACATGTGCAGAGAATGCCCCTGAGAGTAAGAGGAAGGATGCAAGGAACTTGGCAAGCAAAGATACAACAGACAAAGCAATAGCAGAGCTGGGGGAAATTGAAAAAATACTAGCAGTGGAAGAGGCCACAGTGGAAAATAGAGAAAAGTAGTCCATAAAGAAGAGGAAATACCAAAAAATATAGATATTAAAAGAAGAATTACTTGACATCAGAGAAAGAATGGAAAAATGGAAGGAGAGAAGTAGGAAATGCAATGTAGTGATTGAAGGAATAGAAGAAAGGACAAGAATCGACCCAAGACAAGAGGAAAGGAAGTTATGGAGAAGCTACAAATGAGCATAAGTAACAGCAAAATACATGCAGCATTCAGATTTGGAAGAGAAAACATTATTCTAGTACAATTTATAAGCACGCATATCTTTATTAATAAAGACTTATCAACTAAGGAAGAAATTAATAGATCAGAGAAGACGAGCAAAAAGTCAGGAGAAACAGGCATACATTCAAGGTTTGAAACTGTAGACAGATGGGCTTATTGCAGAGGAAAAGAATGAACTAACAGACACCGTAGAGGAAATTCAAGGAGAAATGAGACAGGAAACTCAGAAAATCAACATGTCAGCTGAATGAGGGCAGGAAATGCTGAGGTAGGATTACATTTCAAGGACAGTGGCAAGAGAGACAGAAGACGGCATGCTACAACATCACTGAAGCTGTGTTGGATGATGGGAGGGGTGAGAAAGAAGGGAAGGCAGCACAATGAAATACATCAGAGGCAGCATGTGACAAGGCAGCAGCACAGGGTTATACGTCAGAGATTGAAGAAGATGGCAGGAAACAGCAGAAGGCTTATAAGGATGAAATAGAGAGTGGGGTGGCCAGTAGGATAAACTGTAAAGGGTCAATTCCAAAAATAAGTAGAAACAAACCTAGAAAGGAAGATCGGTACATGAAGTTGAATGGGAAGACTGCCAAACAGGTATTGGTTATGTGGGTAGAATTGGTTGGAAGAAGAATAAAGAACAAACCATTGCACATGTTTGGAAGAATGATGCCACAGACAAGTGGGTGCCAGATAATAAAAATGTGCTACATATAGGAAACCAAAGAAAAGAGGTGAAACTGCTACCCCATGCTGTGTGACATGGAAGTTTACTGTAGTCAGAGTTAGAAGGGAGGATGGCATGAAAAGTTTAGGGTCAAAGTTAAGCAGAAAAATAGAAAAAAAAGGCAAAGGTTAAGTATGGAAAACAAGTGGAAGTGAATAACAAAAGGCTAAGCAGAATGAATCATTGTGGTGGTGGGTTTCATGGCTAGGAAATTTAGGAATGAAATAAAAGCAGGGGTGGGGGTGGGGGGTGGTTGAGAAGAAGGCTAGAGTGAACTGAGTGATTTAAAAATAATAAAGGATTTTAAGGAACAGGAAAACAAAGGAAGTAGATGAGCAAAGTTGTGCGAAAGATAAAAGTAAAATTGAAGACAGCTAGAAACATTACAAAAAGTGGTAAACCACAGCACACATCAAAATGCAAAATATATAAGGAATCTTAGAGGCTGTTCAATGACAAAAGGGCCAGGGCCCAAGTTCAAAGGGCACACCAAGATGTAAATGCTTTAGTACTTAATAAATTCAATTATAGTTCTTGATAGACCTTGATGTGTTTCCTGTGAGTGAATGTATGCAAGATTCCATAGACTCTTGGGTCTAATTGAAAACATGCAAAACAATGGGCGAAGGAGAAGAGGTACTCACGTAACATGTAGCGTTAACTGAGTTGTGAATTACACTGATTTAGCTGATGCACTAAATCACGTATCTGCAATAGTCTGGCTTGATGACTCACTTCGGCCATTACATTTACCTACTCCAGTGACCAAAATCTGTGAATTCAGCAGAAACAAATCAGAACTTAAAACATATAATACAGCGAATGTAAATATTTGCTCTTTTCTTCCAACAGTTAGTTTCATTCCACAAATTAAACTTGGTTCACGACCGTACCTTACAAGTATATTTTATGACTAATTTCCAGAGACACTTTGTTTTACCAATGTACAACACTGATATTGAATAAAACATGAGTGAAGTGTGGGACTATTTTGAAGTAGACAGTACTAATTATAACAGAGCAGTATGTAAAACATGCATAAAAACTTTTTGCACGGTGGTAAGTTACACAATACAACAAATTAAAAGAAGCATGTTACCTGTACTGAGTGAAATTAACAGAACCTCTATTGAAAAAGCAATGTATGAGTTTACTTTCATTGTCAGAACATGATGCCACGATATATCTAAATGAGCAAAATCAAAATTTGTTACATGCATTTATACACATAAAAATAATGAGAACATAATTCAGTGAACAAGCAATAGCTATTACAGCTTTTTATAACAGTCTGTTGTTTGTACAGCAAGTTTATCCTTTACTTTAATGGTTAGATGTCCTTTATAAGCATCCAAAACTGACATAGCTCTGTTAGCAAGCAGTGCTCCAACTCTGTGATTCCAAAAACGGTAGTCCACCATCAATTATTGTGTTATTATCCAGTCAGTGACTCACTACATCCTTAGGAAAGTTTTTTTTTTTTTTTTTTGCACAGTTTTTCTCTTGTAAATGACATAAGGGGGCAGCTTTCTTCCATTGACTGTAACAGCTAACATCACGATTATTCTATTCTTTTCATAGTGTTCCTTAATTGGGATACTTTTTGCCTCTTTCATGTCTAACACTGTATCACTCACCATGTCAAAAAATGTAGGCATCTCATGAGCATGATGAAAGGGTATATGAATGTTCCTGTCATGTCTGGTTTATGTATCACTGTAAACTGAGTGGTTTCTTCTCAAAATCTCTGATAGTATAGTGCTTCATTACAGAGCAAGTCATTTCTCTGCTCAAACCACAGTTCCAACCAATATTTACACGAAATCTCATGTAGTCTAAGACAATTTCCAAGGCCTTCAATTGCATTATTTGTCATGATACATCCTCTTAGCTTGTACGTAGGAAAAAACCTTTACTTGAAGTATGAATATTTGCAACAATTTGGTCCCCAGGGCAATTTTTTCATTGAAATTGCTTTTTTACATTTCTCTTCCAAAGCAACACATCTCACAATAGATTTGTCCATAATTGCATCATAATTACACCAAATTTTTTTGTTTGATACTTTTTGTTCTAAAAGCATAGAACAGGCTTTTTTTAACCAATGTTCAACTTCTTACTGAAAGTAAAAACCAAAGGAGCTCTCAAACTAAACTTAATATTAACACCAAAATATAGGTACAAGTTTAACTGTTGCATAATGAATTGCTAGCAGTTTCAGTTATAGACACTGGCTTAATTGTTGCAATATGAGATTATTTTTAACAGCAAAGGTATGTAAAAGTCAAGGCAGTGAATGAAAGCTATGTGACTCTGCAGTTAATATTTGTACCAAAAGTGAAACTTACTTGCGGACCAACACTTTATTATGCCTTTAAGGAGATACTGCAACTGTCAGCCTTTTCTGCACATTTCTGGCATCTAGTTGGTAGCATGTGAATAGTGACTTCTGGTTTATATACACTAGAATAAGGCTGTTTCTATGCCACAGTGAGTGTTAAAATTTAATACAGCTAAACATTCCAAATTAAAAGCAGATATTCTTTGCCAATTGGCTGTCTTTAAATATGGATGTTGCTTCTGGTAGCTGCATGAAATACATATCGTGAACAGCAAAATTTAATGTGAATTATGATATCAATTTATCTGCCTACTGGCTCATAGGTTTAGAGGTATGGAGGATAAGATAAACAATTGAACAAGGCAGAGAACACTGGACTTAAAATAAATATAAATAAGACCAAGGAGATGAGTATCAGTCTCAAGATTGAAAATAAATTCTCTATAGATGATAGAAAGCAAGCAGACTCCTTCATATATCTTGGGAGTGCAGTTGCTACAACTGGAGGAGCAGAAGACATTAAAGAGGTGTATTAAGAAAGCAGATGGTGCTTTTACTCAATTGTATCCTATATGGAGGAACAAGAACCTTTCTAGTAAGACTAAGCTATGACTTTTCAACACAAATGTTAAGTCTGTTCATCTTTACAGCTGTGAAACCTGAAAATTTACTCAGAAGACTACTAAACAACTGCAAGTCTTTATGAACCACTGTTTAAGATGTATCATCAACAAAAGGTGGCCAAAAGATATTTCAAATTAAGATCTATGGAAAGAAATGAGGCAGCAACCAATTGAAATACAGATAAGGGAGAGAACATGCATTGGATAGGTGATACTCTAAGGAAGCCCGCCGGAGCCATTGAAAAGACAGCACTCGACTGAAATGCCCAATGTGCTAGAAAGCGCAGCTGTCAGAAGAAGACCTGGAAGAACACAAACAAGGAGGAGGAGGAGTACCTAGCACTGGGTAGGACTTGGAACGAAGTGAAGAGATTAGCCAACAATAGGAATAGATGGAAGTGTCATGGAAGCACTACGCTTCAACAGGAGCAAGAATTAAGCAAGCAAATATGATATAATTTAGGGGCGTATTACATTCAATAAGGACAGTGTAAACAAAATGGTAGAGCTGTTGCATTCTAATAAAATGTATTCTGAATTGAGCAGAGAAACCTTTTGTTTTGCTTTACACTAAGATCTAGCTACAACCTGTGTTCTAGCGCTAACAGTTGGACATTGTAAGCAATGCTAAAACAAACTGTGTGCTGCACATGTGCAATATAAAGCAACCTTATACTTTATGTAACATTTCCGAAAACTATGCTTAACCTGGCATGTTCAGCACCTGACAACTTAAAGATTGCCTGTAGAACAAACAATGCAGAGAGAGACCATGCCAATGATGTTTAATAACACAGCTAAATATTTAGGAAAATCTGCATTTACTTAAAAGTCTTTATAAATGGTGCAAGTAATGAAAACTAATATTCTGGACATCTTATATTTTATTTTCTTCTACCTTTGTAAATGCCGATTGATTTGAATGTCTTGTTTAGTACCTATTTCTTGTGCATTACACATTTAAAGTTGACTGCCTAGGAACTTTGCTAGCCAATATTAAAAGCAAAAACTAATTTAATAAAACAACTTATAAGATCACACACATGTGATATATGTAAAAACTCAAAATGTTTCTTAAATATGTATAGTAAGCAGGGCAAAATATTGCATTCTACCCAAAAATTTGACACTGAGATTTCACCAGAAATGCATCTTTTGAGACTCCTTGAATTAAAAAAAAAAAAAAAGTATTTTTATAAAAAAAATCTGATGCATTGCACTCACATGACTTTCTCTACTCTTGTACTAACCATTCTTACAAACTCTTATTCCTATATCTCCTTCGTGTTAAGATACACATTTGTACAAGTATCTTATTGCTTATTTCCTTGTAGGTGCAAGGGGAATATTAGAATACAATAGGCTTTGTCCAATATAAAATCTTTTAAAGCTTTGAGATTCCGTTCTCTTTCCACACTTAACATATAAAAAAATGAACTATGTTACATTTCACAAAAGTTTTAAGTTTTCCAAAACTCACACATAACAAGGAATATCTCCGAAATGGTTCACCCTAAAAGAAAATTTATTTGGAGATAAATTGTGTATTTTAGCAAGATCTACATTTTTTGTATAGTTTGACTTGGTCTATCTCTAACGGTTTACCAGTTATGCAAAAGTCGCCCAGAGTAAATACGACTACAGGGGCTATAGCCAGAAAATTCAAGATATACATTTCATTTGTCATAAAAATATCTCAAATACATGACATTTTAGTCAAAATCATTAGACCCATTTTCAAGAAAAATATTTTCTAAACATTTTCCACGTAAAGGGTAGTTTAGGGTGGGGCTATTTTCTTCAAAATCTTCATCTCACATCCTTGAAAGACATTAAACTTAAATACCAACTTTGGTTTTTAACCAATTTTCGTTTTTGAGTTACGCTGTCCACAGACTGACAGACACACACGCGCACACACACACACACTTTTTTCTAAAAATGCTTTTTCTGGATTCAGGGGGTCTCAAAACATATATTTCCAGTGAAATCTCGACATCGAATTTTTGGGTGGAATACAATACTTCCCCTACTTACCAGTAGAGAAACTGTGGTGTGGGGGGGGGGGGGGGGGGGGGTAGAGTCTGAGAAGAACATAACTAAAAAACAAAAAACCAGTTTGGTACCAAACTTGGTATTTAAGTTCAGTATCTTCCAAGGATGGAACACAATGATTTTCAAGAAAATCCCCTCCCATCCCAGATTATCCTTTACATGGAACATTGTTTGAAAATTTTGATTTTCTCAGAAATGGCCCTAACAATTCTGATTAAAACACTGCATGTGCAAGATATTCTCACAACAAATGAAATGTGTATCTTGAACTTTCTGGGAATATCCTCAGAAATTATCTCTCTTCTCAATGACTTTTGCATAATTGGCAAACCGTAAGAGAAAGATAAACTTTTCCTGCACAAATAATATAGATCTTGTTAAAAAAGTTAAAAATTTATTTTTGTAGAGTGAACTTCTTCTGAGACATTCCTTGTTTATTTTCCAATACTTATACTTTTCTCAACTGGGAAATCATAAGTCAGTTTTATATGCCCTGGCCATGTGAAGAGAATCAAATATCAAAGCCCTCATATAGCGACCAGTTTTTTTAAAGATTACACCAGGGCCTCTCAGGGTGCATGCATCAGTGCAAGGTGCAAAATGTGACAATGAAAAGTTGACATTGGTACAAACATTCATTTGCTCTCTCCTTACGCTTACCTCACTGGCTTTGCCATTGCCTTCTTTGCACACTCAGCACTGATTTTTCCTCACTGCATGTTTACATGTGGTTTGTAGTGCTAAATTGGTTAATTTGGTATTTTTTATGATCAAATCTGGTCTTTTGTTTTAATGATCTAGAAAGCACTGGTACAGCCATGGAAAATCCGAATGAGTGCATTAGGAGAGCAGATTTTTAAGTCCCAACATGTGTTGCAGCACGGTTTACACAATCAATATTTTCAACATGCAGCCTGAGTTTATTGATAATCTGTTCTATATGTTATCATGTCAAACACCCAAATAGGTAGTTTGCTACACCGCGCCTATCTATCAGGAAAAAATACAAATCTGAGTGGTGATTCAAGACACAGTCTATTTGTGCAACCAACAGACAATAACATATTGAACAGACTAACAATAAACTCACACTGGTTTTGGAAATATTGACCTGTGTAAACTGTGCTGCAACACGATGTTGGACTGTTCTAATACGCTCAATCATTTTCTCCATGGCTATACAAACCTTATTTTTGATAAGGAATGCTCTTCTACAAGATGTAGATACCTCTTTAATTGCTGCTCTCTAGCATCCCCTGTGCTATGATTTCACCATATGTTTCTGCATGTAATCTGTTATAGTGTCTTTCATCAGATGATTTTCTTACACATGTGATTATTTTACTGTAGACGAGGCATTTGACTCTACTGTCACAACTTTCAAAAAACAAAAAAATTCCCACTCTGATTTAAATGGGCTTTTGACATTCTTTGCTTTCTTCGGAGCAGGTCACTCCAGTATTAGATATTGTATTGTACCTATTTCACTGATGCGCATGTGTCTATCAACACACTTTTCCTTGCTTCTTTGCTCTGCAGCGCATGAGTTGAACTCAGCTTAACCACATTGTCACAATGGACGGTGCAAGGAACCTTTGCACATTGGATGCACCTGATGTGATTTTAAGGGGCCCTGGATTAGACTATCACTTAAGCCTACATTATTCCTTGAACCTACAAGGAAATATGTGATTAAACAATTTCTACACATGTTTATCTTGATTAACATGAGGTAGATAGTACAGTAAGCACATTTTTAAGACTGGCGTATACAAAAGTGAATAGAGAAAGTCATGTGAACACATCTGATTTTTAGTCTTAATATACTGCATACATTACTGAAATTATATCTCAGTATCAGGTTTTTTAGTGGAACACTATACCTTCTACCTGCGATGTAGACAAGTAAAAATGTGTAATATAGGCTTAAAGCAGAAAATTACAACATACAAGCAAAGCTCAGAACTAATCAAATCTGTCTAGTATAAAGCTAGATTAAAATTTGAAACCAGCAGAGATTCAAAGTTCAAAGCAGATGAGAGGTGCTGTTTGAATCCTGCATAGAATTTTAATATGTGCCCTTTCTAACCCGTCCTTTATTGCTTTCAGCTTAAGGCCGGACATTTCTGCATAAAATAGTCATTATATAGCAGTTGCAAATAAGTTAATAAAAATTTTGCTTTCTAACATTGGTTAATAAGAATTACAACTAAGATTTTGAGTGTCATAGATTCAAAAGCTTATCTGTGATCATATAACAAGATATGTCCTCTATAAATTTCACTTGGTTGGTAACCAAAGAGAAATGCAGTGAAGGCAACATGGCACACTGTGCTGGTGAAACTGACCCCTTCTTTTTCTGCACATCATGTCAAATGTCATCACATTCATCATTACTGCATGTGTATTAGTGAACTGTCTGACATTAAGGAATGTCTGTTGGCAGTCAAAACATCATTCAGTACCTCATTGTAGTTATTGTCCTTGAGATTTACAATACTATAAAAATCTGATGTGTTGCACTTACATGACTTTCTCTACCCTTGTGCTAAATATTCTTACAAACTCTTATTCCTCTATCTTCTTAATGTTAATCGAGATAAACATTAGCAGAAATAATCTCATTGCTTATTTCCTTGTAGGTGCAAGGGCAACATGGGAATACAGTAGGCTTTGAGCGGTGTGAAATTTTTTAAAGCTATTCGCTATATAAAGGCTTTGAAATTCCATTCTCTTTGCATGGTCAAGAGATAAAGTGAGTAACGACCTGCCACTTGAAACTAGAAGTATTGCAAAACTCACACAAATAAGATGGAATATCTCCGAAATGGTTCACTCTGCAAAAAAAAAAAAAAAAAAAAAAAAAAAAAAAAAAAAAAAATGGACATAAATTGTGTGTTTTAGCAAGACATACATTGTTAGTATAGTACGATTTGGTCCATCTCTTATGGTTTAGCAGTTATGCAAAAGTCATCAAGAGTAAACAGGGCTACACAGGCTCTAGCTACAAAATTCAAAATATACATTTCATCTGCCATAAAAATATCTTAAAACACATGGCATTTTAATCAAAATCATTAAGAGCCACTTTTGAGAAAATCAAAATTTTCAAAAAAGTTTCCATGTAAAGGGTAGTTTAGGGTGAAGAAAGTTTCTTCAAAATCTTTGTGTCGCATCCTTGAAAGATCCTCTTCTTCAAATGGCACTACAGCCCCTTCTGGGCCTTGGCCTCCTCCAGCAAGTGTCTCCATTCCTCTATTTCTCCAGCTCTCCTCCATCCTCGTATTCCTAGAATCTGTTGAGCATCTCTCTGTGTGGCATCCTCCCATCTCATTCTGTCTTCCTACTGCTCATGAGTTACAAGATTTGCCATTAAGAACTCTTTTTGGTATTCTTTCTTATTCCATTCTTATTATATGACCTGCCCATCTCATTGTCTTAATTTTAATATCTTGGACAATATTTATATATTTGTATGAACTATACAGTTCTTCATTCCATCTTGTGCGCCAGTGCCCTCCTTCCTGTATTGGAATCCTTGAATCTTCATGTCGCATCCTTGAAAGAAAAATACCAAATTTGGATTTTAATTGACTTTTCAGTTTTGAGTTATGCTGTTCAGACACTCGCACACACAGCCCTTTTTCTAAAAATGCTTTTTTTTTGGGGGGGGGGCGGGGGGGGATATAAAAAATATATTTTCGGTGAAATCTCAACATCAAAATTTTGGGTTGAATACATTTCCCCTACTTACAATACGAGTAGATAAAGTAACAATTAGCTTATTCATTAGTAGATCTGTTAAGTTATTTCATGTAATTATCTTGAGAGGGAGAGAGAGAGAATGCAAGAGCTAGAGAGCGACAAAGATACCCATGTTTCCAAGTACAAAATTGGCACTTTCAGAGAGCAAGTTCAACATAATCACTACTGCAGCTAGAAATTATATGATGCCAGAGGGGGAACTGCTTACAGCATCCTCTGTGAAATGTGGAATTGTATAATTTTTCAATCTGCAGAATGTACTGAATTGCTCATTATATTTTATGAAAATTCTACTTTGCTTCCCATTCCCCTGAACTCTACCCCTCTCTCAGGTACTAAATGTTCCTTATTACAAGTAATTACAATCTAAAGATGATCATAAGTTAATTAAATAAATAGATAAGTTAGTGTAGCACCATAAATGCTTAAAGTTGCCTAGATGTTTGCAGTATTCACCTTTACAGCAAGTAAAAGGATAAACTAATCTCATCCAGGCAACTTGATTTTATACTGAGAGAACATCAGAACTGCCCAATTCTGTGAAGCAGGAGTAGAATGGCTGCCTTTGAACCAGATGGTCCAAGTTCAAATCTCAGTTGGGGTGAGTTGACTATCATAAGACCTTTCCAGAATTCACCTTTATCCTCATCAGAAAAATAGACCCTGGGCTCATTTGAGCACCATTCCATCCATTTCACTCACTGTCTCTGCAGATCTGAGATGTTAAAAAGGGTGTTAATTATATTACTTTAAAAAATGAATAAATAAGCAGGTAACTAAAAATAAAAAAGAAATATGAACTAAACCTTTAAAGCAGCCAACCACAGAAAATGAGATAGTCTAGCATGTGGTACACACTTTTTTTTTTGTCATCAGTGTTTTGCCTTCAGTTATACAAGTTCACTGCAACTAGACATGCTTCTATTGCACATACATGACTTCAGCTACTCCCATTGATCTTTCAGACTTCTTTGGCACAAATGCATATGGAGCATGCTTATTTAAGGCATAGAGGTGAAAATGGAAATACTGCTTTTGCCTCTCATGCACACGTCTATATCAGATAAATTAAGTTTTGTTCCAAATCTACCTTTCCTAATTAGTTCATGCTTTGGGCAGTAGCAGGAAGTTTGTGGCTGTACTGTTTATATGAAAGAGTTGCCAGCATCTGAGCAAAAAATGTCACGTGAGAGAACAAGTGTCATTACAAAAAAGAAAGAATGAAAAATAGAAAGGAAAAGAATGAATATGAGGCAAGCATAGTCCATAATAAGCTGCACCTGGCTTCAAGATTTACTCGAGGTTAGGTTAAGATTAGTGCATTTGTGTGAATTGATATCAATGGTTATAATATTAAAAATTGCATCGTAAACAATGGAAGAATAAATTTTGTACGGTAGCCTAAATCTTGGGCTTCCTGATGGTACATAGAGATGAATAGCTAAAAGCAGTGTTTAGAAGAAAGAGAATAACCATTACTGCTATTTTTGCAGATTACACTAGTAAATTTGGTTAGCATTTCCTTCTGTGCATGTGCAGTATTATGGTCTTTCATGCCACATTTTTCGCAGATTGAGCTGCAAGTTCCTATAGCGAAAATACGTTAATAAAAGAAAAATAGTATCAGTGTCTAAGCTTTCTCTTCCATGAAGTTCCAACTCGCTGGGAAAAGATTATTACCTAAGTTGTAACAGCTGGCTTGGGTCTGTTCTCCACAAAATGATCAGCTGCCTGAGATGAGATAAACTACACGATACCACACTAAAGATAACTTACACAAAAAATTGCATATTTTTGTACGTTCTCTCATTTAATACCTTTTAAACATCAATATATGCTAGGAATTAGATATTAATGAATCATTCCCATTTGTGAATAATCTTTTTCTTGTTAAAATTGGACAAAACAGATACAGGTATCTGTATTTTCAATCTACTTTCATTAAAAACACAAATGTATCCACATGTGCACATGTCAGTCTGGGTCACTGTTGATTAGATGCGGACCTACTGATCCCAAGGTCACATGTTCATCTGGCCCAGACTGCTGGTTTTTAAGTTTGCTTAAAAATGGCAGCTCCATGTCAGTACATTTACTGGCATGTAAAAGAACTCCTGCAGGACAAAAATTCCAGCACACCGTCGAAGCAGATGTGATCCTGGCAATTAACAGCATTGTTAAACAACAAAAAATGTTTAATAACATGCATGTGCACGCCCACACACACACACACACCAGCTCAATCTGTAACATCTATGTGACAATGACAATGGCTCCTTTTAAGCATACACATCTCTTCTTGAACACTCTACTATATGCATTTTCATTCCTTAAATCTTCTTCCTTCAGTGTTTCATTCAAAAGGTATTCCATTACCATATTTTTACTTTCTCTACTGGTAAGTAGGGGAAGTATTGCATTCCACCCAAAAGGTCCGTGTGTCTGTCAGTCTGTGGACAGCATAACTCAAAAACAAAAAGTAAGTTAAAAACTAAAGTTGGTATTTAAGTTTGTCTTTCAAGGATGTGACATGAAGATTTTGAAGAAAATAGCCCCACCCTAAACTACCCTTACGTGGAAAATTTTTCAAAAATGTTTATTTTCTTGAAAATGGCTCTAAAAATTTTGATTAAAATGTTACATGTTTGAGATATTTTTATGACAAATGAAATGTGTATCTTGAATTTTCTGGCTATAGCCCCTGTAGTCGTATTTACTCTGGGCTTTTGCATAACTGGTAAACCGCTAGGGATAGACCAAATCAAGCTATACAAAAAAATGTAGATCTTGCTAAAATACACATTTATGTCCAAATAAATTTTCTTGTAGGGTGAACCATTTCGGAGATATTCCTTGTTATGTGTGTGAGTTTTGGAAAACTTAAAACTTTCATAAAATGGAACATTATTCATTTTTTTATATGTTAAGTGTGCAAAGACAATGGAATCTCAAAGCTTTAAAAGATTTGACTATCACTCAACACCTATTGTATTCTAATATTCCCCTTGCACCTGCAAGTAAATAAGCAATAAGATAATTCGTACAAATGTTTATCTCAACTAACACGAAGATATAGGAATAAGTCATGTGAATGCAACACGTCAGATTTTTTTTTCAAGTATTCACATAGAACACTATGCAACACAAAAAGAAAAATCTGACGTGTTGCATTCACATGACTTTCTCTACTCTTGTACTAACCATTCTTACAAACTTTTATTCTTATATCTTCTTCATGTTAACTTTGTAGAAATTATGTATCTTATTGCTATTTCCTTGTAGGTGCAAGGGGAATGTTAGAATATAGTAGGCTTTGTGCGATAGTCAAATCTTTTAAAGCTTTGAGATCCCGTTCTCTTTGCACGTTTAACATATTAAAAATGAACAATGATGTTACATTGCACGAAAGTTCTAAGTTTTCCGAAACTGACACACAAAAATAGGAATATCTCCGAAATGGTTCACTCTACAAAAAAATTTATTGAGACATAAATTGTATATTTTAGCAAGATCTACATTTCTTGTATGGTAAGATTTTGTCTATCTCTTATGGTTTACGAGTTATTCAAAACTCATCCAGACTAAACAGGACTACATAGGCTATAGCCAGAAAATTCAAAGTCATAAAAATATCTCAAACATACAGCATTTTAATAAAAATGTTAGTCATTTTCTAGAAAATCAAAATTTTCCATGTAAAGGGTAGTTTAGGGTGGGGTTATTTTCTTCAAAATCTTTGTGTCGCATCCTTGAAAAGACATTAAACTTAAATACCAACTTTGGTTTTTAACCGACTTTTCGCTTTTTAGTTAGGCTGTCCACACACAGACAGACAGACAGACACACACACACACACACACACACACACGTTTTTCCAAAAATGCTTTTTTTAGATTCAGGGTGCCTCAAAATATATATTTGCGGTGAAATCTCGACATCGAACTTTTGAGTGGAATACAATACTTCCTCTACTTACCAGTAGAGAAAGTAAAAATGTTCTAAATGACCCAGTGTTCCAGTGGAGAAGATTACTAGCAACAATGAAAAAGTACATTTTGATCACACCCTTCATTTCCCCTTTTCCCTTCCCCTCTTCTAGTTCCCATCTCCCAAACCAAAGCCATGTTGGTCCTGCAAGAGTGGCCTACAGACTACTTTGCTACAGTGAAACTTTACTCCTTTATTTCTAATGTGCTCTACCAACAATTACTCAACCTGTATCACTATCCTTTGTAACCAAAAATTAAAATGTTTATATTAAAAGAAACGTAATGCTGCTGCAAGCAGGCACCTATCATGGTGGGTACAGCATGTCAGGCAGCAAACCTTGTGGAAAGAAAAATTGTTAAAATTGTGCAAAGGAACAGACCTTGGCCTTTTGAATACCTGAAAGTTCTTATACCATTTCCAGTTATGCATTCTGGCGCAAGTTATTCAGTTCTGGGTATGTGTTCTTGTGTGAATCTTAAACATCCATAACCTATGCATTGTTGCAGAGTTTAAGATTTTGAATAACGTGGGCTGGCCCTGTAGTGCAGTTGGTAGAGCACCTGCCTGCTGTGCAGAGGGGTCCCAGGTTCAATTCCCGCAGGGGGGTAGGAAGTTTTCTCCAGCCAGGATTATTCCTCATCCTTCCCTCAGTCTGGAAGTATAATGGTGGCGCTGTGTCTGAGTGGTTAGACCACTCGTCTACCACCTAGGCAGGACCCGTATGTGGTATTTGTGGTGGACAAAGCGGCATCAGGGCGGGTTTTCTCTGGGTTCTCCAGTTTCCCCCGCCATTCGTTCCACCAACTGCTCCATTATCACCCTTCCAATCATCCATTGCATTTCATATCATCCTCTTCCACACTATCATACCACTGGCTGACCACCTGTTTCCAGTTCTTCACTCTGTCTGCTCCAGAGGTCCTTCTGCTTCCAGATAGGCATCTGACCCTAGGCTGGCTTGTAAGTCCTAGGGGGTGTAAGTCCTACATAAGGGGAGGGTAATCAGGGAAAGAAAGAATAATAACGCTGGGCGCATGGAAAATAGAGACATAGAACTTGCAGCACAGTTAGTCACTCCAAAGCTAGCAATATGGTGGTTAGCACATCACCTAATTTGGAGCCAGGTGAGATGTGCTGAATGCAATGTGCCAGTGCAAAGATTGTAACAGGTGGGGTTGTGGATGATGCTGGAAGAGAATAACTATAAGAGATTCTTTCTTCTCGAAGAGTAAGCTGACGCTCTAACAAATCATGTTTGTTGGCATCAGACTACATGCAGCATCAATGCATCCATGAGGCTAGATGTGGCCATTGGCATATGTCTGTGGACTGGTGAACCTCTGTGGAGAAGAGTACTGGATCTATTTGGAGCGTCATTCTTCCATTGTCAGAGGAATGGACAAAGGACTGGTGGAAATTAATGAAGATAAATATTTACACCATAAATACCATTGAGGACAGTGGAGGAAAGGGCACTGGGTCGTCAGTGGAGTGAAGAGAAGATCTAGGAAACACTTTCTGGCGGGGGTCCCAGATTGGAGAACAAGGATGCTAGAAGCCCTCATCCAGGAATACATCATATCGGGATCTCACCTCCATTGTTCTTACAATGAAAACTTCTGAACCATATGATCCTGATGTACATACCCAGTGGATTGGAACCTCTAGATGAGAGCTACAGCTAACTTCGGAGGCAGTTTGGCACTCCCCAACAGCTCAACTCACATCTGCACAAGTTCATGTACAGGAATAGCTGCCCTCATCTGAGAGAGCTTCAAAATTTTCTTGTGATTCTATGAAAATTAGGCTAATGCATAACATGTTCACAGCTCTCTTCTCCCCAGAAGTTCCTCTTCATAACCCTTCTGTTCCTGAATTTTACATTTTTTCAAATGTCTGTCCTCTCCTCCAGAACTGTCATCTTTCTTCCACATCCGTCTTCATCTTTCTTTCACTGATGCAAAACAGCCTTTATTAACACTAACAATTTTATCACGAAAGGGCAGAATGTTCTTGGGACATAATTAGAGCAGCATTAATTATTATTGTTCACTTGCATTAGTTTTGTTCACTGCTTCACAATGGTTATTTAGTGTATTTATTACATTTACTTAGTGCTTCGAGCTTTTATGTATTATTTACCTGTATTACATTTCTGTAGTTTTTTGCGGTTATTATTTAGTATATTCATTACATTTGTGCTTATTATTTATGTGCATTACATTTCATTGTTTTGCACCTTCTTAACTGCAGTGTAAAACATTTCCCAACTACCTACAGCTTCCGTGTTTTCTATACATACGTGCAGTATTTTTTCTGCTCTACAGCTGGTAATCTAACAGTGTGCATTAATGTTGTCTGCCATGACACGTACCTATCTGCAGCAATGTTACCAAAAAGAATTTATTTTGCTTAAATTTAAGGTTTCATTTCGGTAAAAGTAATAGGAAACACATTACAGAATGCCAAATACCTGTATAAATATCCAGGTTATAAAGGTTTCATATAAGCATTAAGGATGTTTCCAGGATAAAGTCACAAGGTCGATCCAACTTCCCTTCTACGTGACATTCCTTATATAGGTTAAACAAGTGCCATATTGAGAGGCAACTAGGTAAATACATGCCAAACAAAAGTGGCATGAGTCACCAAATAAGTATTGCCAACATATGAGAAGGCAGCAAAAGTAAGGTAATTTGGTGAGAGTTGCAATTTGCTAACCTTAGTTTCACTTCAATATAAGTGATGTGGATCATTTGAATTTAGCAACACTGGTTTTTCACTATGCTTTGCATTTTAGGGATCTTAATATCCCAGCTATGCTTTTTGGCTTAGGGCCCTCAATTTTGGGGCTCCAGGACCATCACTCATACTGTAGTTTAAACCTGGCTGCACTCCCATGTGTTAACAGCACATGTACTTTCCACTATGTTGGTGTACCAATGCTGGCAACTGATGGACAGCAGCTGGAATGCTCCCAAGATACCTTAGGTGAAATCCATATGTTGCCTACCGTGTTACGGTGTAACTGTTTCATTTCAAACTAAAATGCTCATAATAGACATTTACTCTTCTACATATGTTATCAACAGTGGCCATAAGTGTTCATGTTTATTTTCCATATTTAAGTGCTTGTTCAATAAATGAATTGTGTAATACTTGAAATTTGCGATTCCGAAACCATTACTCATACTAAAATTTAATTAGTTTCTGTTAAATTAGAGTAGTCATCAGGAACGACAGCGGTAAATGACATATAACATGCAGGTAGGAGTAGTGTGGGAAGCACTGCATTGCAACTGTTTTCCATATTTCTCAGAAGTATTTGTACACATACACAACTTTGTTTTCCTTCTGCCATCGTCTGAACTCTTAATAAACCTACTATCACTCAATGGAGTGGACTTATTCCTCGGAATTATTTAATTTCACTGTTAAACTATAGGCAAGTACTCTCACACGCACTATGAAACAGACTACACCTGATTGGCTAGAAAACACATGACTATGACATCGTTGAATGTCTTCAATGTAACCGCCTTCATTGGTGACGGGAACTATAACACCTATTAAGCAGTACCATTAATTAAAGAAATAATGCTTTTATACAAAATGTTGCATACAAATCACTTAATGCCAGTCACACATGAAATTTAATTCAAGGACCTAACCATCAGAAATTATTTCTTCCCATTAAGATTGCATATCTGCTTACTGTGCACAATGATTATACTGCACTCCCTTGTTGCACAAGTAATGACACACATAATTGATGATTCAAACTCAATATGGCAGTCATAGACGTATATACTTGAAATAAGGTAGTAACACTAACTAATATTGCTTATCGGGGTCAAGACCCAACATCGCTTACTGCGCACATGTAGGATTACATTGGTGCACTCCTTTATTCAACTTGTAGTAATACCTATACATAAGTGGCAATAATTCACACTAGGGTATGACACTTATAGTTATGTATGCTCGAAATAAAGCTATATAACTGAGGTTACATAATAGGAGGGTAGGGTGGGCGGCTCCAACGACTATAACAAGGCAACAGCATGTTCTTAAATCATTACTTATTAACTTAGGTTAATTCCGCACCTACCCATGATTTGTTAACTTAAATTTTTCTGACGAAACAGTGTTCTCTGCGCATACGCAATCTTGACCTTTCTTATGCCCAACACACTGTTTCGTTTAAATTCTCAACTTGTAAATGCCACTTTACACAAAAGTTTCATCAATTTGGTTACAAACCTTTTAAGCACAACGGTTCCATTACACTGAACCTATTAACAGCTTAGAATATGTGGTTATGCTCAAAAATTGCAAGATTGAACTTCATAAATGATAGTTCAAGAAATATTCTTTGTTACCTGAATTACAACTTTGAAAAACGTAAAACCAGCCTGGAGCAGCTCTCCGGCTGTTAAGAGAAGTAAGCTTAGAACCTTTCATTTAAGCGCAGTGAACAGGCCCAAAGTACCATAATATCAAACAAAAGCACAGAACAATGTGAACTCCAAGCCGATTTTCACCACTTCTTAGAAGCACGAATTTTGGTTGCCGAAAACTATATTAAATGCTTAATAATAGACAATTCTAATTCGGCAAGTGAATCATACATATTTACAGTATTCATTCTCATCCCCTATCTTGATTATATTCATCCCTGCTTATCTTTAATGGCTAAGAAATATTTACTCCACTCATTACTCTATGTTAGTATATCTCACCTCATTCTCTCGAAGGCCTAAGTCCTTTAATTAAACGCAAAGACTTAAGATTACACCCTAATCTTTATATTACATGATAAATTAAATCCATTTCTTGTAACAAAATCCCCATTGAGACGCTGAACTTCACGCCATTTTTTAGATTTAGTTGATTTTACTAACCATGGCTACTTAAAAATCTGGACATACAATCAAAACTTGGGGCGCTGCTATCCAAACGGTCCAGACAACTCTAACTTGTACTATACCACAGATAAACAAAGGATACACCCAATTCGTCTCTTAGCACAGGGATTAGATACTTTACACTAAAGTATTACAGCACAAAATAAGTACTATATTAAATCCCGGTGGACCGAGGTTTTGTTACTCTTCGACGCTTAATATGTCTTTAAGCATATTTATATTAAACAATGTAATAGTCCAGCAACTGACTGGGCTTATTCTTCAAACTGCTCAATAGGAAAACATAATTCTACAACTTGTGTACACTCCTGAAGCGAAGATGGACCACACAATAATACAGATCAGCTCTCTTGCATAATAAGACAGCTGGGGATCAGTGTTCCACCTGCTGAGAGTAATAATAACAATACGTCGTATGTGTGACTACCTCCAAATTCTGTTAATATGTCGTCCTCAGTGGTTGGTTTGTGGATTTAAGGGCTCTCAACTTCTCGGTCATCAGCGCCCTTAAAAGATTTATGGCAATAGCCAGATAAAATAAAAATACTAGCAACAAGAAAAATATACACAAAAAGTAAAAAACAGTGTCAATAGCCAGATATGAAACAAGATGATAAATATGTCAAAAAGCATAAAGAGATAAATAAAATGTTAAATCATCAAATTGATATTGCACTCCGCTAAAACTTATAAACTCTATCAACCGCTGTTTTGTCGTCCGCTAAGACCTCTGCAAGTCTGGCAGGCAGCTGCAGAGAATTCCAAAGGTGCGCTAGAGAGCAGCACATGGCGAACTGACAAAAGGTTGTCACACAGCGGACATAGAGGGGCAGGGTCCCTTTTAAATAGGTAACCATGCGAAAAATGGCAGTGCCCTATTCTTAATCGAGTAAAACTAACCTCTTCGCGGCGAGATGTGCGACAGGAAGTTACCCAGTTTATCGGAAGTTCTTTCACTTCTTTCATCCTCCGTGGTCTATAGGTAACATGTTAATCTCTGGTTGAGGCAGCGGGTTAAAACCCGGCGGATGGCGATAATTTTTTTCGGGCGTAAAAGTCCTTACTATGCCTTCCTTTGGAAGGTAAGTAAAGCCGGTGGTACTACGTCTTAGATTTACGGCACATGAAAGAACTTCAAGTCTAATATAGAGGCCTCTGAGCAAAATTTAAGCGTTCAAAATGGACTGGGACGCCGTCAACCATAGCAATAAAAGATTGCTCATAAATAACACTCAATTTCAACTTTTTCCGTTCACATTTTAGTCCCTTTCTCTTCCACAATTCTCACCACTTCTCCTCTCTTGGGTATAGGCGTGTCACGACGTTTTATACGTGTTACATAAGCTATACATAACAATAGTTCTGACACAAAAATTATTGTATAAATGTAAATTGTTAATTTTGTATCAGGGTATGTTATGTTAATAAACTTAATTTGAAAGCAACAAGGTGGTATAAGGATCCATCAAATCACAATAGTAAAATAAAAAGTCTGTTGCACTTATGAGTTTCACTTATATGAGGTTTTTTTATGGTTTTTTTTTTTTTTTTGTGTTAACGTCCTCCAACGTAACGTCATATAGGACGGTGAGTGAATGAAGTGGGTGAAAAATGATGCTTAAATGAGCCCGAGGTCCACGGAGCTTTAAGTTATCCAACATTTGTCTTCTCAGGATAAGGGAAAACCTCGAGAAAAAAGCCATATACGGATAACTTACTCTAAGCGGGATTCGAACTCGCGACCTCTTGAACATAAGGCAGACACGCTAACCATCACGCTACCGAGGCGGGCTTATGCTCGAGATGGACATTTGCAGAAATCCTCTTATTTTTTACTTCCTTTACTTACTATAAATAAATCTTGGGTAATCTGGAAAACAAAAAGTCTCTTAGTTTATTTAGAGCGATTAAGAGATATTGGAGAACAAGATTACATTGACTTAAGTAACAGGTAGGACAAGGAAGGTTTAGCATGGGCTAGATGTGGGGTAATGTTCCTTAGAGGTTTAAGAACGAAAATAAGGAACGTGCGTCACGTGTGGAGAAAAGGAGAATAAGATACCTAACATGGTAGAATGTAAGGAGTAAGAGGAGTGAAAACAGGATGTTTGGGAATCAAAGCGGGACAACAAAATAAGCAAGGAAATGGCTGCTGTAAGAATATTAACAGTTAAAGGAAGAAAAAGACTCAAAGCTAACTGCAAGTTTAAAGGATAATGAAGGAAACATGGCATTGGAAAGTAAGAAAAAAAGGAAAGAAGCAAATAAGAGAAAGTTGCTTTAAAATGATCAGGGGAAACGAATCAAGGCTATCTGAATGTTAAAGGGCTAGGGTAACAGGCGCAAAGTGACCTTTAATAAAAGGAAAGAAATCGGACTTAATTTATACTAGAATGCACGTAGCTTGGGGCTTGAGATAAAAGTAAAAGGTTGTATTTTATAGATGTCTGGTACAAATAAATATTTTATTGTATTCTACTCTACTGTACGTGTAGTAGAAAAGGAGATAGCGCTGCCGACAAAACCGACTAAAAAGAAGCACCACAACGGAACAGATGAAAAAGACCTGGATAAGCAAAAAATAAAGGATCGAATAAAATGTGACGGGTTTCGTACTTAAGGTGATATGTTGTTGATGTTGGCTAATGCTTGATTTCTGACAGTGAAGTTATTAGTCCTCTTGCTCTCCAATATTTTTCACTCATGAATAGGGTGCTAGAAAGAGCAGGCCATATTTGAAGGTAGTCTTGTCCATTTGCTCTTGCAGATCACATAGAAGGCAGAGTGGTGAAGAATATATCCCAATTCTGTTCAAATGTTTTGCCAAATTTCTGTACACTACTGGTACCATTTTTGCAAGAAAATCAGCTTTGTCATTACCACTCTGTCCACAGTGAGCTCGCATCCATTGGAAGACTAGGTGCTTTTGAAGTGCGTTAGATGGGTAAGGATTTTCCAACACTATAATTATTTGGTTTTGGGGTGACAACTTGGAAGTAATTGCTATAATTGCAGCCATGGAGTCTGAGAGAATAACAGTTTGATGAAAACCCGAGGCTCTACACAAAAGATTTTGGAGGGTTATTCGAATTGCTTCAATTTCTCAATCGAAGTTTGTAGTTCCATAACCTAAAGATTTGTAAATAGTGAACATCGATATTACTACAAGAAGTACTACTAGTTATACTCTTGGTTGAGTGATAAAAATACGCATTTATCCAGTACCAAAATATTCAAAACACTTTAGGAGTATTTCTGTGTAGGCCGTTTGATTTTTGTTTACAACATAAGTTTACAGGAACATTTCTTTAAAGGTATTATACTTTGTGACAAATTTGTGTGAATTAAATTATAATTTGAATTCTGTAAATAATACAAATTACTCAAGGTGTATCACCTATCAAGTTACATTGCAACTGTCTCACTCATAAGACGAATAGTACAATAACAATTAACACATGCGAAATGTCTTAATATTATAGACAACTAACACCCCTTATCTTTTTCCTAAGTTATATATGATAGGGGTAAGTGTCTTCTCCCAAAATGAGGCGTATTCTGTCTCCCCTGACTATAATTAATTATGTTTAACCCGGAGAATTCCTCCCTAAGGGATCTGAAAAACAAAAGTAAGTGATTAAACATATTTATAAGTGTATCTTTTTGGTTCATTTTCTACAGCTTCTAGGCGCAGTAATTCTACAGGACCACAAAGGTATTGCAATGCAGATATTCTTCAAATTAATTCATATATCTTAGAGTAAATTAGCGGTTTTAAGTTATTTTCTTAATGTATTTACCCTTTCGATAAGAAATATATTTTCCAAATTACTACCTGTGTAAACTCAAGCCGCATTCAATTCCTGAAGTATTCGCACATTTCACAGAGGATAATTTCTTACAAACGTACCTCAGCTACTGTACTCTTTACTTATTCGTTCATTCATTCATTCGTTCGTTTATTGAAATCAATAATCGTTATTCGTCATGCCTAAGGGATGTGCGTACATTAGTTCATTATATTTAACAAGTAATGGCAAAAATACGTTTTCTCGTGTTTTGAAAATGATTTTGAAATGAGAGATTTCATTTTAAACAACCGGAAACACATCTTTACTTTTAGTCCTCAACTCAAAGATAAATAACGTAATCATTTCATTCTAAACATTGCCTTTAGATAAACTATTGCAAGCGTTGCTATCAACGTCCTGCTGAAATTGCAAGCACTGTAGTAAACCGGTCAGTCATAAATGCATACCATAAAAGATAAATCCCGTAACTTCCTTATTTTATGAGACGTTTTACAGCTTGCGTACTCCATTTTAGTAATTCCAAAGAGCTATTTGCTCTCATTAAGACACAACATAATTAAAATAGTCCTCAACTGCACGTTCGTTTAACTTATATATGTATGTAGATGTAAAAGTGACTATGCAGAATGCAAAACCATTAAAAAACGGTTCTGCAGTCAATTACCTTTACTGTCTTACTCTAAAGCTGAACTCCTTCCACCAGTGCGCCTATTAATTTAGATTGAAACTTTCAACTTACATGTATAACACACATACATATTTACTAGCTGCTCGTCCTTGCATTTTTATTTTGAAAATCTCTTGCTAAATGACAATCGATTTAATGATATTCAACTGAAAACTTACCAAGTGAGTATTATTCTTCTATGAATTAATTTCTGATTTCCTCGGTAAAATAATTATGTTGAGAATGTAAGGCTGTAAGGTGTTCTGTGATATAAACTGTATAGCTACTTTCAGTTAAGGGTTATTAATAACTTGTTTAATAGCTTCCTTTTCAAAATTGGAGAGAATTTACAACATTAAGCTGAAAAATGAATCTCCATTGCTCGCAATATAGGATATTTTGAAAACAAGGGAAAACTAAACTAATTTTTTAATATTTTAACACGAGTTCGTCATATATTCCTCTGTGCTTAACACACATCGTCAGCTTTGAGCAAACATAAAAAGAGGGGGATAAAAATGATATCTCCATTCCTCTTGTGCAGTAAATGAACGGATAATCCTGACAGGAACAGCAATATTGGAGTTTCGACGAGTGAATTGGTTTAAGTTAATTTTCATCAAGTGTATTTGGGTCAATCCACGTCAAATCGAACACCCGTAAAACACGACTTTTTCGTAGGAGGTTCAAATTTTTTTTATGAATAATAGGCATAAAATAAGGAGACCCGTATTTTTTTATTTCCGTATTTTTAAATTACTTGCTTAGTTATGGCTATTAGAAACTAAGCAATTTCTGCGCGCACCGTAATATAAAATCACTTGTTACTCTAAGTTCATATAGAGTTGAGAGTTGGGGTTTGTCGCACTGGACAACACTTTTAACAACTTTCGATCAATCATTATTACACATAAATTTTGGACTGTTTTTTTGATGGTATATTTTTTAAAACCAAAAATAGAATTTAAATCGATGTGTTAAAAATCTAAAAAAAATACATACATAGTCCCTGACATTTTATCTATAAAATAAGATGTTGAAAACTATGAAGCTTGCATTAGTGCATTTGCTACAATTTTTCTGGAGGCCTGCAAGCGCACACGGACGAGTAACAAGCCAGGTGACTGCAGACAGCATGCGAATTGCCGCGTCAGCTATGCTAGTCAGATAACTTCTTACTAAGGCAGTACAGTCCATGCAGAAAAATGCCTCCCCGATGTACCTTCTTTCTGATACTCCTGCGGCATCTGATACGTGCTTTTGAACTTTTGAATTTTTTTGAAAAAATCTTCTGAAGTTCTTTGCTTTTAGCTTCTTCCTTCATGTACGTCCATACATTTGAACTAATTTCTCTACTCTGACTGTGTAATGTTTTGGTCCCTAATTTAGAACTTACAGGTGGCATAATTGATTTACGCTATGATCAATGTCTCACAAATTCACTATATTCACTCTTTATCGCAAAGGTCTATGTCTTCAACTGCACACTGCACTAAAAGGCACCTTGAATAAGCAAAGACTGTCTCAGATCATACAGACATCACTACCTTCCCCCTCCCTCCCCCTGTGCATGGTTTCATTCGCAGAATTATACAATATGAGCTGATGAAACAGACAGAAGCTATGGATTCGCCAACAGGACTTCCAGTCAAGTTCAGGGGCCAAGAACGATGGGTCCAGCTGTGCTTTAAAATTACACTCCTTCATTCCTTTGTCAAAAATTGAGGCTTTAGTGAAACAATTTTCTTTCGAAGAAGGAGGTAAAGCTGTGTGTTGTATGGAAACATTAGTTTAAAATGCATATTTTAAAAACATTTTGAAGATGCTAATAGTGTACATATAATAGTGTCAGCTAGCAGTGTTCTCCTTACTGTACTGTTGTAACGTTCATGGAACCTCAAGCAATGAACAGTTACCGCAATGGAAGGTGGCAATTGTGTGAGGTTACTGTAGCCGCTACCGCTGCCACGCGAATTCGCTGCACTGATTTGCAAAATAAATTACAACTGAACTATTAGAGATTCCATTCAGATTTTTTCTGAGAATATTGAATAAGCTTCATTGTATTTTTAGTTTTTTCCCCAGATTTTTAAATAGTCGAGTTTATGTTATTATCTAACTTTAAAACTTTAATGGTATAAAATATAATATTAATAATAATTAATAAAATTTTCTAATAAATACCTCACAAAATACTGCAATTTATCTTTAATTTGAGCCAGAGATCAAGTAATTTACCTCATTACAATCGGAGGAATGATTGATCGAAGAGTGAGGAGCGCACGATTTTTGGGACATTTCAAAAATTAATATCTGCCAAAATAAATTTTTTTATACAAAACGAAGAAACAAGGGTCAAATATATTTTGTTCCAAAACACCAAAAAAAAAAAAATAAAAAATTCAAGAAAATCTGAGAGATCAAGGTCATTTTTTGCTATATTTTGTTCGATTTGACGTGGAATGACTCATTTATGAGGTTGCCTTGTTCAAAACTTTCATCTAAATATTTAATTTAATGGCCAGTTAAATCATTGTGCACAGAGAGCTATTTACCCAATAAATGCACTGGCTTTGTCATAATGCACACAATTTAACTAAAATGTGTGAACTACGCTTCTATCGGTTCGTGTTTTGCTTTTAAATGTCCAGTCAATTTTGCTTGGTTATTCAATAAATCATTAGAACTAACGTGGCACTTAAAAGGCAATTAGTGCCGAAATACTAAATTATCTGGATCTAAAATACCAGGTCATAAACGTAACTCTCGCTGAGTTACGCTGTGAGTGGAAGCTTCAAACTGAAATTTCAGTTTAAGTGGTACAGGTGGTTAAATGCCGGCCTACTGATCCAAAGATAGTGGCTTCAAACTCCCCCCCCCCCCCCCCGATCAATCGTTTTTAAGTGTGCTTAAAAAACTAAAAGAACCTGATATGTGCACTCATATGACGTTCTCTATTCAGTGTTATACTAATTAGGGAATATAGTAGGTTTAAGCGATAATAAATTTCTTAAGAGCTGGTCGCTATGTGGTGGATTTGAAATCCCGTTCGCCGACATGAACATATGCACTTACGTAGTTTTCCTTACTCACTCTTGTAAAACTATTCTTACAAATGCTTACTCTTTTATTTACTTCATGTTACCCCATACTGATCCCTGGGTTAATTGTAATGAGACTCTAATTAACATTATTTAAATATTACAAATGCGTCAGAATTAGGGTTACCAGATTATTTTATAGAAATGTAGGACACAGTAATAAAAGTTTAGGACGTTTGACAAAATGTGGAACATCAGTCAATGTAAAAGAAAAGTTAAATGTAATCAGCAATAGCAATACTTTTCCAAAGAACTAATCTTGCGCAAAACATCTAGCTTCTTTCCAATATAATTAAAAAAATTCCACACAACTAAAATTATACTTCATTACAATAGTATCTTTAACGGAATCAATAGTTAAACGGCTACTTTCATATTTTCACCGCAGTTTTGTTAGTGAAAATACTCTTTCAACGTTAGAGCTGTGTGCAAGAACATGTTCCTTTCTTCTTGCCTTGAAACACTTGTACTTTAACGACAATGCATTGTTGAATTTGCATTTTTGTTTCGGCATTTTGGCTTGTAACAAGAGCATTCACATTGGCCGGTTTAGCCATGTTGCCACAACCAATTATTCATTTTTATTTTGCCAACGACTGCTGCTTATTTCTGAAAATGTAGGACATCAGAGAGTTTTCAAAAATTCTCACCGGACAGCGGACCAACGGCTATCCGGGAATTTCCGAACATCTGACCCTGAGGTCTGACCTTTATTGTCGCTCTGGCTTACAAGAGTTTCATCTGCAGTGACAAAATGAAATCCTGTGTTAAAAGTTTGGGTAACTCAAGAGAGTAACCGCAAAACCGCCGCACAAACCACTTAATGGTGAAACAGTATTGCATTTTCAGAACCATACTCAAACATGGTGCCACCCCCCCCCCCCTTGGAAATGAATAAATTTAAAGTGCAGTTAATTGCTGGATATTATACTATTATTTCTATTTTGATGCAAGGAACAATTTTTATTTAGCACAAATTAATACGCTTATCCGCAACAAGTATTATACATTTTGACAACAGAATACCTAATTAATATTGTTTGATTGCAAACTTCCAACATGCGGCCCTCCGCTGAAAGAGAGTCTGCCGACGCCCATGTACCCAAAGTGTTAACCAAAAACCCATTACTTTCAAAGCACAGTCGATTCCCGCCAATCCGAACCCCGCTAATCCGAACAGGCTAGGAAAAACATATCTTCCAAATTTGTTTTGAAATTTAAAACAGGAAAAAAATAATGATTAGGAATAAACTAGTTTTTCCCATGTAAGATTTAAAGCTTTCACGGCGAACGTTAGTGATCAATGCTTCACGGGTGATCAGCCGTGTTAAATTTAAGAAAGTCGAACTTTCGGCCATTATATACTCCATGGCCATCTTCAGGACTTCACCCGTGAAGCATTGATCACTAGTTTTTCCAAGAAAAAATATAAATTTATTAGCATAGAAAAACATGAAATAAATGCAACAGGAGTAAACAGTGAATCTGTCGGCTAAAAAAACAGAAGGCCTGCTAACAATATGGATAATAAGATTTGAATGCAATATTTTATGTTGTTGTTGTTTTCTAGTGCCTTGCATCTGGCAATGAAGCCATTAGCATTCGTGCTTTCCAATACTTTTGAACTAATATTTTATGTTAATGAGAAAACAAAATGAAAAGGCAAATCAACACTTAAAAACTGAAGTCAGTGATCTTTTAACGCAACGCACTGAAACGACTCGAAGAGGCAATATTTCGTCAAATTCTATTCCAACTTTCATCAGGCTACCTACTAACAGTGCTTTTAGAACTATATTCTGAGGCTCGAAAACCAATTACTGTAATGTTTTTGCAATTCATGCACAGAATTACCAGCAGTGTGTGCTATAGCTGAATCCTGTTGAATCACAATCTTTCATTTCTTGTTAGTTGCGGGAAAAATATTTAAAATAGAATGATGTGAATTACATATTGTGTCGTGAATATGAGACATACTTCTACAAATGGTGAGGAACTTCATGAATAATATGATTTTCGGTGGTCCAGTATCAATAATTGTTCTGTGTGAAAATGCTTCCTTGAAGATAAACCACGCTTCATCGGTGAAGAAAGTTAAACGTGAGACCACGTTGTCTTTGGGAACGAGCTGCTAAAACCAACTGCAATAATTAACCCTACTTACAGGAACTTGTGGTTGTAAAACATAATATTTTATGTTTTAGAGGTTTCGCTGCCAGGAAAGCTCACTTCTTGGAAATGGTAATAATTTGTGCTAAACGTCTCGGTTTTTATTCATAGGAAACGTTAAAGAATGAGGTGTAAGTATGAAATCCGCACCCGTTCCAAAAGTTGAAGTTCAATTTCACGAGAAAAATACAATCAGTCAGTATGAACTTTTGTGCATAAACCAGAATTGTTTTTGTGTTCATGTTGAAGGTCATAAATTTCAACATCTGTGTGCTTCAGGTAAGTGTATTGCAAGTTAGTGCTGTAATTAAGTGTTCCGTACTCGTGACTTGACCGTCGTTTACGCGTAACTAAGGCGGAGAGCCCGTAGGTCCTCGCACAGCGCGGTCCGGTCGATCTCAGACCGAGAACGCACGATATAAGCAGTAATGCTATGGGATCTATCATCTGCTATTGGAGCTTTTTTTACCTTTAGGCTTAAAAATGTGCAGTCCTGGCCGTTCAATGTACAATGTACTACTGCATATAACATTGTATATGCTCTATATTCTCTGGTCTGAGAGAATGTTTTTTTTTAATTTATTTATTATTTGAAGTCGCTTCAACATAAAAGTCATATCGCGACTAAACATTGAGGAAAAAAGGGAGGACACAAATCATGAAATTTACATTGAATTTAAACATTAACTTTGCATGCTTTGATGAACTTGATGATTTTCTTGTTTGATATCCTTCGCATTGGCTTTCTTTGCTCTCTGGCCCTTAGCCGACCAATTGACGAGACCAACGAGAGTAAGATTGTTTAAAACCACTGTTTGTTGTGGAAAGATTGGCTCATTGCGGCTCATACTACTAGATGTTCTGTGGGCTCATTGAGCGTAAAACACTGCTATAGGTGTTCTGTGGTAAAACAAGATTTGTGGATTTGTGGATCTGTAAAAGGTTGGTGTTCCGTAGGGTTCATTTAGTCTGCAGGGGAAGTAAAGGATTTATTACAATACAAGGATTTAGGTTTCTGTACGTTTTAGGTAAATACATTATTAGTGATGGAATGATAAGTGCACTAGCAAAAAGTTTGTCACGGGAATACATGACGATAGCAATCTTAACCAAGGCAACAATTTTGGATGGGGTTATGTCGTAGAATAGCGGCGTCACGTAGTCGACAGGCAGTTTTGTTGTGGTGTTATCAGTTACCTGCCCTTCAACACGTTAGTGACGTATATGTCGCCAACGCTGGAAGTTTGAAATCCGCGGAATCATGTGAATGTTGTTTACATTCTTAGACTTATTTTTGTTTTGTAATTAAGCAATGTGACGTAAGTTCTTGTGCGGTGTGCTTGTGGTTTTAATATGTATTCTACATAGCTTTGAAAATGAAAAATTGGACAGGAAGAGATATTGCCGCCTTTTAGCGAGTTGTACAGTGTCAGGTTGGCAAGATATATTTGTGCTTTCTAGGGCTATGTTCTTCCGCTGTATGTCCGTGACAGGCAACTGTTAGTGAACCACGTGACGCCACTCATCTACAGTTTTACCCTTGGATATTGCTGTACCGATTTCGATTCCTTGACTATACCTAGGCTCAATTTAAGGCACTTCAGGAATGGCGAGAAATAGTTATTGAAACAGCCTTCTGAAGTGCTTATGGGGCACATGTTATCATGGTGGTCATTTGATCCCACCCATCCACCCTATTTGTCACTTGACAGGTGGGTTTGGTTATCCGGCTATTCTCTAGAGGATTGAACATTAAAAGTTTTAAATCATCAAATTACATTACATTTTTTGTTAAAAGTGTCAGCAATGAGTGAGCAGGGAAGCACACAAATATGTAAAATACGTATATACATGCTAGAGAGAAAATTATGTTTACTATGATGCCATCTTTTATATGCAGAATGATCTATACAAAAAGAAAAAAAAAATCATTGGGAAACCTAGTGCAACTTTTTCACTGTATTTAAATATAAGTTGCATATGCTGAACAAGTACTAGCACAATATGTGGGTAGTTTAATATCAGTTTATATATTCACATGGACAAAAGTGTTGGTCTGGGTGGCCCAGTTGGTTAGACGCTGGCCTACTGATCCCAAGGTCGTGGGTTCATATCCGGCCCAGACTGATGGTTTTTAAGTGTGCTTAAAAACGACAGCTCCATGCCAGTAGATTTGCTGGCATGTAAAAGAACTGTGGGACGAAATTCCGGCATACTGGCGACGCTGATGTAATCCCGGCAGTTGACAGCATCGTTAAACAACAAAATAATTTAAAAATGGACAAAAGTATTCATACGCAACATGTTAAGAATATCATAGCAGTTATTACGTGTAATAATGTTTACTAGGTATCAATTTTATTTCTAGATAATACATCGGAATGCCCACAATGCAGACATTGCAAATGTTCTGCTATTGTGTGCAATATAAGTATAGGATGAGCCTCTGTTTGTTTACATGGATTAATGCCTGGACAGAAGTGTTCATACAGTTAGTTACTACCCTAGTTGACGCACGAGTAAACAGAGTGACCCTTGTTTGGCTAGTTCAGTTAAGTAGTATTTACCCCAAGAGACAGACTGGTTGCATTGTTTGATATAGTGTAGTTAAAATGGGAAGAAAACACAAGGAAACATCTGTTGAGAGAAAAAAATATTTCCGACTTCATATACAAGGAAAATCATCTTTTGAGATTGCAAACTCAGTTGGGAGAAGCAGAACTACTATACAAAGTATAGTAAATAGGTTCAAAGGCAGAACAGTGATGATTAACGATAAAAGAAGCGGATGTCCACAGAAACTTTCATCAAACGAGCAGAGGTATGTGATTAATTTAATTAAAAAACCTCCTAAAATAACCATCAGAGATAGCAGCACAACTAGCTTAATGTTTTCACAATCCAGTATGTTCATGTACAATAAGACAGATCCTTCGTCGAGATGGATACCAAGGAAAAAACCCTACATTAGTAAACTTAATAGGACGAAGAGGTTGCAGTTTGCAAAAGAGTTTGTGCAGAAAGATAGTGAGTTTTGGAATAACGTGTTGGTTACATACGAAACTAAATTTAATATTTTTCGCAATGATGAGCACATTTTGGTTTGGAGAAAACCTAATACAGAGCTCGAGGAGAAGAACCTTATGACAACAGTAAAGCATGGATGTGATGGTGTGGGGGTGTATGGCTGTTCAGCTGTAGGGGGATTGGTTTTCATAGAAGGAAATATGGACAAATACATGTACCTGAACATCCTGAAAGAAAATCTTAAGAAAAGCGCTGAAAAATTAGGCCTTTCTCCGAGATATTACTTTCAACAGGACAATGACCCCAAACATACAGCACAAATTGTTCGTCTGTGGCTGCTATACAACACCCCCCACACATTGGAAACACCTCCAAAGTCTCCTGATACTAACCCAATCAAACATCTGTGGGATGAATTAGAGACCAGGATTAGAAAACATCATATAACAAGCAAACCTCAGTTGAAACAGCTACTTCAAATGGAATGGCAACTTATTGGGTCAGAAATCACAAAAAACTTGCCACATAGATCAAGAGAGATTATACATAGAAGAGGCAAGCAAACTCACAACTGAACAATATGAAAATAACTACTTTCATATTATTTAGATCCTGATAATAGAATGTGTACGAATAGTTGTGTCCGGGCAAAAATTCCTATTCATAGAGAAGATATATTTTTATTACTTTCTCTACTGGTAAGTAGGGGAAGTATTGTATTCCACCCAAAAATTCAATGTCGAGATTTCACCGGAAATATATGTTTTGAGGCCCCCTGAATCCAAAAAAAGCATTTTTAGAAATAGGTCCGTCTGTGTGTCTGTCAGTCTGTGGACAGCATAACTCAAAAACGAAAAGTCGGTTAAAAACCAAAGTTGGTATTTAAGTTTAATGTCTTTCAAGGATGCGACAAAGATTTTGATGAAAATAGCCCCACGCTAAACTACCCTTTACATGGAACATTTTTCGAAAATTTTTATTTTCTTGAAAATGGCTCTAACAATTTTGATTAAAATGTCATGTGTTTGAGATATTTTGATGACAAATTAAATGTATATTTTGAATTTTCTGGCTATAGCCCCTGTAGTCGTATTTACTCTGGATGACTTTTGCATAACTGGTAAACCGTTAGAGATAGACCAAATTATACTGTACAAAAAATGTTGTTGTTGTTGTTGTTAGCTAATGCTGGATTTCTGACAATGAAGTCATTAATCCTCTTGCTCTCCAATATTTTTCACTGATGGATGGGGCACTAGAAGTGGCCGGGCATATTTGAAGGTGGTCTCGATCCATTTCCTCTTGCAGATCACATAGAGGACAGAGTGGTGAAGAATATATCCCAATTCTGTTTAAATGTTTTGCCAGACAATCATGTCCTGTAATCAACCTGAAGGTTGCAACTGCTGTTTTTCGAGGATACTCAGGAATCACTGTTTGAATGTCTGGTAGTTCCCATCTTTTATTCTTTGATTTTTCATAGTAATATTTTGCAATCATTTTTTTGAATTCTGAGTTGACTAATCTTTTAGCTGCACAAAATGGTAGATTATCTGTTGATTTCTGCACATTGCTGGTACCCTTTTTTGCAAGAAAATCAGCTTCCTCATTACCACTCAGTCCACAGTGAGCTGGTATCCATTGGAAGACTAGGTGTTTTTGAAGTGCTGTTAGATGGGTAAGGATTTTCCAACATTCTATAATTGTTTGGTTTTTTGGTGACAACTTGGAAGTAATTGCTATAATTGCTGCCCTGGAATCTGAGAGCTTGCTGAAAATGTGAAATTCTGTACAAAAGATTTTGTAGGGCCATTCGAATTGCTTCAATTTCTCAATCAAAGTTAGTAGTTCCATAACTTAAAGATTTGTAATAGGAAAAGAGGTGACATGTGACTCCAGCACCTGCTCCATCTTGGTTTGATATCAAAGATCCATCAGTATAAATATGGAGTCACTCATGTTCTGGGAATCTAGTATGGATTGTCTCTAATGCCAATAATTTTAGAACACTAGTTGGAGTATCACTTTTTTTAACTTCTTCTGTCAGGTGTAAATAATATGTGATGTCTAATGTATGTGTTGGATTGACTTTAGATATGAAGTTTTCCTTTGAATTAGGAAGGTGTACATCCTTCTTGATGTCTTGAATTTTGGAAAGAAAGCTCTCCTGAGTCTTTAGTGTATGTGTAAAATTTCTCTTGTGCCATGTATTGAATGGGAGTCTGATCAACTTTTCGTGTTGAATAAGAGCCGCTTTTTCTATTTCATATTCAATGGGGTATTGGTTGGTTAGTATTTCCATAGCTGCTATTGGTGTGGTTTTGATAGCACCTGTAATTAATCTCAGACTTTGGTTTTGAAAGATTTGAATTTTTTTTGTGTTTGCTGTTACAAGAACTTCGCTGCAGTAAGTAAATAATGGTTTTATATATACATTGTATGTTGTGTTAAGCGTTGCTCTGGAACATCCCTACTTCATTCCTGTTAGACGTTTTAACAGTGAAAGGCACCTCTCTGCTCTTTGTATTACATTTTCTATTTGTTTGGTCCATGTAAGTTTGGTATCAAATGTAACTCCTAAATACTTTGTTTCTGGTAATTGTTGACCCTCAAAATTTACTTTTATTTTTAGTGGTTTTTTTCGTAGTGAAAAGATTGGTAGTTTGATTTTGTTGTATTAACAGTCATTAAATTTTCTTTGGTCCACCTCTGTAAGTTGGTTAAGGATTGTTGCATGGTTTTTTCCAGTTCTGTACTTTTGCTTTTTGGTTTTGAAGTCCACATTACATTTTAGATCTTGCTAAAATACACAATTTATGTCTCAATAAATTTTCTTGTAGAGTGAACCATTTCGGAGATATTAATTGTTATGTGTGTGAGTTTCGGAAAACTTAGAACTTTCGTGAAAAGGATCATCGTTATTTTTTTATATGTTAAGTGGACAAAGGCAACAGAATCCCAAAGCTTTAAAACATTTGACTACCGCACAAAGCCTACTGTATTCTAATATTCCCCTTGTACCTACAAGGAAATAAGCAATAAGATAAGTTATACAAATGTTTATCTTAACACGAAGAAGATACAGGAATGAGATTTTCTAAGAATGGTTAGTACAAGAGTAGAGAAAGTCATGTGAGTGCAACAGATCAGATTTTTTTATATAATTATACTTGTATAGGATATATTTTTTTTTTTGTTAATATTGTATGAGGAGCATCTCAAAAGTAAGTTGCACAATTTTTTTAAATCCGCGCAGTAGGCGGGAAAAGTCTAAAAGTCCCAGGTAATATAGGTATGGGTATAGTAGCATCACGTAAAATTCCGAGGTACCTAAGTTTATTGCTTGGATATTAAAACAGCAGTAACAATGGAGACTCCACTAGTTCCTACCGCCAATTACGAAGTTCGCGCTGTAATCCGCTTTTTGACGGGAAAAAATAAATGTGCGACTGAAATTCATTGCGAGTTGTGCAGTGTTTATGGAAAAGGCGTTAGTCAAGACAAATGGTTTCTCGTTGGCCCCAATCGTTCATTGAAGGGAGAGCAACATTACACGATGAGCAGCAAAGTGGCCGACCTTCCACTTCCCGCGCTCTGGATATTGTTGATGAGGTGCGAGCAGTCGTGAACACCGATCGGCACCTTACACTTGATGCAGTTTTGTTTGAACTTCCTCCTTATATTGAAATAAGCCGTGCATCACTTCACAGGATTATTTCTAAGGATCTGTGTCTATCAAAAGTGTGTGTAAGATGGGTTCCTCGCATGCTTTCAGAACAACACAAGGAGCAGAGAGTTGATGCCGCATTGCAATTTTTGCAATTTGTTGAGGATGAGGGTGATGGCTTATTCGACAGAATAGTGACCGGGGACGAAACATGGATCCATCACTGGACACCCGAATCCAAAAGACAGAGTATGGTGTGGAAACGAAAGGATGAGCCAACACCAAAAAAGGCAAAAGTTGTTGCATCGGCTGGCAAGGTCATGGCAACGATATTCTGGGATTCGAAGGAAGTACTGTTAATTGATTACCTGCCCCGTGGGACCACGATGACAGCTACTCGCTATTGTGAGGTGCTGAGAAAACTCAGAAGAGCCATACAAAACAAAAGGAGGGGAAAGTTGAGCAAAACAGTTTTTCTTTTCCATGATAACGCTCGCCCGCACGCTGCTCGTGAAACTCAAGCCCTGTTTGAGTAGTTTCGATGGGATGTTTTCGGTCATCCACCTTATTCACCTGACCTTGCACCGAGTGACTACCATCTTTTTCCGGAGCTGCAACAACATCTTGGGGTAAGGCACTTCGTAAATGACGAGGAACTGAAACAAGAAGTGGAAAGATGGCTATCCAGTTTGGCGGGAGAGTGGTGTGACATTGGGTTAAAAAAACTGTTACCACGGTATCAAAAATGTATTGAGGTTCAAGGAAATTATGTGGAAAAATAGGTACTGAATGTAGCTTTCAAAATATACCCATTTTAAAATATTTAAACGTTTTGTTATTTTTTAAAAAAATAGTGCAACTTACTTTTGAGATGCCCCTCGTACATTGATGTACTATTTATAATTCTAGTTAAGGCAACTTTGCCCATGTGCCATATTTATGTAGCAATAAACAAAAATGCATAAAATTTTTCTCTGTACGAATACTTTTGTCCATATGTGTAAATACTTGAGATCTAAAGCTGCCTAGGCTTAAATCTATAAATCACATAACCCTTCACTTTTATATGTTACAACATTATTTCCTATGCATGCTAGCTGCTGTTTTTAAGGCCAACACATGGTTAAATGTATTGTTTTAGACATTCATAACATAAGTTGAAGTCCATGTTTTCATTAGAGGAGCTGAATTGATAGTGCCTAGTATTTTGTATTTGAAAAATTAAAAATTGCAGGGCAGACAAATTTTCCATTTTGCATTACTCTAATCAATACAGCCAACAAGTCCTTTTCATCATTAAATTACACTAACTGTATACACTGTCCTTAAATGAAGCTGATTTACTATGTACACTAACTCGTTAACTTGTACTTGCAGCAAGACTTGGAATACATGCAGTCCTGTCTCTTAATGGGTTAATGGGGTTCAGGGACAGCATACACTCAGAACATAACATTGCTGTTCTTAAGCAGACTCACTGAATAATACCTTAAGGTGGGCCTCTGTATCATTGAGTTGAACCGGCAGATCCATCTTATTAATTGGACAAGCCATTTCTAAAAGCTTTGTTATCTACATGAAAATCTCCAAGAACATACAAACTTTGCTTCTACTTTTTTATTCCACTGCATCATTGTGGTTGTAAAGCAACCCGAGAGAAAGCATGTTCAGGATTTAATACACAATAATTGCAGTGCAGATGTATGGAAATTTTATTCCAAAGGTTGGTTACGGTTGTCAAAATATAAAATGGGCACCCTTTAGAGAATGGTACTTTTAAAACGTATTTTTAATTAACAAAAAGCTTACTTTAAAAAACTAAAGGTAAAACAGTATCTTAATCTTTGAAATGCTGTACATTGAACTATGTTGGTTTCAGAACAAAACTCTCATAAGAGGTGATTTTATAAATGCTTTACAAATGGGTACTGGGGTGAGCCACTTGTATCGTATGAGGACTGCTAATATTTGTATGAGATATCACTTCACATTCAGTATTTATTGTTTAGGCATATAATAAGGCTGCTATAAATAAACATCGCTCATTATGTTGTCAGTTGACATTTAGAATGAGTTCTGACTTTTATGGAGTTGTGTTCAATCATGGCTGATTTGGCAGTTATAAATTATTACTGTTTTAATTCATTCAAATTGGTTAACCATAAGAGTTGAAAATAAAAAGTTAAAATCAATTACCTCTACAATGCTTATAAAATTAAAATTATAAGGTATGAATTTCTCTCGTGATTTGAAAGTGTGTAATAATTGTTACCCCGAAAAGATTAAAAACTAGTATAAGTGAGTTATGGGTAGCTAGTTCTAGCGCAAATTTAATGGAAGATGTGAATATCCAGATGATAGCTCCTCATTCTCCAGTTTAATGGAAGATGCGAATATCCAGATGATAGCTCCTCATTCTCCAGTAGTGCAATAAGTATGGACACATTAGATGCAGGGAATTGCATAGAATGAGAGCTTAGAGGTAACAGGAGAAACATGAATAAGGGCAGAAATTGCAGGAAATATCACTGACAATGAACAATAAAATATTTCATATTGCAGATTCTACTTCAAGTGAAAATTCAAATCATTCTGAAGTAATGCAAAACGTAACATATTCTTTACATGAAACAAATGACTGAACTCTTCAAATACAATTGATTCTGGTCTTACACTAACATACAACATTTTGATGTCTCAATTCACATCATACAAATATTTAAACAGGTGACCAGAGAAAAGGGAACTTGTGACTTCTTCTTTTCCTCTCCCTTATGCCCTTTCGAGCGTCAGGTTTCCTTAGCCATTCATGATCCATTTCCTATATTTTGTCCTTTCCCTAGTTTAGCTTCCCTAAAGTCCTTCCTTTCTTATTCACTATTTTCTCTACATAATTGTTCCATTCTATTCTTGGTCACCCTCTCCCTCTTCTTCCTTTCTCTCTGGTCTCCCATACCTGTTTTGGTTTCCTGCTCTCGCGCAATCTATTTGTGTTCAAACCATCTTAAAACATTTGTCTCTCTTTTTTATCGATTAAGGATATTCCTTATTTGACAGTTTCTTACTCTGTCCCTTCTGATTTTCTCAATACATTTCCATAAATACTTCATTTCCATACTTGTAATTCTACTTTCATGTTTCGACGATTCTGCTCAGCTTTCCAAGTCATAAAGAAATGTTGGGAGATAAACTGTGTTATATGTTTGCATTTTTGTATCATTGTTAATTTCCTTTTTCACTATTAGTGTTTGATTGATTTGGTAAAAGATTTGGTTTGCCTTATTTAACTTGAACTTTTGATATCAAATTCAAGAAATGGCTGGACTTACTTACGTTGTAAAAAGTATCTGGATTTTATAATTCCAATGATGTGAGTGAGGTTATTATACCTGGTAAAAAGCATCTGTTAAAGACACTGGCAAGAGAATGATGACATCAGTGTTTGTCACCTTACTGGAAATTCAAATTCATTCTAATTATAATCACAAATAATCTGAAATCCCTCATTTTAAAGTGAGGAGAGAGTGGTGGATATTGAAAGCTATTTGACTGATCTGTTAATTTAAAAATCAGCATTTATATCTATGAGTGAAATTTGAAACTGTGGAATGTTGATGAATGTGAAGTTGACACATCTCTTGATCTTGTACTTGATGCCAGCATTACAATACTATTTGCTAGATGACTTAAATTATTTAATTTTTCTGTGATTATCTGAAATTCGTCTTTTTCCCCCCCTAGGTATATATGAACTTTGTGCTACTTTTGAAAATGTTTTTCAGAATTTTAAATAAGAGTGTTAGCATTGATAATGATGTTTGCAACCTCGATGCCTTCATGGAAATAGTACATAAAATTATACAAGATTTTTTCTCACGTGTAAATGTGTATATATTTCATTGTTCAATATGACCCAAAGATTATACTTTTCTGACAAGTAATACCAGAAATATTCATACTTAATGTAGAATGTGTGCACAAAATATCGGAAAAATTAATACTTTATATTAATTTATCAAAATAATGAAAACAGAGACTAACAAAAAAACATTTTTGCTACACAGACATATAACATAATACCAATGAAATAGGAAGACATAAAGGTCAATGAATCCTCAAGTTTGTGCAATTTACCATGGAATAGTTCATATCTGTGATAATAATGGAAGCTTTTAAATATAAGTTGATAAGCTAGATTTAATAGAGTAGATTAGTTTTCACTAACTTCCTTTATCTGATTTTATTTCAGTCCTGGCAATACCATGTTATATAAAACAGAACAGACAATGATCATGACGGGTGAGGGAGAGAGGTGAGACATCTATTTTAACATAAGTTACTTAATTGAAAGTTCTTCTAGGTAATGACATGGATATTTGAATGAAAAGGCTTGGGTAACATTCTACTGAGAGAGCAAAATACCTTCGAACGGGCTGCATGGTCGTTTGCCTGTTGGTATCCTCAGCGCTCATTGCATCTGCTGCTATCATAGTGTGGATGAAACCAAACATTTTCAGAACTACTTTTAAAGGCTTTACTGACCAACTTTATTAAAGAAGGTGCTGAAACTGGCCACTGTTGCCCATACATACATTTTTGGTACCTTGCTTATTTGAGCTCTGAGAAACCTTTTTACTCTAATGGTGCACCATACACCAAATTTTTCATCATGAAGGGTTACTTGATGGACAATGTTTGGTTCTGAGTTATAGGGCCAACTTTTTTCATGTAAACGGTTGACGGGTTGACGTCCATACATATGTGAATACAGTTTTGTCCCCTCTTTTTTTTAAGAGAATTAACAGACAGGGAGCATGATTTTGCCTTTTTTTCAACAAGACCCCGCAACAGCTTGTATGGGAACAATTAAAAGTATAAAATTGGTAAAAATGAAGTGTTTAAAACAGTGGAGCACATTGATAAATTAAAAAATATGTCAATATTTCTGAACACATGAGCAGAATGTGTTGAGAAATATCGAGATATTTTTCAATTTAATTGAAAGTGTGTTTCAGGACAGAATTGAGCACTGTTTTTCCAAAGCTTGCTTTGTGGAAAATCTCAATTTTTCAGGACTAGTTATTGAGAAGGAATAAAGAGTTGCATTTGTTGTTTTTGGGGGTTAAACACACATTTTGGGCACAAATAAATCAGACTAGAAAGGTAAAATATGGTGAGGAAGGTTTAAAATGTGGTCATTTATGCAAAACTCGCTTTCTGAAATCTTAAATAACTTCATAGATCCTCACAAAAAGTTAATGTCAGGTAAATGAAATTTTATATATGGAAAAATGTTTTTATACTCTCTAAATGTACACCACAGATGAACATTTTTAAAACTACTTTTAAAGGCTGGGAATTTCCTGGCGGATATTTAATTTTAATTCTTCCAGGATGTGTGCATTTGTCTTGTACACTTGCCCCAGAGATAGAAATTGCAGGGGGCAAGGTTGGGGGACCACAAATCTCCACTAATAATTGAGGACTGTCATGGCTGTAGTAGTGGTAATATACTAGTAGTAATTGTCAAATAGTGGTTTAGATGGTGCCCGTGTCTCCTTAGGAATGAGTTAAATGTGCCCGTGCACATAAGGATGTTGGACAGCACTGGTGTAGAGCATAAAGGAAGTTATGTACATATACACAAGATGTTACTTGTGTATATGTTTAATCAATAAATATATTTAAAAAATTACCATTTATATAGTTATATTTCGATGATTATGTACTGTGTCATTGCAGAAGATAGGAACCACTATCAATATTATTTTCTACTACAATTAGTGCTAATATGAATAGAATATTGAGGTATATATGCATCAGTGATTGTTAAACATAGCAGATTTTAATGCAGTTATATTTGACTAGTACCAGAAATCTCCACTGCTGTTTTTAAAGATACTTTGTAAGAGTAATTGTGAAGTATGTTGTTTCTTTCTCAGATTGAAAGAACTGCTGCGTACACGTTTGGTAGAATGTGGATGGAGAGATCAAATACAAATGCTTTGCAAAGACTATGTCCGCAAGCATGGTGTTTACAGTGTGAAGGTAGATGACTTGATTGCTGAAATAACACCACAGGGAAGAGGTAAGAAGCCATAGAAAATAAGATGTTGATCATTGCTGAATGATTTCCATTATTTATGAACTGCAACTGTATGGTCAGACATCTTGCTATGGGAAGCAGGGCTTTCATTCATTATGGAAGAAAATATTTTTTTGAAAATTAGACGACTATATAGCATGCAAACAACATTGTTAAAAAACAGTTAAGTCTAGCAAATCAATGTGCAAAGCAATGTATTGTTCTGATGGTTGTTAGGGTATTGCCCAACTTCATATGCATTTTTGTGCATGGCCAAGATGCTTACTTTGGTTGTATTTTACCTTACTTGTAGAGTGGTTCAAAATTGATAGGTAAACTGAAGCAGTTTATAGTACGCATGATAGGAGTAAAAATATACAATAAAACTTTTTATATGTTTCACACTTATTTTTTTTGGCAGTCCTGACAAAATCCTATAGTATATTAAGACAAATTATTTTGTTTATACATCTTCATTTGTACGATTTTATGCTTATATGATCATAGCTTATGTCCCACATAGCAAAATGCACTATTTATACGTTTACAATGGTTTAGTTCTTTAAAATCTCAAGAAATATTCAAAGCTAAAACTTTTGACTTGCACTGTGCATTTCTTGGAAAACAGTCCTCAGCGTGGAAGTCAGAGCAGCCTTGAAGCTATTTTCGAGCAAAGTTGTGAAATACCAAACTGTACTTGCTTCAGTCATTTGTGCTCTGTGCTTCAGTTGTGACTAACCTCGTTAGTGAACATGGGTGAAAGGAAAAAGGAAGTGCATTACGATTGTTGAAAAGTTGCACGTTTTGAATGTAGTGAAGGAAAAGGAAAGTGGCAATTATTATTTATTTATGCCAACAAACTTACTGTTGGTGTTTTTAAACACACAAGCCGTGTGTGGGCAAAGTTTAAGAGGTAGTTCCAGTTCTACCTCTTAGGAAAGTGGCAACTGAAATGCACAGAAATTGCTAGGAAATTAGGGATTGCTCTGTCTACCTTAATTACAATTGTAGCTAAGGCAGTGGAAACTGAAGAAAGCGTGCATATGTTCGGCATTTCTACAAATAAGCAGACCCACATTCAGGGTCGGTGAATTTTAATGATGCTTGAGAGGTAGAATTGGAACTGAAAAATTCAATGCCACAGCTGGGATTTGAACCACAGACCCTCCACTTACCAGGCTGGCACTAACCATTAAGCTACTGTGACAACCTGCCAGAATGGCATTGAATTCTCCAACCAATTCGTATTTCTCCCAGTAAACCACAAAGGCAGTCTCACATCCGAGACAATTATTCCAATGGCAACTTACTAACGCAAGTACTTTGTCCCGGGATTAAATAGCCTTCAGAGGGTCATTATTATTTATTTATGCTGACAAACTTATGTTGGTGTTTTTAAACACACAAGCCATGTGTCGGCAATGTTTGAGAGATAGAATTGGAACTGAAAAATTCAATGCCACAGCATAAATAAATTCTAATGATACTGTGAGCGCTTTATGGACTATCAAACATTTTGTGATGTGCCATAACGTTTCTGAGGAAATAATGGTCGAATTGTACCGGCTTGAAAATACTGTTCACACCAAGGCCACAGCAAACAAAAAAGCCAAGATAACACACTATGTACCTTGTGAAGTGACTCAACTTTCTTTGTGCATATTTATTCTTATTTGGGTGCATTTCTCTTGTGTTTTTATTGTTTCATATTGCTGATTATAGTTAAACAATCTTATTATTTCTTGTTGTTCACTTCTTAATTATAACCCATATGCTGTATAAAATTTTCCAATTTTTATTGACTGACTTTCATTTATGTGTTTTAATATGCCCGGCCACTTCTAGCGCTCCATCCGTCAGTGAAAAATATTGGAGAGCAAGAGGCTTAATGACTTCATTGTCAGAAATCCAGCATTATCTAACAACAATTTATGTGTTTTTCACACTTACTCATTTTTTTCCTTTGGTCCCCTGGGAAATGTATAAATGGAAGGTTTACTGTGTGAACAAACATGAGAAATTTGCTCTTAAATGCAATTCTATCATGTATTCTGTATAACAGGTATCATTAGTTATCATTAGGGCTTGGAAGCTCATGCCCTAAAAAACACTGAAATATGCAGGCAAATATGCTCTTACAAACTTGAAAATATGCCAAGAAATATTCACTATTGAATTAAAACAATGCCCCTTTGCAGTAGACAGGGCGAGTTAGTATAAATAATAAATAAAGTTACCTTATTCCTTAGAGGTTGATTCAGAAATGGTCCTACCGCTAGTATTAACGGCTAAATTGCACTTCACAACCAACACTTTGCACAAATTTTCAACTGTAAAACATCATCTGTTGTCTCACAAAACACTTTTGTAACGTGAAAAACTTCTCTCCACGTCACAAGATGTTATCGGGGCATATTTAAATGATGTTAACTGCTTCACAGAGAGAGTCAAGTCTTTTGGTGTGGCAGATGGTTTTCTTTCAAGGATGTCTCGAATATCACACATCTATTTATAACCAGAATTTTTTGAAATTACATAATTCACTTTCTCTTTCATTTTTTGTCCTATGCTACCAGGAACCGAACTTAGATCACATATTGTTTTTTCAAAGACAGTAAGTGATTCATGCAAAGGAGATCCTACAGCTTCCAATGTCGTTATGGCTGTTGGTAAGAAAGAAAAATGGGCAGATATGAAACTAAGATCCTCTTTTAAACCAGCACTAGACAGAATATTTTGCACAGTTTCTATTGATGAAGCATCTTTCAAGTTCAATGAATTAACAACCTCTCCGACTATTTCTATGTGCTCAGCATAATATAAAACTGCATCGATCCATGTACCCCATCGAGTTAACACTGGTGCAGGAGGAAGTCGGATATTAGGTGCTGTTGATCTAAACAACTTAACTCTTTTAGGAGATTTAACAAAAGTTATCTTTGTACTGGACACAAATCTTATCTACCAATGGGAAAGAATCACGTGTGCCAAACAAGTTATATGAATTAAGTTAGGAAAAATACCTTTCAGAGTTTGTCCTGATTTTACCATATAAGGACCTGCATCAGTAACAAATAAAAGTACCCGGTCGTATTTGATTCCACATGGCCATAGTAATTTCAAAGAGTCCATCACAAACTGGGTCACAGTTACATTGTCAAAGGCCGACAATTCGCACACATTAAGAAGATAAGGTGTAGTCTTTTGTTCATTATTTAAAGCACCCGCGATTATATTAGCAATAGAACAGCACTCAGAATCAGGGGTTTCATCAACAGACAACCACACAAACTGTTCCGCTAACTCATTTTGTATATTTGACAATACGTTATTGTAACAATGTCCTACATAAGTCTGACGCAGTGTATTTTCTTTAGGCACATGTGGTCGAGTGTATTAGGCAAGAAAGTTTTTAAATGTCAGATTATTAATTTTGAACAAGGAAATATCAGCAGCTACAAATGCTTGGCACAAGTCATAGGAAAATTCAGTAACCCTACTTCCTAACCACTCTACTAGCTGTTTTTGAACAGGTTCTTTGTTTGCGAGTTTTCTGATTAAATTCTCCTTATGTTTTGCTGTGTTTATGTGCTGAACTATTTGAAGTCTTTTCTCACTCCCTACATTTTTCTCACACGCTCCACAATACAGTACCCTATTATCTGTAGATATTAAATCACCCGAAAACTCTTTCTGTAATTTAATTAATTTAGCACTGGAAGTTGGTTTTATTTTCGGCATTTGAAGAGCTCTTCAACATTTATACGCCTAATTTAATTTGGTGGGAACCAGTTCACAACACTGTTACGTTTGAAGACCATGGCACAACTACTGGAGTGTAGGTAAACATTGCGATAATCGTGCTGCTCAGAAAGTTGACCTGCACTTTATCTTTGTTAATATAAACCTCTCAGATAACGCACTGATTATTCTCTACACACAAACATATAATGAAAGGATGGAAACAGGGGGTTCACTGCATGACAACATGACTCACCTCGCGAGTTGCATCAACATGTGCAATACTACCAATATGAAAAGTATTATACACATGGAAAAAATAATAAAAACCATAAAAATCATTAAAATATGCAATATAGGGGCTATAATATTGAAATCTTCGTGAGTTGCATCATCATGCGCAATACTACCATATGAAAAATATCCAGATGGGAAAAAATAATAAAAACCCATAAAAATCATTAAAATACGCAATATAGGGGCTATAATATTGAAATATTATGCATTTATCAAAATCAAGAAAATATGCAGTTATATGCCCCATAAAATCATGCCCAAATAACTGAAAATTCCATAATTCGTGCACATAATGTAAAAGGATACGTTTTTAACCCCTATGAAAAAATGCAAATGCATGAACTTCCTAGCCCTAGTTATCATCCTTTCTTGTCCCATTCTATCATTCTTAACATGAAGATAATTTGTGGAAAGCTATGGTACATCTCATGTTTAGCAGGACATTTAAACAAAAGCAGGATCAACAGAGTTAAATGCTTCTCTGCTTACACTCAGCGTGAAGCATTTTAACATAGTAATTTTAGAACATCTTTTGAGGGGCGTGGAGAGCTAAATAGAGGCTCTGTAAATGTCTTTGTAAATTACAGATACCGTGGCATTGCTAAACTTAAAGCATTCATGTTCAGTAACATGAAGTGAAGTAAAGTAAAACCGTTTTTATCAGACATATTGGTGCTCTAAAGAAAAAACAGAGAATTACCTTTAAGCAGGAGCACAAGCACTGAATATTATAGGATTATCAACAAGTTCCTCTACACCGTGCTGGTGTCTACTGTTGAAAATAACATTGGTATTTTGTTCATCTGCATTACCTTTCATGAATTACATACCTGGATCTATCAGATTTTTTATTTTGCGGAGTGTTATAATGAGACTTGAGATTTTTTTTTTAAGTGTTCCATTTATAACCCATCTCCAAGAGGTCATATTGGCAATGGTGTTATTTGTTTAACAGTGTTCTTTTTTTTTTGTCTTTGGGGTTTTTATACGTTGGATTCACACACACATTCACACTTTCATTCATACTTCCAGACTCAGGGGAGGATGAGGAACAATCTTGGCTGGAGAAAAATTCCAGTTCTACCTCATACCCCCTTGTTTGGGAAAACAACCCGGGACCCCTCATACAGCAGACATCGGATTTATATACACTAAAAACGTTTAAAATATGGATGCATTTATGCTGTAAAAATCTTTAAAATATGCTCTAAAATGCTAATATACACTACATATATATAGGTAAATAATTTGGTACATCTACTCACATTGAACCTTCTTCCTTATTACATCATCCTGGATGCTATAATTTGATTTGCAGTACACGATCATCATTTTTTCCAAATGTTCAGGAGTAAATTTATGACGTTTATCAGATAATGAGTTTCTATGCAGAGAAGGACCTCTCAACATTCACAGACGTGATTGGACAATATTTATAAGCACTAACAAGCTGTGGAGGAATTTCCCCTGGAACTTCCATACCGTCACTTTGGAGATATTTGCTTACAGAGCATAAAATATTAAAATTGGTATTTCTTTGTAATACACTGCACAGTTTTGCACTCAATATTTCCTCATACTTCGAAGGGGCACACTGAAGTTCACTTCCTCAAAGATTTATATAGACACATGAAGGGACAAACCATGCGTTTCTAGTTTTTGTATTGCTTGAGGTATAATTTTGAATTGTGCTTTTATAATAGCCAAGTCTCTCTGCAATGTTTCATTTCTGAAAATGTCCTGTGAATGTTGAATTGCCAAAGCATCATTTGGATTTAGACTGCAGACAACTTCTTTAACTGCATTGAAATTGTCAGCATAAAAGAGAGCGGCGTTATCCATGTACCCCAGCAGGTAAGAATTGGTTCCAGGGGTTGAGGATGTTCCGGGAGTTGTTCTCTATAAGCAGCTACTTGGCCTGGGGCTTTTACAAATACTTTCTTTGTAGCAGAAATTAAGGTATTTACTTCAGGAAACTGCTTCCGTATGACTTCTGCTTCCCTTTGAAGCCCATGCACAATACATGTAACGTGGATTAAATACTTTCAGACCTGAAGCTGCTTGCAGCATGTAGGCTGCAGCATTTGAAAGCAAAACCCGAAATTTATGTTCATTACCTGCTTCTGGCCATAATATTCTTAAAGTATCATTGATAAAGCGAGCAATGATGGAATTATTAGTTTTCTCTAACACCCTAGAAGCAATCAAATATGGCTTTCCCGGCTCGTTTTCACTGAGTTTACCTACTAGAAAATTTGCCACATGACGTCCACAGGAATCAGTAGTTTCGTCCACCACACCCCGTATAAGACAATCTTTAAATCATCTTGGATTTCTTTAATTGCTGTTCGGTAACAGTCAAGATAGTTTTTCCTGAGGGTTGATTCATTTGGAATGCTATGATTATAATATTTATCTAAGGAATTCCAGAACGTGGGATTGCTAAGTGAGTTCCAAGGGATACTTGCTGTGATTAGCATGTGGCATAAATCACTGCAAAATTCATTTCTCAAATTAGATGAAGAGGGTTTTTGTTGTGACAATGTTTGCTTCAAGGAATTTTGTTTCATTTTAGCTGAAAGATGTTGATTTGTTGTTGAATGTTGGCTTAGCTGAAACTTTTTCACACACGCAATTTGTTTATTACATACTTTACTAAAAAACTACTGTAGTATAATCCAAGTGATAGTCCTTAACCCACTGTTTTAAAAGTTCACTTTTTGTACTTCTGAATTTCAGCATTACAACTTGCACACAGGACAGACAAACGACAAACCACTAATTAACAGCAGAATGAAACTATCTTCTGGTGCTGATAGCAAAGTGGGAAGTCCCCAACGATGAATCCTGCAAACATCTACTCGTATCACATAAAGCTGAGGCATATACGCACAAGAGGCTCAATATGGGTTGCCTTGCTTGTATGAGAATGGAAGTTACTTATATTATACTAATTAGAAAGTATTTAAATCATTAATTTATGAAATAGTAGTCAGTACTGTAAAAACGTTTGATATATGCATGAACTGCCATAATCATGAAATATGCAAATATATGCACCATAAAACTTTACATTCGGAAAGCGGTGAACTTCAAATGTACTCCGAACTTTGCTTCCATATAATATATGAAAACAGAAGAAAACATGCTGCATATAAATCCGATGTCTGGTTATAACCATACACTTGTGTCAACCAGCGCTGCCACCAGAATTCCCGTCTCAAGGCGAATTTTGGTTAAACGTGAGCTGCGGAGCAACTTCTCGATAACCCTATATTATGATGCAGTAGATGGAAAAAGACTGCTTATTTTGGCTTTATAAAGTAATTAAAGCATCTAGGAAATTCCTCATAAACAAAAAATGACTAAAGCAGTAGGAGGAGTGAAGGAACATAGTTTAACAAATATACTCAAGAAAAGCTTACTTCCACAATGAGTAGATTTTCAAGAAGACAAGATTTTGAAAATGTGTCACAGAGTAGAGATTTGTACCATTATGAAAGTTTACGGATCCCAAGGTCACGGGTTCAAACCCGGCCCAGGCCGATGGTTTTTAAGTGTGCTTAAAAACGACAGATCCATGTCAGTAGATTTACTGGCATGTAAAAGAACTCCTGCGGGACAAAATTCCGGCACACCGGCGACGCTGATGTGATCCTCATGTAAATTATATTTTTTTTTTTTTTGTACTATAGGAATTATAAAAGTGCTGAAGTACAAGGGTCATCCAAGAAATTACCATTCAGCTTTAATATACAAAAAATTATTTTAAAAATGTTCACTTACAAAATTGAAGCTTATTTTATTTCTCCACATAATCATCTTCATTATTTAAGCATTTGTAATATCCATCCATGAGCTTTGTAACTGCAGTGTTGTAGTCGGATGTTGCTAGTCCATTGAGCCAAGCGCTGTCACAATTTCATCAAGCAAAGGACGAGTTTTTACTTGTTGATCTGTAAGGTTTTTTTACTGTTATTTTTATTTGATTTCACTATTAAACACATTCACTTTCAAATTCATACTCCAGTACATACAGTGTGGGGGAGGGAATTATTCTAGTTTAAAAAACATTTTGCTATCCCCACTAAGAACTCAACCCAGAATGCACCAGCTGAAAAGACTGTCCAAGCTTATTTCATGTGCTGTATATGAGTGCCTACAGGGAGAGCAAATAACCTCCAAGTTGGCTGTGTAATGTCTGCATCCTCAGTGCTCGTTGCCATCTGCCACTATCATAGAAAGGCACAGATGAAACCATACGACATTTTTAAACTACTTTTAAAGGCTTTATTTAGCAACTTTATGAAAGGAGATGCTGAAACTGACCACCATTGTTGCCTTTACATTTCTGGCATGTCTTTAGGAAACTGTCACTTGATGAGTTCATGTTGAGTAATGCTGGCAATTTCAGGGAAAAATTGAAGCTATTAACCGTGAAGCAACAGAATCTAAAATAAGAACAAATTAGAAACTAGAAGCTTCACTTATCTTAGTAATATTATAAATTCTTCCAACGCTGACCACTTTTAAGTTGTATCTAACTTATTTTCAGCAACTTGAAACTGGTCGACATTGGAAGAACTTACAATATTGATAAGATAAGTGAAGCTTTTAGTTTCTAATTTGTTATTTTAGATGCTGCAATTTCCTAGCGGATATTTCGTTGTAATTCTTTCAGGGTGTTTGGGTTTGTCTTCTACACTTTGTTTTAAGTTACCCCAGAGATAGAAATCACAGGGGGTTAGGTCACGGGACCAAGGGGGCTACAAATCTTTACTAATAATTCAGTCCTGAAGCATGCTTTTAATTTAAAGTAAGAACAAATTAGAAACTAAAAGCTTCACTTATCTAACACGTTTTGAGTTGACTCCAACTCATTCTCAAAGCTATACAAACAAATTAGTTACAATAGCTACTGATGCTCATTTTAATCAGTGAAACTTTTAGTTTCTAATTTGTTCTTACTTTAGATTCTTGTTGCTTCACTGTTAATAGCTTCATTATTTCCTTTTTTAAATTATGCTTTTAATTGTTCTTATCGAAAGATTGGCCATATGAGCTGTTGCAGAGTCTTACTGAAAAATCATGCTCCCTGTCTGTTAATTCTCTAGAAACAGGGAGCAAAATTATTTTCATGTATGTATGGGTGTCAACTGTTGACTTGAAAAAAAATGCTGGGATTACGATGAACTTTACTTAATGTGACTTAATGCAACAGGATGTAACGTGAAGTAAGAAACTAGAAGGTCTAATAGGATGCACTTAATGTAATGGGAGTGATTCTGATTGGCTATTCATTCTTCTACTTGGCAGATATTTGATTTTCTAATCAGAGGTTATGTTTTCCAAAAATAAAAAGCAAAAGAATATGAAAATATGAAGTAAAAACACTTTTAAATGGCAAATAAAGTATAATGGAGATGACCATAATCTACTTTAGGAGCTAAACAAAAGAAATAGAGAAAGAGTTTTAATACAAATAGTTGCATAGAGAAGCACAATTTATTCCTGCATGGTACTACTTGCCAATTGGTTCAAATAGTCATGTTACCTCCAACTTGACATAATGTGAAGGAAAAGTTTGGCATTGCCAAACTCTTATGTCACGTTAAGTCGACCCTGAATAGTTACATTTAATGTCTTTATAATATAATATAATGTCTTTCTCCTTATATCCTGTCATGTTAAGTTCTTCATAATTCCAGCATAACTTTCTCAACTAATGGCGTACCATACACCAATTTTCATCATTAAGGGGGTCTACTTTCTTAACAATATTAGGTTTCTCAGAACTCCAGTAACGATTTTTTGTGTACACACATATCCATGAAGGTGACACAAAGCCTCGTCCATGAAAAATATATGGGTCTATTTTGCCATTGTATATACTATTGAGAGTCGACTCGCAAAATGTGCACCTAATTACAGGATGTCAGTAGATTTTGTCCTGTGGCCTGAAATGTATTGTAAAGTTCATAGATTGTTGTACGGCTGGGAACTTCTACACCTGGAAATCTTTCTGCAAATCGTACGTTCACTTGGTGAGCAGAGTTCATTCATATGAATCATAAATCAACACTGTGCAGTAGAAAACATACTGAATCATAATACACCTTGTAACTAAGTACAGGACAAAATAATGTCACTTGTAATAATTGAACCACATCACATCAGTTACCACATCAGCAGCTTGACTTTGTTTACAGCAGCACTGCATTATTTTTCCATAGGGCTCAGTGGAAAAGCACTGCTCAGCCCATTGAGAGGTATTTTGCTCTCCCATTGTATAGCAGTACAATAATAAATCATATCAGACACATGTGCAATTTAACCTCCTCCATTAAAATGATAATCATGGTAGAAATGAGGATCATCAATGAAGTATGACTTAAAAAATGGATAAAGTTAAATTGAAGTGGTTTTGGACATTATTAGAAAGGTATAAAACAGTACTTGAGTGAGCCTTCTGTATTGACTGTAATTATAATCAAAACGGAGGGGAGGATACTGTAGAATGCCAAAGATCAAATGCAATATGGATGTAGTTAACTTGAAACTTTATATTTTACATTTAAAAGTGCTTATAATTTGTAGCTCTAGGAGCATTGTTTTAATATGCCCTCCTAAGCCAAAACAATGTACTCCATTATTTTTGAGCTGTTGATTGTTTAGCTCTGATCTAATGTGTGTTTTCTTTAAGTAAAAGGGATGTATCTCAATTAGAAACGCATGCAAAATATGAAAGTTAATTTATAACTAGGTGCAGTTCAACAATTGACAAAAATCACTGGAGTGAAAAATAATGAAATGGGAGATGCATTCTTTTGACTTAGGAGAGTAGAGTATCTCTCTTCATTCAATTTGCACATACTTGTTCATAATTTAAAAACCTTTACTTTTTTTTTTCAGCTTTGGTGCCAGATTCAGTAAAAAAGGAGCTTTTACAAAAAATTAAAGCTTATCTAATGCAGGATTCACGCAAATAAATTGTCCATTTAAATTAATTTCTGTAATACATGTTAAAAATGAAATCGACTATTGGAAGCCTTTTTAAAGACTGAACCATCCATCACTTCTGCTGCAAAACTAATTTGGAGAGGAAAGCATAATGGCACACCAATGGACTTATATACAGCTCTACTCTCATGCTCCTTAACAATTTTAAACGTGGATTGGAAGACAAATTGATGCATATATGCAGTCAGTCTTAGTGTAAATATGTATCAAATTTTGATTATGTTAAATAAAGTTATTTTTATATAAAAGTATTTTTCTGTTATTTCTACACACACACTGGTGGAAGTGAAATAATCCTGCAGACTAAAAGAAAGAATCTGTCTTATTGTGTATAACAACGTGTAATACCCAAACACAGAAAAGTTTGTTTAAAAAAAAATACATCTATCCAAAAAATGTCACCTTGCTGGGTTATTGTTGATTAAAGGTTCTTAATTTATGGATATATGCAATTAAATTTTAAAAATTTGCAATTTGTTGCCTTCTTAATTCAGTTAGAACTGGCAACATTGTGTCAGCTGTGTTGACTTTCTTCCAATATTAGTGTAGATCATGGGGAGAGTCCTTAAACACAGCTTTTTTTTTTTTTAGGCCACAATATGTGTGAAGCCTGTCTACAGTGATTGAATACTTCCTCTAAACCATTGCTTCAAATTAATTCCAATGTTATTGCAGGTTTATTAATGCTGGTAAATGTTAGTGATTGGAATTATGGTCCTTTTTTTGTTTCTAAAGCTACCAAGTAAATAATGGTTAGCCCATGACTGGAATTCATTAGTTGCAAACAGCAGTGTCAGTTTTTATTTTTACCTACGTCTCTTGAAATACTGTCGAAATCGGTTATAGTGACATCACTTTTAACAACGTATTGGCTATAATGGTGAAATCTAGCGGCCCAGTCTAAACCCCATGTAAATGCTATATTTAAAATATCGCTTAGTGTGACGTTGCATATAGTGACTTACATATACGTTTTCGGAGGAATATATCAGCTATAACGTCCAATGTTCATTTTTGTCCCCTATAGCAATGTACAGAGGTATTTTTACATGTGGCAAGCAACCTTGCTAGGATCTGTGTGAGTGACATTGTACTTAAACATGCAGTTCTGTGATTTTCACTACATGGAAATCGGAGAGATACCAACCTGACACCCCTATGGTCTTATAAATACAAACCTCTGTGCAACTTCCAGCAATTCAACATATCTAGAAGTACCTCTGTTACAACTTAATCTCATTTAAAAAAATCTGATGTTTGCACATGACTTTCTCTACTCTTGTACTAACCATTCTTACAAACTCTTATTCCTATATCTTCTGAACCATTAAAACATAATAACAAAAGCTTAACTACAGATAGGGAAATAGCAGAATCCCTTAACAAGTTTTATGCTCAGTCACAAAGAATACCCCAAGCGTATAAAACACAAGATAAGGCTATCCAAAAAACTATCAGAGAAACTAATAAGCCAAAAGATATACGAAATGATATTTTTATTCAGGATTTTAACAAAACAGAACTGGTTTTAGCAATAGAACAATTACAGAACAAAAAATCTCCAGGACCTGACAAGATCCACCCAGAGTTTATTAAACACCTTGGCATGAAAGGAAAAGAAATCCTACTTAAACTGTATAACACGTGTTGGAGAATGACTGTACCTTCCGACTGGAAAAAAGCCATTATCATCCCGATTTTAAAGAGAAACAAACCCTCAAACAATATTACTAGTTTCAGACCAATATCTTTAACCAGTGTTATTGCAAAAGTGATAGTAATGTTGTAAGTTCTTGTTGCAAAACTGACTCAAGTTTCGAGTTGACTCCAACTCATTCTCAAAGCTATACAAACAAATTTGTTACGGAAAGAATGGTGGCATCTAGACTTAACTGGTTCCTAGAAAAATTACAACTTAATTAATAGTTCACAGACCGGCTTCAGACAGAATCATAGTACAAGTGAAAATGTACTCCTACTAAGCCAAGACATCAAGGAAGCTTTCAATAGAAAGGAGGATACCTTAGCAGTATTCATTGATTTTAAATCAGCATATGACTCAGTCTGGAGAAACAAATTAATTGAGAAGTTTCAATCAATAGGTGTGAAAAGTAACATGCTTAAATGGATAACTCAGTTTATTTCACAAAGATTTTGTGCCACAAAATATAACACATACATTTCCAAATATAAACAAACACACCGAGGACTTCCACAAGGTGCTGTTCTGAGCACAACACTCTTTAACATATATATATATAAATGACCTTCCATCAATAATAAAAACTTTAGAAACCAAAATTGCTTTATTTGCTGACGATGTCATTTGGACTTCAGGCTCTCCAATAAAACCTGAATTAATTAAAGACAGAATAGAAACAGCCCTAAACAAAGTACATGAATGGAGCTCCAAAAACCTCATGACTATCAATGTGGAAAAAACAAATTATGAATTATTTACACTAAAATACAAACCAGTTAATATTAACATAAATTATAATGGTAAACCACTCAAAGCAGTTGATGATGCCAAATACTTAGGCATCACTTTCGACAGAAAGCTAAGTTGGAAAAAACATATAATAAACATCTCAGAAAAGGTTGAAAAGAAACTGCAAATCCTGAAAAGGTTAGCTGGTGCTAAATGGGGCTGCTCAAGGAGAGTCCTTAACACAACATACAAAATGTACGTTAAACCAAACCTCTTGTACTGTTCTGAAGCTTTAATAACAGCAGCAAATACTAACATCAATAAACTTGAACAAATACAAAATCAGGCTCTTCGCCTAATCACTGGAGCAGTTAAATCCACACCTATTGATGCCATGCTTGCCTTAACATGGTTCCCATCAATAACAACAAAAATAGAAGAACAAGCATTGCTCCAACACGAGAAAATGTTATGACTGCCAAACTCTAAATGGACAGAAGAGAACCTCCCCCCTTCAATCCTTAAAACTCATAGTAGTTTCCTAGAAAAGGTAACAAGATTAAATCCAAATTGAACATTCCTAACACCAGAGAAAATCTACTTATAAGAGAAAATCCATTGGAATTATTGCAACCTACCTTCAATTTGGAATTAATAGAGGAAATAAGTAAATCAGACACACCAAAAGAAATACAAAAACTTCTACCTCTGGAAACAATCAATACTATGTAGGTATCCCACAGAAGAATGGCTGCATATATATACTGATGGATCCTCCAAGGAAAACCTTACTGGAGCTGGAGTTACATGTTCACATTTTTCCTTTTATCATTCTGTTGGCAGAGACACAACAAATTATGATGGAGAAATAGAGGCTATACACATTGCTCTCCGACAATTATTAAATCTTCCCTTAAATAAATTTAACAAGGCAGTAATTCTTTCGGATTCTAAAGCTGCAACTCAGGGAATATGTTCAAATACTACAAAAAAGTCAACAAAAATTAGAGAATGCTTCAAAATGTTAACACAACTCCAAAAAGTTAATAAGACTGTTCATCTCCAATGGATTCCAGCACACTGTGGAGTCATGGGGAACGAAGCTGCAGACTCACTTGCAAAGAAAGGCACAACAATAAAACAAAAGTCTAAATTCAATTTCTCATATTCCTCAATAAAACGCTTGATCGTTAAAAAATTTTCTCATTCATACCTACAAGAAATAGAAACAAATGCCAAAGATAAAAAATGGATTACACTACTTTCCAACCCAGATATAATCCCCCAGAGACCAAGAAAAACAGCGGTTGCAGCCTTCCGACTATTGACAAATCACGACTGCTTAGCGAGTCATCTGTACAGAATAGGCATCTCAGCCTCACCAATATGTGTCCTGTGTAACGATCCAGCAGAAATGAATGAAGACCACTTGAAGACCTGTGAAGCATTAAGATCAGAAGAAACTACAGTTCAAAAGTATTGGAAAGCACGAATGCTAATGGCTTCATTGCCAGATGCAAGGCACTAGAAAACAACAACAACATATCTTCTTTGTGTTGAGATAAACATTTGTACAACTTATTTTATTGCTTATTTCCTTGTTGGCGCAAGGGGAATATTAGAATACAGTAGGCTTTGAACGATAGTCAAATCTTTTAAAGCTTTGAGATTCCGTTCTCTTTGCACACTTAACATGCAAAACAAATGAAAAACGATGTTACATTTCACGAAAGTTTTAAGTTTTCCAAAACTCACACACGTAACAAGGAATATATCCAAAATGGTTCACTCTACAAGAAAAAAATCTATTCAGACATAAATTGTATATTTTAGCAATATCTATATTTTTTATATAGTATGATTTGATCTATCTCTAACAGTTTACCAATTATGCAAAAGTCATCCAGAGTAAAAAGGTGTATTATCTTCAGTGGACAACAAGTAGATCATCTGGGGCAACTTTCACCACTTCATTTGACTACAGTGTACTGATTTCATAATGCTGGCAACAAAGACTTCAGTGATTATGGGAGCAATTTTGGCAACAAGCCTAGCTTCTGCTACCAACTCAGCGTGCATGCTCAGTAAGTAGATTTGGAGTTGGGCTGTATTCATTTTACTTAAAATGAATTTGTCTTCCTGGCCGTTCAGAGCATATTTAGTGTTTGTGTGTGTGTGTTTTTTTATGTTTCTATCATAGGGTACAGAGATGCTATTCCATTCACAGGGCTAATCTTCAGAGTCAAGATTGTTTTGCCTTCAGTGTGTCATTGTCTCTTTGTTGCTGCACATGATTGTACAGTGTGTGCACAAAGTCTGTATACCCCTGTAGTAAATTTAAAATTGTGTGAGTAAATGTTTTTGAGAGGTAGAACTGGAACTTAAAAATTCAATGCACAACTGGGATTTGAACCACAGACCTTCCGCTTACCGGGCGGACGCTCTAACGACTGAGCTATTGTGACAAACTGCCAGAATGGCATTAAATTCTCAAACCAGTTCGTATTTCTCCTGGTAAACCACAAAGGCAGTCTCACATCAGAGACAAATTACCCCAATGGTGACTTACTATTGTAAGTACTTTATATCCCAGGATTAAATAACCTTCAGATGGTAATTATTATTTATTTATGCCAACAAACTTACTGTTGGTGTTTTTAAACACATTAGCTGTGTGTGGGCAAAGTTTGAGAGGTAGAACTGGAACTTAAAAATTCAATGCCACAACTGGGATTTGAACCACTGAGCTATTGTGACAAACTGCCAGAATGGCATTAAATTCTCAAACCAGTTCGTATTTCTCCTGGTAAACCATAAAGGCAGTCTCACATCAGCCTTTGTGGACCTAACATGTGGCTGCACTCCACTGCAATGGATAACTGGTTATGGCGAATGGCTAAAGGAACACAGGGAGCTCTTAAACATGTGCTTTGGCCACAGTTATGCAGACTGACTGTGGACCCAATAAACCCTAGAAATTGATTTCAAACCCAAAGATGGGTAAACCTTTTTTGTTCCCTTTTCCATCTTGAGAACAATGTTGTGCTTATGCTTTAAAATAGCAAAATACCACCATATGCAATGCACAGGGTATTGTTTACTTTTGTTTCATCTTGCATCTGATGGCTTAGACTGGAGGATTATTATTGACATTGGTCTGAAGCTGTTGGTTGGCTACAGTTACCCATTTCAATAAGAGCAATTTTCAATCTAACAGTTAACCAGCTGTAAACAATTCACAAAATGTTGAAGCAAGCAATAGCACAAAGTCTACGACTCCCCAAAAGAGGCACTGAGTACCTATGTCTTAGCATGACAAACATCTAATTAATAACGCTGGGAGACACTAACACCACCATGTGGTAACTGTTTCCTACTCATGTCACCCACATCTAATTTCCTATTTGCCTTCAGCACACAACATTACATTGAAGCAGTTAAATAGGTACTCTGGGAACATGGAGCAAAATTGCACTTTTGCCAAATCAGCTGACATGCATCTAGTGTATGGCGAAGTAGGAGGTTCTGGAACAGCTGCACAGATTTACAGCGAAAGGTACCTCAACAGACTGCGGCCAAATTGGACTGCTTTTGAATCTGTAGATCGGCATTTGCAAGAATGTGGTTCTGTGGCAGAAAATAAAGCAGATTGTGGTGCAACATGTACCCATCGTACTGCGTTTACTTGAAGAGGAACTGTTAACCAGCACCTGTACTATTGCATATTCAATGGGCATCAACCATAGAAGCATATGGCAAGTCTTGCATGAAGAGCTGCTCTACCCCTTCCATCTACAAAAGATGCAAGCCTTAACTCTGGAGGATTGTGATTTACACTTGCAGTTTCACAAATGGGCCTTAAGGCATCCACTGGAACTGTTTTCATTGGTGTTGTTCACTGATGAAGCCACATTCACCAGGGATGGGTTGATTCCAAACTACAAAACTAGTCACGTATAGGTATACAAACCCCCATGCCACTGTATAAAAGAGCCAGCTACAGCAGTTTATGGTGAACATATGGGCTGTTATTGTTTCTGATCACATCATTGGGCCGCATTTTCAGAACTGGCAGCTTGTGCAATGCAAGAGGGGCAACTAAGAGTGGAGGGAGACCAACTGCAGTAACATGCCCCCAGGAGGGAGAGGAAATCACATGCATCTTACCTTGAGGCTGGTTTCAGGCAGCTGATTTAACACCAGTAAAAGATCCAGTGCTTCCTTGTTCTTCACATCTCTACATTTCTCATCTTCCTGTTCACTAGAAAACTCAGACTTGCTGCTTTTGTCGCTGTCACCCCCTAGATGAATGATAATTTCCTGTCCACCATCCAGTAAGCCTTCACTATGCATAAATTCTTGCTCAACATTGATGACGTGCCTACATCTTTTCTGCCAATCTTCTACAGAAATATCTGCAAACTTCTTGTCAGCTAACTTAATTATGTTGTCCATTTTTAAGGTGATGTTTCTTTCTGCTACCCAGTTCTTCACTGTAGCCCAAATGTGCTCGATTGGGTTCAGGATGATAAGGTGGGAGGCATAAAACAGTATGGTGACGTGCCTAAAGGAAACTATTTTGTACTGAGATTTTTGGGTTTGAGAGGGATGATCATATTATATATGTCAGGTTTGTGAAAGAGGAGAAATCAATGGCACTGAAATGTTCCATGGGAAGGTTTTCTCTCAGACAGGAAACCATTGTGTCTTCTGGAACTTGCAGTAGGTGATTGCATTGTCAATCACCAGAACAGAATTTGCAGGAAGGTTAAGGATCAGTCTCTCTTTTATCTACTTCTCATAATTTGCATAGTTCATATCATGGTAGTCGCCGGTCTATTGCTCAGATTTGAAACGAACATATGCATTAGGGATAAAGCTTTGCTCACCTCCTGCATGTATGATGACAAGCCGCTGTCCTTTAGAAACCGGCACCAAGAGCCCATGGAAGTTGTCATTACTCCAAGCATATGGAATAGTGTATGATGAATGAATATATGTCTCTTCCATGTTATTATGGGATGTCACTCACTTCTGTATTGTTTTATCATTCTAAGACAATGGAGCCACTTGGTTCAGATGCCCTGGCACTCCATTAACACTTTTTTGTCCTTTCCAGGTAAAACCCAACTTTAATAGTATCTTTCTTAGTGTAGACATAGTGCCTTCAAAGTTGATGATATCCTTCAATTTTGCATGCACCTTCTTCAGTGTCAGCCTTTGTGAAGAATATAGAATTCATTCACAGTTCGGCACACTACTGCCTCATTGAAGGTATCCAAGCTGGCACAATAAGATCTTTTAGGTCTCTTTTTATGTGGTGTGGAGAATAAAGTGGAAGTACCAATATCAATAGCTTTGGTTTCCTTAATAATTCTTTTTACACTTCTTTTGGAAATGCCTGTTGCCTCAGCAACACTTTTTCCAATGTTTTTCACACTGATGTTTACCACGCCAGGCTCTGCATGTTTCTTCATGTTTACAGACATTACTAATAACTTACCTGGTTTGGGAGTGCAGTACTTTGCCTTTAAGTTTACTGTCCATGTTTTAAAAGTAGTTAAAATACAAATCCTAGAAAACACAACGCAGGCATGCACAGGTACACAGAGTACAACTCAGAACAAAATAAACTTTTGTATATACATTGTTGTAAATGAACGTATAATGCACAAGGACATGAGCCTTAAAAACTTCCAGAAGATTAGGTATCGCACGTGCAATGTTAACGACTTCACATGTGTAACTGATCCCACTCTCCTCTTGGAATAGGTAACAGACTAATTAGTCTACTGCGCATCTTTTCTCAGCTGCCACCTCATGTTAATCAGGCTGTACCTTCTTCCTCAACTGCATTGCAACGCTTATAAAACATTTCTGAAGGATGTACTGCCAGCCATTTTGGAAGAAGTGCCGCTTGACATTCACACTCAACTGCATTTCCAACACCACGGAGCTCCTGCATGCTATAAACGTATGGGAGTGCTGGATCTCAACCCCATGGGTTTCTTTTTCTGGGGTCATTTTCAGACTATGGTGTATTAATCATTAATTGATTCTGAAGAGACGCTGGTTGTTCACATTATTGCAGCCAGCGATGAGATTCACAACGCACCAGGAATGCACAACAGGGTTTGCAAATAATTTCTACGTCAATACTGCCTATACATTGATGTTAGGGGTCACCATTTTGAGCAGTTCCTTTGAAATCTGCACCTACTCATAATTTATTTCCTTACCTTTGTTCTGCTTGTATCTACCTATTGTATTGTAATGTTAATATCAATTCAACTTACGTTTTATAATAATTCAGTCACATGTTGATCTTTCAAGTGCTTACCAATTATTTGTTTGTAAGCTGCTAGATAAAGTTGAACCATCTATTTAAGTATGTATGAAGTTTTCAATGTATATTTACCATTTAGGTCATGTAAGAGTAAACAATAGTAAACAAATTTTATATAAAAAGCTTAAACATTGGTTACATGAAAAATTAGAACATGATACGAATATTTCCTGCAAATCAAATTAAGTACAGCAGAAAAAATATGTAGCCATGGGGATTTGTACCCGAGTTCTTAACTCATGAGTACCTTTGTCATCCTGGCAACACATCCATTACGCTAAATACTCAGGCTACAAAAACTGTCCACTTGTTTTCTCATCATACATTACAGCTGCAGTGGATATGAGCAGTGGCGTGCATATCCCCAAATAATTTTAAGTCAGAGTTCTGTAATTTGTAGTCCTAGACCATAGGTTTCCTATCTCAAATTGATTGTCTATGAACCGTCTATTAGCATTAAAATTTGTGCATTGTTATTCATTTACACTGTATATATAATGTTGCTTGTTTGCCCTATGTAGGTTCCTATACCATTCTTCCAATTGTGGTGAAACTTTGGCAAGTTGTTGTGCACATTCCTGCAAAGGTTTCTGAGTTAGTCAAACCATTGTACGATAAGTAGAACATGAGTAGTTTCAAAAAATTAGTGTATTTATTATAATTATATTAAAATGAATCTTGGTATGTATAAGGTTGTTAAACTCCAACACCGGTTGACTGATCACCATGAAAATGTCCAAGTGGTTTTCCATGGAGGTTTTTATACTATCCATTTTACTATGCAACATATTAAATTGACACAATTTTTAAGTTCACTTTACTTTAACATAACACATTCACATATCCTCCCCGTGTTCTTCAACTCACAATTCATACAATTTTCTATGACTGAAATACAAATGCAACATACACATAGTTTTCTCTACTCAATTTTCTTTTGAGCAACACATTCACGTGTCTTTCTCTGCTCATTCTTCTACAAACAATTCATACAATTGTCCATATGATTGAAATACAAATGCAACATATTACATTCACACGGTTTTCTCTACTCTTTCCTTCCTGTAGTACTTTTTAGTGTGGTGTTTTTACTTATTTTGTTTATTTTTTGTTCTTTATAGTATCCTAACCGTTTTAATTGACTCTTTGTTTCTGTGTAATCAAAGCTATTGGATAATTGCAGCCTAAATGTTACTTAAATGTTTTTTGTTGCTGTATTGGAATAGTTCATTGAACTGTTGGTAGAAGCAGATTACTCAATAAACAATTTGTGCCATATTGCTACACACATTTTTATACACAAGTATTTAGTTAACAGTGCATTTAATTTAAAAAAGGTATAGGACTTTTTTGTGCATTTACATCCACTCTCTCACCTCCTTCAGTCTCCATGATTATTTTACTTCCACTCTGTGTGTCCATATACAGTATATAACAGTCTTATTCGTACAATTCAGTTTTATAAGAAAATACTTTAATTATTATTTATTTATGCCAACAAACTTACTGTTGGTGTTTTTAAACACACAAGCCATGTGTGGGCAATGTTTGAGAGGTAGAACTGGAACTTAAAAATTCAATGCCACAGCTGGAGGGTCTATGGTTCAAATCCCAGCTGTGGCATTGAATTTTTAAGTTCCAGTTCTACCTCTGAAATATTTTAATATTTACAGAAAGGTACATTTTAATTGATACATATTTTGTATATGTTGAACAATATAACCTATGCTGTATTCTGATTTAAATAAATACTATTTAACTTAAATTGTAAAAGATACATTATCACTAAAGCCCGGATTTTTATGTAATATCAAGGTGCGAAATATGTACATATTTATGTAACAAAAAACATCAAAATATGTAATGAAATATGTAATATCAACAAAATATGTAAACTTATGTAATAATCTAAAAGCTAAGATTACCACTTCAAATCTAAATGCAGACTGCAAATTACCCAGAATTTTGTAATTTGATGGGTCTGTAAGTACATAAATTAATTACAATGAGTTAAAATTTACTAAATATAAAATTAATTATAGGGAAAATGTTTTGTTGTATGCAGAATTTACCTAAAATTTATTTTCAAGTAGGTAATCACAAAATAAAAATATGTGTTTTGGATTATGTTTATTAAACTTACTCATTTCACATAATTATTTTTACTTAAATTTTAGACGGTAAAGCAATGTTGAAATACTGAACCAATTTATCAATGAGTGAAACAATCAATTCAAAATAATTAAATTTTATAATGAAGATGCCTTTTCAGTTTTTTATCTCTTGACATACAATGAACAACCAGACATTTTCATTTTGAGCCTTTTGCTTCTTTCAACGTACAGTGAATAACCATATACTTCTCCATATATTCAAGGGTCATTGTTTGTCTCCTATCGGATAAAATGTTCTTATAAGCAGAGAAGCTTCTCTCCGCGTCACAAGAAGTAACAGGAGCATATGTTAGTATAGGATTCTGACTTGCAGAGAAATGTTTTGGAAATCGACTCTGTCACCACTTAGCACTTTAGACACGGACACAAGCGTAGAGTACCCTTGATTCCTGTTTAGCACAGCTTTGAATTTTTCACCTACCTTCCTTCCTACAACTACTCTAAGCTTCTGTGACGCACATTCCATTAAATCCATAGATTCGTGAAGAAGGGAACCTGATTAAACCATCGGCATGTGCCGGGTTTGAACCCACTGATCCCAAGGTCGTGGGTTCAAACCCGGCACAGGCCGATGGTTTTTAAGTGTGCTTAAAAACGACAGCTCCATGTCAGTAGATTTACTGGCATGTAAAAGAACTCCTGTGGGACGAAATTCCGGCACACCGGCGACGCTGATGTGATCCTGGCAATTGACAGCGTCGTTAAACAACAAAAAAATTTTAATTTTTCTGATGTCTTGATGGTACTAGGCAACCAGCGGAAGTTACTTTTGATGTAAGCACAGGAACTTGCCACTTTAGATGTCCTGAGATTCGCGTATGGAAATAGCTACTTCTGTTCACAATTGACTGGACACCTTCAAAATGTTCATAGCTTCTAACCACGTACCCCATCTTGTAAGTACTGGCTCAGGAGGCAAATGGACATGTTGGGGACGATTTTGATAGCACTGAATTCTGTGTGGTGCTTTCAGGAAGACCTTTTTTGTTGCTGATAACAACTTATTCACACAGGGAAAATTACTTCTTACTACTTCAGCAACACATTGCAATGCATGGGCCAAGCCGGTACATTGGGTAGAAAACCTTAAGGGCAGTAGCAGCTTTAATCATGTACGCTGTGGCATCTGAATACAGAATTAAAACCTTTTCCTCACACACACCCTCTGGCCACAGAATCTCCATCCCATCATTTACGAATCTTGCAATTGTAGAACTATTTGTTTGTTCTAACACCTTGCAACAGATTAGAAATGGTTTTGCTCGACTTTTGGAATCTAGTTTTCCTACTACTAAATTTGCTATGTACTGACCCATGTCATCTGTAGTTTCATCGACGGCAAACCAAATACAGGAGTCTCCAATTTCATTCCGTATATGAGCAACTGCTTCTCCATAACACACATGAAGATACTTTTTCCTCAGAGTAGATTCGTCTGGAATACCTTTCTTGCAATATTTTTCTAGAAAGGAACGAAATTGAGGAAATTGAAGTTTATGCCACAGAATATTAGCCGCAACCATTGCACTGCACAAGTCTTTAAAAAATCATTTCTGGACAGTTCATGTTGCATTTGTGTCAACAGAACTTGCTTTCTAGAAGGTTGTAGGTGTCTTTTGCGTATGCGAAGAACACTTTTGATATGTTGTTCCAATTGAGATTTCATGGAACAGCCAATTCTTTTACCGCTTGCTGACAGACTATTACTTTTCCATCGGTTGTAAAGGCGCTATCTAATTTTGCCCATGAATACAATTTTCATGATAGCGAGGACGCAACTGGTGCCATTTTACTAAGACTTGCAAGAAATTAACTGCAGTATTATCGCCTCGCTATATTGATGGTTATCCAGCGGCTCACTTTGTTTCCTCGCAGCTATTATATTACTACCGCGACAATGGTAACAATCAATTTCACCAGTGCTTGTAAATGCCCAAAGCGCTACGAGAAATGTGACACTGGAGGTCAACATTGTCGAGCGGCACCTGCTTTGATATAAACGGACAACAATCAGAACAAGGCAAGGCGGTTATTATCGTATTCTTAATTTAACTTACATCCTATTTCGCAGATTGATTTTTGTTGCTTTCAGCAAAAGTTGTGAAAACAGTAGTTTATAATGTGACTACAATATTTTTTAAAAAACAATAAAATTGTAATGAAACCCAGAAAATAGGTACGTTTTATGTAACATCGTTAAAATATGTAGAAACGTGCAAAATATGTAAAAATATGTAAAATAAAGATTTGTAAGAGAGTCCCAAATGACGTAATTTGCCAACATTTTTACTTCTCATTGAAATATTATGTAGGATTTAAAATATGTTGTTTTCTAGTGCCTTGCATATGGCAATGAAGCCATTAGCATGGATTTAAAATATGTAATTACATAAAAATCCGGGCTCTAATGATCACTTTTTGTACAACTTTTCTATTCCTACATTAGAAATAACAGTTTAATAATAAAGATAGAATTGATAAATACTCTGTTGGGTACCCCTTGGCTTTGATAGCTGCCTCACACCTTTTCTTCATAGAAGTAACCAAGTTCTTGCATTCCTCTGGGCTGATTTTATTCCATTTTTTTCCACAAAATGTTTAAGCTCTTGTTTAGACATGACTCTGCTTTTGTGGACTCCTTTCTTCAAAATTCGCCACAAATGCTCGATAGGATTCAAGTCTGGACTCTGAGGTATTTGTAGCAGTTTGGGTACAGTCCATATCAACCAGTTCATGTCATTATCTTGCTGAAACCTATAACCAGAAGCCATGCCCATTTTCTCTGCACTCTGCTTTATGTTCTTTACAATGTCAGACTATAAATGCTTGTTCATAATGCCATCAATAAATTTTATTGTATATTACCAACACCGTTGGATGACATACAGGCCCAAATTATGATGGAACCACCACCATGTTTCACTGTGGGTAGAGTGTTTGTGGGCTGGGATCATAGTTTGAATTTGCTTTTCTCCAGACTCTGTTTATCCCATCTGATCTAAAGAGGTTTATCTTAGTCTTATCTGACCGTATCATGCTGTTCCAAAAGTTCTGGCCCTTATGGATGTGCTCTCTAGCAAATACAAATCGTTTATTCCTGTTTGCTGCACTTACGTAAGGCTTCTTCCTTGGTGTTCGCCAAGATAGTTCCATAACATACAACCAATAGTTTGGTCCAACATCCTCTTTCCAGACACATTTCCTACTATGGTCATAACTCAGGAACACTTAATTTTGGATTTTCTTGGATTCTGCTTATAATGAAATGTTCCCCTCATGCATTCAGTCTACTTTAAGTTTTCTTTGTAAATTCTTTGTAGAACCTTGCTCCTTAAATTTGTTCATTATGTACTGAATGGTAGAGTGCAATTTATTAACTGTTTGTCCTATTTTTCTGAGTGATTAGATTAGATTGGATTGCGTTCAGCGAGTTCACAAGTAGCAATGGAGGCCGATGAACATTGAGCATGTCAATAATGCACAGAATAAGATATAAAAGACACATTTACAAGCACAAAAAGCAAAACAAAACAAGAACACTTACGTTATGTATATTTACAGCTATGAATAGAGCTTTGTTTTAAACTAATATGAATTGATCCCCCATTTCATGCATTACTCCCCATATTTTTCTAGGAGTTACATGTTGATCAGGAGCTGAACAGAAAGCTCATAGTTGGTAGTTTACATTATCGATCTATACTTCTACTCTTGCAACTTGCACTTCATTTTCTGAGATAGGAGGGAGTTGATTGTGGTTGATATTAGCTCAAATGATTATTGCAGCCCCACCTTTCCTGCTCTAAGGATGATCTGCCCTATATATTTTATAATCAGGCATGAAACAATTTAGAGATCGAGTGAGTTTTGTTTCTGTCACCATCAATAAGTCCATATTGTAATTTTTTAGAAAAAAGTTCAACTCGTGGTAATTATTATTTAGACCTTGATAATTCCATGTGCTAATTTTGAATACTCTGTATGCTGTATTATTCATTGTGCAGTATTTTTGGTATCAGGATATTTAATGTGTTAATAGTAGTTTGGAGTAGTGATAAAAGCATGTCAATCTTTTTTATCATATCAGTCATTACTGAGCTATTTATTACTGTGTTACCAGCGTTACCTCGTTTGTTTCTGGAGTTACCTGCAACATAAGCTTAAGTAGGTCGATTGGTAGCATCAATGTAGTTGGGTAGAGCTGATTCTCCTTGGTTTGCAGTTGCAGTTTGTGCTGTTACTGTTGTTGCATTCTGAGATGTGGCAATGATTAATGGATACTTTCTGTTTGTGGTTTGCTGGAATTTAGATCTCTGGATTCTTTGGTATTTGGGACAACCCTTGTAGTTGGCTGGATGACATCCTTTGCAGTTTGTGCATATCGGCAGGGTGTCCTTGGGTTTGTTGCAATTTTCCGTAACATGAAGTCCTTCACATTTTACGCATCTCTACAAAATCTCTTCTATAGAATTTCACATTTTAATCAAGCAGTTATTCTCTCAGATTCCAGGGCAGCAATTATAGCAATTACTTCCAAAAAACCAAACAATTATAGAATGTTGGAAAATCCTTACCCATCTAACCGCACTTCAAAAACACCTGGTCTTCCAATAGATACCAGCTCATTGTGGACTGAGTGGTAATGAGAAAGCTGATTTTCTTGCAAAAAAGGGTACCGGCAGTATACAGAAATCTATAGTTAATCTACCATTTTATGCAGCTAAAAGATTAGTCAATTCTGAATACTAAAAAATTATTGCAAAATATTACTATGAAAAATCAAAAAATAAAAGATGGGAACTACCAAACATTCAAAGAGTAATTCCTGAGTATCCTCGAAAAACATCAGTTGCAACAGTTAGGTTGATTACAGGACATGATTGTCTGGCAAAACATTTGAACAGAATTGGGATATATTCTTCTCCACTCTGTCCTCTATGTGATCTGCAAGAGGAAATGGACCGAGACCACCTTCAAATATGCGCGACCACTTCTAGCACCCCATCCATCAGTGAAAAATATTGGAGAGCAAGAGGATTAATGACTTCATTGTCAGAAATCCAGCATTAGCTAACAACAACAACATTTTATGCATCTTTCGGTTTGATTACAAAAGTTTTTGGTATACCCATATTGTTGACATCTATGACATTGTATAATTTCTCTCTTTGGCTTGGATGGCTCTACTTTAATAACAGCATTGTAAAGCCTGTTTAGGTTATAGATTTCTGGATTTTTTTAAATTTGGTTTTAGGTCCAGAAAAAACAGTGGTATGGGTAATTTTGTGACTGGGTGTCTGACTGGTAACATTTGTAATGGCTCATATCCGAGCTCTTTTAATTCAGCCATCATTCTGTGCTGCAGGTGTAATGTAGTCCTCTAATAACTACTCTGAAAGCCCTATCAGATTTTAATTGATAGGTGTGATATTCTGCCTTGTGCATTTCTAAGAACTCAGTTACTTTTCTATATCTTTCTATTAGACCCATATTTAGCTTAACTGCATTATTCTCCACTGTCTTGTACCTAAATTCTCCACAATTAAGGGAATTTAGTTCTTTAATCATAGTATTCATGTCGTGTATATTGTGAATATATCTTGGTGGATGTTTACTTATCTGTGAATTTTCCATCACTGGCTGTACCGCTGATTCTTGTACGTGTTGTTCATCAAGGCTGGCTAGAGGTCAAAAGCATTTGATGTCGGTATGGTGATTTCTTCATCCATTCTTATTCTCTTTAAACAGCTTTCATTACTATTAGAGAAGATAAGTTTTGTTGTGCCATATTTAATGCTGATTTTGTTGAACAGAAGGAAGAAGGAACAGAAAAGGTAACCTATATAGGTTAGGGAAAGTTCCCTGACAGTGGCTTAATTATGTCACTGAATGTTATATTTACACAGCTTTTATTATTACAAAACACACACAAAAGTATCACTGCTCTGTATATTCAAAAAGTTTGTTTATTAAACTCAAATTAACTTAAAAACGGTAAATAAAACGCACATACAGAGGTATTTTTTAGAGGTGGCGCGTGACCTTGTCACTCACGCATATCCGAGCATCACACAAAGCGATGGTGGGGGTAAGTTTCCACCAGCAGCCTGCTGGCTAGTGGGCTAGAAGTCGAAGAGATACTAACCAGACACCCCTTTTATCTTGCAATAGACAAGTGGACTTGACCATGAACTACTGCACAACATTACAACACATGTCACCTCTAAAAAGTACCTCTGTAATTCTCCTGACACATTACTCAATTCCATGACCCACTCTATCAATTTTATAGATCAGAAATAATAGAGGTCCCAGTACTGAACCTTGGGGTACTCCATGTGCTACTGTTTTCCAATTAGATGTTCGTTTCTCGTAATCAATGTCACTGTTTACTTCAACGCTTTGTTTTCTTGCATTTAGGTATGGTTTAAACCAACTTAAATTTTCATTTCTAAGTCCATAGAATTCCAGTTTAGCTATGAGAATGTCATGCTTTACACAATCAAATGCCTTTGCTAGGTCACAGAAAATACCACCTACATGCATTTTATTATTTGGGGCAGCTAACACTTCATGTGTAAGTTTGAAAGTTGCATTATTCGTTGAAATTCCTTTTCTGAATCTAAACTGATCCTTCACAAGTATCTTGTCATATTCAAGGTATCTATACAGTTTATTGAACATTACTTTTTCAAGGACTTTTGAAAAAACTGTTAAGAGTGAAATTGGTCTATAGTTTGAAGCATTTTTATGGTCGCCTTTTTAAAAAGTGGTTTATCAATTGAGAATATCATCCTGTCGGGAAAAATTCCAGTCTTTAGTGACTGGAGAGGAGAGCTAATTTGGTGTGAGCAAGATTTTAATATTTTTATTGTTATTTTGTCATAACCAGAGGAATTCTTTGTTTTAAAGGAGTTAATGATTTTATTTATTTCCACAGGTGTTGTTAGCTTTGCTTTAAATTCAGGCAATGTTACTGTGAAATTTGATCTTAGAAATTCTAGTGCAGCTTCTTTAGTTCCATAATTAATATTTAGATTTTTAGTTATATCCAGAAAGAAATTGTTAAAAATTTCCGCAACTTCTTGGGGTTTCTTAATTTCTTGATTGTCCACATTTAGTGTTATTGAGTTGTTTTGTAATGAGGATTTACCTGCTTCTCTTATTATTATATTCCAAGTAGTTTTTATTTTATTGTCAAAATGTTGGATTAATTTATTATAATGCAATACTCTTGCTGCTTTTATTACCTTTTTTAATTTTGCAATATTGTTTGAAAAAGTGTTTTAATTCTAAGTTGTTACTATTTCTTACTTGCTGATATAATTCTCTTTTGCACCTGCACAAGGCCCTTATACCTAAAGTGATCCAGGCATTATCTCTTTTGAAGTTAGATATTTTGTTAATTTTAACTGGGAAGCAAGATTCAAAGTGCATTTTGAAGCAATGGAGAAAGCTATTATATTTATTGTTGGTACCATTCATTTGGTAAGTTAGATTCCATGATTCGAGTTGAAGCTTTTTGCTAAATTTGTTTAGGGTATTTTCATTTATTTCCTTATATTTACAATACTTATATTTAGGTCTGAGATTTAAATTTAGCTTCTTAAGGCATAGAACTTGAACATCATGATCCGATAAATCATTAGTTATTGATGAAATAGTACAAGACTTAATTCTATCTGAATTTACAAATATGTTATCTATAGCAGTGGAAGAATTATTTTGGATTCTTGTTGGAAAGTTTACTGTATGTGTAAAGTGGTATGTTGTAAATAAAGAGCTAAGTTGTTCCCTTTGAAGGCTAGATTTCAAGTAATCAACATTTATATCACCACATAGGACTAATTCCCGTTTTGGTTTAAATAAAAAGTTTAAGACATGCTCGAGTTGCTTTCTGAAACTTCCAAAATTGCCTTGGGGAGATAGATCGATAGAGGGCTACTACGATTACATTAATATCATTTAACTGAACTGCACAGAGTTCTAGGTCTTGTTCATTACTAAATTGGGATACATCTAAAATTTTATGTGACAAATCATTCCTAACATATATACAAACTCCACCTTTGTGTAAGTTTTTTCTTGAAAATTCTGCTCCTAAAGAGTACCCATGTAGTGAAATTGGGTAAAATTCCTGTTGTGTCAAGTGATGTTCAGAAATGCATAAAATGTGTGGTTGAAGTTTTTGAGAATTGAGACTAATAACAATTTTGTCTACTTTCTAAAGTAAGAACAAATTAGAAACTAAAAACTTCACTTTATCTTAGTAATGTTGATATTCTTAGCAAAAGAGAAAAAGAATATCAACATTACTAAGATAAGTGAAGTTTTTAGTTTCTAATTTGTTCTTACTTTAGAATCTTGTTGCTTCACTGTTAATAGCTTCAATTTTTACTTAATTTTGTCTACTTTGTTTCTAAGGCCCCTTATGTTTTGATGAAATACTGACAGTTTTTATTACTATTGGCATTATCATTAACATTGTTGTTATTGTTGTTGTTATCATCATCATCATCATCATCATCATTACTATTTATGGTGTAAGGAGCATTATTTTTAGAGTTTATAATGGATTCCCAGATATTTGGGTTGGTTATAACATTTTCCTTATTCTTACTATTTATTGATACATTAGCACTAATCTTGATAGACTTTAGGGTTCTTTCCTTGTTATACCTGGGTATTTCATTTAACCTAAAAAGGTCCTATTAGTTATCACAATAGGAATTTTGCCCAAATTTTCTGTTAGCAACTAGCTGTGAAAGTTGCCTTTTGCCTCTAGAATTGAGATGTATAACCTTCTCGCTCTATACCATTAATGTTTATCACATCAATGTCGTAGGCAGCAGGGCTCAACACAGCACACTCAAGTCACAGATTCATCTCCCTTACCCTCCTATGAAGCTGCGGCTTGTCATACCTCTGGAAAAGCCCCACAAACTCAACATTGGTATGGCTGCTGGATTCCCTAATGTCACACAGATCTTTTTCTATTGAATAGCTATCATCTCTATCCAGGCTATTCCCTGGCCCACCCACTATTACTATATGATCCCTCTTAGTAAAACCAGAAGTCAGTTTTACCATATCTTCAGTGACTTGAGAGAGCCCAGCACTTCCCTCTAAGTGCCAGGTTTATGATTACCTGCTTAAGGTCAGAACTAAGCTCTTTTTCCTTTTCCATTTTGCTACTGACAGAACATATATACACAACTGCGACCACAGCAACGTGTAGCAACCTTTGAAACACATGCCTGTTGGAGCTGTTTACGATGCAATGGGCATTCTTAACTGCTGTACAAATAAGAAAGTTGCACAAAAGTTGGGGCTATTTTCTAACATTTGTTATTTCGTACAATAGCTAGTAATTGTTTTGAAATGTATTTTCCATTGAAATACATTTAGATTAGACTCATCAAGCACGTATATATGGTTTACGGAGAAAGTAAAAGTTTTTAAGCAAATATAGAATGACTTCATTGCAAAACTGTTGTGCACAAATATGAATGTTATATACTGTATATATCGTGTAACAGTAACACTTGTGGTTCTTAATGTCTAAAAAACGAGTTGTAGTCTCACTCACAAACCTTGTGAAGTTTGTTTTATATGTTTTTCTTCTGTTGGGGCTTTATGACAGCATCATTCCATTTCTGAAATATTTTTTTCTTTGTTTCTTCTGGAATTGTATCTGTAAACATATCAAAGAACATTTTACTTATTTGAGCTACTTGATGCCATAAGTAAATTCCAGATATGAATAAGAAAAATCATTAATAAAATGGGTATGTATCCACTTGGTAATCGAACTAATAAGGATGAAATCTTTTGAGGAGCATGGTTACTTTAGGTTCTTGGTTCACTTGAGTCAGTGTATGCCAGGCAGATGCTATAAATCCATACATGCCTTCTTCTACCTACTGTTTCAGGAACATTCTGATAAAATGGTCACAATCTAACAAAAGTTACTTAAGTGCCACTTTGACATTTTTCCACCAGTAATCACTACAATTTGCTGATATTTGGGCTGTTAGGTTCCATTCATAATTGCCAACTCTTCAAATACCCCCATTACTGTGAAGGTGCACATCAACTTACTGATAAAATTAATAATGAGCGTACATTTTACCTTTGCATTTAACTAGAAATTTGAATTGTCTTATAAATTTGTTTTGGTGTAGGGGTGTTTGCATGGTTTTGTTTATCTTTAGAGGAAGATCTGTGTAGAATAAAACCAAGCAATTTCATTGTTTGGTTTAGTTAAGTGTACAGAAATCATATTAAAATGTAACCATAATTGTGCTTCAAACTATTACAGTACTAATTTACATTAGCAGTCTATAGTTTTGGGAGACATAGCTTGGCATGTGTGACACAGATTTTAAAGAAAATAGTAGCAAAAAAGAAACAAAAATCTTGAGATGGCTTCTCTCATTATCAAAGTTTAATGTGATAATAACAATCATTGTTTTTATTTTTTTTTTCCAAGACATTGGATTATTGGTTTGAATTTTTTAATAATTTGGTAAATTTTAAAGATGCTGTAACTATTTTTTACCATGCTGTCAGTTTAAATGGGCTTGCCCCTTGTGGCACCTTGATGGTGAGGTACACAGCACCTGTCCACCAACACTCCACACCTGCACAGCTGGCAGTAGAACATTTCACATCATGTGAAGCAGGAACAGAATCCACCAAGGTGGTGGAGCATTGGTCATATTGCCAATCAGTTGTGTATCAGTGTATTTGAGTCATGATGCGCAATGTGATTCTAAGGTCGGCATATGGTGTGCTACAAGAGTCCTTAGTCCTATTTTCTTTCATAATACCATTAACGCAGAATGATACCAAGCCATAATTTTGGAGCAGTTTTTCACTCAATCAACTGTTGAAGAAAGAACACAACATTCAGCTCAGACTTCATTGCATGCCGATGCTGACATGTATGATGACAGAGTAATTATTATAGGCAAGTGATTCCCTAGGTCCCCAGACCTAATGTCCTGTGATTGTTATTTGTGGAGCACGACAGGGTATATAAAATGGATTCCGGAACTTTAGATGAACTGTAATGTACCATACAGAAGAAATAGCCAAAAACCTGTTAAGATGGTAACGTCTGTCTTGCAGAACAAGAACATATTCAGCATTTTTGAAAAAAGTAATCAATGTAAACACATTAAATGTTGGTAACAATATTACTAAGTTAGCCTTCGACGTTCTAGTGAAGGCCCCATGGGAAATGGAGGGTTGGCAGACAGGTGCTGTGTGCCCCACCATCATGGTCCCATGAGGGGTGAGCCCGTTTAAACTGATTGCACTGTTTGAGAAGTAGAATCAGAACTTAAAAATTCAATGCCAACCAGAATTTGAACCACAGATCGTCCACCTAACGTGCAGCTGCTCAACCACTGAGTTACCATGTAACTTGCCAGTATGACATTAAATTCTCCAACCGATTACTATTCTCCTGGTCGACCATTAGGGAATCTCATATATCTCATATATGAGAGACATAAGTACCCCAAGGACGAATTACAATCATAAGTACTTTATGTCCTGGGTTTTTAAATAACCTTTAGATGGTCAATGTTATTTTTTTATGCCAACCAAATTACTGCTGGTATTTTTAAACGCACAAGCCGTGTGTGGAAAATGTTGGAGAAGTTGAACCGGAACTGAAAAATTCAATGCCACAATCAGGATTTGAATCACAGATCTGCTTCACATGCAGCCACTCTGACCACTGAGCTACCGTAGCAACTTGCCAGTATGACATTAAATTCTCCAATCGATTCATACTTAAAACACCAGCAGTAAGTTGGATGGCATAAAAAATGATTGCACTATATTTTTGTTGTATAATCTTAGCATCTCATTTACTAACATCAAAATTGTTAATTACATTATTATAATAGGCTAACAAGTACATTTATTTCTCTCTCAAAGTGACTGGCAACCCTCATGGACTGATTTTGCTCTTTCTCAGCCAAATACACTGGCTGAAAACTGCAAGTCATTTGGTATGAGTTGAACAGCTCTGTTAATACACATCTATTTCACAGCTGGAAATATGCTGTTGGTGGAGTGTGTCTAGATCTGGTGGATGCTCCATCTTGCCTGTGGATTTGGATAGGGTGGTGCCAGGTAAAATAATCAGTGGCTTGGCATGCCTAGATGATGGAATAGGTACAAACACCCGTTGTGATACCTATTTTGTTAATTTTCAAAGCATATTACTATACTTATTCTTTTTTAAGTAATACTGCATTCTGAGCAGTGATTTCTTGGGTGCATTGTACATGGAATAAATAAAATTCATACTAAATGCTGAGTTGCATTTCTTTCATCGGGTGTCCAAAAACTTTTGACTGGCAGTGTACAACATTTAATAATATGCTCCTATTATATGAATATCTATTGCACACACCAGTGCTTAATTTAACATCTAACATATAAGGTGCATTCACGTTACAGGAAGTTATGGTGGAGAAGGAAGTTGATGACCAAATCTTTGGACTAAAGAAATGAATATACATATATGTACTGAACTGGCCCAAAAATAATCTGCACTTTTTATCCAAATTTTGCCCTTGGAAAGCTAGGGTGTGAGTTATTTTCACTACCTTGTCTATTTTACATGCCTTTGCTATAAACAAGTTATGCTCATTTGTAACAATATGTAGCTAGCATCTGTAACTGAGCAGCAAGGCATTTTACTGGTAACAATGCAAGCATTTAACAGTATTTTATTAGCATTATTTTGTAGGTTTACCAATATTGTTTTGGTATCTTATAATTCAGTTCCAGTTGGATAGTATGAGGGTTGTCCGTAAAATAAGGCTCTCAAGGAACGCTGTTACAGAAGATCCGGCAACACTGGCGTGTAACTTGGTTCTCCCTCTCCTAGTACCTCACCCTGCGAGCTGTCTGTGACACTCAGTCTTGGCTTGGCAGCTGTTAGAAATGGAGCTTCCACTCACTTCTCCCACCAGGTGCAAATTAAGCTTTGTGATGCGTTTTTGTGTGCAAAAAGACTGCACTGGTGGACATTCATTCTCAACAGTGTGAAGCGTACGGAGACGCTGATGACCAACATTCTGGATGGCCATCAGTTTTGGATGAAACGATTGTGAAAGTGGAAGCAGAAATGCTGAAAGATCGAATGGTGACAGTTCAGGAGATCTGCGAGATGATCCCTGATGTCAAGAAAACCTACATTCACAAAATTTTGATTGATCATTTAGGGTATACCAAGGTGGGTGGAGCCATGCTCACGAAGGGAGTGCATTTCCATCAGGACAACGCTTGTCCACACGTTGCCCATGTGACAACCAATCTCATCACTCGAAGTCCAGATCCAAATTCTCAATTGGGTTCCTCTAAGGCAAGGATGTTAGCCGGAGCGCATATGCACCAGACAGCATGTATGTGCCACTAGAGCACATGGAGCACGTAGCTGTAGCTAAGCAGTGGGTCTGGATTTTAGGAAGATGTGTACAAAAGAGAACTGAGTAATTATGAATGCAGTAAAGAATTACAATGCTATTAAAGCATGGGTACAATGACCTGGATGTAATTGCTTTTTACACATCTTTGAGAAGTGTACAGTGTCCGAATATTCGCAAATTTGCAGCGTGAATTATGACCCCGTTTGCTAACACTTATACATGTTAAGTTTTTCTTTCACAAAGCTGACAAAGCAAAGATTAAGGGCTAAATTATTTGATAAAAATATGGTGGCTACCATTAAACTTGCCTGTTCTAGTAATATATTACTATGTAACTAAGTGGTAAGGAAGAAACATTCTACAAGTGGATGTAACGACATTGTAATTTGAGATTTACTGCACTGCAATTTCTTTCTATTACTACCACATTAATCTGTTTTATTAATCAGTATATTCTCTGACTTGATAACTTACTAATGAAGATCACAGTATCCAAGTTATATTTTGTTGTGTTATGGAGAAAGCTGAGAATTTTTGTTCTGTGACAGCATAATCAATTTTCATTTGTTAAACATATTCTTATCCACCATTGGTCTTTATTCATTCCTATGCCTGCATCAGTATACTCCAGTCCTGATAGCCTGCAAAGACACATAGCCAAGCGGTCTGATGGTTGTGTCGACACTACTGTGCATAGACTGCAGCGTCAATTTTGCCCACCCTTACTCTTTGACCACCTCTGTTCACTTTAGCACGCCGGCACACAAAAGCATGTAACATACGTCTATGCGCTATGACCTTGACACTGATGCTCTAAGTGGTGAGAGGGCATATGCCAAAGGCCCAATCAATTTGGTCCACATACGTGTTTGACCTCCAAAATTATTCCTCTCTGAACACAGTCTGATGGATACCTTTCATACAGGTTGTAGGTGGATGGGGTGATGCAAGGGATGACTGGGTAACAATGTAATTCCCAGCCCCTGTTATCATGCAGGACATGTGTTTGTATCTGCTGATAAAGGTCAGTTCCGGGGAGGGGCCATTGCATGAGCTGATGCAGTCCTGAAGATGATTGAGTCCCTCTGTCTATACACTGGGAGGTGTGACCCTGGAGGTCCAGACCAGGACTCTCACCTAAGCTGGGGTGGCGCCCAGGATGTGAGCATGCCATCAGAGACATTAGCAATAGTGGAGGAAGAAAATGCCATGGTACATCCAAAAAAATCCAACAAAAATCAGGTGGCTAGTATGAAGGAAGTAGCAGAGTCAAGAGGTCCTCGCTACTTTGTAGTTACTAGAACTGAGGAAGGAAAGCAATTTACATCGGTGAATCCTTTTATAATTCAGAAGGGTCTTGATAAGATAGCTGGCCCAGTATAAAACTGCACTAGATCTCAGAATAGCACGCTCCTGGTTGAAGCTAATTCTGCATCCCAGGCAGCTTCTATATTAAAATCCAATTTGTTAGTCAGCTATCTAGTACGTGTAGAGCTGCACAGGGCCTGAACTCCTCACGCGAAGTGGTAAACACCTGTGCATTGGATGATATGTTCAACAAGGAAATTCAATAGAAGCTACTAGAGGGTGTGACATCTGTATATAGGGTTCAGCAAAAAGAGTGTGGCAAATACTTGTCCACTCGTACCCTGTTCCTTACCTTTGATCAGATCTCCCACAAAGGATTACAGCATGGTACGAGCCCACTGAGGTTAGGTCTTACATCCCAAACCCGTTGAAATACTACAAATGCCAATTCTTTGGTCACACAAGTGACTCCTGCAATACAAGAGCTACCTGCATCAACTGCGGAGGCATCGCTGATCACATGTGATAGTGGCAGTACATAGGTAGTTCAGTTTTCTTCCAGGGAGTGAGATAGAAATCGCTTATTGGAGCTCTAAGAAACCTTTCTCTGCTGGCATACCATACATCAATTTTTTCATCATGAAGGAGTGCTTCATGAACAATATTAGGATCTGAGTTATAGGGCCAACTTTTTTCAAGTCAACAGCTGACGCCCATACATACACAAATAAAATTTTGCCCCTTTTTTAAAGAATTAACAGACAGGAAGCATGATTTTACCTTTTCACAACAAGAATCTGCAACAGCTGATACAACCTATCTTTCAATGAGAACAATTGAGAGTATTTCAGGACAGAATGATTAGTAGAGATTTGTGGCCCCCTCAGTACCCAAACTTAACTTCCTGCGATTTCTATTTCTGGGCTAACTTACAACATAAAGTATACAAGACAGACCCACACACCCTGGAAGAATTAAAACAAAATATCCGCTGGGAAACAGCCAGCATTTTTTAATGTGAACTATGGCAAGTGATGGATAGTTTCCTAAAGAGTTGTTAAAAATGTATGGACGACAGTGGCAAGCTTCAGCATCTCCTTTCATAAAGCCAAAAATGTATGGACGACAGTGGCCAGTTTCAGCATCTCCTTTCATAAAGTTTGTAAGTAAAGCCTTTAAAAGTAGTTTTAAAAATGTCATCTGCGACTTTCTATGATAGCGACAAACGGCGAGTGCCGAGGATGCAGACAGCAAAATACTGCGCAGCCGGTTCATAAGTTTTTTGCTTTCCCAGTTTTATTGTTTTGAATGCATTTATCCTTTTTTGTATAACATGTCCCATATCCAATGTAAGTAAAACAGGACGAAATAAACTTATACTCTCAAAAAATAGCCAATAAAGCAAATGTTTTCTCAAGAAACACTACAAATGCTTAGCACCCTATTTATAGGACAATGATTACACCGTTCTGCATTTCAAAACTTATTTTTTGTTTTTTTTTTAAATCTGATACGTGATCCTAAACAGATCTTTTGTGCTGAATTCGAAAATAATCTCCATTTTCTTCCACCACATCAGGCTTTCAAAATTCATAAATAACGGAAATTAAATTACAAATTTGTGAAATGTAATAAAAATTACTTTCAACAAGAATTTTGTATGAAAAACTAGGCCATAATTATAATTTATTTGCCACTAATTAATAATAATTATTATAACCACATTCATAACCTTACCTCAATATTAAACTTCAAATTTTCTCCTCTATGACCGTCTCGCATATTGTTCAAAGCAGTCCCTTTTTAACATCCAACAATAGTCCATCATCATGTGAACACTCCACTTCCCTTGATACCTCATTTCCAAATTTTTATATCCTGGTGAAATCTTTTGCCCTATTGTTCACTAAAATCTCCTAAATTATCAGGGAAATAATTTAGATGAGAATAAAGAAAATGTATTTTGACACTCGTGTTGCAACCAAATTGAAATTTTGTAGCATCACTTTCACTATATTAACATAATTTGGGTCTTTTTTATTTCCAAGGAAATTAAAAGCATTTCAGGCATCCTTCACTTCTCAACTCACAGTATTCTCAAACTGACTGTCCATCAGTTTTCGAATTTGTGGGCCAACGAATACCTGCACCAGCTTTAATTTTTTTCATTGAATAATGAAGGAAATGTAACATAAAGGTATTTAAAGTACTCACTTTCCTTATCTAGAGTTTTCACAAATTGTTTCATTAAACCTAATTTCACATGGAGAGGTAGCAACAATACTTTTGAGGGATCAATAAGAGGTTCACTTTTTCTTTTTTTTTGCCTGGTGTTAAATTAGTCTTATGTGGCCACTGCTCCCTTTCCTAGTGTACTGACCTAGCTCTGCTATTCCTTTCAAATAAGAAACAAGAATATTTTGTGAAATCAGCCTGCTGATCAAGTAATAGTCCAATAATCTTGAAATCTCCACAGGCTATCCATTGATGGTTTTTGTTCTGTAGTTTTTGTAACAAAAATTTAACATTTTCATGTCTCCTTTAAAAGAAAAGAGTGAGCTACAGGAATGGAAGGATGAATGTTTCCGTTATGAAGCAAAACACCTTTAAGACTTTTTGAGAAGAAACTATGAAGAACCTCTACTCTTTGGAATTATAACTTTTGTTATAACATTTGAAGACAGCAGGGGTGTCTTGGCAATACACCAAATTTTTTTCTTCAGCAAAAAAAGGAACAAATTCTTTCTCATTATGTCTATACCATGAAAAATATGTACCCTCAGCCTATACTTTCTTTTCTTTTAACCTAGAGCCTAAAAGTTCTGCAGATTCTTTAGGCTATCCCTCACTAAATCATTAAGCTCACTTTGATTAAAAGATCTATCCTCATCAGAATTGCCTAATTCATACTTGTAAGTATTATCCACCGGAGATTCAGTTTCAGTGCTACTGGATGCAGATGGCAATGTATCTGATACTGTAGATAAACATCTCCAAGAATAAACATTGCATGTCTTATCGCCATGACAAATTTTTGTACATCCCCTAGGGCAGATATTGTTAGTAGATTTTAATAAATATAAAAAATATATAAATATAAAAATATAAAATATAAACATGGTAATAGTTATATTATTTCACATTTTAAGTGATAAAGTTGAATTTATAAGCTGTTGAGCCTTTCTAACAAACGATCAGCATGCAGTAATATTACTACAGTACATCATTATGAAAAATTTTAAAAACATAAAATTTGAATTGCAAAAAATGCTTACGTGGAAAATGAAAACGGATTTCAGCTTTGCAATCAGTGTAAAAATGTGATTCAGAAACGCTTATTCATTTAAAAAAAAACAAATTCCATGCAGAACAGTGTTATTTTTGTTTCTCTTTAAATGATGCAATATTCAAACTTCTTTAAAAATTTTAATATTATTTTGAGAGTTAATTAATTAAAATCAAAACAAACTGAAATAGTCATCACTAAGCTTGTAATCTTCAGGACCAATATATAGAATGGAATGCAGGTTACCTACATCTTTGAGATAAAGAAGGCAGGATTTACTCTAGTCAACTTTTGTTATTTAGTCCTCAAGATTACAAGTCTATACATCAACTATCTGCAGATATAACAACAGACAACATGTACATTTTCATACCTTTCCTTTGGTTGACCAATTGCAACATTAGATCATCCAAATCATGTGCAGTATTCTTACTACCATCAAGTTCAAATGAAATTTCTTCATATGATTTTGTTTTTAAGGACTCTACTACTCTACTAATTTCCTGGTCATTATCCTTTTGCCACTCAGATTCTTTAAGTTCTTCATGTATAATATCTCTCATTCTGTAACATTATGAAACATTGTAATTACTCTTATCAGTTGATTGCAATATTATTAAGGAGCAGTCCGTGATAGAACCAAAATCATAAATTTTTCAGCATTTGCTGAAATGCAAATTTTCTTAGAACTGTCTTCCGGAAATTTATCTTCCAAAAATAGCGAAAGAATTGCAGTAGGTGCTTTTACAGAATAAGTTAAGCGAACATATTTTTATGTAACAGCTGTTTTGGAAGCTTGTCTTCACCGTCTCTAGCATTGGTTCTTTGCAATGATTTTTCTGTATTTGGAAAAACAAAATACCCCTTCTTCATATTTTTTATGCGCCTATTTAACTTAACAATTTGATGCTGTAAATTCACCTGATTTTCTCTACCTACTTTTCTACAAAGTGTGCTTTACAAAAGCATATATTTCTATCTACTTCATATTGATCAAGATAAATGTCAGCAGAAATGATTTCATTACACATTTTTATAGATGCAGGAGGCTGAAGTGAGAGTCAGATATATAAATTGCAAGTTGCTGTATGCTGTGGGTTTGAAATTCAGTATTCTTATGGCTAGGGAGCAAACCTTCATACAGGAAACAAAAGCTTGCAGAGTTTGAACTATGGGAAGTGGGAGAGGTCAGGCTGTCACATGATCACAACACAGAGGAGTCCAGGTATAGTCAACGCAACAATGTTGTATATAACATTGCTGCATAACTTACATTCAATGCTGTCACCATTTGCAGTAAAATATTCACTCCCAAATTATTGTACAAGTTCAGTAATACATGAGTATTTCACTTTTTGTACTGGAAGCATTCTACTCTGTATGTGGAACTAGTGAACACATTTGAGAAATACTATGCACTGTAGGCACTAGCCCAGTTGTTTGTGTTGTCACTGTACGTGTGCAATGACATCATGATCTATGTGCCACATAACTTGCGATCGCCTCATTTCACGATAGGTGTATAAAGGTTCAAACCCTACTTATGACCAAGAGAAACAAGTGAATGGTGACTGAATACCTCAAGAAAGCACAGAGTATTTGAAAATTAAAGCCAATAAAAAACGAATATTTCAGAGTGTGTTAATGCCAAAAAATTTATATAAATTGTGTTTTCATTAGATCTATATCTGGCGCCCCATCCATCAGTGAAAAATATTGGTGAGCAAAAGGACTAATGACTTCATTGTCAGTAATGGAGCATTAGCCAACATCAACATATTTTGTGTGGTGTCTTACTCTTTTTTTACGCATAGAGAATGTTCCAATGTGCTGACAGCTCTAAGGAGGGACTGTCTTTTCCAATGGAATGTGGCAACTAAGCTATTACTATAAACGGAAAGCAAACAAAAGTTAGATAAAATGATTATAAACCTACTACCTGTCTGATAAATGAATGCAGACAGCAGGCAGGGCAAACTAATACAGAAACATAATAGATAAGCCATATTATGTCACCATCCCCCTTGTGTAGCATGGACAGGTCCCATGTTTACCTGGCCTGGGAACAGGAGCACCCTCGCCTGAAAACTGCACTCTTTCGTCAGACAGGTAGTAAGTGTACTACAGTAGACAAACATTGGATATCATATACAGGCCAACGTTTTTTGTATTTGAAGTATATTATTTGAAGCACAGTTCAATAGTACAATATATAATTCTGTATACCAGTTATATAAAAGTATGCACTCTCACCAAGGAATGAAGAGGATTTCACTACCTATTCAAGACATTCATTTTGTCATGCAAATACACTAAACAGTCATATGGTATTTAATTAAAATCTTTAGAACCATTTTTGAGAAAATAAAAAATGTAAATGGTAAATTGGGTAGGGTGATTTTCCTGAAAATATTTGTCAGATCTTTGGAAGATGCTTAAAGACAAAGTTTGAATTTATCCAACATTTCGTTTTTGAATTATGCTGTTTATTGTCCCACCCTGATGCACACACAAAACATTTTTTTAAATAATGCTTCTCTTTTCTATTCAGGGTATCTCAAAACATGGATTTCTGGTAAAACTTTTGAATAGAATGTAGAGAAAGTAAATAGTGTTTTAAACTGTGCAAGTGTTTTATAGCAAAATGTAATCCTTTTGGTAGTTTCTAATTAAAAGTGTTCATTTAAGGAATCAAGCATAAAAATACTAAACTTCTCTATACTCATTTACAAACTACTACAATGTAATTGGCTAGTACTGCACAAGATCATTTTGATGTGGAAAGAGACAAATATTTCTTATCTAAAGAATAACAAATGTTTGTATTAAAAAGGTTACAAGTGTTGTTGATATTTCATAGTTACATTGAATAAAATGTACATTACTTGTCATTTTGTATATAATGTGGTTTCATAAAATCACAACCACATGTGAAATTAGCCTTCTATGATGCCATCGGATTAAGCAGCCATGCTTTCAACGGTGCTTAGGCCACAGTCATGCACTGCTTCGGTCCGAATAATTTTTTCCCACACAGAACATCTTATGCATAGAAGCAAATAGGATGAATGGACAAGATCAACTAGAGCCATTATTATTCCACAAATTACGTATTGATTGTCCCTTTGTTTACCTTTTCAAAAATGATGTTGGAAATGTTCTCCTTATGCTTAAAGATAGGCATTGCAATGTCTTCACAGAATGTCATAAACATGATGCAACTATGCTTGGGATATGTTGGTTATTTCTTTCTGTATATTATTTTGCAGTTCTTGTAATGTTCGGGGATTACACTTATACACTTTGACTTTCAAATTCTCCACAAGTAGATACAGCAAGATGGGAGTTCTGGGATTGAATGAGTCACAACCCAACTATGAGCTGTAGCCCCATCTTATTGAAATACACATGATTTGAATACCATATTTTATCACATAAGCCCCCCCCCCTCACATATTTCCCTCCCCTATGATTTTTCATCACTAAAAATTATATAACTATTAAACATAGCATAATTCCCTCTCCTGGTTCGTTCTTATTGGAGCGGTCTTCAAATGACTTGATAATGGACAACAATCGACGCAGCAGTGCCTGTCACAGACAACAATGGATGCAGTGCTTCCTACAAAAATACTCGTATTGCCATTGTCACAATGTATCGTAAAATTGAAATGTGAAGTTGCAGACGTGTTTCTAAGTCAGTTTGTTAGAAGTCGACATACTGTTAAGAAGAGTTTAAAAAAAGAACTGGTATTTCTTGCGCGATTAATGGTTCTGACGACATATTGTGGAATAGTGAACATGAAGATGTGTTATCTGAGCCAGATATAAATGAAAATAGTGATGATAGTGACAAAAGTGAGACAGCAGAATAGTCAGAGAAAAGAAACAATGTAACAATACATTGCAGGCCCAATGAAACTGTGTTATGTATCCAGTTCATTTACAAATTACTGTATACCTATATAACTTTTACATAATACTACATGGTTTCCCTTCCTAGAAGCACCACTCGCATAATTCCCTCCCCAGTGTGCAAGCAAATTTTTTGAGAAAAAAAAAGGGGGGAATTACGCGATAAAATACGGTAGTTTTATTGCTTTTTATGCTGACCCATATCTAATTCCTGCTTGCTGCACTAACTTCAAGAGGCTTTAGTGCCGAACATTCTAACTGCATATTGATATCAATCTTTTCTACTGTTAAAAAGTTACTTTTTATTTTTTTCCCCGTCTAACAGTGATTCCGTACTTTTGAATTTCTGGAGTATTTTAAGGATTATTTTTATCCCCCTGTTAAGAAGATCAATATAAGGAAAGTGTTCCCAAAATGATCTATGACACAGACAGAAATTAGTGTCATACAGTTGCCAAATATCATTAAGTGAATCCCAAATGGAAGAAGAAAGCGAGAACGCCCGTGTGACAACTGGAAGAAGAGCATCATCACTGCTCTCACAGAGAAATTTTCAGGAGGGTTGTTTAGATAATTATAAGTGGTACGTACACAGCATGTGCACACATACATTGCAATACATGAAAACTATTTTTTCTGTAATAAATTGGATTGGACCATAAGTGCACTAACACATGACTGAAAGACCCAAAGAACATTAGCTACTGGTTCATATGTAATATGCAGTGTGTGTCAGAAGGTTATGTCATACATGACACAATAGCAGGAACTGGAATTTTAACAGATGAGTGGCACAAGCCCGAGAACCAGGTACCAATAAGAGTATAGTTGTATCGCATGCAAAAATAGAGAAACCACCAGTTTGATATGGTAACATTTTAACATCTGTGTAGTGTGAACAACTTGGGAATTGTACCTGACACCAACATGTAATAAATCACTTTCTGCTTAAATTAAAACAAACTTTATCATAGACTGCTCCTTGACCATTATTTTCCTACATGCAATAATTATTAAAAGTTTATCCATACTTTCATCCTGCAGACACCTGTTCATAGTGTGCTAACTTACATGTCCATAGAAGAGCTTTCAGATAACTTCTTCCATAGTGCCTTTAGCAGTTCTTCTTGAACACTGCAACAACCAATTTATAATTAATTTCACTTTAAAATTTAAGACAAATGAATGCTTTTACAATTTACATAGCTAAACAAACAATATAATGCATACACTCACTTTCACTTCTCGTACAAATTACAGTAGAACCGTGCTAATCCAAATTAATTTGGGGTGTGGTGTGTTCGGATTCAAAAATGTTTGGATTATCCGAAAAATGACAAAAAAAATGTATATAAATTCTGCTATGAGATTAGCAGCTACAAGGTAACATAGTGTAGCAATGTGACAATGTTGCAATTACCACACACAATGTACATTACATAATAACATTGTGTTCTTCTGACCTGTGAGTGTAGCAAATAGCTATATAATACTATATTAGCTATAGTCGTTTTTGTCACACTGGTGTTAAAAGTGGAATTCATCAAATTGTCAATTTGTTACAATATGTTAGTCATTAATTTCATTTAAGCATACTGCACTGTATTGCAAACTGCTGAACAGTGTAAGACTTGCCTTTTGTAACAAAAGACATGGCCACTTTTTTTTTATGCTCTACTTATGCATGGCAATATGAGGGCACAACAGCAAACAGCCATAACTTAGGATAAATTAAGGAAATTGCACTGGACACTCCTAGAATAACTTCTTTACAGAACTAACTTGTTGCCTAGCAATACCATATGCTTGGACCACTGGGAGGGAAAGATTCATTACTATGTAGAGGTTCACTGCTTTTACCACAATTTGCTGTTGGTAGGTTTATTTTCTTTCTTCGATGAAAGAATAAACTACCCATCTGCTGAAGAAAAAAGAATGCACATGTTTCTATTGAAGAGACCTATATATTAATATATTTGTTTTGTAAAGTTATACGATACAACAAGTTTAGTTTAAAAAAAAAGACAATTATTTGCATGATCCTTGTATAAGTGCTTGTTTTATTGAACTGTATTTAAATTTCTACCAGTAACTGATGCATGAATTGCATCAATAGTCCACTGCAGTTATTTTGTGTGCTCCTATGCTGATTTAGTAGCATTGTTGACTGAGCAACATACGTTCATTCCCCAGGACTGACTTGGGGATTTTTCTTCTGTCAGAGACCTCCAGCATTTGAGAACAGGTCGTACAGGTTCTCCTGTAAGGTATGTCTTGTTTGCACAGCACCTAGCCGCTAATGCGACTTTATCTGTGTGGTATTTAAGATTGTCACCCCTGTCAGAGACCTGGTAGGTCTTTCAGTCAGTCCTTAAACTAAAAGCTGGTGGATTTTGGCATAGCTATCCCTTTCCCTAATCTTTTTGCACTGAGACACCGTGGCATTGGTCTTCTTTGGGCTATTGCATGTTAAAACAGAGAAACCATAATTGAATATTTTTAATAGATATTAAAAAGATAAAAATTGAATGATCTGATCTCTCTTTCAGGCATAAGTTTTCAGATGGAATATGTAAAGGTGAACGCGACAATGCTTCTAACTATAGGCCAATTTCTCTCTTACCAGTTTTTTCAAAAGTTCTTGAAAAAGTAATGTTCTAGAGGTTGTATAAATACCTCAAGTATAACAAGATACTAGTGAAAGATCAGTTTGGATTCAGAAAGAGCATCTCAACAAATAATGTAACTTTTAAACTTACACATGAAGTGTTAACTGCCCTAAACAATAAAATGCATGTAGGCAGTATTTTCTGTGACCTAGCAAAGGCATTTGATTGTGTAAATCATAACATTCTGTTAGCAAAACTGGAATTCTATGGAATCAAAAATGAAAATTTAAGTTGAACTATATTAGTAGATTTTCCGGGCTTTTGGGCCTTGGTCGAGTTGGATTGCCTTCCTCCACCAAAAAGAAACAAAAATGATCAGCAATACGAAAGTTTGCAGTGAATTGTAGTTTACGTGCAGCCGCTAAGTTAGACCTAAATAACAGAGCTTGACCCTGATGATGCTGGACACAGTTTTCAGCGAAACGTCGGAGGAAGGCAATCCAACTCGACCACGGCCCAAAAGCCCAGAAAATCTACTTAATATAGTTGATAATGCCGGCCGTGAAAGCCTCAGCACTTATAAAATTTAAGTTGGTTCATATCATACTTAAAGGAAAGAAAACAGAGCGTTAAAGTAAACAGTGATACTGATAATGGAAAACAAACTTCAAATTGGAAATCAGTAGCACATGGAGTACCCCAAGGTTCAGTATTAGGGCCTCTATTATTTCTGATCTATATAAATGACCTTTCACTTTATATAAAGAATATAGCAAGTTCTGTACTGTTTGCTGATGACACTAGTGTACTGGTCACTAGCAAAAACTTAAATGAATGTATAATTAAATTGAATTATTTTTTGAACTGCATGTCCTACTGGTTTAAAGCCAACAAATTATCTGTTAACCTAGATAAAACAAAAGTGATTAAATTCATAACTCATCAAACATCACACACTCCAATTGAAATAGGGATTAACAATATGTTATTAGAACAAATAGATAACATCAAATTTCTGGGTCTTCAAGTTGACAAATATTTAGATTGGAAAGCTAACATTAAGTATATCTTACCCAAACTCAGTTCTGCCTGTTATGCTATCCGAGCGCTGGCAAATGTTAGCTCCATAGATACACTCAAATTAGTTTACTATGCATATTTTAACTCTATAATGGAATACAGTATTTTATTTTGGGGCAATTCAGTAGACAGTAAACAAATATTCCTCATACAAAAGAAGGTTATAAGAATTATTTCTAACACCCATAGGAGACACTCATGCAAAGACCTGTTCAGAAGATTAAACATATTAACCTTACCCAGTATGTATATATTCTCAATTCTAAAATTCTTTATATGCAATCGATCCTTATTTACAACAAACAAAGAAATTCATGGAATAAACACTACACAGAAGAGTAATATCCATCATCCCAGTGCAAAACTTTCTTGCTTCCAGAAAGGTGTATATTATGAAACCATAAAAATATTTAATGCCCTTCCTAATAACCTTAAGGGAAAAGTTGACAATTTCAATGCTTTTAAAACAGCTGCTAAAGAGTACCTATGCTCAAAATCATTTTATTCTGTACAAGATTATCTGAATGACCAATTATCCTATTAATTTCTATGTAGCTCAGTTTATTCTATATGTGAATTACAAACTATGCTGTAAATATCTATGTAACTTTGTTACTTATTTAGCCTTATAAATAGTTTCTAGCTCATTTTATTCTGTATAAGATTATTTAAAGGGCAAATTATCCTGTTAATGTTTATATAGTTTTGTAAGTAGTTTCTAACTCATTTTATTGTTTATAAGATTATTTAAATGACAAATTATTCCTGTTAATGCTTATGTAGCTTTACATGTAGTTTCTAACTCATTTTATTCTGTATAAGATTGTTTATATGACAAATTATTCCTGTTAATGCTCATGTAGCTTTGTAAGTAGTTCCTAACTCATTGTATTCTGTATAACATTATTTAAATGACAAATCATTTCTGTTAATGCTTGTGTAGCTTTGTAAGTAGTTTCTAACTCATTTTATTCTGTATAAGATTATTTAAATGACAAATTATTCGAGTTAATGCTTATGTAACTTTGTAAGTAATTTTTAACTCATTTTATTCTGTATAAGGTAATCTAAATGACAAATCATCCTGTGAAAGCTTATATAACTCTGTAAGTGATCTCTAGATGAATTATTATTATTATATTACAACTAAACAGTAGAATATGGCTGTAAATGCCTAGTGTAAATCTAACACAAAATTCAATTATCTGACAAATTTCAGGTAAGCTTTGATTGTGTTTCCATTATCCCCTTTGCTGTTGTTTGTTTGTTTCTTTTTTCTTTTTCCTGTATGTAATGAGTTTTTATGTGCTCATTCTGTATATTTATTGACAATGTTTTGTACATCACAATTGACATGTTCAATGTTCACCAGCCTCCATGGCTACTTGTGAACTCGCTGAATGCAATCTAATCTAATCTAATCTTAGTATTTCTGATGAAATAAATTCTACACTTATAGGGAAGCATTAATTTATACTTTTATATATGGCTTTCAGATTAACACCACACAGTTTAAGTAACTATTTAAGTGTAATTTAAACAAGCAAATGCCAATAGAAAGATAAATTTAAAACTAGAGCTAGGTATATCATTGCTTAACAACTTGCATCTTTGGTTAGAGCTGAAGAGGACGAAACAACAGACTTTTGAGCATTTTATATACAAGGGCTGTGTTTAGCTATAACATTATTAGAAAATGTATATTGTTTAGGGAAGAACAGAAATCTAATTTCATTCTAGTTCATCTGGTGGTATTCAAATATTTAAAAATATAGGAACCCAAGAGATATTAGTAAGCATATTAGTTTGCAGGAAGTTAATTTATGGATCATTAGCATGAGATATTGAGCCTATTTTTAAATTAATTTTATAAATTGATTATAGTACAAGATTAGAACAAAATATTTTTTGTTTTCGTGTGGGTTTAATGTCTTTAAGTAGCGTAACTCATATCAGGTGGTGAATGAATTAAATAATTGCTGAAAGAAGCCAAACTTGAGTCATTTGAAATGTGTCTTCCAAGGATATGGGAAATTTCACAAAAATCCTCATCCCCAGGTAACTCTAAGATTAGAACTCAAGAGCCTCTTGAATGTCGATAGATGTGCCACTTCTACATCATGGAAATCAGCTTAAATTGTTTTGGTCCTAGCAACTGAAGCTTTTTTAATTGTTTGGATTCAAATGAATGCACGTAAAACAATAACAGAAAATCAAAATTGTCAGCACAACTGCAAGATATACATAATAAATAACATAGTATTTTGAATTTAAATATTGTGCTACTGGGATTACTTTGAAAATTTGCAGTGGTAATGAAACCCAAGTGTTACTTTTAACTCCCTTTCAATATCCAAACTGACATGTTCATGTTCCATTCTTATTGTAATTAAATTTAAGTTTAGACTGGAAGTTTTGTAGCAGATAGGGTAACTTCTTTCTGTAAATCACATATATTTGAAATAGAAAATTATTTTCCTCTCATACTAGGATTAGAATATTGTGTACCTATATTTAAATGTACCAGATATAAAAACCAAAAAGTTTGTTGTTATAAGGTTAGGAATAAAAGAAGGGGAAAACTGGAAAATCAGTTGTATAAACAAGTAGCAAACAGTGGTAGGAGGAACAGTCGCATACATATACATGCATGAAACTTCTTTCTCATAAGTAGGTAACATAGGTACACTGCACAGCACACCATTGCCATCTATTCCTACGTCATTTATCTTTACAGAATGTAACAAGGTAACCAAGAGCTATTATAGTATGATAGTGGTACGATAGTCATACCAAGGGAGCCGCTCCCAGCTTCAGCTAGATTATTACTGTACGGCCTTAATTTAACTACGTTGAAGTGTTTGCTTTCATACACGGTAGCCGCAATATTAATAAATGTTTATTTTGTGCACCTTCTTACTATGACTAGACTAGTTAAGACTGAAGTGATATTTAAAGGGGAAAGAAAACGATAAATATGTTAAATAAATTCCATACTTTTTATTACTCATTTTAAAGATTGTGTGGTGGTTGTTAGTATTACTTTCTTTAAATAAAACTAGTTTTAAATACGTCACGTCAGCCTTGTCACTAAATCAGCATCATACGAAAACGTCTGCGGACCAGGATTTACAGTGTTGATGCAACCAACTGAATAATTTGAGAACTAGTTAACGCCCATAATGAGTAAAATGAAATTACAGCACGAAAAAATATTATATGTCCTCATGATGTTACCCTAATAACTCATATTACTAAAGAAATAACCTCTCTGTTTCACATAAGTGGACCTACAAAAATGGGTATGAATGTCTGCTGAAAAAGTTAGTTTGACTTACGACAATAAGAAATATATGTTGGTTGCATTGCTATCACGCTATGTGCACTTCTGCTCGCTCAAAGATTATACTTCTGTCAGTGACATCTGTGGAGAGTCTGTAAAGGACAAGAACACATGTCATCATAGAATAGAACCGTGAGCGCATTATTTTAAGGTTATAATTAAAAGGTAGTGGAAAAAACGACGAAAATTGTTGCCCTTTTTGCTGCTGATTGTGGGTTGGTAATTTATTTCATTTAAATATGTCATTTTTACAGGCATTAAGAATCGAAGGTACTGTAATACTTGGCGTCCTTAGTGAAAGCTTCAAAAATGACAGACAAGGCAAAAGTTGATCTAGGACTGCTCGAGGAAGATGATGAGTTTGAAGAGTTTCCAACAGAAGGTAAGGATCTGTATCGTTGATTAATATTTATTTAAGGTTCATTTTAATGAGTTTTCTTTTTATTTAGCCGGAGAAAATGAAGTGCAAAAAATGGGATTAAAATGTATGAATTACAAAAGGAATTGCCGATTTGACTACCTCAAAATCCTGTAACACATACACTCCCCCTATTTAGATGTGGTATTCGTGCTGGGCTAAGCGGCGCTGGAACGGGCTTCCTGCGGGTTCTCCGGTTTCCCCCACCATCTCATTCCACCGGTGCTCCATCTTCATTCCATGTGTCATCAGTGTCACCGCCTGCGGTGCTGCATGTATTAAAAGCGGGCGTTAAACACTACAAAAAAAAAAAAAAAAAAAAAAAAAAACATCAACATGCCATGTGGAGGATACTGCATATGCGAGAATGAGCACCAACCCAAAGGAGGGACTGAAATCTTTTGGTGTGATTTTAATTGTTGTTCTTCCTGGATCATTGGGGTGTAGCTACACTGATGTTTTGCCTACGATTTTTCGTCACTTCACCGGCTGCAATTGCTTCTCTTATAAAAGCCTCCCTCAGCTATTCTTTGCTCTCAAGCCCTCGACTATCATAGGATGGCAGTCTTTGTTAGCCACACACTGGTGTCAGAACAGGCTGTAGATGCAGGAGATAATGGAAAGAGAACACTAGATTACTTGAGGCCAAGTAAGAAAGAATGGCCCATTTTAGTCATAATGATCAACTAAACTTTCAAAAGGTAGAGTTTACATTTAAGCAGGTGACAACTTATACAGTTACTGAGAATTAGTTTTGCTTCAAGAAGTTGATCTGATTGTGTGGCACTATAGATTTTCAAGACCACTCAGTTTATTACAGAGTGCTCATATTTGTGTATCCTTTGTGTGATCAACAGCACGGGACACAAGTCACACTTACTTAGGACATAACTATTGTATCTATCCCATTCAATCGTCATAAAAGTAGGATCAATTTAGGATTTGTGTTTAGAATTGATTTTAGCACTTGTAAACCCATAAGCCACGCCCCAACATTTTTAGGGAGGTATATTTCTTTAGGAAACTCATACCATTATACTAATAAACCATGGCATCTTGCTGCTATTGCACATGTGCAGAGGTGAGTGCCGATCATTGGATTTAGCTTCACAGATCCTATGAGTACACTTGACATTAAGCAGTTGCAGCTTTCAGCTACTTCCCTCTATTTATATATGGGATGGAAGTGAAATAATCTGCAACCTGTTGTTCGGGTACTCAGCTTCTATTGGCAGATCAATGAACTATTCTAATGCTCTATAAAAACCATTTAAGTAATGTTAGCCATGTATTGAATTCAGATGTTTTGTCATGGTGCGCCAGACACCAGAAAATTACGTAAAAAAGCAAGGTTATGGCTGATTGTCCCATATCAAAACATTACCTCAAATATTACATTTCCACATAATTACAAATATTTTATTTGGTATGTTAAAAGGTTTAAATATCTGGCCTGTTCTATTTGAGGGGCTTATGCCATGATGAGATAATGGCCTCACTTGGAATTGGATTCTTCTTTCAAATGCTGCGCAAAATTGTTTGCTAACTTTCAACAGTAATTGCAGTATTATATCCATTAGGGAATCATAAATATGATAGAAACATTAATAAAGAAACTTTAAATATGCTCTAATCAGTCAGAAATGCATAAATTCACTTGAAATGAAACGAATACCCGTTAAGACCATGTCTACTTACTGCGCATGCATGCTGAGGAAAAGTGAGTTGTCTTATTCACTTTATTTACCGAATGGTACAGACCTAACATGATATTGATGTTTACAGTAAATAGTAAGGTAGTTTGTTTCTAACACTTACACATGTGGTGAACATATGCAGTTTTCATATCATCTGTAAGACGTATGTATGAAGCATTTGCACTGAGGCTGGCAGCTAATGGCTGGAGGCTAGGTTATACCTACATTGGATATTTATGTTCCCAATGTTCATTGAACATTCCAAAGGTTATGTCATTCTTGCATGAAACATCTCTTGCGTTAGTAATACGGTTGTGCCGTATTGAACATAAGAGTGCGGTACTAGTAATTGCTAAACTTTTAGGAAAGCATAATTTATAATGTAAATGTTTAAACAAAATATATGTGCAATATATATGTGCAGTCTCTGATGTGAGACTGCCTTTGTGTTTTACCAGGAGAAATACGAACTGGTTTGAGAATTTAGTGCCATTCTGGCAGTTTGTCACAATAGCTCAGTGGTTAGAGCGTCTGCCCGGTAAGCAGAAGGTCTGTGGTTCAAATCCCAGTTGTGGCATTGAATTTTTAAGTTCCAGTTCTACCTCTCAAACTTTGCCCACACACGGCTTGTGTGTTTAAAAACACCAACAGTAAGTTTGTTGGCATAAATAAATAATAATATGTGCAATTGTTTACACGTTTGGCTCAGTAAGTGTGCAATTATCTTATAAATCTTGATATACCCGATTTAAAATGGGACTAATGTGCTTTATGCAAGCACGTACCTACATATAAAAAAAGCAATTTGTAATACTGATGCACAAGTTTTTAGAAGAACTTTCATTTCCAACAATTAGTCCAGTATGTTTTAACAAGAATCTTATGAGTGCCAACGAATTCGAGTTAGTGAAATTTGCAACACAGAATTTCTTACTAGATTTCTGAACTTGAGTATGTGCAAAAGATATCAAAATATTTCAAGAAATGTAGGTAAATAAATCTGACACTGGTGTTCGTGCCACAGTTGTGGACTAACCATTATTTACGTGATAGCTTTAGAAAGAAAAAATGGCCATACTTTTAATAACTAACATTTATTAGTATGTAACAAGTATACAATAACATTGGGATTAACTCAGAATAAGAGTTTAGAGCAAGTATTCAATACCTGTAACCAGGCTTCACATCTTTTGCGGCTTCGACAAAAAAAACAATTGCATGGGATTAAGTAAACATTACGCACAATTTACACCAATATAGGAAGAAAGTAAACAGTTGATGCGATGTTGTCGCTTCTACCAGAATTAGGAAGACAACAAATTGGAGTTTTTTAAATTTAATTTACACAAAAACCGTTGAATCTACTGAAATACGCCAAAGGAGAAAAAGGTGTTGTTTATTCAATTTTCTATGAATTTAGCCATAAATTAAGCACGTTCAATCAATAATAATTCAGTCAGGTGATGATACATTTTTTTGATAAAAATTTTTTTTCTGAAAAACTATAAACTTTTCAGCATTTTGGTATTAGACTTTCTTGTTATTCACAACATGAGAAATTCGCTGTTAAAGTCTGACGGATTATTTCACTTCCATCCTGTATATCTCATTGACTACGCTTTACAGCTCAGCGCGCTCAACACTAAATCAGTCATAATTCACTAAGCATGGCATTTTTTGTTAGTGATAGAGTTACAAAATTACAACATCCAGTGCATTACTTTTTTTGCCACTTTTTCTTCTAACTGAATGCACAAATACAGAGTTCTCTTTTACTGACGTTAACACAGTCTGTCACCTTTCATGATATTACAATTCACAACTATTTTCTTCTTGTAACCTTACTCACTGCTTTCTATGTCTCTCGAATAGCTGATTGATGATACAATCACTCAACACTCATTAACTGCTTCGCTATCTTACTTCAAGGTTCTCTCACGATGACTGTACACACACGTAGCTGACACACACACACACACACACACACACACACACACACACACACACACACACTAAAACTAAAAGCTGACTGACTAAAGTCTGCCTTCTCTCATGCACTCTGCTAGCTTTTATACTGGCTATGACGTAGCTAGATCTTTCTCGAGCTTCACCTTTTCTGGAACTTGCTGGCAGCCAGAAGCTTCACAAACAATTTAGAAAACCCCTTTTGGTTCTGTCCATCTGACTGTTATGTGTTTGCTTATTTGAGTGGGCGGTAGCTTGACCTTGAGCACCTTTGGTATGCACTATGTCTGGTATGTGGTGTGAGGTAGCTTGACCCCAACTTTCCTTTGTTGTGCGCTGCAGCCAATGTCACAGTATATTCACAGGTTTAAAGTTGTGAATCACACAAACAGTGACAGAGCTACCGCCACCTGCAAGAGGAGCAGTAGATAGATACATTAGTTTGTCGAAATTCACATTTGCATAATCTAGTAAAGTTTAACATCTTGTTCGTAGAAATAGCATTTTAGAGGTCAGTGAAAAAATTGAAGCTGTTAACAGTGAAGCAACAGAATCTAAAATAAAAACAAATTTAGAAACTAAAAGCTTCACATCATGAAACAGTGGTGGTGGTGGCGGTGGTAGTTTTTTATTCTGTATGGGAAAAATCTTTTAAAGACATCATTCTTTATGGTGAGATGGATTTACACCACCTGAAAAACCCTACCTGGCACAACTTAAGTTATGGTTAATATGTACAGGTGTCCCAAAAAACACAGACAATGCATAGTATGTTGTGCGGAATGGCAAACTAATCTGTTTTCAGAAGAAACCCCTGTCCGCATCAAAGTGTGAAGTCGGTGTACGTTCACATTTCGTCAATAAGCGCAACATCAGGTTGTCTACATTAAAAATGGACTTTGAATTATGGACCTCCTACGTCATTGCAGAACCTCCATCAGTGGTGGCGAGCCCCATGCACACGACCCAATACATGTGGTTGTCTTTGAAGACTTTCAATCGCTCCATGGTTTCGAGCCATATGGTCCTCTATTGACGTTACAAAAATGCCATACACCATACGCTTCATAGAACTCCACAAAAAAAATAGTTGAGAGGCGTCAGATCTGGCGACTGCTGGCCATGGAAATGGTCCACCTCTACCAATCCATTGATTTGAATATGCGACATTGAAGTGATTCTGCACATTTACATCAAAGTATGCGGGAGCTCAAGTCTGCCATTTTCACAGCTGTGTACTGGTATGTGTCACACTGCTATTAAAAGCATTACTGTACTGAAAACTACACAGGCAGCATAGTAGGATGCGCACCAGGGACTATGGAGGAATTTAGTGCATGCACAGCTATGTTATGCTCAGATTGTTCATCCCAGTACACACATGGCTAAAGGGTTGCATAACTTTTGTATTAAGGTACCAAAACAAATGTTAATTGTCATAACCGTTTGATCTCAAACTTCAATGCTTTCCAGCATCCAAACCATACATTTCCGGACAGGGGTTCCTATTTGAAAACCAGTCAGTCTGACATCCTGCACAACATACTAAGTGTTGAAGGTGTTTTTTTGGGTACACCCAGTAGGTATGTCATTCATTGGTGAAACTAGTATGAGTCTCTCAGGCTTTTAATTTGGATTATGGTGTTCTTGTAATTTATTAGCTTTCTGTATGAAGCTCTGTTGAGTTTTAAGATTTCTCTCTCTGTTTTGATATTTTTGCCAATAATTGTCTTGAGGTAGTCTTATTAATTTTTCACATTGAGTTAAAGCTTGTTTATTAATCTGGTGGATTATTGGAGGGTTTTCCGTAAGCATCTCCATTGCCATTATGGGAGTAGATTTAACACCGCCTGTTATCAATCGTATAAAGTTATTTTGAATTGTTTCTAATTTATTAAGGATTTTTTTTTTTATTGGATGTAATCAGATTTTCACTACCATATAGTAGAATAGGTTTAATGTACATCTTTTAGGTGTTAGTACTTCCATAGAGCAACCCCATTTTGTTCCTGTTAATCTCTTTAATATGTTGCATCATTTGTTTACTTTTTCTGTTCTATCTTTAACGTGGTATTCCCAAGGTAATTTTTTGTCATAGTATATACCCAAGTATTTAATGTAATCTTGCTGTTGAATGTTTTGACCGTTTATTTTGTAAAACTCGGGTACAGTATGTTTTAGGGAAAAAATCTTATAACATGTTTTATTGGTATTAATTTTCATGCAGTTATCATTACACCATTGTTCTAGTGATTGTATGGCATTATTCATTTGTGAAGTAAGTTTATGCTGAGTATTTTGAGGAGCAGATGTCCACATGGTTAGATTGTCTGCATAAAGTGTACAATTAATGTTATTTTGGTGTAGTTCTATTGATAAATCATAATGTTAAAAAGTGTGGGACTGATTCCTGAGCCCTTAAGTCCTATTTTCATTTGTTAGTATTTAGATATGTTACAATATTTCGTTGCAGAAAATCTGTGATGAAACTGCAGATCCAACGTAACATATTGCCGTTAATATTTAATTTCATGATTTTGTCCATAAGTATCCATTTCCAAACTGACTCGAAGGCATCTTCAAAGTCTATAAATATTGCTGCTATAGTTTTTTGTGCATCAAGAGCATCTTTAGTTTCTTGACTAAATTTCAGAGTCTGTTCCATAGCGGAGATGTGAGTTCAAAATCCTGCTTGAGCTAATCATATTAGATTATTTTTTTCTAAGTACCATATAAGTCTAGACTAAACATTCAGTCTTTTGTTTTAGAGAATATACTTGTCATTGAAATTGTATGATAGTTTTAAATGTTTTCTGCAGGTTTCTTAGGTTTTATAATTGGAATTATAATGGCTTTTTTCCCATGTGGAGAGGATACCGGTGTTCCATATTTGATTAACAAGGTTTAGGCAAGTAGTTAATGCTCTAGGACATAGATGTTTAAGAAATTCTCCAAAAACGTGGTCAGGACCTGGCTGTTTTTTTATTTTGTAATTTTTCTATAGATCACTTTAATTCTAGCATGGTGAAATTTGAATTAAAAATACAATCTTTATTGATGACTTTGGTAAATTGTTTCAATTTCTGTTTAATTTGCTTTCCTTCCTGTTTATATATATATATATATATATATATATTTTTTTTTTTTTTTTGAAATTTTTTTCTTGTAAAATGTTTGTGAAGGCTTCACTGGTTTTGTGGTCATCAAATATGGTTTTATTAAATATCTTGATTCATACTTTTTCTTGGGTTTTTAATTACTGTTTAATGTTGAAATAAAATTATGCACTTTTGTAAATCATGAAGCATGTTAGCAGCATTTCAAGAGCTTGCAGCAATTACTAAGATAAGTGAAACTTTTAGTCTCTAAATTTGTTTTTATTTTAGCATTTTAGAGATTTAAAAATCGGATCTGCCATTGAAATGGTACTTAGGAGTTTTCAGAGCCTTATTTATATAGGGAGAGCCAATCTAATCTAGTGTTCTGAATTTTTAAGGAGCATTAGCAATAGTTTCAGTGGTTTAGAGCAAAGTATACAACTTGGTGTACGGCATGTGTATTAACATTTGGTTGAAACTACCATAACCTAAGCAAAAACAGAATCGTTAATTTTACTTAAATCATTAACTAATTTTAAATCAGGTTTGATTGTATGGACAGATCACAACAATTTTATTTTCATGCTGTTGCTCATGTACTAACCTGTCTCATGTCAATGAGTGGAAAAATGAGTTTCAAGACCTATGCTAAAAATCTCAGCCAGGCAGATTAACCAGACAAGATTTGAATAGGCCTGTGGTACAACAGGCAAGAATATGAGTCTTTCAGAACAGTGGTGGTTTTATCTATTTTCTTTTTCATTTTGCTTCCTCAAAATGCCACCAAGCTGTGGGTGCCTTTAGTGTGTAAAGGTTTTCAGTTTAATATTTAACACAAAAAGGTTGGTGGAATGAGGCTCTTAAACAATGAATTTGTTTTACAGATTGGACAGGAAAGGATGAAGATGAAGAGGATATCAGCGTTTGGGAGGACAATTGGGATGACGATAATGTGGAAGATGACTTCAGCGTACAATTAAGGTAATAGGATCACATATTAGTTTTAGAATTTCTCCTAATTTATTAGTACCAATGGAAATTCATCATGTAGCTTTACAGTAGATGAGCTATCAGGCTCTAGCGAGCCACATTTGAAACTATTGAATCTAGGTAACTAGCTAGAAATATAGGTCAAGTTTGGTGTATAATAGTCTGGCAATGGAAAAAAACAATGAGTATCCATTATACAGCTAATTTAGAATGATAACAATGAGCAGTAATTCCAACCTTAGTTGACAATTATGCATATTTCCATGGGGAATTGAAATCAATTTGAGACCCCATTCTGGAACAAATACTGCATGGGAATGTGGATTCAGATTGAACAGAATCTCGGATTAGATCCTCTTAGAAAGTGGGATCACAGCAAAATTTTGTTCCATGGAACCACCTAACATATCCAAACTAATTTGAATCTGCCAAAGAAGCCATCTTCTACCGTACTTGTAAAATGCGCATTTTCGTCATTTTGTTTTGTTAGTGAAAGTGGTGTAGTAAAACACAACTGAGCCACTTTTATTGTTTCTATAATCTCGCAATGTATTCTTCTCAGAAACATTCACTAACTTCTAACCCTACTTAGAATACGCAAAACAAAAAACCAACATATTTTTTACAGGTCCTTGTAGAAAGCATTAGTTATAATTACTTAAAGATCACTGTGTAATAGAAAACCATGTCAGTGGATAATTGAAGTTTGTAATTATAATTAATTTAGTATACAAATACATTTAATTTAAACAAATATATTTTGTATACAAAAATAAAGAACAATTCTTCTGGCTCAAAAGTAATTTGTAGGTCTAAATGTGTGAGAATACACCAAACATGCGAGGGTGGGTCAATAAGTAATGCCTATTTTTTTTTCCTTAAATAAGTTAGTTATGTGAAAAATTTGAATTTGGCGCAATTCCTCAAACCTTCTCCAGTCCCCTGCGGTAGTAACTTCCTAAGTCAACAGGTGGCAGCACTGCAAAATGGCTGACATCGACATTCATATTAGACAGCGATCTGTGATTGAATTTTTGACTGCGGAAGGTGAAACGCCAATTCACATTCACAAAAGGCTAAAAAATGTGTATGGTGATGCAATGGTGGATGTCAGCACTGTTAGACGATGGGTTCGTCGCTGTAACGAAGCTGAAGGGCAAACACCTTTGGCAGATGAAACGCGAAGCAGCAGGCCGGTGACTGCAGTGACTCCATGCAACATTCAGCGAGTCAAAATCATTCGTGGTGATCGCCGGATAACAACAGGTGAATTGTGTCGCCTTACCTCCCTCAGTAAAGACAGTGTGATGACGATTATTCAACAACTGGGTTACTCAAAAGTTTGTTGTTGGGTACCAAGAATGTTAACCACCCAAAACAAAGAAACAAGGAAAACAATAGCCTCCGAACACTTGCAGCGCTTCAATTTGGAGGGAGAGGAGTTTCTGGAAAAAATTGTTACTGGAGACGAAACGTGGGTTCATTTTTTTAAACCTGAATCAAAGCGGCAAGTCAATGGAATGGCATCACACGTCACCGAACAAAAAAAAAATTCAAAACTCAGCGGTCGGCAGGGAAAGTTATGGCGACAGTGTTTTGGGATGCAGAGGGTGTGCTTGTGATTGATTTTTTGGAGCAGAGATGCACAATAAATTCTGTCCAATACGTCAGAACTCTCAAAAAGCTGAAAGCATGTCTTCGCCGAGTTCTCCCAACAAAAACTATGGCGGAAGTTGTTCTTTTGCATGACAATGCAAAACCACACACCAGCCGTTACACCACTGCAGAAATTGAGAAATTGGGATGGCAAGTCTTACCTCACCCCCCCATACAGCCCTGACCTGGCACCATCAGACTTCCATCTGTTCGGGCCACTAAAGGAAGCTCATCGTGGGATTCATTTTGAAGATCAGGAGGCTGTGAAAACGTCCGTGCGTCAATGGCTTAGGAAGCAAGACCCTGTGTTTTACCACACTGGAATACATGCCCTAGTTAAAAGGTGGACCAAAACTGTGGAAAAGGACGGAGATTATATTGAAAAGAGACAAATCAATCCTCAATGTTGTAGTTTTCAAGCTATGTAAATTGGATTCAATTTTCTTGGCAATTAAAAGAGAAAACAAATAGGCATTACTTATTGATCCACCCTCGTATTTTGGAATTTGAAGAACAAATCAGCATTTCATTGCATACCTAGAAATTTTCACAGCTGCACATCTGTTTCGCATTGAATCCACAAGCATCTATAATAGGTCAAGTGGGAGTTTTGGCCATTCGTCCTGTAAGGCAGCAGCAAATTGATCCTTGTTTGAGTAGCTTCTACAACAAACATGTAAATCCAATGCATCACAGAAGTGTTCTATTGGATTTAGATCTAGACTGTGGCTTGGCCACTCCACAAATTTTATCTCTTTTTATCTAAAAGTACTATTTTTAAATGACTGGAGGTGTGATTTGAATCATTGTTTTGCTGAAAAATTCAATTATGTGGAATATTATTTCTCCCATGTGGAACCATATTCTTTTCTAAAATGTTATACAGGAAACAATCCATTTTGCCTTCTATTTGGACTAGAGGACCAACCTCACTTGAAGAAAAACATCCCACACAATGACACTACCACCACTATGCTTAATGGCTGACACCTGCTATATTTTGTTGTCCCTTAGGGTTTTTGGTCGACATATATGCTGCACACTATCAGAAGAAGATAAATTTGCTTTACATTATTCCATAGAGCCTTAGAACAATGTGTAGAATTCTAAATTTGATGTTTCTTGCAAACTCTGTCCTGGTCTTTCTATTGGTGCGGTTTTTGTGATTATTAATATCGTTGTGTCTTTGAGCTAATGAGATCTTTGTGATCTCAGGGCTTGGTAACGGATGGAATGAAAAATCACACGATGTTTCTTCACCACAATGTATTATTTTATTAACACTTCATCGATACTTTACATTAAATAATTCCTCTCAGCACCATTCTAAATGATTTAAAACGCTTCCACCTTCTCATTTAGTGGAACCAATGCTTGATGAAAGTCTGGTGAAAATTCTATGTTCACACTACCTAAATATGTCCTTTCACTTCGATTACACACACGCGAGTGGACAGTTTATGGCGTCCTCATGTGACACCGCCTTTTTCGTATACATCCGCGTATGCGTCCATCAAATAGTTCTTTCTTGTTAGGGAAGCGATCCCTAACCATCCTCCCTTACTTTTATTATGGAACACATATAATTCTAATATTTATACATATATATTAAAATCAAATATGAAAAGATTTATGACGTCTTTGGGCAAACTTATTGTTCGTAACAATGAACATTATTTACACGTTTTCGTCATTCGACCAACACATACCAACATCAAAAAACAAATTACACTTTTAACAAATATTCACATAAACAATTTTCTTTTGGGGTCTTCTAATATTCTGTCTCACTATGTTTTGAATGTAATGATTTATGTACCATTTAAATCACCTGCTACTATGCAACGTTGTACAGTACAGACAGCAGTGCTGCTGCTTCAGATCATCTCTAATATGTGAGGCGAATTTTCTTGGATGAGTAGCCAACTGTCTACAAATCATTCTATCCTCCTTCCTTGTTTTTCAAGGATAACCTGACCTTGGCCTATGGGCTACTGTTCCTTCCTGCTTCTGCCAGAGATGGGATGAGGGTCATGCTGAAAGTAGCAAGCAACAATTTTTAAAAAATCTTACCTTTATCTTTTAGATAAACCAAGCACATCACCGTAATCTATAGACTTTTCTCTCACTTTTCATCATAGTCTCCATTTCCTTGCATACATTTTCCTCCAATGGGTTTGCGAGTTAAAATTTACAGAACGCTAGAACTCTGTTCCAGCTGCATGAAGACACTGACACACTGAATTTTTAATATCCTACACCATTTTGTAGTGTTGGCATTGCATCTTTCCTCAACAGAACAAAAGATGGTCAGAGGGTGCCAAGTCAGGAATGTAGGGAGGATGTGGGAGTTTCCCATCCAAATGTTTTGATATTCTCCATTGTGACACGGGCAGTGTGAGGACGTGCATTATCCTGTTGCAGGATGATCTTTCCGGGATGCTTATTGCACAATGCATGACAGAGCTTCTGAAGTATCTGGATATAATGAGCAGCATTTATGGTTTGTCCAGGTTCAAGAAAATCTACTAAAATGCAACACTGTGCATCCCATTACTTTCGCAGCAGATGGCACTGTCTTCACTTTCTTTTTCAATGGCGAATCCAAATAGTACCATTCCACACTCTGGCATTTCATTTCAGCAGGCTCTTAATGATGAAACCAGCTTTCATTGCTCATAAAAAATCACCTTCATTTTGAAATCGCTTAAGATTTTGGCTAATGATTCTTCTCTGAAGTTTGTGGTCTTAGGTCAGTAAATGTGAGACCCAATGGGTGCAAACTTAAGCATTGTATCATTTACTGTACTGCACATGTCCTACTGCAAGATGTGCAGTGATTTCATCCAGTGATACACCTATCTGCTCTAATGATTTTCTCATCAACTCTTTCCTTGTGATCCTTGGAGGCACTGCGCGGGCAACTGTTATGCGGCTCATCTTGGATACTCATTTTCCCATCTTTGAAATGCTTAACCCATCTCCTAACACCCTTGCAGATATCTCTATAGGCATGTAGAAATCTGAGGTGAATTTCAGCAGCAGATTTTCTCTCTAACAAGGAATTCAATTACAGCATGCTGCTTTAATAAAACATTGAAGTCTACCATTGGTTACATGAAAGAAGCTAATGACGTCACGATATGGCAACATGTGGTGTAAAGTCTGTAGATCATAATCCTGCAGTTCTTTTTGTCACTTGATGGATTAAGCATGTTGTCCCACTGAATATTCTTTTTGCTTTGGTAATGTTTATACTTGTCTTTACAAATAAACACTGTCTGAATGCCTAAGTAACAATATGTAGCATATACCATATCACCAACTCAAATTACAAAGTACTTTTGAGCTGAAGAAATATATACTTTTCTTGGTATTGTATGAACTTGCATGTTTACTAGATAGGTAACCACAGCAACGTGAAGCTCATGAAGCAGTGACAATGAAATGCATTGCTCAGTTGTGACTGCATGCAGAGTACTGACAACATAAAACCTCAGCTACTAATTACTCTTGAGTGCCACTGTACTAGAAAGAGTTGTGCATAACAGGCTCCATGTATTCCTCTTCAGTACAGCATGTTATGGTCAAGAATGCAAATGGGAGACTTGAAACTTGACCGGGATTACTGCTCTCCAGAAAGCTTCCTGTTAATGCATACTCACATTTGGAAAGAAATTAAGTGTGTGTTCCCATTTCTATTTCTGGACTTCAGTCACTCTCTCTTTCTGTTGTATGGAGGAGTGCTGCTTGGTAAACACATACCGGACATAAAACTTATGATGAAAATGAAGTGGTTTAAACACTAGAGCATGTTATTAGAATCTTTGTTAAAACACTTGTCAACATTTAAAAAGCACCTGTTTCTCCACTTTAAAATCCTACAAGACTAGTTTCAAACAGGCTCCTCTCCATTCTCAGCTGGTTGGCTCACTGATTCCCTGATCAGGTAACTGTCTCCCACTTCCCTCATTGCCTGGCTTGTCTCTTTCCCATAGCTTAGTCGTAAGAAATCGTTTGTTGCTGATACTTAAAAGTTTATTACTAGATTTGAGAGGTGGAACTGGAACTTAAAAATTCAATGCCACAACTGGGATTTGAACCACAGACCTTCCGCTTACCGGGCATTGAATTTTTAAGTTCCAGTTCTACCTCTTAAACTTTGCCCATACACAGCTTGTGTGTTTAAAAACACCAACAGTAAGTTTGTTGGCATAAATAATAATTTATTACTAGATTCACATTCATAATTATGTAAATATTGTACTTCATTGCATAATTACTTTTTAAGCTTTCATCATTAAGTAAAAATACACAATGTGACCATTATGTGAAGAATACATCAGATTGGCCAAGTTAACTTTTGGTGACTAGTGTATGGTAACAGGAATAAGAGCGAGTCTTGGTGTATTGAAGAACTGCCATGTTACCCTGTTTGTAGATAAAAAGAATGGAAGGGGAAAAATAAAAAAATGAAACTTCAATTTTATTGAATGAAGATTCATTTATTATTTACAAAAGCATTTACGATACTGTTGAATCATGTCCTATACCACTGGAGTCCATATTATCAGACTACTGAATAAGTCCATAATTTGGCTTGGAAAAAAGTTAAAATAGTTAAATAATAAATGAAGGTCATTGTAGCAGATAAGCATCAACATTTTGTATACATAAATACTTGTTAGAATAAGTATGGAAACAAATAGGCATACAGAATTGAATAATATGGTCAGTTGGCACGTGCTAACCAAATGCTTCACATCCTGCTCCATTCGCTTAGTCACTTTTACTAATTCCCACACTCCATTTGCTTCAACCATTTAGATTCATTGATGGGCTAGCCATCATGCCGGCAGTCGGCAAACTGATGACTTTGACAATGAGGAACTTTGCCAATACATATCCTGTGAACGTAACAGGTTGCAGTGGCAGCGTGTTATTTTTCAATATTTCTTGATAGTAAATACCTGGACAGTTATGCGATGGAATGCTTAAGTCCTGATTGCTTGTCTATAAATCAAGGTGCAACCATTATGCGATGGCAATAATTATGCAATTAAATAAAGTATTCTCCCCAATTATTCTTTTGTCCATTTTAAAAGCTTGATTTGTTGGCTAATATTATGGTAAGACATCTTTTCCTGGTACTTCAAAGTTTATTATTCAATTATTATTTATTTATGCCAACAAACTTATTAACTTATTCCTAAGGATGTAAATACTCTCCCACACTATTGGGAATGACTGCCTCACTAATATTTAAATCCAGAGGTCCTGGATTAGATTCCTGGCTGCAGTGTGGAAATTTTTCTTCAGATAGGATTTTTCCTCATTGTCCCTAGTCTGGAAGCATGGAATTGTTTGTGAATATAAAGTAATATCAACCCAAATATTAAATACCACTGTAAAACGAGTAGTGAAGATGTCCTTTTTTTATGTATACAGGGTGTAAATGAACAACACCGCACGAATTTTCTGGTACTAGAGGGTTCATAGACAATCAATTTGAGATAGGAAACCAATGGTCTATGATGTCATGTTAATGAGTTATATGTATTCCAAGTAATTAGAGATTGTGACCAATAAATTATAACCAGAAAGAAGCATATCAATATTATCCATTGGAATCAAAATAGTGCTTATTAGGAACTTAGTAAAGCCTGTCTGCTGTCTGTCTGAAGAAGCATTCCTAAATTGTAGCATTATCAAAAGTGCTTAAATTGGAGACTTAACATGTGGCTGCATGCCACTACAATGGATAACAGGTTGTGGCAAGCAGCTAAGGAAATACATGGCAGGTTTAAAATGTGTGCCTTGGCCGCATGGTTATACCGACTGACTGTGGACCTAATAAACCTGAGAAATCGAGTTCAAATCCACGAGGGGATAAGTCTTTTTTCTTTCTTTCTTTTTCATTTTGTAGCAGTATTTCCACCTAACAATGGGTGTCCAGAAATGGAACTTTAATCTGTTATAATTAAGGAAATAGTTTATTAATTATCCGTTTTTGTTGTAATTTCCTTGAAAATTATATCAAACTAAACTCCTTGTAGAATTATATTTATGTTCTAAGTTTCATAAAGGTAAATAAATAAACACAGGCACAGTTACGCAGGGAAATCTGCAAGTTTCCCGCCAAGAAAACAAAATAATTCATGCAGCCGTTGGTACAATTTTGGCGTGAGGCAATAAAACGTTGGGATTCTATTATTGTTGTTGCCTTCCTAAAGTACCGCGAGTCTCTAAATGAACTCTCAAACCGTTGCTAAAATTTAAAAGTTTAAAGAGAAAACAAATGAACATCAAAGCCCAATAAGAATAGCCAATCAGGAGAAAAGCGTTGGTGAGAAACTCGACAGTTCAGTGCTACCAGGTGCAAGGGAAGGTTGTGTCTACAGGTCGTCTATGGGAATAGATGCCACGTTATTAGGAAGTGTCTTGTCAAGTGCCACTGAGTCGCTACACGTTCAGTGATTGTATATTATTTATATAGATATTAGGATTCATTCAGCACAGTAGTTGATCATAATATAGTTAACGGGTGGAAGATAGAACTTGCAGAGTTTCCTGTAACCCGAAGTGCCAATAGGGAAAGTGCATCTTGTGTTTTTCTTCCGAGGAGCCCCATATAAAACCCATTCCTTCTCATCACCGTCCAACACACCGCTCCTCTCCCAAAGATCAACATCTCTCGTCGAGGCTGAGACCCTGAGAAATTGGCACCTCCTCAGCTGCATCAACGAGACGACAACTTCAAGCCAAGAGGTCGACCAGAAAAGGGGCAGTGAATCCGCTACAATTTTGAGAGCAACGTTGTGTGTTTGCTTTAAAATAGCAAAATACTACCATCATATGTAATGCCCAGAGTATTGTTTACTTTTGCTTCTTCTCACACCTGATGACTTAGGCTGAAGGGTTATGTATTGCCATTGGTCTGAAGCTATCGACTATAATTGTCCATGTCAATAAGAGCAATTTTCATTCTAACGGTTGACCTGCTGTAAACAGTTCACAAAACATTGAACCAAGCAATAGCACCAAGTACTATGAGTCGGCACAGTTTATTGGCAGTCCACAGGAGTTCAAAATGGCCGACATTACACTAAACAGCTGATGGAAGTATCACAAACAGCAGTCCTGCCGACATACATAATAAAGTCACTTCTAACCTCAAATATAAGAGTGTTAAAGTAACATGCTTTCAAACAATAATAATGCTTGAACATCGTTACCACACAACACATGATGAAAGTACTCACCTTCGGCAAATCTTGTTCTGCCATAACACTTTTGGATAAAATTACTTCCGAGCGCTAAATATCGTAATATATAGGACATGTACTACTGTTTAGCGAATACAAAAATAACTATAATTGCATATACTGTTCTAAAATAATTCAAAACAAAATCATGCAAAAATGAGCATTACATCCACTGATTAATATGACGTCTAAACAGAATCTTGTTTTAAAATTTATCGGTTGGCCTCTCTGCAACACGTACATAAACTGGCAACATAACAGATGCAATAACACCAACTATGGCCATAGCTTTACCATGATTATGTGTTATAAACAGTTGGCGGCACTAATGCAACCCAACGGATGGGATATCACCAAATATAACCAGACTGCCCCATAATGGGGGGAAAAATATCAAGGTTGTTTTTTGGGGTATCTCAATAAGCTGCATCGACTATACCTGTGTGTTAGCATGTGTATTGCAAAGCAGAAGGTTGTTCTGCAATAGCTGCACGGATTTACAGCAAAAGATATCCCAGTAAACGGCAGCCCCATTTGACTACTTTCGAATTTGTAGATCGGCATTTGTGAGAATGTGTTTCTGTGGTGCCAAATGAAGCAGATTGCGCTGCAAGACGTACCCATTGCACTCCAAAGTTTGAAGAAAATGTACTAAGTTACTAGAACAGAAACCCTGCTAGCTCAACTAGCACCCCTGCTATTGCACATACAATGGGTGTCACCCACACAAGGTATGGCAAGTCTTGCATGAGGAGCAGCTGTATCCTTTCCATCTGCAAAAGGTACAAGCCTTAACTGCGGAAGATTGTGAGTTACCTTTGCAGTTTTGTGAATGGCCCTTAAAGCAGTCACTGGAACTGTTTTCACTGGTGTTGTTCACCAATGAAGCCATATTTACCAGGGATGGGGCAATTCTAAACTACAAGAATAGTCACTATGGGCAAATGAAAACCCCATGCCACTGTTCAGAAGAGCAACCAACAGCAGTTTATGGTGAACATATAGGCTGGCATTATTTCTGATCATATCATTGTCATTCTTCCTCCTCGACTGAGTAGCAACACTTATAAAATGTTTCTGAAGGAGGTACTGCCAGTCCTTTTTGGAAGAAGTACTGCTTGCTCTTTGCGCTCAACTGCATTTCCAACACAACGGAGCCCCTGTGCATTATGCTGTAAGCATCTAAATCGAGTCTTCCCCAATTGTTGGATCAGAAGAGGCAGTCCTACCGTGCCTTGACCACCTCGTTCGCCGGATCTCAATCCTATGGATTTTTTTTCTGGGATTATCTTCAAACCATGGTGTATTCATCATTAATTGATTCTGAGCAGACGCTGGTTGTCCGCATTTTGCAGCCAGTGATGAGATTTGCAATGCACCAGGAATGCTCAACAGGGTTCTCAAATCATTTCTGTGTGAATGTCCCCTATGCATTAATATTAGAGGTCACATTATGCTATAAGCATATGCGAGCATCTAAATTGAGTCTTCCCCAATTGTTAGATCAGAAGAAACAGTCCTACTGTGCCTTGACCACCTCGTTTGCCAGATCTCAATCCCAGGGATTTTTTATCTGGGGTCATCTTTAAACAATGGTGTATTCATCATTATTTGATTCTGAGGAGACACTGGTTGCCTGCATTATTGTAGCCAGTGATGAGATTTGCAACGCACCAGGAAAACTCAACAGGGTTTGTGAATCATTTCTGTGTTGATGTGGCCTATGCATTAATGTTAGAGGTCACCATTTTGAGCAGTTCCTTTGAAACCTGCACCTTCTTTTATGGCTCTACAGCCCAATTGGGCCTTGACCTTCCCTACTATTTTCTTCCATTCTCGTCTACCATGTGCCTTCCTTCTCCAGCCTCTGACTCCTATTGCAGCAAGATCTTCCTACACACAACCCATTCACCTTGTTCTGCCTTTCCTTCGCGAAAATATTTTCCCTTTTACATTTTCTTTGGATTCCACGCATCCTCCATTCTTTACATGTGTCCCAACCATCTAAGTCTTTGGGATTTCATTTTGTCAGCACCCAGACAAAAATAAGTGTAAGTGAAACTATTGTCTATAGGTCGACTCATATACTTCTAAAATCAGACAGCTCTGTTGTCAACAATATTTTCAAAATGAATGTATGGTGCTGTACACAAGATATAGTGTCTTAATAAATAGCAAATGCATATTTGCGACTCAAGTTCTACAAGAATAGAAGTTGTATTTAATTATTAGTGACAGATTCGTATATCTTTCTTTAAATTAGTTAAAATCAGCACTTGTTTTGTGACTCATCACCCATGCTTTGTTGATTTACGTACAATGGTTGCATTACATAGCATAAAATGTGTTAGCAGTTTCTTTTAAAAATTAATACTTCAAAACATAAGTGGTGGCTAGTGATCAAGTTTACATTGCAAAAATAATGTAACTGAAAACAAAATTTTAGAAGCATGAAATAGATGTAAATTTGATAAATAAGCTACAGCACATCAGGTGATCTAATAATGAAATAAATCCAGAAACTAAATTATTAAAACAGGTTATTTAAAATACAGAAATGTAAAACAAATAGAACAAGCAGATGTAAGGGTTATAGGAGATAATCAAGTGAGCAGTGGATTGTACAAGTAAATTGGTTGTGCTTCCAGTAGATGGCAGTAACCATAACAATGTTAATCAACAAATGAAAGAAATAGCAAGGGGCATTTGAAAGATTGAATAACTCAATGCCATAGCTGGGATTTAAACAACAGATTTTCTGGTCTCCATCCAGATGTTCTAACCACTGAGCCACCATTGCAACATGCCGGCACGACATAAAATTGTCCAACTGACTTGCATTTTTCCCAGTAAACCACTAAGAGATCTTTAATTCATGTAACATAACCATAATGGTGCCTTAACTTCCATTGATTGACCTAATAGTTGACTACAAGTCCGGGACTTGAAAGTACTTACAATGTTGTAAGTTATTATTAGAGTATGCTATCTTATAGGAATTTGAGATCCTGTGGTTTACCATGAAAAATGGTAGTCAATTGGATAATTTAATGTTGTAGTGGCATGTTTCCAGCTCAGGGTTAGAGCAACTGCATGGAGACTGCACGATCTCAAATCCTGGCGGTAGTGATTTTTTTTTAAACAAGAATAAGTGTGGAAGAACCATTACTTTCCAGCAAAAGGCTGTTGATGTTTGATGAATTATTGAAATATATCCATAATTTATTAATAGAGAAGAAAAGTGGGGAAAAACAGTAAAGCTGTTACAGATCTAATATCAATTACGTATGTTTATAGGGTGGCAGGAGTGTAGGCACACAGTGAGAAAGGGTTTTCAATGTATATTATAGGAATGTTCATTAACAATGTTCCCATGTTGTTCTATATTAGTATTCTTGAAAGTTAATAATCCTAAAGAAATTTGCATTTCACATCAGACATATTTTATAACAGCCAGGGAAACATTCTGTCAAAAAAGGGAAATACCTTGAAGTGAGTACAACAATAATACATAGCTTCTTTGAATTTTATTGGGTAAAAGTTAGTTTAATTATAATTTGTAATATGTACACTTTTGTTTTGTTTCAGGGCAGAGCTTGAGAAGCAGGGTATAAAGTTTGAGCAAGCATAGCAAAGTCGGTGCCCTACTGCTATGTTCTTTTTTTTTTTTTACCTTACCATTTTATGTATTATCTCTTCACAAGTCTTTGTTTAAAGAGAATGTGTAACAAATTATGCAGATCTTGTAGGTGCAATCAATTCTTTTAAATAAAAAACTATTAGAAAAAACTGTTAATACTTGGCTTATCTAGAATATATTTTATACTTTGAATTAACAATTATATTTTTGGCTGCATGAAATAACAGAACTTGGTAAACCAGATCATTGCAACACCTTTGCAGTATATTTTATCATTTGACCTGCTTCCCTGCTATGTATACCTTGTTTATATTACGGTCATCACCACTGTAGAGAAACATCTGTAGCAGCATATCAGTGTCACATTCTTGAAGAACATCAACAGCTCCAGGATTATTGAGATTCACAATGAGTGCATCAAAATCTTTGCTTGGTTTGAAATTTCCAATCTTCTTATCTAGGCCAAGAACTGTAAGAGAATTACTAGCACATTACTCCAATTCTACATAATCTTATATAGGAGAAACAGCTTTCTGCAGTTCCCAATAATTCAATATAGCCAAAATTACACCAAAAAGCATGGCAACCTATCATACATAAAAGTATTATTTCTAACCTCAAATATCACAGATTTAAAGTATAGGTTGCGCGTTTGTTCTTGACGAATGACCTTGAGCAGAAATCCAATGAGTGAGCCTACCCTTAATAAACAGGTCAGCACATGTTTATGCTACGATAACAGACACCTCTGTTTTCCTCTGTCGCATTTGTGTATACAGTCGACTGCAAAAGTTTTGTGCGGTACGGATGTATGTATGCGTGCAACGAAAATAGCAATTCAGACGAGGGAGAGATGTCAGGAATAGAATAAATGCAAGAAAGTTAAGTGGAAACAGTTATAGAGGTATAGTGTGGCTGATATTACTGCAAGTGTCATAAATTGATTTGCAGTGTTGTACTACTTCAGCTCAGAAGCATGCGCGTCATCTCACTGCAGACTGTACCTCCACTCTCTCGTTCCCGCAAAAGCTGAGTAGAGACTCGCATTCAACTTTTCATATAAAATTTTCATTCGTCAAGAAGTAACGCACGACCTGTAACATGTTTTCAAATGATAATAAAGCTTGAACATTGTTACCATACAACACATGATGAAGCTACTCACCTTTGGCAAATTTTGTTCTGCAATAACATCACTTCCAAACACTAAATATTGTAATACATATCTGTCTGTACTTAAAAAGTCATGGTTTTAAAATTAAGACTATCAGTAAAGGTTGGCTCAGAGCTAACTGGGAACAGGAACCAGAATATAAATGGAAAGCAAAGAGACATACATTTATAAACTGAAGAATATGTTGAAAGCAGGACTAGTTTTGGAGAGGGTCCTCCTCATCATTCAGCTGTTTTTAACATAATTACAAGGAAGTTGGAGCAGAGTGTGTTTATAAGTATTGACATATTTTTCAATTTATCAATATGGTCCACTGCTTTAAATGCTGCGCTTTCATCAGTTTTAGACATACATTTATCTTACCAATATATTGTGAACACAAATGGGAATGACTATTAATGATTACAATGCCCAGATTAAGCAGATTGGGTGTCCTTTGTGAATGACAAGTGACATTTTTTCATTCAAAGCCATATTACAGTGGAACTCCTATGTTATACTTCCGTTGGGTATACTTAAAGACAGAGAAGTAATATAATTGCTTACAGAAAATTCTGAGGTGAATGCAACAACAAAAATCTGATTTGTTGCACTTACATGACTTTCTCTACTCTTGTACTAACCATTTTTACAAACTCTTATTCCTATATCTTCATGTTAGTTAAGATAAACATTTGTACAAATTATCTTATTGCTTATTTCCTTGTAGGTGCAAGGGGAATATTAGAATACAGTAGGCTCTGAGCAATATACAAATCTTTTAAAGCTTTGAGATCCCGTTCTCTTTGCATGCTTAACATACAAAAAAATGAACGATGTTCCATTTCACCAGTTCTTAAGTTTTCCGAAACTGACACAGATAACGAATATCTCCGAAATAGTTCACTCTGCAAAAAAATGTATTTAGACATAAATTGTGTGTTTTGGCAAGATCTACAAAAGAAGCTACCAAGCATCCTCCAAACTTACCAGAGCTTAAGCTACCACATGAAGACTATTTACGGGATCTTAAAAGAACTATCCTACACCGAAGGAAGACAGATTGGACAACCACATCCAACATCAAACTGCATGATATCTGTCCAATACCTAACCTGTCCACAACAATTAGAACACTAACCCGGCAAGACCAGGTACTAATAACCCGATTATGCATTGGCCACACTGCGCTTACTCATTCCTACATTCTGTCCCGTCACTCACACTGACACTCACACACTCTGACTCAGGGGTCTCCATCTAGGGGATATGTGAATAGCGACCACAAGGTACCCAAGCTGAGCAGAACATTACTTCCACTTACTGGTGTTTTGCTCCTCACTGTAACTTTTCTATCTGACCTTACCTTGGTCATCTCTTGTTCTCTTCTGACCCCGATGCTATTAGGGTTCCCGAGGGCTAGGGAGTCTTTATTTTTCCAACCTCTCCATTTCTCTATAAAATCTTAACCCCAACATGCTGACCTGTCATGGCATGTAATACGTCCTGTGATTGGTGATCAGAGGATGTGGTCGGTGAATTTATTTTGATAATTCTCCCGGTCAGGTCGGTGAGACCCGTAAACCAATGACAGGTGTGGTCCTCCAGACATTCTGGGGGTTGTGAGAGAGCGATGTGACCGCCAAAACATAAAAATATGGTGCTCTCTACAAGGCGGTTACTATTACTGCTATTGCTCTCTTCAATATCATTGTGAAAAATATTGGAGAGCAAGAGGATTAATGACTTCATTGTCAGAAATCCAGCATTAGCCAACAACAACATTTTTTGTACAGTAAGATTTTGTCTATCTCTTACTGTTTACGAGTTATTCAAAAGTCATCCAGAGTAAACAGGACTGCATAGGCTATAGCCAGAAAATTCAAAATATAAATTTTGTTTGTCATACAAATATCTTAAACATATGGTATTTTAATCAAAATCGTTAGAGCCATTTTCAAGAAAATCAAAATTTTCCATGTAAAGGGTAGTTTAGAATGAGGCTATTTTCTTCAAAATCTTAGTATCATATCCTTGAAAGACATTAAACTTAAATACCAACTTTGGTTTTTAATCGACGTTTCATTTTTGAGCTATGCTGTCTCCACACACAGACCTATTTCTAAAAGTGCTGTTTTTGGATTCAGGGGGTCTCAAATCATATATTTCCGGTGGAACCTCGATATAGAATTTTTGGGTGGAATACAATACTTCTACTTAACAGTAGAGGAAGTAAAACTGATGAATATAACTTATAATAACCAGTTGTTTCCAGTCATGAACTTACCTACACATGTATTAATGTCCTGAAATTTCAATTAATGCTATTATTAAAAACCTCGCTTACACAGACCCATTTTCAGTTGATAAAAAAAACATGTCTATAAGCTAAAAGCAATGTTTAATGAACATATATAGCAATTCCGTGTGTGACTAACTGACATTTACACTACATTTTCTTCTTTGTCTAATGGTCAATATAGGTGTAAAAATGTTATTTTAACGGCATACTATGACAGAGAATACATTGGCGGTTGTGATAGGAAATATAAAATCCTTAAAAAGTGAAACAATTATTTAATAATTAGCGCTAAACTTTTCGTGACTTGACATTTTTGTCAACTGCAGGTCCAACTTCAAACGTTTGTCCTCCGTTTTCTCTGAAAGTTTTCTTATTTGATTTGCTCTGAAAAATTACTTGAGAGAGTGAGTAAGCTTTCAAATGACCTGAAAAAAGGTTTGACATGTTATTCTCATCTGGAGATATTTATTCAAAGGTCAGTGTGACTAACTGACATTTGCAAAAATTGTAATACCTTGTCTTTGTTTTACATGGTATAACATATGGTAAATCATAGTGATATGTATTATACGTTACATACATGTAATACATACAGGTGTGTAATTGCATTTATCATTTTGAGGAGAAGCATTAAAGTCATGAAACATAAACAGAATAAACAGATGTTGACAGCTCTCATTTCTTATCACAGTTACTTCATTGCAAGTATAAAAAGCTGACTCAAAACCATAACAAAGACGACACATGAGAGCACACAGCACATACCTGTAACACACTAGTTACTGGTTGAACTCCTTATAGTGCAGGAACGCTAGATGAAGGAGCCCCGTAGTACACGCGTAAATCACTACACTGTTTTTATTTCCGAAAGTTGTGCATCATTCTGACACTTTCCGCACATGAAAGAAAAGCATATTCCACAACATTTAAACCTAATACGTTCACATAATGAACCCGCTAAGTGGACGGCATAGGTGAAATACATTCAAATCTTTTGTCGAGAAATTCTTTTGCTTCTTCAATTTCAGGCAGTAAAACTTCAAGAACACATATTTTGGTTTTCTTTCTAACAGTATTAGCAAATTCTTCAGCACTCTGAATCCTGCTTCCTGCTTTCGCAGCTGTCCATGCCATCCTCTTCACTTGTCCTCCAATCGCATCTACTGCCCCCTTTCCGTGATAGGATTCGAAGAAGTGCCATTCAATTTGGATTCCAAATACTTCGGAAAGATGTGTCACATGGCTCAATGTGTATTTCTGCTTAAAATGACAAGCAGCTCCATCAGAAAACACTTTCACAAGTTCAAGATTCGGAACAATATCCAATATTTCCAAAAATATATTCCTTAAGCAAATATCAACTGCATATTTGTCATGTGATACATAATCAGACACCAAAGCAAAAGATTGTTTCTGAATTTCACCAATATCTTCTTTCCTATACCAGGCAACAGCAGTAAATATTGAGATCTGTGTATTGTTCCAGTGGGCAGCTCCTTGCATGTGTAGTTCCCAAAGAAGTCGATCTGTATCACAGCTTCACTAATTGCAACATTTTCCCGGGCCTTCTTAAAGGCCTCGGATTGCTGTCTTTTTACATAAACGTGATTTAGGAAACGTGGCAGGCAATTGGTCAACTCTTCAATGCAGTCTTTTACAGACCCATTTTTAACTTCTATTTCCATTCTTCCATTACGTGAGCTCCACAGCTTCCATTAGCAAGTTTATCCGAAATGTCTGCTCCACTCAATCCCGGGCACTTGGAGCACCCTCCCTGCACACATTCACTCGATTTCTGATCACAAACCACTTGTGCTATGAACTTACGAAATTCAGTCTCAGTGAGTACGTGATTTTTACACAATGCTTTGAGAAGAAACTTCGTATTTTCATGTATAATGCATGTGCACACATTATGTGGGATCTGACTTTGAAGACGCAGGGCGTAATTCAGCGAATTTTGTCAACCCCACGGACATTTCTACTCCGTCTTGTAGAAAGAGTGCATGTGCTTCTTTTAATGTTACCACTAAATACCTAATGCGAACTTCTTTTGTTTCTCCCTGAACATGGATTTCAATAAAATCATCTCTTACCAGGAGCTTGGTAAGATATCGAATCATCCTGATAGAACTTGATGATTGCACTTTTAAGTTCCTCTGATAGTTGTTTTCCTGATACCAGGACAGAATGCTTTGGTTTTACAACATGTAATCCCTCTTCAACTGCTAACTTATGAATAATTTCTTTTCTTTTACGTGGAGATTGCGGCAGTGCTTCCTCAACACGTTTTCTGCACTTTCCGAAATACCGTTTGCTTTTGAAAGCGGTTGATGATGGAGTATCCTTATCAATCCCTTCTTGGTCTCTTATCTTCTGTCTTGCCCGCTGTGCTTGCTTATATCTCCTATATTCAGCTTTGAGGTGTTCTCTTCCTTGTTTTGTTTGTTTCAGTATTTCTCTTCCTTTCCTCATAGTCACTTTTATTTTTTCCTTCCATTGTGCATAACTGCCTTGCTCCTTCTGACGTTGTTTGTATTCACAGTCTTTGGGCTGGTGTTTTAGCCATGGAGTCAGAAACAGACTGATACGTCTATCCTGACTGAAGTCTCAGAAGCAACTGTACGCGTATGACGACCACGGGGTGCCCGCACTACTGTTCGTTAGTCACGTGTTTTGTGGGAAAACTAATGACTATAGAGGAAAACTTTCAGATACTTTTTTATTTGTTACTTGTAAAGACGCAGAATCAAAAAGGATTTAATTTAAAAGGTGAGTTAATTAATAACACTGAACAATACTTACAACATATTTTTCCGGGACGCGTTTCGAAGATTAACTTTCCTCCATTATCAACATTTCACTTTTGGACAAAAAATCATGACATAAAGCTAGAACCAAAACTTCTCAAACACATAACCGGAAAACAAGAACTGTCCACATGGGAACAAATCTTTATTTTAAAAAATAGAAACCGAGTATTTAATTTCGACATTCCTCAGAGAGACATTTTCAGTAAGTTCATTGAACCGTCACCAGAAGAAACATCAGAAGAAGCATCACCATCCGCACCATGAAACACCATGGAAACCCAGTTATTGTCCAGTTGATCATCAACAATGGAATTAATATTTAATCCAAATGATCCACCCACTTACCTTCATTATAATGTTTCAGGTACAAATCCTGACCTTCTGATGGTGTCATCTGACATAATTGACAATACAAAAAGAGAAATAATAGAAGACCCAGGTTCAGGCCACAGAATCACCATAAACTCCAAAAAAATTTGTGAAATATTATTGACAGCAGCCAAAACACATATCCCCAAATGAAAGTTAAAGAAATATAGCTACTTTTGGTCTCCATCTTTATCTAAGTTAAAACACGAAAGAAATATATAGCAAGAGTCGAAGCCGAAAGAACCAAGTGTCCAGAAGATGTACAAAACTGGAGAAGAAAAGCAGCCATTTTTAAGAAAGAATTAATTACAGCAAAGAGGGCCAGTTTCACAAATTTTGTAGAACATATGGACTATAGGAAAGATGGAAATAAAATATACAAATTCCTTAATAAAACAAAATTACCAAAAAATACAACTGAACCATTAAAACATAACAACAAAAGCTTAACTACAGATAGGGAAATAGCAGAATCCCTTAACAAGTTTTATGCTCAGTCACAAAGAATACCCCAAGCATATAAAAAACAAGATAAAGCTATCCAAAAAACTATCAGAGAAACTAATAAGCCAAAAGATATACGAAATGATATTTTTATTCAGGATTTTAATTAAACAGAACTGGATTTAGCAATAGAACAATTACAGAGCAAAAAATCTTCAGGACCTGACAAGATCCACCCAGAGTTTATTAAACACCTTGGCAGGAAAGGAAAAGAAATCCTACTTAAACTGTATAACACTTGTTGGAGAATGACTGTACCTTCCGACTGGAAAAAAGCCATTATCATCCCGATTTTAAAGAAAAACAAACCCTCAAACAATATTAATAGTTCCAGACCAATATCTTTGACCAGTGTTATTGCAAAAGTGATGGAAAGAATGGTGGCATCTAGACTTAACTGGTTCCTAGAATATTACAACTTAATAGTTCACAGACCGGCTTCAGACAGAATCATATTACAAGTGAAAATGTACTCCTACTAAGCCAAGACATCAAGGAAGCTTTCAATAGAAAGGAGGATACCTTAGCAGTATTCATTGATTTTAAATCAGCATAGTTTTAGGAGGCAGTGAACAGTGCTGTTAATGGTGTTATTCTGTGATACAAAAAGTGCAATATTTTACAACCAGCTAAACCTGTGAGTAAACTTCGCTTGTAGAAGTAATCATTAATCTTTTAATATACTGTGTACATGTTAGGAACGCTGTCTACAGTATATAACACGTTAATTAAGGTAATTTCAGTATTGCACGGCTAGCCCTCTGCAAGACTTTTTGTTTTGTTAGAGAAGCAAACCGTCAGTTGTTTCCAGTCAGTCTTTTGTTGTGTTACCAACATAATGCAATCTAGTCAACAAGAGCAAAGCTTCTCAAGTTCACACTCTATGAGTTATCCTGACAAAGCTACTACATCGCGAACAATCTTACAACCACCTAAGTTGGTCCATAAACGCCCGCTTGTAGAAACTAACCAAGGCAACGGTTCCAATTCTAATGACTGCTTCATTACACCCAACAAGAAGCACACAGCTTCAGTATCAGCTGTAAATACCAAATATATAGTCGACTTAACCTCCGTTCACAATAAATTTTCCCCTTTGGAAAGCATGGAGGAAGAGAATGATACAACTTCTGAAGAAAATCTCTCTACAACTCCTAAACTCAGAATCCCACCAATTTTTATTCATGAAGTCAATAATTACCAGCAGATTATCCAAGATATAGCTTCTACTGTAAAAGATGAGTACACAACACAGCAACAAAGCAAAGTTCTTAAAATAAATACAACTTCAGTAAATGACTTCCGCGCTGTAACAAGATTCCTGGAAGAATCAAAGCTTCCTTTTCACACCTTCCGTAACCCAAACTCCAAAAGACTTGAAGTTATTTTAAGAAATGTTCCCTACTCTCTTACAGATGACGATATCGTTACAGAACTAACCTCTCTGAACTTACCAGTAGTAAAAGTTACCAGGCTTTTCTATAAAGATCGACAACCTATGCCACTGTGTGGCGTAGAATTAGAAAATAATGAGCAGGGTAAGAAGATCTTCGAAGTCAAACATATTTACCATGCCATAATTAAAGTCGAATACCGCAAGAAGCCCGCGAATATCCCACAATGCACACGATGCCAACGCTACGGGCATACTAAGAACTTCTGTCGACTCACACCTCGATGTGTGAAATGCCCCTCAAATCACCACTTTTCTGAATGCACAAAAGACAAAGACACTCAGCCCTCATGCGTGAATTGTGGAGAAGCACATCCGTCAAATTTCAAAGGTTGTCGTTATTACCTAGATTTGAAAAAGAAAGCCGATGCAAGGGTGGTTCAGCCTGCAATAACACCGTCTTCAAACCTAAACATGGAAAATTTTCCGAGGTTGTCACCAAACTCGCCCTCTCCAACTCCTGAAATTCCACAATGGCCACGCTCTGCTGTTTCGGATGAAAAAAGTCCTAGGCAGCTAACTCAGCAGACATCAACACAGAATTCTTCTTCTCCTTCGTCTTGCTCCTCCGATGGAACCGAAAACCTAGTTCAGCTAGCCATTAATTTCCTCACACCATTCCTGCCATCAATAAAGTCCTTTTTGCTAAAGCTCTTCACAAGTTTGTTTGCTAATGGCCACTAAAAACCAAAAAACATTCTCACAACTAACCATACTAAATTGGAACGCCAATGGAGTCAAAGCAAAGCGAGAAGCCTTCTTGGAATTCATCTCCAGACACAATGTTGCAGTAGCTTGCATCACAGAAACGCATTTATTACACAAAGAAAAGTTTTCTATACCTGGCTACGCAGTGTATAGATGCGATCGCAATGCTCCAGTCGCTTCAGGTGGAGTGGCTATAATCATTCGAAAAGACATACCTCACCACTCAGTTTCACTACCTCAATTAACCAACATCGAAGCCTGCGCAATTCAAATATTCACATGCAATTCTTCTAAAACTACAATAATTTCTGCATACAAACTGCCAGGACCTAATCTAAATGACCAGGATATTAACACGTTATTTTCTGACACAGCACCGACTTTCCTAGCAGGAGATCTAAATAGCAAGCATCAAACATGGGGATGCCGTGTAACAACTCCAAATGGAAGACGTTTATTAACTGCAGCCGATCACAATGCAGTTAACATTGCAGCTCCGTCAGACCCCACATTCTATAAACCAAATGTAACACCAGATATATTAGACATCGCACTCTACAAAAATATATCAAGCACTCCCACTATGGCTGTTCTGCCTGAAATGGACTCAGATCACTGCCCAGTCTTAATCTCGTTCGATGACATTCCGATTCTACAACCGCAACACACAAAGAAACTCAACAAAGGTTTCATAAACTGGGAGACTTTTCAGCACGTAATGGATGACCAGTTAAGAATTACACAGAATTTGAGAACCCCCGGTGATGCCGATGCAGCAATTCTCAGCTTCACAAAATCCGTAACTTCCTCTATAGACAAAGCCACAGCTCCAGCGAGACCTCATCAACACAGAAAATCTTACCATGAATCTTTGCCCCCAAGCATCAGAAACCTCCTGAAAGAAAAGCACAAAACTCGTCGACTTTGGCAAAAGCACAGAGAAACTTGGCAACTTCGTCGCTTGAACCAACTCACAAGAGAAGTGAAGAAACGAATGGATGAATATCGGTATTCAACTTATCAACGGCATCTCTCCAGTATCTCACCGGAAGACTCATCATTGTGGAAAGAGACTAAAAGAGTACTAAAAGAGCCGACGATTATTCCGCCCCTAGAGCAAGATGGAAAACACTACATCTCCGACTGTGAGAAAAGCGAACTATTTGCAGATACTCTACAAAATTCGTTTAGATCTAATCCAGGAAGCAACGTAGAATTCAACCACGAAATTGAACAGTTTACTGGTTCTTACGCCACAGTACCACTACCCATTGACTTCACTTCACCCAAAGAAATTCTTTTTATCATCCAGCAACTTCCCGCAAGAAAATCGCCTGGGCATGATCTAATACCAAACTTTGTATTAAAACATTTGAGTTGCAAAGCACTTGCTATCCTAGTTTCGTTGTTCAACAGTTTTATGCGAATGGGTTATTTCCCAAGAATCTGGAAACACGCCATAGTTATTGTTATTCATAAACCTGGAAAATGCCCTTCCAATCCAACAAATTATCGTCCAATAAGTCTGCTGCCAACTCTGTCCAAGATGTATGAAAAGATTATACTGAAACGTTTAGGAAAATTTCTAGAACAAGTGTCACTATTACCTCCTTTTCAATTTGGTTTCCGTCGCAAACATTCAACTACTCATCAAATTCTCCGAATTACAGAGCAAATAGCACAAGGCTTCGAGAAGAAAGAACACACTGCTGTCGCATTCCTTGACTTCACTCAGGCATTTGACAGAGTTTGGCATCAGGGTCTACTATACAAACTGTTTCTCTATGGCACTCCAGACTACCTCTACAAAATAATATCTTCCTTTCTGTCATACCGTACCTTTTCAGTTCGAATAGGTAACAGTCATTCTTCTACCAGACCTGTAACAGCAGGTGTTCCACAAGGTTCAATATTGGGTCCAATTCTGTTCAACTTGTTCACTTCTGACATACCTACAACGCCCACAGCTCAAATAGCAATGTATGCCGATGATACTGCCATCTATGCAACCCATCGTAATTTACATACCACTAGAAATCGCCTTCAAGAGGCCTTAAACTTAATCATACCCTGGCTTGACAACTGGCGCATTTCTCTCAACCATGACAAATGTGAAGCAATGGTGTTTACATTATGCAGACCGGAATATCCACCATCAGTAACGATAGCAACAAATTCTATACCCTGGAAAAGTGACAGAGAAACGGTGAAATACCTTGGTGTACTGTTTGATAGAAAACTCACGTGGAAGCCACATATAAGTAACAAACTCAAACTTGCCCAAATAAGACTGACAAAACTTTATCCACTTCTCAACAAAAAATCTTCGCTTAAGTTAAAAAACTGCATACTACTCTACACAACTCTTTTAAGGCCGCTTTTACTATATGCCTGTCCAATTTGGGGAGGAGCCAGTGCTACAGAAATTAAACGCATCCAAACGTTTCAAAACAAAATCTTACGTATCTCAACTAATGCGCCATGGTTTGTCAGAAACAATCAACTACACAGAGAAACTGGAATCAGTACCATTCAACAGTCAATTTCTTCACAAGCCGAACAGTTTTACAGCAATCTAAAGAACGTTCCTGGATCTATTCACTACTCTCTTGGCAGAAAATCCAACTTTCCAACACGCATCAAGAGTCGTCTACCACTGGACCAGTTATCACAGCAAGATCTGATTTAATTTCAACTAATACTGTCAGTGAGGGGCCCATGAGGTTTACCTCATTTCAGTGTTACTTATTATATTTTATTTATTGTTATGTGTATTTCAACAATGGTCTGTAGAGCGCACATGCGCTGATCGATCAATAAAAAAAAAAAAAAAAAAAAAATCTGCATATGATTCAGTCTGGAGAAACAAATTAATTGAGAAGTTGCAATCAATAGGTGTGAAAAGTAACATGCTTAAATGGATAACTCAGTTTATTTCACAAAGATTTAGTGCCACAAAATATAATACATACATTTCCAAATATAAACAAACACACCAAGGACTTCCACAAGGTGCTGTTCTGAGCACAACACTCTTTAACATATGTATAAATGACCTTCCATCAATAATAAAAACTTTAGAAACCAAAATTGCTTTATTTGCTGACGATGTAGTCATTTGGACTTCAGGCTCTCCAAAAAAACCTGAATTAATTAAGGACAGAATAGAAACAGCCCTAAACAAAGTACATGAATGGAGCTCCAAAAACCTCATGACTATCAATGTGGAAAAAACAAATTATGAATTATTTACACTAAAATACAAACCAGTTAATATTAACATAAATTATAATGGTAAACCAGTCAAAGCAGTTGATGATGCCAAATACTTAGGCATCACTTTCGACAGAAAGCTAAGTTGGAAAAAACATATAACAAACATCTCAGAAAAGGTTGAATAGAAACTGCAAATCCTGAAAAGGTTAGCTGGTGCTAAATGGGGCTGCTCAAGGAGAGTCCTTAGCACAACATACAAAATGTATGTTAAACCAAACCTCTTGTACTGTTCTGAAGCTTTAATAACAGCAGCAAATACTAACATCAATAAACTTGAACACATACAAAATCAGGCTCTTCGCCTAGTCACTGGAGCAGTTAAATCCACACCTATTGATGCCATGCTTGCCTTAACATGGACCCCATCAATAGCAACAAAAATAGAAGAACAAGCATTGTTCCAACACGAGAAAATGTTACAACTGCCAAACTCTAAATGGACAGAAGAGAACCTCCCCCTTTCAATCCTTAAAACTCATAGTAGTTTCCTAGAAAAGGTAACACAGATTAAATCCAAATTGAATATTCCTAACACCAGAGAAAATCTTACTTATAAGAGAAAATCCATTGGAATTATTACAACCTACCTTCAATTTGGAATTAATAGAGGAAATAAGTAAATCAGACACACCAAAAGAAATACAAAACCTTCTAGCACTGGAAACAATCAATACTAGGTATCCCACAGAAGAATGGCTGCACATATATACTGATGGATCCTCCAAGGAAAACTTTACTGGAGCTGGAGTTACGTGTTCACATTTTTCCTTTTATCATTCTGTTGGCAGAGACACAACAAATTATGATGAGAAATAGAGGCTATACACATTGCTCTCCGACAATTATTAAATCTTCCCTTAAATAAATTTAACAAGGCAGTAATTCTTTCGGATTCTAAAGCTGCAATTCAGGGAATATGTTCAAATACTACAAAGAAGTCAACAAAAATTAGAGAATGCTACAAAATGTTAACACAACTCCAAAAAGTTAATAAGACTGTTCATCTCCAATGGATTCCAGCACACTGTGGAGTCATGGGGAACGAAGCTGCAGACTCACTTGCAAAGAAAGGCACAACAATAAAACAAAAGTCTAAATTCAATTTCTCATATTCCTCAATAAAACGCTTGATCATTAAAAAATTTTCTCATATATACCTACAAGAAATAGAAACAAATGCCAAAGATAAAAAATGGATTACACTACTTTCCAACCCAGATATAATCCCCCAGAGACCAAGGAAAACAGCGGTTGCAGCCTTCCGACTATTGACAAATCACAACTGCTTATCAAGTCATCTCTACAGAATAGGTATCTCAGCTTCACCAATATGTGTCCTGTGTAACGATCCAGCAGAAATGAACGAAGACCACTTGAAGACCTGTGAAGCATTAAGATCAGAAGAAACTACAGTTCAAAAGTATTGGAAAGCACGAATGCTAATGGCTTCATTGCCAGATGCAAGGCACTAGAAAACAACAACATATTTACCCTTGGACTTGGATTTTCTAGCGTAAAATGTTGAGGGATATAATCGAAAGAAAAGCCCTGGAAGTGATGTATCATATTTGTAAATGATTTTTACGTCCAATTACTTTGCCATTAGATAAATAAATGGCAGAATTCCAACAATGACTTGGCATTGTTAGAGGAGAAATTAATGAGGTTTGAAATAGACGCCATGTGACTGTGAACGTGTTCGAACCACGCAGAAATATATGCTTCAGTTGAATTACATTTAAGTGGGAAAGGCTCCAAATCTAAATTATAAATACTCTTAAAGTGGAACTGTTACATGTTGTGAGAGCAGAGCTCGGGTTTGAGTATCTGAGGAGGCATTTAAGTAACAGCTGCCTCGTACTGAAGGAAAATAAGGTGAAGTAAAGAGTGTCAGCCATTTTGTGGTAATGTTGCCGAATATGGGACCGCGTAACGTAAGGGTGCCAACCTATGAGAAATGAAAGTAGCGAGCGGTAGTAGAACATTTTAATGACATTGGAATTGTTTAGATGGCAATGCGGAAAGCAGTTAACTTCCGGTAATACATGTACATAGGTGACGTAGATACGAAGATGGCGAGAAATTGTCGTTCATAATAACGAATTTCGGTAATTACAAGGTGGAGAACTGTATTGTCACCGCGCCCGCCGCATCTAATTGCCGACAACAGCAGTGTCACCTATCGCATTATTGTCAGCACTACCGCAAAGGAGCCGAAGGAAAGAGACAGAGAATGGCCGCATTGTTGGGGCGCTTGCCGAAAGAGAGAAAAGGATAGAGGCTACTGGAATCTTCTACTTTGTATCTCACCGCAATAAGTGAACGTTCCTGATGCTTCCAGAATAGTGCCTGGGAGATATAAATAGCGGTAAAGTGCGACAGAGTCGGTCAGACGTATGTGAAGCGTTGAGGAGTCGTGCCGACGGAGAAGGGACAGTTGTTGTGTTACTAGTTCGGAGCCGTGCTATGAGTGAATCGAAAAAGACTTTCTTACTGTTGCAACGAGTGTACAAAGTTACTGTTTACGGAAATAAAAGTGTTTCTTTATCTAGACTACATCTGTAGTCTTTACTTGACACCAACCAAAAAGTCACACTGGTGTCAGGAGTGGGATTCGTCGAATTGCTTCTAGTTTCATTACATCGTCAGAAGTTGCAACGTTAGAACCAAGATGGAGGGAGATTCGGAAACCAGGATGATGGCAATGATGAAAGAATTATTCGCCGAAATGAAGACAGAAATGTCCAAATTGAAGACGGCAAACCACAACCTCGCTGTCGAGCTGAAAGAAGAAATGAAGACGGCAAACGACAACCTCGCTACAGAAATGAAGACGGCAAACGACAACCTCGCTGCCGAGCTGAAAGAGATGAAGACGGAGCTATCGGCGAAAATTGACGAACTGACTGGCGTGACGGAAGACGTGGAAGAACTCGGCGAAAAGGTGGAAGACCTCTGCCAGCATGTGGACGTCGTGGAGGACGACGGGGAACGTCTTGGCGCCCTGGTAGTAAGAGTTGACGAGAGCGTCAAAGTACTGGATGCCAGGGGCAGACGGAATAGCGCGGAGCCGGGGAGGGAGCACCTAGTGGCCGAGGCGACAGTTGCGCCCGTTTCAGATGATATGAGGGAAGACGTGGAACAACTCGGCGAACTGATTGGCATGACGGAAGACGTGGAACAACTCGGCGAACTGATTGGCGTGACGGAAGACGTGGAACAACTCGGCGAAAAGGTGGAAGACCTCTGCCAGCATGTGGACGTCGTGGCGCCTTGGTAGCAAGAGTTGACGAGAGTGTCAAAGTACTGGATGCCAGGGGCAGACGGAATAGCGCGGACCCGGGGAGGGAGCACCTAGTGGCCGAGGCGACAGTTGCGCCCGTTTCAGATAACGAAAGTGTACGTCTCGGGGAAGACAAAGGGGCAGTTCAGGGACGTCGTCGAGGATCCCCTGGAGGAGTGTGTCGGGTACGTAACCAACCAGGATATGACGTGGAGGACGATCAGCAGGGAAGCGCACAAGCAAACGAGCAACACGCGAGGACCGACTTGGCGTGTGACATGGGGGGACCGTCGGAGCCATCCAATCACCTGACGCATAGTGCCGTGAACGGAAGAATGGTGGACATCATCTTGGACGGCAGGATACAGGAGAGGCCGTGCCGAACACGAGTGCAGCGGTGGACGCGACTCGCGCGGATGTGGCGGGGTTTGTTGCCGGACCCATCGGAAGCAAGGTGGCTGCGAAGGTGCGCCAGAGAGGTCGGCGGACATGGTACCCAGTGAGCCGTTTCCAAGTGCGCAGGATGGCCCGTCAACACACCAGGAAGAAGGGCAACTGGACGAGGGACCGTCAAGACCGGCGGTACTGTTGCAGAATTTCAAAGCAGGATGGCATACATCGTCCTACCCGGACCAAGGGACACTATCCAACAGCGATACCTAGGATCGTGCCTCCTGGAGAAGAGGTTCGATGGGTTAGTCCACCGGGGCGCAAGGGAGATGCCGCAGTGATAGTGCTGGTCGGGACGACCAACTCTGAGGAGGGAGCAGTGTCACCGCGCCCGCCGCATCTAATTGCCGACAACAGCAGTGTCACCCATCGCATTATTGTCGGCACTACCGCAAAGGAGCCGAAGGAAAGAGACAGAGAATGGCCGCATTGTTGGGGCGCTTGCCGAAAGAGAGAAAAGGATAGAGACTTCGGGAATCTTCTGCTTTGTATTTCACCGCAATAACTGAACTTTCCAGAATAGTGCCTGGGAGATATAAATAGCGGTAAAGTGCGACAGAGAGTCGGTCAGACGTATGTGAAGCGTTGAGGAGTCGTGCCGACTGAGAAGGGACAGTTATTGTGTTACTAGTTCGGAGCCGTGCTGTTGGTGAATGGGAAAAGACTTTCTTGCTGTTGCAACGAGTGTACAAAGTTACTGTTTACGGAAATAAAAGTGTTTCTTTATCTAGACTACATCTGTCGTCTTTACTTGACACCAACCAAAAAGTCACAGTATTTTACTTACGCATACATTCCTCATTGAAGGACATCAGGTTTTTAAGAAAAGGAAAATGTTATTTAATATTACGAAGTATTAAAGTAGATCCATTGGTGGTTTAGAAAGTATTAATTAATGCTGCTTCTTCTTAAGGGAGGAGGAAAGCATTGTTACCTTCTTTTTGTATCTAGAGTTCATCTTGTATGATCAGATTTATTGGATTTTAGACTGCCTTTATTAATTTTACCTGATCTCAGGGGTCTCCATCTAGGGGATATGTGAATGGCGACCACAAGGTACCCAAGCTGAGCAGAACATTACTTCCACTTACTGGTGTTTTGCTCCTCACCGTAGCTTTTCTATCTAACCTTACCTTGGTCATCTCTTGTTCTCTTCCGACCCCGATGCTATTAGGGTTCCTGAGGGCTCGGGAGTCTTTATTTTTCCAACCTCTCCATTTCTCTAATTTCTCTCTAAACTCTTAACCCCTAACATGCTGACCTGTCATGGCATGTATACGTCCTCTGATTGCTAAACAGAGGATATAGTCAGTGAATTTATTTTGACAATTCTCCCGGTCAGGTCGGTGAGACCCGTAAACCAACGACAGGTGTGGTCCTCCAGACATCCTGGGAGTTGTGAGAGAGCGATGTGACCGCCAAAACATAAAAATATGGTGCTCTCTAAAAAACGGTTACTATTACTGCTATTGCTCTCTTCAATATCAAATTATGAAATATGACTCGAGGGGTAAAATGTTCCGGAGTTAAAATAGTTCCCCATTCGGATCTCCGGGAGGGGACTACTTCTCGAGAACGAAAACTTCATATATAAATAGAAGATCTAACATCAGAATTCCAGAATGGAATGCAGGTGGTCTCACCCAAACAAAAAGAATAGAATTGAATAAAATTATATTTGAATATAAAATAGATATATTTCTCATACAAGAAGCAAATCTAACAAATGGTCAACTTAAATACTTCAATTTTACTGGATTTTTACTACACCTACTACCCAAAAATAGACAGATAAAGTAGTGGAATATTAGTTAGAGTCAAAAATGATATTAAATCCTCCTTTCAAATTGTTAAAGAAATGGATAACACAGATAAATCTGAATTAATAAAGCTAAATTTTTGGGATAACAAAACACATCTTCATTTATACAGTATTTACAATCCTCCCAGAAATGAACCAGATCTCTCACTTATTGACCAATTAAATAAAACAATCACAATTGGGGATTTCAACGCCCATTCCAAAAGATGGGGTTATGAAAAAGCGGATTCTACAGGGAAGATAGTGGAAGAATTTTTGAATACCACAACCTTTGAACTGATTTATGATAAAGAAGATCCCAAAACCTTCTTACATTAGTCTGGAGCAGGCAGTAACCCAGACCTCTTGTTAGCTACAACAGATATTGTTTCAAAAATTAAAAAACAAGTTATAGAAGACCCAATTCTGGTCACAGAGCAGTAATTGCTGATATAAAACTAGATAATACAAATAACAGTCAAAATCACGGAAATCTGTAGTAGATCTTCAAAAAAGCAGATTGGAACAAATATAAAACTGAACTGGAACATAAATTTAAAGAACAAACAAACTCACAGCTGCATGACCACTCAGATCATATGAACAAAAATTTCTGTAAAGTCATCCTAGAAACTGCAAAAAAACATATTCCTTGTGGAAGAATAAACAATTTCAAACCCTTTTGGAACCCCCAGTAAGAAGAACTGAAAAAGCAAAGGGATATAGCTAGAAATACAGCTGAACAAACAAAAAACATATCGGATACACAAATATGGTGGAAGAAATGTGCCTCACTAAAAAAAGGAATGAATACTGCTAAAAAGAATCACTTTAATATGATTGAGAGGTAGGACTGGAACTTAAAAATTCAATGCCACAACTGGGATTTGAACGACAGACCTTCCGATTACCGGGCGGCTGCTCTACCACTGAGCTATTGTGACAAACTGCCAGAATGGCATTAAATTCTCAAACCACACACACGGCTTGTGTGTTTAAAAACACCAACAGTAAGTTTGTTGGCATAAATAAATAATAATTACCATCTGAAGGTTATTTAACCCTGGGATAAAAAGTACTTACAATAGTAAGTCACCATTGGGGTAATTTGTCCTGATGTGAGACTGCCTTTGTGGTTTACCAGGAGAAATACAAACTGGTTTGAGAATTTAATGCCATTCTGGCAGTTTGTCACAATAGCTCAGTGGTAGAGCAGCCGCCCGGTAAGCGGAAGGTCTGTGGTTCAAATCCCAGTTGTGGCATTGAATTTTTAAGTTCCAGTTCTACCTCTCAAACTTTGCCCACACATGGCTTGTATGTTTAAAAACACCAACAGTAAGTTTGTTGGCATAAATAAATAATAATCACTTTAATAATTTCTTAGAAAAAATGGATTATAGGACAGACGGCAATAAAGCCCATAAGTTCATAAAAAATGTCAAGCACAGGAGAGAAAGCAACAGTACACCTATCATGCACAACAATAAAATATTAACAAATGATGCAGCCATACCCGAAACATTCAACAAATATTATGCTAATTCACATAAAGTAACAAGAAATAATAAAAAGGAACGTAAAGAATTTAAGAAAGATTTGGAACAAGAAAGAGAATGTGATCCTAACACTCAATACAGTATCTTTTATCAAAATTTTAATATACAAGAACTAAACATTGCAATTAATAATCTAAAAATCAAAAAGTCTCCTGGACCAGATCGCATACATCCAGAATTCATAAAAAACCTTGGAAAAACGGCAAAACAACAACTACTAAAACTCTACAATCTATCCTGGAACACCACTGCAGAATGGCAAAAAGCAATAACTGTCCCACTCTTGAAGAAGGATAAAACAGCATCAGAAATAAAAATTTATAGACCAATAGCTCTTACTAGCATAATAGCAAAAGTAATGGAAAGAATGGTGTCAAATAGGTTTAATTGGTTTCTAGAATCCCAAAATTTAATTTCCCCATGTCAAACTGGATTCAGAGAGTTCCACTCTACAAATGAACAAGTCTAACTTCTCAGTCAAGAAATCAAAGACTCCTTCAATAGAAAAGAAGATAACTTATCAGTTTTTATTGACATCTAAAGTGCATATGACTCTATATGCAGAACAAAACTGCTAAAGAAAGTAAAAAAAAATAGGGATACAAGGTCCAATGTTTTCATGGCTATGTCATTTCCTAACACAACGCTTTATTACTACCAGATATGGAAGAAATATATCTAATACAAACAAGTACATCGTGGCTTACCGCAAGGCGCAGTGCTCAGCACAACACTTTTTAATATATTTATTAACGATCTGCCACAACATTACAATAATCAGGTGTGAAGTGTGCACTATTTGCTGATGACTTAGTAATGTGGACTTCAAAACCAGAAAACAAAAGTACAGAACTAGAAAAAGCCATGCAACAATCCTTAACCTCTTGAGGGATATCGACGTGAAATCACGTCCATTTAAAATGGCGGATGAGCGATATGGGCATCCTGTGCGTTTAAGCATTTAACCCTTATCCAACTCAACTTATTATAATTTTCCCTTCATGAAACATTTTAGTAAGGTCTATATACTTTATTGGCTTACCTTAATATGTTCGTTCTGCAGTGATTTACCTCAAAACAGAGATAAACACACAAGGGTACGTACATCTCCACATTCGCGAATTCCCTTCTTGCAGTACACGAAACACTTTCGAAATGGGCGGGACTTCTTTGCTGTTGGTGGTATTCTTTTAGGATAATGTTTTCCTTGAAGTCTGAGGGGTGCAGGGGTTTTGGATTTTCAACCCCCAACGTGGTATTGTTCAATTAGGCTGCGAGTTATTTATAGTCGGTAGTCAAGGTCGGTCATTGTCCTGTGTGGGTTTAGAGAGCTGTCCAAATCCCCAAACAATTGTGTATGGTTATATCCAGTTGGTGCAAAAACACCTTTTTATACCACTTCTCCCTTCAGCTACAAGCAGGAAAGAATACGTATGTATTTCAACAAAGAAAGACACGGACTCTACTCAGTTACGAAACTCGCGTAAGCAAAAGTTGTAATGTTGATCTATTCTGATGACTCAAGAGACCACGCATGCAGTAGCACTTTATTACACAGTATGCTGACGCATAAGCCACACATACAATGGGTGTTTCTTTACTGTATCTTTCCGAGAACTTATATTAGATGCGTTCGACAGAGCAAAGTTGACTTTTCACCACAGTGAAACAAAATTGTGCCATTTCAACGTTTTGTAAATACAACTCAACTTTGCTGATGACGTACATTTATACTGCAAATAACGAGTTTTATACCAGTTTTTGTTTCATTAAAATAACTTAATATTTACACAAAATACAGCTCTGTATATACGAAGCGCATTTAACAACTTAAATGCTAGCAGTTCTCGGCTTGCGGACGTTTAAATGGCCATCGCTCAAGAGGTTAAACAACCTACAAAAGTGGACCTAACAAAATTTAATGACTGTTAATACAACAAAATCAAACTACCAAATCTTTTCACTAAGAAAAAAACCACTAAAAATAAAACTACACATACACCAAAGACTCAGGAGAGCTTTCTTTCCAAAATTCAAGACATCAAGAAGAATGTATACCTTCCTAATTCAAAGGAAAACTTCATATCTAAAGTCAATCCGACACAAACATTAGACATCACATATTACTTACACCTGACAGAAGTAGTTAAGAAACGTGATACTCCAACTAGTGTTCTAAAATTATTGGCATTAGAGACAATCCATACTAGATTTCCAGAACACAAATGGCTCCATATTTATACTGATGGATCATTAATATCAAACCGAGATGGAGCAGGGGCTGGAGTCACGTGTCACCTCTTTTCCTATTACAAATCTTTAAGTTATGGAACTTCAAACTTTGATGGAGAAATTGAAGCAATTCGAATGGCCCTACAAAATCTCTTGTACAGAATTTCACATTTTAATCAAGCAGTTATTCTCTCAGATTCCAGGGCAGCAATTATAGCAATTACTTCTAAGTTGTCACCAAAAACCAAACAACTATAGAATGTTGGAAAATCCTTACCCATCTAACAGCACTTCAAAAACACCTAGTCTTCCAATGGATACCAGCTCACTGTGGACTTAGTGGTAATGAGAAAGCTGATTTTCTTGCTAAAAAGGGTACCGGCAATGTGCAGAAATCTATAGTTAATCTACCATTTTATGCAGCTAAAAGATTAGTCAACTCTGAATTCAAAAAAGTTATTGCAAAATATTACTATGAAAAATCAAAAAATAAAAGATGGGAACTACCAAACATTCCTGAGTATCCTCAAAAAACGGCAGTTGCAACCTTCAGGTTGATTAGAGGACATGATTGTCTGGCAAAACATTTAAACAGAATTGGGATATATTCTTCACCACTCTGCCCTCTATGTGATCTGCAAGAGGAAATGGACCAAGACCACCTTCAAATATGCCCGGCCACTTCTAGCTCCCCATCTATCAGTGAAAAATATTGGAGAGCAAGAGGATTAATTACTTCATTGTCAGAAATCCAGCATTAGCTAACAACATATTTAATGCATTACTGTGTTGTGAACACAAAAATAACAATGGAAACTATAACTACATTTAATGCTCTAAAACAATTAGAAACGAATCCACGCACACACGAGCAATACAATCGCGTGCACAGTTGGATTAATTATTATGGCATGTAAACCAGAATCTTGTTTTAAAATCGATTGGTTGCTTCTCTGCAATGCGTTTAAAAATAAGGGCATTTCTGGCAATATAACGGATGCAATAACTCCAACTACAGCCATAGCTTTACCATGATTATATTTTATGAATAGCTGACAGTACTAATGCAGCCTAACAGATGGAGTAGCCAGCCTCACATTCAAGAGGTCACAAGTTTGAATCTCGCTTAGAGTGAGTTTCTTGGATAATTTCCCCGTATTCTGAGAAGACAAATGTTGGATAACTTAAGGCTCTATGGACATTATTGTTGTTGTTGGCTCATGCTGGATTTCTGACAATGAAGACACTAATCCTCTTTCTCTCCAATATTTTTCACTGATGGATGGGGTGCTAGAAGTGGCTGGGCATATTTGAAGGTGGTCTTGGCCCATTTCCTCGTGCAGATACATAGAGGACAGAGTGGTGAAGAATATGTCCCAATTCTGTTCAAATGTTTTATCAGACAATCATGTCCCATAATCAATCTTTAGGTTGTAACTGCCGTTTTTCAAGGATACTCAGGAATTACTGTTTGAATGTTTGGTAGTTCCCATCTTTTATTTTTTGATTTTTCATAGTAATATTTTGGAATAATTTTTTTGTATTTGGAGTTGACTAATCTTTTAGTTTAGATTATAGATTTCTGTACACTGCTGGTACCCTTTTTTGCAAGAAAATCAGCTTTGTCATTACCTCTCAGTCCACAGTGACCTGGTATCCATTGGAAGACTAGGTGTTTTTGAAGTGCTGTTAGATGGGTAAGAATTTTCCAACATTCTATAATAGTTTGACTTTTTGGTGACAACTTGGAAGTAATTTCTATAATTGCTGCCCTTTTATCTGAGAGAATAACTGCTTGCTGAAAATGTGAAATTCTTTACAAAAGATTTTGTAGGGCCATTCGAATTGCTTCAATTTCTCCATCAAAGTTTGTAGCTCCATAACTTAAAGATTTGTAACAGGAGTCCAGGCCCTGTTCCATTTTGGTTTGATATCAATGGACACTATTGGGTTGCACTGTAAATCTGTAACTGGTTGATGTCACATACCTGGTACGTCAGTTTGTTTTGTGTGTGCTGTTTAGTTTGTGAAGTGTCGATATTACCGTGATATTTACAAACAAACTTAAGTAATAATTATTACATGTGTTGTGTGTGTGTCTTTTTTTAAAATACATTTATTAACAACCTGTTCCATTCTGTGTAGAATACTACATGCTAGGAAATACATATTACGTAATACATATTTGATATTATACGTCATAAAATGTTATACTGCGTGTGTGTGTTTTAAATATTTTTATTTAACTGTGTTGACAAAAAAAAATGAAAATCAAAAAGAAAAAGCAAAGCTTTCTGGGAAAATGAACAAGTGTTTTTGGAAGAGTTATTCCAATAAGAAGATAACGATTCAGAAATGAGTGGCCCTTTCAATTGGAATAAAAACCTCAAATTGCAGGTGTGGCTCTTTTATTTAATATGATGTAATTATAAAGGTTTATATTCATTCAACCTACCTCTTGTATTTTGTTACTGTCAAACGAACATGAACTTAAGTTTGCTTTATGACTTTCTTGTAATATTGCACTATGTAGACAAAAATTGCTTATTTTATAACAAATGCTGACAAGTATCAAGATATGACGGTCAGTGTGTTTAAGCATTTACAACAGAATCTTCATTCTCTTTTGATATTTGTTGCCTTAATCTGTTATGATTCATTACATTGTTAATTCCTGTGTAGTATTTCTACTACTCATTCGGTCACAATGTGAGTGGCAGTGCTACGAGTGACAACATGTTGTCTCTGCTGATTGAAACATGAATCATCTATTAAGGATGCACAGATTTTAATACTCTCTATTACCTACTTGTAGAATATTACATTCTACCTAAAGATTTGATATCGAAATTGCACCAAATATGCATGTCCTCTGACTGAATAATATCACTAATAATATACAGGGCTTTCGAATTGGTTCTTCACTGTCGCACGGCCTTTTGCCTGTGCGAGTTTGAAGCTGCTGCGGCCAGGTTCGCCGCTACTAAAAAGCCGCACGTAAAACATGTATAAAAATCTTACCTTATAGAAAATGCTGGAAATGTCGTGAACAATGGTTTAATCGATCCACAGCTTCTGTTCTTTTCAGATGGGGCGTGGTTTCATCTAAATGGTCGCGTGAACACTCATAACAGTCGGTATTGGACATCTCAAAATTCACATCGCGTTCAAGAAATCCCTCATTATGATTGGAGATTTGGAGTTTGGTGTGCTTTTAGCGCTAGACGCATAATTGGTCCAATATTTTACGACCACACTGTAAATAAAGAGAGGTACCAAAATGACATTTTGACCCCATTTTGTCAGCCACAATCTGTACTTGCAGTAGCAGAATCTTGTTGAAACCACCCATAAGATTTCTCTTCTTCTGTCAGTTCACGAAAAAATGGGGTCAAAATGTCATTTCGGTACCTCTCTTTATTTACAGTCTGGTCGTAAAATATTGGATCAATTATGCGCCTAGCGCTAATAGCACACCAAACTCCAAATCTCCGATCATAATGAGGGATTTCTTGAACGCGATGTGAATTTTGAGATGCCCAATACTGACTGTTATGAGTGTTCACGCGACCATTTAGATGAAACCATGCCTCATCTGAAAAGAACAGAAGCTGTGGATCAATTAAACCATCGTTCACGACATTTCCAGCATTTTCTATAAGGTAAGATTTTTATACATGTTTTACGTGCGGCTTGTTAGTAGGGGCAAACCCGGCTGCGGCAGCTTCAAACTCGCACAGGCATAAGGCCGTGTGGCGGTGAAGAACCAATTCGAAACCCCTGCATATTATTATATATATTATACGTGATATATAAATATTTGCATACAATTTATATAACATTATCACTATTATTATTGAAAATGTCTGCTTGTGAGCAGTATAAATAACAAATAAAAAACCTGAAACTACTGACAGTGAAGCAATATAAATCTCAAATATCAATAAATATTAGTGATAATGGAACTAATTAATTTGTGAAATTTGTTTGAAATTAGAATATAATACATAATTACAGAAGATAAGTGAAGTTTTAGTCACTAATATTTATTAATACTTTATAAGTTCAGTATCTTCGAAAATGACATATTTAAGATATTTACTGACCAAGAAAATACTGAATTTTCTCTGGAAAGACTATAAACTTCTCTTTGTTCAGAATGACTTCTGTATAATTGGTTATTATTATTATTATCATCATCGTTGTTGTTGTTGGTGGTGTTGTTATTGTTATTATTTATTCAGGAAGTTTCAAAATCTGAATTTTTGGTGAAATATTGGCATTAAATTTTTGGATAGATGCAATGCTTACTCTGCTTACTATTGGAAAGTAGTGAAAGTGACAATCTCACATGAAATCACCAAGAATGTAAATTGTATTGGGTAACTATTAAAAATTACTTTAGTACAATGTATCCAAAAAAGATAAACTCCCTTTGCCAAAGTGGATTGTACACATATACACATGTTATAAATGGAGCATACCTTGTGCACCTCCCAGGGTGGCAAGATAAAAAGCTTCATGGTAGGTCAAAGGCACATATTCTTTTCCTTTCATGAATGATAAGTGGGTTGAAACAGCAAGAGCTGAACGAATAGCATCCAGGATAGATGCACTGTAGCCTCCAGACACATCTAAAAGAAAATGTAATAAAAATTAATTTTTCATATAGATTTTACAATGGGTAGACAAAGTTTAATAAACATCTTTTCACACTGGTAGTGTGTAGGCCAGGGCTGCACAACTGGTGCTCAAGGAACGCAGCCAGCTCAAGGCCTAGCACTGATAGTTATGTTTAGCAGGTAAAAAAAGTGAAGGTCGCTCTAGGTATTCTGCCAGTCAACTAGGCCTGATGTAAACTGACACTTTAAAGATGCATTCCGTTTCTTTGATCTGAGTCATCTATCCTTATGAACCTCCTTCAAGATATGACTATCAATGATGCAACTAGTTTTCATTCAGGTACTAATCTAGCAGTGGAGGTGACTGGATGTATAGGAAGCTGTCGTGGCTGTGGGGGATAAAGGAAGTTAGGTGACATGGCAGCTAAAGAGCAGATAAACAAAACAGTTTTATTAAGAGATACAGGACTCACAGAGAGATTCAGACAAGAGTGGATGAAATACAATAGAGGAAACAAAGAAATGGATACGTTAAAACTGGAAATTCAAAACTTAAAAAGAACACTGGAAAGAATGGAAGACAAAAGGAGAAAATACAATGTAGTGATTTCAGAAGTTGAAGAAATGTAGAGTGGGAGTATATTAGGATTCAAGCCTGTCTCGGTAGCGAGATGGTTAGTGTCTCTGCCTCACGCTCAAAAGGTCGCGAGTTTGATCTCGCTTAGGGTAAGTTATCCAGGTAAAGTTTTTTTCTGAGGTTTTCCCTTATCCTGAGAAGACAAATGTCAGGTAACTTAAGGCTCCATGGACCTCAGGCTCATTTGAGCATCATTTCACCCATTTCATTCACTCACCGTCCGATATGATATTACATTGGAGGATGTTAACAAAAAGAAAAAAAAAATCAGGATTCAAGAGATCTACTAGTGAACAGATTGGAAATACATCTGAGAGGCTATGAGATTTGTGATGCATTCAGAATCGGCAAAACATGAGGGAAAAGAAATATTCTTGTACAGCTTGCAAACACACAAAGTGCTATAGAAGTACTATAGTGCTTTTCAAATGGGAAGAGTTCTGATCTGCAGACAATGAGATACGTTTACATGCACAGCGTTGCAAGCTCATTGCCCCCCACTCTTCATATTTCTTGGCAAGCATCAATTCCCACTTAGGGGAAAGCAATATGACAACACAGCAGGACTCAGATTGGTTACCGACCTGAAGACGCTCAAAGGACAAACTCCTTCCCATTTGAAAATCACATTAAAAGAGGCAAAAAAAATTGAGAGGATCAACTATTTACATCAGATCAGAGGATGTGGTCGGTGAATTTATTTTGATAATTCTCCCGGTCAGGTCGGTGAGACCCGTAAACCAACGACAGGTGTGGTCCTCCAGACATTCTGGGGGTTGTGAGAGAGCGACGTGACCGCCAAAACATAAAAATATGGTGTTCTCTTAAAAGCGGTTACTATTACTGCTATTGCTCTCTTCAATATCAGTGAAAAATATTGGAGAGCAAGAGGATTAATGACTTCATTGTCAGAAATCCAGCATTAGCTAACAACAACTATTTACATCAACAAGGATTTACCGTATGCAAGGGTGCAAAAGGAGTTAATTGATCAATGAAGACAAGCAAGAAATGAAGGCAAGAGGGTATACATTAAAAACTTCAAGTTGTACACAGTTGACCAGGCAACAGAGAGGAAAAATAGGCCAAACGACAGGCAGAGACAGGAACAGCAATCATTGAACCAAGAAAGACAGGAAAATGATCATGCCTCAGCAGGAAACGTGTCATACAGCAGTGAGGAGATGACTACAGGAAAATGATCATGCCTCAGCAGGAAACGTGTCGTACAGCAGTGAGGAGATGACTACAGGAAAATGATCGTGCTTCAGCAGCAAACATGTCGCACAGCAGTGAGGAGATGACTATCATAGAACAGATGACTATTCACCATTTTACAGCAAGTGTGGATACAGTAACAAGTGTGCCAAGGTCAACTGTAAGCAAAATGCAAGGTGAGGATATGGTGGGATGTGGAGCGCAAAAGGAACAGAGGAAAGAGGTAGGGTGGGGGCTGATAACAGTGGATAGCTGGGAAGAAGAGAATTAAAGTGTGAACTCAAGAATGGCTACTGGAAAAATAACGATGGATGAAATAACTAATGAATCAATGAGGGAAAGGGGGAACTAAGCAGGAGAGAAAGAAAGAAAGGGATATTTTGCCAAGAGTAACAAGGTCAAGAAAATGGTTGGGTAATCCATAAATGTGGGAGCAGTGGGCTTTTTATATATGGTGAAAGTGAGGTAGTGAAATTGGGATAATGAAGATTAGTGAAATATACAATGTAAACCGATTGCTGATAAGAAAAGTTGAGAAAGTGGGAAAGTGAGTAAGGTTAGGAGGTGAAATAAAGCAGGAAATAAAAATTAAAGGGTGGGGGCAGGATAAGATTAGTGCAAAAGGTAGGAAGCAAACATTCACAAATTAAACATGTGTAATGTATATGTAAAAGGTACTTATCCTGAAGAGTTGCCCTAATAGCAAAAGGGCCAGGGCCCAGCTCAGGGGTAGCCCAAGGTCTGTAAGATTTGGTACTCAATGAATCATTAAATAGTTTTTATTCCTGGGTATAATTAGCCACACTTCAGTTATGATTATTCTCATTCATATAGGCTATATTTTGGCCACGACAGGAATTTAAATTAGATTTTAAAAATGCATTGCCAAATGCTTTTGCCCTAAGCTACCATGATAAATTGGCATGAAACTTGTCACATCTGATTCATATATACCGATTAACCTCCAAGAGGATCTCATTTACTCTTGAGTAAACATAATTTAAGGACAACTTGCAAAGTTAAGTACTGTTTACTTTTGAGCACGTGGTTAATGACATTCAATTTTTAAAATGGATTCAACTTCCTCATGGCTATTCTGAAAGAACAATCGAACATAAATTAACCTTAATGATTAATTAGAGCACTGCGACTGGAGGGGACATAGATTTAACCATCCCTTTTATTCTTTGGTTTGCTTGTCATACAAGGAGCTGCTATTACTACTGTGTCGCCATAAAGTCTGACCATTCTTAACACACAAAGTTGGCAGGAGAAAGGAAGAGAATGGCTCCAAGAAACAAACTGAATAAATATATTATTTTGTAAACTGTAACTTTGTACTGGGTTTACCTATATCAGTACCAAATGGTGCAGCAATGATGGAAATGGGAAGGGTCGGTAGCAAGGGAATGATTGTGGAAAGGATATTAAAATATTGGTATAGAATAAGATTAATGCAAGAGCAAAATATTTTGAGGCAGTGCTTAACAATGCAGGAAAGAGCCCCTAATGGGATGAATTGGATTCAGGGATTGAAGAGAACTCTAAGGGAAATCGGAATGGGGAATATATGGGAAGAGAGCGAGGGATTAGCTAGAGGTTTTTGGAAAGAGGTATGGAATAGGGTGGAGGATATAGGGAGAAAGGAATTATTTCAAAGTCTTACAGGAAAAAAAACACTAGCCATATTTAGTCAACTAAAGGAGGAGAGGGGTGGAGAGAAGTATGTGGATGTATGTAACAGGGCAGGAAGGGAAGGTTGGGCATAGACAAGATTATGCATACATAGATTAAGAGGAGTCAGAAAGGGAGTAAGCTTGGATATATGCCCTTTGTGTGGGGAATGAGACAATGGTTTTCATTATATAATAGAATGTGAAGAAAAAGGTTGTGGATGGAACAGTTTTTGCCAAAGAAATGGGGGAGGAATAATAAAGAGGTTATGAAAATTAAGATAATGAAGTAAAAAAAGGAAGAGGATAAAAGCTATTAAGAGAATTTAGGCAAGAATAAGGGAGAAGTGGTATAGGAAACTAAAGATAAATAATTTGGACCAGGGTGGGCCCAACCATACATAAATAACCGTAGAGTTAAAATATATGGTGAGTCAAAGAATAAAATTAACAACTCACACAATGCAGGAAACAAACTGACATGACTGAACTAGAGATTTAGAAACTAGAAATTCTTGCAATGTTACAAGATCTGACGTCTCTGGTAACTGAGATTCCTATACACATTCACCGGGATACATGAACATTTTGTTGCAGCAGCTCACAGAAGGTGCACTGGAATGCAAAACAAGATCCATTCACTATTTTTGCATGGGGGATTCAAATCAATTTGAGTTCTCATTCTGGACTGAATACTGCATGGAAATGTGGATTCAGATCAAACAATCTTTGGATCCGATCCTCTTAGAAGTGGGATCAGATTTTGTTGCATGGAAAAACCTACTGGATTCAAATCGACTTGAATCTGCCCCAGATGCTATCTAGTGTACTTGTAACAGGGTGCGTGCCCATAATTTTGTTTCTTAGAGAAAGTGGTGTAATAAAACACCAGCCATTTTATTGCTTCTATAGTCTCGCAATGTAGTCTCAAAAACATTACTAACCTCAAAGTCTACTTAAAATATACAGAAAACATGCTTTTTACAGGTTTGCCAACATAAAAGCTTGAATTATTTATCCTTGAGCCATACGTATCCAAATCAATCTCAATACAGATTGAACTCAACATGGAAACATGGATCATAGTGAGAATGGGATTGGACTGAAATCTATTTCAATTCCCCATGGTAACAATGATTGACTGAGTCCAGGCTGTATGTTTTGAAATCTTATTCAACTTTCCAACCATGAATAGATAAATTAATAAACTCTACAAAATGTATAAAAGTAGTTTATTATATCTCAAGATATACAAGCTGAAGAAGCAAACTCAAAATAATTTGCCATTTCACACATAATGGTTTCACACAACAGCAACCATGTAGAATGACTTGGTGACACTTTTTGTTTGCCCTTTGCTAAATGTTTTCCATGAGTACCTCATTTGAGACTGCATGCTTAAATTGTTACATACCTGCTGGTTTTAATGAGTGTTAACATGGTTCCTATTGGTTCCCTTCATTTGTAGGCCAGGACAAAAGAATGTTGCTTGTAGCACTTAAACTACGTCAAATAATCCAAATTCAGATAGACATTTAATGGTTTGAAACAATGCTCATCAGACAAATTTTGATGGAGAAATAGAAGCTGTTTATACAGCACTGCAAAATATATTTCCCTGGCACTAAAATATAGTTAGCCTTTCAGACTCACAGGCTGCTATACAAGCAACACTCCCTGAAAAGAATAAATTAAAGAAATCCCAAAGATGATTCAACAAATTGGTAAACTGGGGAAAAAAGTTGTATTACAATGGATTCCAACTCATTGTGGAGTGGAGGGTGATTAAAAAGCAGACTATTTGGCAAAGAAAGAAACCCAAATTAAACAAAAAAGATTATAAAATTTCCTTACGAATCAAATACACTGTAAAATAAAATAACAACAAAATAAAAATCCAAAGTGGCTACAAACTGCACAAAATCCTAAAATAATTCCAAAATTACCAGGAAAACATAAGCAGACTTTTTTTCAGGGAGGGGCCGCATTTTGGAGCTTTGCAATTAAACAATATTAATGTTTACAATAAAATAAGAGTTTTGTAACTGTCAGTACACAATTATTGTTGATGACAATTATTAGTAAAGATATGTAGCTACTGATTGAAAATAATGCATTCCTTATTTACATTAAAAATCTGATGTGTTGCACTCACATGACTTTCTCTACTCTTGCACTAACCATTCTTACAAACTCTTATTCCTATATCTTCTTTGTGTTAGTTGAGATAAGCATTTGCAAAAATTATCTTATTGCTTATTTCCTTGTAGGTGCAAGGGTAATATGGGAATACAGTAGACTTTGAGCAACAGTCAAATCTTTTAAACCTTTGAGATTCTGTTCTCTTCGCATGACTAGCACAAAAAATGATCTTCCATTTGACGAAAGAGTATTACAAAACTCACACAAATTACACGGAATATCTTCGAAACGGTTCACTCCACAAAAAAATGTATTATTTAAGTTTAATTTCTTTCAAGGATGCGACACAAATATTTTGAAGAAAATAGCCCCACCCTAAACTACCCTTTATATGGAAAATTTTTCGAAAACTTTGATTTTCTTGAAAATGGCTCTAATGATTTTGATTAAAATGTCATATGTTTAAGATATTTGTATGACAAATGAAATGTATATCTTGAATTTTCTGGCTATAGCCTATGTAGTCCTGTTTACTCTGATGACTTTTGAATAATTCGTAAACCATAAGAGGTAGACAAATTCTTAAGATACAAAAAATGTAGATCTCACTAAAGCACACAATTTATGTCTCAATGTTTTGGTAGAGTGAACCATTTAGGAGATATTCCTTGTTATTTGTGTCAGTTTCTGAAAACTTAAAACGTTCGTGAAATGGATCATCGTTCATTTTTTTATATGTGAAGCGTGCAAAGAGAACAGGATCTCAAAACTTTAAAAGATTTTACTATTGCTCAAAGCTTACTGTATTCTAATATTCCCCTTTCACCTACAAGGAAATAAGCAATAAGATAATTTGTACAAATGCTTATCTCAACTAACACAAAGAAGATATAGGTATAAGAATTTGTAAGAATGGTTAGTACAAGAGTAGAAAAAGTCAGGTGAGTGCAACACATCAGATTTTTTGAGTTATGTTGTTCAGACTGACAGACACACACACATATGCACACGCACGGACAGACCCTTTTCTAAAAATGCTTTATTGTTGAATTCAGGGGGCCTCAAAATGTATATTTCCGGTAAAATCTCGACATTGAATTTTTGGGTGGAACACATTACTTCCTCTACTTACTATACATAGTAGAAAACTAAACTCCCAGAGCAACAGCTCATGAAGGGCCAAGGCTTACCACCCAGCTGCTGCGTCCCCCATCTCTGCCCACTACAGGCATCATGATTGGGGTGCTTGGAGGGTGGGGCTTGGTCAGCACCCTGAACCCTCCCAGCCAGTTATGCGGCTTTCACCATCTGTCGTCACTACTTCATCAAGTAGCTCCTCAATTGGCCCCTCCGAGGCTGGTTGAAACCCATACATAGAGAAAATAAACACTGGCGAGCTCATGAGTATCACAGGCACTAAGAAATATTCAAGTATCTCTTTTGTACTAGTATCCCGAGGAAAAATTGCTCTTTGCATCAAAATGAAAACAATAGTCTAATTGTAATTGAGTGTGCATTGAAAGTGCCCCCCCCCCCCCCCTTCACAATGCCCTGCAGGAAAATCACCTTTCATCTCATGCATGTACATGATTATCTGAATAATCATCTCTATAGGATTGGCCTTTCAACCTCACCAAACTACCTACTGTGTACCAGAGAAGAAATTATGACTATGGAACAGCTAGAATCATGTCAAGCTTTGAAGATGTATCCCGACATTGTCGCCAAATACTGGGAAGCTAGGAGAATGATTTCACTGTTAATTCCTGAGCATTAATCTCACACACATCTGCACGGACCGCACACGCAATGCTCATCATCAAATAATATAGTTGACTCTACTGACCTGTTCCTAAGCCCACTTTAATCCCTGCCTGTATCATTCTACGAACATCACATAAACCACTCCTAAGAGAGGTGTTTGAGTTAGGACAGTGGGCAATTCCTGTTCCACGTGAAGCCACCACTTTAAGTTCCTCATCACTCAGATATATTGCATGTGCCAGCAAAGTCTGCAAACAAGAAATAACATTACTGCCATTTTGTATTTTCCATTAGCATAAACTCACCACTTGCTTCTTGGTCTATATTAATATTCATTGTCTTGCAGCACATGAGAGGAAGTAGTAAACTGTAAATTATAAAGCAAGAACCAGAACGTTCTCTCTATATTTTTTAACTTTTATTTTTCTTTCTGTAAATATTGATCTCTCTCGTTAAGTAAAGCTTTGCTTATAAAGCTTATTTTGCACGTTAATTTGTATAATATGTTTAAGAGGTAGAATTAGAATTTAAAAATTCAATGCCACAGCTGGGATTTGAACCACAGACCCTCTGCTTACCAGGCAGGTACTCTAACCCATAATGTATAATATGCATTCACTTTCTGAAGTACAAGAATGTGGGTGATATGTAGTATAGCTTTTAAATATTATTGAAGGATATGGTATAACTCTACATATAAAAGAACCAACCAGAATAGTGTACACTATCTTTAAATGTATTGGCTCTGCATTTGATAAATTTTAGCTTGGAATGTGTTCTTCATTGAAACAGAGTTATCTGATCATATAAATGCTACAACTTAAATTTATATTAAAATTATCAATACAGATAGAAAATATCCCACTTCCAAAATAAATTAAATTAAATAGATTGGCCTTCCAATATTGTAAACTCTGTTGTTGGGAACTACAGAATTTTCCTGAAAAATTTCTCTAGACACTAAATCATTGTTTCCCAGAAGTTAAACGTAAACAAATATTTAACAATGTTGATTACACTGATGTACTTGGGGAATTCTTGCCTTTGAAAGCGAGAGCTTTATAGTTAAAACTACCTGAAATCCAGTGTAGCACAGTATTATAAAAGATATTATACAGTATGCATAAAGGATTATAAAGTTGGCAAAAGTTATGGACAACAATTAAAACAACAAAAGTAGGGCTATAAAAGATAGAATCAGAAATGAAAAATTCAATGCCATAGTTAGCATTTGAACCATGAATGAATTTTTCATTTCTGATTCTACCTTTTAAAGTTTACCTACACACGGTATGTGTATATTAGAATAATCAATTATTATCACTGATTGGCTTGATATATAAAAACTATTAAAAATCACAGGGTCATAAGTACTTATGATTGTGAGTTGCCATAGGGGTGAGCATCTTGAATAGTGGATTCCCGAAGAATGCAAATCAGATAGAGAGATTAAGGATATATCAGTGTGTTACCATGGTAGCTCAGCAACTAAGCCCAGCTGCATGTAGAGAAGAAGATCGGTGGTTCAAATCCCAGCTATAGCATTGAATTTTTCATTTGTTATTCTACCTTTTAAAGTTTACCTACACATGTTTGTGTGTGTTGGAACAATCTCATTGACTGGCCTGATATATGAAAAGTAGAGCTGCTTGAAAACTATACCTAAGCGAACTTGCACTAATGGAAATGATGGGGAAAATGCACAAAGTAATAATTAATAAATGATAAGGATACAACAGAATAGGATCAAGGAGTTATGCACTCATTAAGATTCCTTAGAAATAAGTGTGTGGGAAAGAACATATATTAAAAGTTTCACAATAAAATTATAAACTTTGAAATTCCAAATAATAGTTTAATTTCTAAATTCACCAAATTCATACCAATGACTACAGACATTCACAAAAGAAGAAAATCAGGGAATCACTGGCTAACCAACTAGCAGCCAATAATGGGGACAATAGGTCCATGAAACATGTCCTGCCAGTAACTTTGTAAGTGGAGCAGTATGACTGCTTACCATTACTTACATTTTCCATACTTGTTTCACTGTGTGCAATTTCCACACACAGTTGCGTTTAAGATATAAAAATAAACTGCATTTTATATATTATAATTTTCATGACACACCCATTTACGAACTCATGCTCAAACATGTAAATGCTATATATCAATAAAACTTGACTTGAAATGGGTGAGTCTGCATTATTGAGATTTTATGTCACCTACATACATAAATGTATATGGAACATACCTAATAATATAATGGGACATATACTCCACATTGAGTTGAGTTGCAGCTGTGATGCAAAAGCTCCCAAAACATCTTCTGTTAATTCACAATGTAGCAATGGTGATCCAAAATTTGACTACATAATACTCATGTATCAGAACTTGTATTCACTATTACAAAGCTTCAAAAAAGTTATTTAAATAACCATATGTAACATATGTTTCAAAAATGAGATTGCTTTCATTTTAAATTGCAGACTGATATCAGAAGGTGGTCTTGTGCTGTTGTTACTACATTGTTACTATATGGAATTGTAGTTTGGCGAATTCTCTAAGAATTTTTAGCTCAGTTGCCACTTGGCAATAGAAAAAACATTTCTAGCAAAGTCCCAAAATGACAAAGTATTACAAACTCCAGCAAAAGAGTAAGACAAGTTCCAACATCAGACAGCAGTTAGTTGATACGTCTCATTATCAAGTAAAGTGATACCTATCTTCCTTTCATAGAAGTTTGAAAACAGTGTTGTTATAATTAATTTAATTTAAAAGGTGAGTCAATTAATAACACTAAACAACACTTACAACATAATTTTCCGGAACGCGTTTTGAAGGTTAACTTTCCTCCATTATCAACAGGACAATAACGGGGTTTCCATGGTGTTTCATGGTGCGGATGACGATGCTGCTTCTGATGTTTCTTCTGGTAACGGTTCAATGAATTTGCTGAAAATATCTTTCTGAGGAATGTTGAAATTAAATACTCGGTTTCTATTTTTTAAAATGAAGATTTGTTCCCATGTGGACAGTTCTTGTTTTCCGGTTATGTGTTTGAGAAGTTTCGGTTCTAGCTTTATGTCATGATTTTTTGTCCAAAACTGAAACGTTACTGCTGATTTTTCTAATTTTTTACTCTTGATGTTCCTAACGTGTTCCTTGGATCTAATTTCTAAATTTCTTTTAGTTTTTCCTATGTATATTTCATTACAATCACTGCATTCAATGTGGTATATGCCAGATTTTTTGTTAGGTGGAATAGCATCTGATGTTTGAAAGTAGCAGGTTTTTTATGGAGTAATGGTTTACTGGTGCTAGCTGAATGTTGTATTCCTTGAACAGTTTTTTAAATTTATCAAAAAAAAAAAAAAAAAAAAAAAAAAAAAAAAAAAAAAAAAAAAAAAAAAACGGCTTCCCCAAAGAATTAGTAGATAAAAAAGTAAAACGAGCAGAAAAGAAAAAAATATTAAAAGAAACTACAACTCTCACAGCAGCAAAAACAAAAATGACACTCAAAAAATTCACATATCATCGATGGGCCTTTGATAAATTTAAAAAAGTGTTCAAGGAATACAACATTCAGCTAGCACCAGTAAACTATTACTCCATAAAAAACCTGCTACTTTCAAACATAAAAGATGCTATTCCACCTAACAAAAAATCTGGCATATACCAAATTGAATGCAGTGATTGTAATGAAATGTACACAGGAAAAACCAAAAGAAATTTAGAAATTACATTCAAGGAACACGTTATGAACATCAAGAGTAAACAATTAGAACAATCAGCAGTTGCGTTTCACTTTTGGACAAAAAATCATGACATAAAGCTAGAATCGAAACTTCTCAAACACATAACCGGAAAACAAGAACTGTCCACATGGGAACAAATCTTCATTTTAAAAAATAGAAACCGAGTATTTAATTTCAACATTCCTCAGAAGATATTTTCGGCAAGTTCATTGAACCGTTATCAGAAGAAACATCAGAAGCAGCATCGCCATCCGCACCATGGAAACCCAGCTATTGTCCAGTTGATAATGGAGGAAAGTTAACCTTCGAAACGCGTTCCAGAAAATTATGTTGTAAGTGTTGTTTAGTGTTATTAATTGACTCACCTTTTAAATTAAAAGTGATACCTATTTACTCAATTATTTTACTCCATAATACTCCCTGTATTATCCATTTGCATTATGCTTGGGGATTTGTTTAAGTGCGCATTAGGTCCTTGTACTTTGACCTTGAGCTCTTTTGTGTACTTCTTATCTCCTACTACAGGAACATAAGTTCTTCGGATTTTATCAACTTCGGAACTCATTTCCCTGAGATAGGATCTTTGGTTCAGGCCCAAAACAGGAAATTGTTAATTCCTTTTCTGACTAACTGATTGCTTTTTCATTGCCTTCAATACCTTAGTGGCCCAGCATCCAACCTAGTACTAAAGAGCTGTGCTTCAATAGGGTTTGAAGACATTCCCATGCCAATTTTGATTTGAATTGATGCAAGCCTAGTGCCTTTAAGGCAGCTTGGCTAGCAGAGAACATAAATAGTGGTTTATCTTTATAACCTTTCTTTATCTTCTTTGTGCACAGGTGAGGATTGCATAAATCCCTGCTTGAAAGACAGTACTATATCTGCCAAGACTGAAGCTTAATTTTGTCTTTGGAGATATACTGTAAATTCCTGACCCAGAGAGGATTCCATCTCTTGAACCACCTGTAAACCATGTCAAATGGTTTTGGAATCTCTCTGGGATTTGTTTCTAGACCATTCTCGTCAGTTTCCTATATGGATTTCAAATGAGTGGTCAAAGCAGCACTCAGTCAATCATGAGATTAAATCTCATTGCTGTAGCTGGGTTTCTTCCTACATCTTGAATCAAGAAATGTCCATAGCCTTTCTCCAAGTTATTTGTAATTATTAACTACAGACAGTCAGAATTGCTTCCAATAGGGTTTCCAGTGCAACTGTCAGGGTGCTTTTAAAAGCCCAAGTTATAATTAAACTAGCAAATCTTTAAAGACTTGCCAATTTATTTGCTACAGTTGTCTTGCACCACCAGGCCAGGGAGCCATAGGTTACCCGAGGTCTGATGACTGACATACAACCAATGGCAAATTTGTGGATTTAAGCCCCATGAGATCTGACAAGAGTATCTACAGGCTATTAGCGAGCTTTTGGCTTTGCAGATAATATTATTAATGTGGAGATTCCATGTCCATCTTCTATCGAGGGTGATGTCTAGATATGTAACAGAATTGAAAATCTCTACACAAGTCTTTCCAACCTTTAATCCTCTAAAGGATTCAAAATCTTTTTTCTCTTCTGAAAGGTACTATAATAGTTTTTGAGGGATTGATAGTACGACCTTCCCTCTGACTCCATAGGAATAGGCTTCATTAGTTAAGTTGAAGTCCATATTCATTATGTCCCTTATGGTGTCTGCAAAATTGCCTCTGGCCAGCAATACTAAATCATGCTTTACTTTGTAAAGTATCCTTTTTGATTTAAATCAATTAGTAGACTGCCCACCACAAGACTCCACAGTAGAGGAGATAAGATTCCTCCCTGTGGACAGCCATTAGCAACTATTATCTCCTGTGTTTTCCCAATAAGATTAGCTTCAATATTTCTGTACTTCATCCTTTAGTCAGTGTAAAATTAAATAGTTCTGCTGAAAAATGTAATACTAAATTTAGATGTATTTAAAAAGGAATTTACCTTGCCACTAAGAAGACCAGCTTGATCATAAACATCTGTGTAGTTTTTGCATTCAGGAAAGATTTTTTCAACAGCAGAAACTTCATCAAGCTGTTCTGATATGTGTGTCTGAAATAGAAAATAATAGAACTTCTAAACTGAGAGAACAGACATTTTTGCATATTAACCCTTTCACTGCATTAACAAGCTCACAGACCCTCCTTGCTGAGTTATTTTAAGTAAATAAGTATTAATTAGTATATTCTTAACCTTCCTCTTTGTGTATAATGAGTTGTTTTGTCAACTTCTATGCGTCGACAATGCTACGTCACCCACAAGGAGAGCAGTGATTATTGCTGATGGAACTGTTCCGAGATCCACAGTGAAATGTCAATAACTATTGTTGATATCAAATAGGTTCTTTATAATGTATAACATTACCAAGTACAGAATACTAATATGGCTGCTACTATATTTTCTAAATAAATTTATCAAAATAATGCAGTTGCTTCAAATTTGAAAAATTCAATTTCATTGCCTTAGGTATGGGATGTCACTGAGTAATAGCTTTCGGCATGGAAAGTCAAGAATATGTGATTAAAATATGTATGAAATAAGAAGGCACATGTATTCCTCCAATCCATAATCAGCTATGGTGCACTGTTGTCAGAGCACATCACTATGCAAAAGAAAAAGAGGTAGATATGCATGTGTGCATTAGCTGTAAATAGCAGCAAAGATGGTGAAAGATAAAAGGTGCACAAGCAAACCTAGTTGTAACTATTCCACTCCCTTTAAAATTATGCAATAGGCTCCCTAATCTTGTAACTTGCTTCTAATATCAACTCCTCCTCTTAGCAAATAATTTTGCCCTACAATCTGATACCTTAACCCTTTCATGCCTGAATTATTTTGCTACATATGCCGTTCTTCCTCTAATTCGAAACCGGTTTAGATTAGACGGTCTGGGAGACCTTCAGCCTGCTGGCTCGGATAGCCATGATCGTTAAGGCAACACGTGCACTGGCCATGCGCTCAAAGCCTGAGGTCGTGAGTTCGAGTCTCGGCAACCACAGTTAAATGTGCCTGTGGTAAAGGACAGGGAGGGCCCACGTAAAATAATCGGTGTGATGGCACGCGTGGATGATGACGGGGTATCATTTGACTGCGGTTGCATGGATTTTGCTTCTTTTCTTATAAAAAAAACACTACAATATAAATTGTAAAAAAAAAAATTTTTTTACAATCCAAAACGTCTCAAATATGTATTTTTAATTGGTGACAGACAGTATAACAAGAATATAGCAGAAAAAAAAAAGTTAAAACTAGTACAAATAGGAAAAAAAGCTAATGTATCTTATAAGACACACCAGGCATGAAAGGGTTAAGGAAGTACATATCTTTAAAATACAATACCTAAAATTATATATGTACGCACATGGGCTAATTTTTTTAATAGTGGCAGCAATGCTGTAACAATCCTGTGAAATGTAGCCAGGCAATATAATATATATCAGAGACAGGTTAGGTGCCCATGCTCAGAGCAAATAAACTCGCCCCCCCCATTCCATATGCATGTGCAGTGACAACAGCAATTTTGAACAAGCGCTCATGCAACACAGCCACAATGACTTTGAAGCAAGATCAGAGGAGCTGTTAAAAATTGAATGTGCTAGACGTCACAAGGCAAGACAGCTGAAATGCCAATCGAACGAGTGGTGTCGTCACAGGTCATTGCGAAAAGCAACAGTTCAGCAGACCGCAACCAATGTGATTCCTATGGTGATCATTGCCTATAACTGTGATGTTATCATTAAACATACCATTCCCCAAAGATATACCGTTACTGCGGAGTACCACTGTACATTTTTGCAAAATAATTTGCAAGCAGTTCTAAGAAGAAAACGACAACACTTCCTGGATAATCCACGCATCATTCTCCATGACAATAAAAGGGTGCAAGCAGGAGTAGTTGTGACTGATTTGTTCAATCGTTGGGGTAGCGAAGTGCTTTACCACTCCCCTTATTCTACAGACCTAAGTCCTGTGACTACGATCTCATCAATAAAATGACAGAACCACTTTGTGCGACCTACTTCTGCACAGTTGAAGACATTCTTCAGGCAATCGACCGCTCACTTTGCAACTTCCACAGATTAGGTAATGCCAACGGCATTCAATGGCTTCCACATCACCAGGAATGTGTGATATAAAATGGCGGTGATTACATCAAAGGCCTGTAAAACTACCTGAGAGCACAAAGGAGTTGCAAGGGCCTCCTCTTTCTCTCCTCCCTGCCTTTTTACTTTCTCTACTATGCAAAGTAGAGGAAGTATTGTATTCCACCCAAAAATTTGATGTTGAGATTTCACCAGAAACATGTTTTGAGGCCCCTGAATCCAAAAAAGGCATTTTTAGAAAAGTGTCTGTCTGTGTGGGTGTGCGTGTGTGCATGTGCGCGTGTGTGTGTCTGTCAGTCTGTGGACAGCATAACTCAAAAACAAAAAGTCGGTTAAAAACCAAAGTTGGTTACATAAGGAAAATTGAAGCTATTAACAGTGAAGCAACAAGATTCTAAAGTAAGAACATGCAACATTATAAGATAAGTGAAGTTTTTAGTTTCTAATTTGTTCTTACTTTAGAACCAAAGTTGGTATTTAAGTTTAATGCCTTTTAAGGATGTGACACAAAGATTTTCAAGCAAACTGCTCCATCCTAAATTACCCTTTACATTGAAAATTTTGATTTTCTTGAAAATTTGAATGCGTTAACAGATTTGACTATTGCTCAAAGTCCACTGTATTCCCATATTCTCCTTGCACCTACAAGGAAATAAACACTAAGATAATTTCTGCAAATGTTTATCTCATCTAACCCAAAGAGGATATAGGAATAAGAATTTGTAAGAATGGTTAGTACAAGAGTAGAGAAAGTCATGTGAGTGCAACACATAACATTTTTTCTACACAACTCCAAATCAATATCTTTTAATGACCAAGTTCTGAATAATGCTGTCCCTTGCTACTTCTCTATGGAAATCTTCCTCTTTAAGTTTTTCAGCATGAGCAACACACCTTGCCCAACCCTCAACTTTAACTTCACTGAGAGCCTAACATATCTGTTTCTTGACATCTGCCAGCAGAAATGTTCAGTTTTGTGTAGCAACTTCACATTTCATTTGTGCCCATACCAACTCTATTAAGTTGTACTGGCAGTATAAGGCAATAACTGAATAACCTGACGAGCTCTTTCCAAGGTAATTGCATCTGATTCATACTCACTTAACTTTTTGAAGTAATTTTGCTACTGTTTTAGCTGGATTATATTGTGATATATTGTTGTTAGCTAATGCTGGATTTCTGACAATGAAGTCATTAATCCTCTTGCTCTCCAATATTTTTTACTGATGGATGGGGCACTAGAAGTGGCCAGGCATATTTGAAGGTGGTCTCGGTCCATTTCCTCTTGCAGATCACATAAAGGACAGAATTTCATAAATATTGAAAAGACTTAGCAGTAATAGTAACCGCTTTTTAGAGAGCACCATATTTTTATGTTTTGGCGGTTACATCACTCACAACCCCCAGAATGTCTGGAGGACCACACCTGTCATTGGTTTACGGGTCTCACCAACTGCTCTCTGATGTGAGGCTACCTTTGTGGTTTACCAGGAAAAATATGAACTGGTTTGAGAATTCAATTCCTGCAGTTTGTCACAGCAGCTCAATGGTCCGAGCACCCACCCGGCAAGTGGAAGGTCCGCAGTTCAAATCCCAGCTGTGGCATTGAATCTCCAAGTTCCAGTTCTACCCCTCAAACATTGCCCACAAACGGCTTGTGTGTTTAAAAATACCAACAGTAAGTTTGTTGGCATAAATAAATAATAATTACTGGAAGTGCATGTTTTCCCTTCATTGTGATATATAAGATGTCCCAAAATTAGACCGATAAACTTTGGGAGCTGATAGATAACATTATTTTAAACACTTTTTGTTAAAGAAAGTTTTTTGCTGCAGTGCTTTATTTAAGCGCTAGAGGAGTTAATGTTATAGATTACTGCCTCCCACCGAGTTTAAGTATTTATGGCAAAATCAACAATGTAAATTAGTATTGGACGTATTTTAGTAGGGCACACGATCTTAATCCAAGAAACAAACACATCTCTTTGTTTACCGTTAACATAGCAGATAGAAGAGAAAGTGTGAGCTTTCCCGCAAGTTTACTGCATGATCAGTGGTCCCATGGCAAATGACCGAAACTGTGGCGTGGCGGTCGCAGTCGCCTCAAAATGCTGCCAAACTGCCTATGTGATTCAGAAGTAGACACAATTTTATACGTATGCATTGTGTGTTGTGAGTAATTATATAACTTCTGAAATTGCTTCTATGTTTGTGCATAAATGTGTGTTTTTCAAAGCGTAAGTTTCAAGCAACATCAATAACTGATTAAAAATGTCAACTTGTTTTGTACCCGGGTGTCGTTCAGGATACAGAAGCTGCTCAGAAGCTAGGCATGTTTTTACTCCTCCTAAAGATAAAAATCTGTTTTACGAATGGGAAAAGTCTACTCCTAGGAAAGACACTAAATTATCTGTTAAATCTAGTATTTGTGACAAACATTTTCTAGAGGACTTCTTAGTGAAAGTTGATTCATTCGTTCTGCATGGAAAACTAGTTGAAATCCCTAGAATTAAATGGCCGTTAAAGCCAGGGGCAATTCCCTGTATATATCCTAATTTACCCAGCTACTTAACTACAATGCATAAATCCCGAAAATCTCCACAAAACAGAGACAACAAATTACTGAAAAAGCAATATTCAACAATCAATAAATTACCAGCTGCAGGATCCAGTCAACCAGTTCTTAATTCAAACGCACCGTCCTTCAACAATGAGGAAATCACAGAAAACAGTTCTAATTCCTCCAAGGTCACAAACACAAGTGTTAATAATGAAATTGCTACACTGAAGAAAAGAATCAAAAACCTCAATAGAAATTTAGTTAGAACTAAAATCCTGCTATCTAAAGGGACTCCTGCTATCTATATAGCAATAAAAGCATCCAATATAATTTTTATAGATATATTTATGAAGCTGACACTTCTCCTAAATTTTCTGGTCTTAGAGTTTGCCCGAATTTGACCTCATCCCACACAGACTCCACCTCTTTTCAGGGAATGAATGTGAGACTGCATTTTCAATTGTTCAGTAACAGCACTGCAAATGGCATTGAATTCTTCAGGAAAATTAATTTTGAAAAATTTAAGGGAAACGAAAATACAGAACTATTTACAAGAGATGTAAATAATCTTGTACATGCATTAAACTCCACAGTTCCATTTAAAGCACTCTATAAAAATTCGCAATCTCACAGAGTACTAAAAGATTTCTTTTGCATAATAACGTCTGAAAATAACACATTCTGCTCAACTAGGACAATGGAATCTCTTAGAGTCACCTTAAATAGTACCTTGGAAGTGTCCGAGTATTTATGGAATAGAGGATTTGCATACGTCTTAACAGCAAAATTCAATCAGGACTCCCTGGAATTATGCGTTCTTTGAGCTGTGATGACCATCCTTCCACAGTTGACTTTTTATATTTACATATGCTATAGGCTGTGTATGTCCCTGTAAAACTTGCACTGTCAAATGCTGCTGAATAAAGTGGAGCCACCACTTACATCTTTTATAATTAAATTTGTATATTGGCAAAACAAACTGAGCAAAAAAAAAAAAAAAAAAAAAAACCTGTAGGAGTTTGTTGGAAACAAAATAAAGAACAAAACTAAAATACTTGACTGGGAAAGTGAAGTTCCCAAACTCTATGAGGACAATATTTCTAAAAGATGCTTAGTACACAACTTAGGGGGTTATATAGTAAAAAAGATGCTTGAAAAACTTAGTTGTAAAACCTGTGCCTCTACTCTGTCCACCAATCTTCCCTCTGGCACATTAGCTTCCACTTTCACTACAATAAAAGACTATGGCACCCTAAAAAATCGTCAGTGTTTAACCTACCCCTCTGAATGTGTGGTTATTATTCTTTTGCAAGTCGAGGCTATTTTGGAGAAGAAAATGTGCTAGTCTGAAAGTTTGTGGGGTGATATATTTTACGAGTGCTTAGATAACATAGACAAAATCATATTAGGGCCCAGTGGAATAGGATACTGCGTGGAACACAAACTGGATTTAGTTGGAAAGTTAACACTATATTACGTGAAGTGTCGCTTCTTTTTTCGTACCAAGGAAGTCAGTAGAGAAATGACATCATCGAAGTCAGCAAAATCAACACGTAAACTCTCCAAGGTCTCCAACATCTAATTCCACAGTGAGTTTCGATATTTTATATACATAACATACATAATTTGCATAATGGTTTAATTTTTCAGCGTAAATTCATGTAAGCCGATATTTCCCATTGTTCTTCATTAATTCTAATAATTGTAAAAAAGCATCCTATATTATGTGTCAAGGAAAGACGATGTTTCAAAACAGTATTTCAAATTATTATTTATTTATGCCAACAAACTTACTGTTGGTGTTTTTAAACACACAAGCCGTGTGTGGGCAAAGTTTGAGAGGTAGAACTGGAACTTAAAAATTCAATGCCACAACTGGGATTTGAACCACAGACCTTCCACTTACCGGGCGGATGCTCTAACCACTGAGCTATTGTGACAAACTGCCAGAATGGCATTAAATTCTCAAACCAGTTTGTATTTCTCCTGGTAAACCACAAAGGCAGTCTCACATCAGAGACAAATTACCCCAATGGTGACTTACTATTGTAAGTGGTTTACCAGGAGAAATACGAACTGGTTTGAGAATTTAATGCCATTCTGGCAGTTTGTCACAATAGCTCAGTGGTTAGAGCGTCCGCCCGGTAAGCGGAAGGTCTGTGGTTCAAATCCAAGTTGTGGCATTGTCCAGCTCTACCTCTCAAACTTTGCCCACACACGGCTTGTGTGTTTAAAAACACCAACAGTATGTTGGCATAAATAATTAATAATTACCATCTGAAGGTTATTTAATCCTGGGATATAAAGTACTTACAGTAGTAAGTCACCATTGGGGTAATTTGTCTCTGATGTGAGACTGCCTTTGTGGTTTACCAGGAGAAATACGAACTGGTTTGAGAATTTAATGCCATTCTGGCAGTTTGTCACAATAGCTCAGTGGTTAGAGCGTCAGTCCGGTAAGCGGAAGGTCTGTGGTTCAAATCCCAGTTGTGGCATTGAATTTTTAAGTTCCAGTTCTACCTCTCAGTATTTCAAATATTCGTGGTTACGATTTTAGCTATTTAAAATGCTAATTGATCATATGGAACCCATTTTCACCATGCATTCGTGAACTAAAGTAAAGCGACCGCGACACCAGTGTCATCTTGTGAGCGAACCATAGTAACTCCCGAAGAGCTCACACTTTCCCTTCTATCTGCTACGCCGTTAATCACAGCTTTACTATTCAAGCAAATGTTGGAACGAAGGTCCATTGCAATTAACACAAAGAGTGCATTGGCGTGCCCTATTCTGCCATAATCTCACAAAGACACCATTTCTCTGGTTTAAAAGTTTGTCTAATTTTGAATAGTAAAGCTGACAATGAGATGTTTGCTTTGTGTATGTTCTGCGTTTGTTTTTTGGGTTAAGACTGTGTGCCTTACTAAGATAAATGCAATACTAATTTGCATTGTTGATTTTGCTGTAAATACTTAAACTGGGTGGAAGGCAGTAATCTATGACATTAACTCATCTAGCGCTTAAACGACGCACTGCAGCAAAAAACTTTTCTTTACAAAAAAAGTTTAAAATGTTATCTATCAGCTCCCAAAGATTGTTAGTCTAATTTTGGAACATCCTGTATAATATATTTGTGAGTTTGCAGGCATTCCTGAATGTTTTGTTTCCTGGATTTTGCTGTGAGGACTTTATTAAGCACTTAAGAGTGATAACTCACACTGTCTATGGTGATAGTAAATTTAAAAATATATCCAAAAAGCAGTCAATAACTTACTGCATTTATTTCCAAATGGTAATCTAAATTTCTGTTCTTTTGGCAGGAACAAAACACCCATTTACTCTCCAGAATGAACCTGTTTTCACGGTTACCACATGGCAAAATAATGAGCCACTGGAAAAAGGAGAAGAACTTCATTATTAGCTCTTGAGCATTACATTTGCACACACACCCATGCAGTGTGCACACGCATGCCCACGTTAAGTCATGTTAAGCAAAACAGCTCCGTTTTATACAATATGTTAGCTTACTTGTTATGTCTCCTTAAGTTAAGCCACATTAAATTGAGTTCATCATAATCCTGGCTTAAAAGTATGCTAACATTGCAAATTCACCAAGATGGATGGATGGATTAAATAAGATTAATGCTCATTTGAACCCTGATTTTTATAAACTTGCCACACTGACATGTATTCTTGCATGCTCCCTTTCCCCTAATTGGCTAATATACACCTTTGAATAGTAATGTCTGACAAACAAGTCTCATGCAAGAAAGTGATAAACTGTCATGATGCACATGCTTTCATCATCCTGACAGGGAAGTTTAAACAGAAGAATCCTCCTTCCTTTTGTAGTTAAGAATTTATATGGCTTCCAGATAAATTACCTCTATCACACAATGTAAAGTATATAAGATAAACAATCATGTTAAATGAGGAATTATTTTGTATCATACAACAATGTAATCCATGACAGCAGCCAAGGAGAGGTGACAAGCACATGTGATAGTTAAGAGGGCAAAATTATGTGGACTAGGGGTTAGGTCATTCATTATAGTAATGACAGCAATTGAACACAGAACCAAAAGTCCATGATTTAACTCCATCTGGTTCAGTTTACTAGCCTTAGTCTACAAAAGGCCAATGTGAAAGAAACATAGTAAGACAACCAAAATAATGTGAAATATGATTTGAAGCTTTCCTGGCGACGAACATATTCAAGATGCTCTCGGGCTTCGAGCCAGGTGTAGTGATGAAAAGACATCAACGTTTCGGGAGTGTACATCTCTCCCATCTTCAGGATGAATGACTAGCAAGAGTGAAGGGACCAGTACTGTCAGCCAGTACGTACCGAGTAGAAAACACCCAGTCTAGTGTGGAGGTGGTTCACCGCTCCGTTGGAATCTGTGTTTTCTGAGTCGGTCGATTTCCAATTTTAAGGCTGGTTTCCAAGATGGACTAAACTGCAATCCAGCGTCCCGGTTCAGTGTACTCTTCTCGGAGGAGATGGCCAGAGCCTCTTTAACCCTCCGTTCCCATAAACCGCTACATTTTGCCACAATGGTCGTTTCTTTGAAGTTAGCTCTGTGGTCTTTTTCAAAGCAGTGCTCCGCCAGCCCTGACTTTTCAGGCTGCATTAATCGTATGGACCGTTCGTGCTCCTTGACTCTGGTGGAAATGGTCCTGCCGGTTTGCCCTATGTACGGCGTCCCATATTCACAGGGGATACGGTATACCCCTGGTACATTAAGGAGCAGTTTGTCCTTAACCGGCCTCACTAGGTGTTGGATCTTCAAAGGCGGCTTGTGGATGGTTCTGATGTTGTGTTTAGCGAGAATTCTACTGATTCTGCCGGAAAGATTGCCAGTGTATGGGATGCAGGCAGTGGCGGTCGGCTGGTCTGGTGTTTGCTGAGTTTGTGGTTTTCCTCTCTTGGCCTTGGAGATAGAGGCTTCAATATCCTCTACAGAGTAGCCGTTTTGGCGGATTGTGTGCCTCAGGTGCTGCAGCTCCTGTTTTAGGTGGCTGGGATCGGAGATCGACAGAGCTCTGTGGAACAGAGTGTTGAGAACTCCGACCCGTTGTGACTATGGGAGAGATGTACACTCCCGAAACGTTGATGTCTTTTCATCACTACACCTGGCTCGAAGCCCGAGAGCATCTTGAATATACAAAATAATGTGGTTTTTCTTGCATTGACAACAACTTGTACTATATTTTGCTTACACAAAATTAATTAATTTGGAAATTAAATACTAATGTATGTAGGCATTTGTTGATTAATTTATTTATCTGCTTCATAACTTACACTCACTGAAGCAAATTGTTTTCATATGCTTACCAAATTCTTACCTGAATATGTACATCATATTTTCTTGCAATATCTCCCAATTTTTTCAAGAGTTCCATATCACAGCTCAGGGCAAATCTTGGGGATATTATGGGCAGCACCAAATCATTCTGCAATACATTGTAAATTTTAATATAAAAAAATTTGAATAATTTCTACTGCTTTACTGCACAGTCTCTAACTTTAGCCATGGGCATCGCGAAGGGGGGATCACGCCCCCCCCCCCACCCCCTGGAAAGTAATAAATGTAACGTGCAATCAATTACTATTAGACTATTGCTTTAATGTTGATGTAAAGAACAGTTTTTATTTAGCATATATCAATATGTTTATCCACAACAAATACTGTAACTCATCTTTTACAGTTTTTGGCCATAGAATAATGAATTAACATTGTTTAATTGCAAACTTCCAACATGCGCCCCCCCCCCCTGAAAAAAAGTCTGCCGATGCTCATGACTTTAGCACATAATAATCTCAAGCATTTAATTCCTATAGCCCTAGTTCTTATTTTATTCTTCTTGATAACCATCTGGTTTTGACTGCCTTATTAAATAGCTAGTAATGCAAACATTTGTTTAATGCTTATCAAATTAGGCATCTGAAGAAATTCTGTTTGCCATATGGACATAAAAGGAATGCATATTTTTATTTTGACAGAGGAACTCTGCATACAAAGGTTGTTCTTTAAATGGGTTAATGTTACTGGCACAACCAAAAGTAGATCTCTAAGCAAAGTATGATGAGTTGTTAAAGAAATCCAAATGATTTAATCTGTCAGTTCATGACCAATGATAAAGCAGGAGTAACACCAAACACCAGACGTACAGAACAGCAATATCAATAAACAAAGCAATCTGACTCTACTCCCCAACAAATGCTACATACAAGAAGCTGGAAAAAAAGGTCATGACATCAGTTTTCTGAGATGCTGCTGACTTAGTGTCATAGTGTGAAGCATCTGTTACTGGAGCATACCTACTACTGATCTTATGGAAATGCAGGAAAAAATATGTCAAAAGGAATGAGGCCATCTTTTATCAAGATATGGCAGGTTGTCCCCAATTTCAACATCCCAGGACACATCATCTTAGTTTCATCACATTTCCACCAGCAGTGCATCGAGTACCCACACCAAAGATTTACCTAAGGCTGGCAATCCACAAGTAGCTGATTAAGCAGATAATAGTCTGTCAAACAATTACTCACAAAAAATTAATGTTAAAAAGCTTCACTGTTATAAGTTTCTCCATTTTGTGAAACATAATCTTCTTTCTTGGAAGTTTTGAAAACAGTGTTGGTATAATCAGTTTAATCCAAAGGTGAGTTGATTAATAATACTACACAACTCTTACTTTAGAATTTCCTGGAACATGTTTCAGAGGCTGACTTTCTTTATCAACCGGACATCAACTGGTTCTCTGTGGTGTGACTGGTGATGTTTCCTCTGGGGTCTCCTCTGGTGGTGGTTCAAGGAACTTGCTGAAAATATCTTTCTGAGGGATATCAAAATTGAATACTTTGTTTATATTTTTCAAAATGAAGATTTGTTCCCATGTGGACTGCTCTTGTTTTCCTGTTATGCGTTTGAGAAGTTTTGGTTCTGGATTTATGTTGTCATTTTTTGTCCAAAAGTGAGTGGCAACTGCTGACTTGCCCAACTGTTTGCTTTTTGTGTTTCTAAAGTGTTCCTTGGATCTTATTTCCAAATTTCTTTGCTTTTTCCTATATACAGTGGGGCATGCTGGGATTGTGACTAGACCTACCCGATCTGAACCATAAGGGGTTGCTGTTTAACCTTCCTTTAAGCATGCGCCCTGGTAGAACACTGTTGGTTGCACGGGGCCTAGTAGGTCTGGGTTACATTTTTGTACATATATGCTTCTATTTATGTTTTTTTAACTTAATTTTTCCTTCATTCCCATGTTTAGCTTCATTTAGCTTAAATATACATGGCTTTTATTAGCATTATCTTATTACATAGGTCAAAGATAAATAAAATATAGTATGAATACAGTATAAATTATAATTTGTACTACACTACATGGAAAGATAGTTAACTGCGATCTTCAGGTATACAAGGTATACCTGGTATACATAGGTATGAAATGTACATGAAGTGCAATGTGAGAAAAAGGCAGGTAAACAAACAAGGAATTTGAGAGGTAGAACTGGAACTTAAAAATTCAATGCCACAACTGGGATTTGAACCACAGACCTTCCGCTTACCGGGCGGACACTCTAACCACTGAGCTATTGTGACAAACTGCCAGAATGGCATTAAATTCTCAAACCAGTTCGTATTTCTCCTGGTATAGTTCCAGTTCTACCTCTCAAACTTTGCCCACACACGGCTTGTGTGTTTAAAAACACCAACAGTAAGTTTGTTGGCATAAATAAATAATAATTACCATTCTGAAGGTTATTTAATCCTGGGATATAAAGTACTTACAATAGTAAGTCACCATTGGGGCAATTTGTCTCTGATGTGAGACTGCCTTTGTGGTTTACCAGGAGAAATACGAACTGGTTTGAGAATTTAATGCCATTCTGGCAGTTTGTCACAATAGCTCAGTGGTTAGAGCGTCCGCCCGGTAAGCGGAAGGTCTGTGGTTCAAATCCCAGTTGTGGCATTGAATTTTTAAATTCCAGTTCTACCTCTCAAACTTTGCCCACACACGGCTTGTGTGTTTAAAAACACCAACAGTAAGTTTGTTGGCATAAATAAATAATAATTACCATTCTGAAGGTTATTTAATCCTGGGATATAAAGTACTTACAATAGTAAGTCACCATTGGGGCAATTTGTCTCTGATGTGAGACTGCCTTTGTGGTTTACCAGGAGAAATACGAACTGGTTTGAGAATTTAATGCCATTCTGGCAGTTTGTCACAATAGCTCAGTGGTTAGAGCGTCCGCCCGGTAAGCGGAAGGTCTGTGGTTCAAATCCCAGTTGTGGCATTGAATTTTTAAGTTCCAGTTCTACCTCTCAAACTTTGCCCACACACGGCTTGTGTGTTTAAAAACATCAACAGTAAGTTTGTTGGCATAAATAAATAATAAACAAGGAATTGTTTGGTTTCCTTAATAAAGTTCACAGATTGGGGAAGTATAAGAACTGCGTCACTCAATCTATTCTATACATTTCTATTTTCTTTAACTGTTTCAACAATTTTTTTATGTTTCTGGTAGTTCAATGAATGGTCTGTCCATTGAGTGCCAAAAGTGTTTAAAGGTGTAAAAGATTTTACATGCATTGTTTATCTCTTATGTTTATTCAAAGCTGGGATTAAATATGCTAAATTTGTGAAATTCATCAATTCCAGGGATTTTTCTCGGTTGCAAACAACAAGCATGGCAGTCAGTCTGGGTGGCTCACTTAGACACGAGCCTACTGATCGCAAGGTCGTGGGTTGAAATCTGGCCCAGACCATTGGTTTTTAAGCGTGCTCAAAAACGACAGTTCCATATCAGTAGATTTATTGGCATGTAATAGAACTCCTGCAGGACAAAATTCTGGCACACCTGAGATGCTGATATGATCCTGGCAATTGACAGCATTTTTAAACAACAAAAATAAAAAATAAAACAAGCATGGCTAGCAATAAAATTTATTTAATTAGCATGAACCTGTTAGCCACTCATAATTATAATCATTTATATTAAAATACCTTTTGTAAGTATTCTTATTTCTTTTGCTTTTGATCACACTACAAATGCTGGAGTAGGCCTTCCCTGTTTTACTACCACTAATATTTATCCTCATATTTCAATTGTGAGTATGGTCATTTCACTAATTGTTTTACTACACATTGTTCATCGATTTCGAAGCATTAGCACTAACAACTGTCTTGGTGCACTGTATACTATGAAATAAAGACCAACAACAACAACAACACCAACTCCAACACCAATCACAATCACAACCACAACCACAATCACAATCACAACAACAACAATAGCAATAACAATAGCAATAACAATAACAACAACAACAATAATAATAATAATAATAATAATAATAATAATAATAATAATAATAATAATAATAGTAATAATAATAATAATAATAATAATAATAATAATAATAATAATAATAATATTAATAATAATAATAATAATAATAATAATAATAATAATAATAATAATAATAATAATAATAATAATAATAATAGTAATAGTAATAATAATACAGCTGTTGAGGACTAAAACAATCGCATAATTAAAAACACGTTCTTTCTTGCTTTTAACTCCACATACTATTGCTATGCAGTCAGTCATGTTCACACGGCACATTTCGGAGATGCTCATGTGAGTATAGCGACATGGGATTCCAAAACCTTGGCATGCTTATTCCTGCATTCTGCTACCTCACCTCTCTTCTGTTCAATGGTAGCGAACGAGACATATTCCATCCTAAGCACTAATTCTTCATGAGAGAAACTGGCTAGTATTACAATTATTATTAATATTACTTATTAGTTTGTAGTTTACTTTAGATACAGGCTTTGGTGATAGCTTTGATAGCCCACAATATATGCCACTGCTATATACACTTCATTGCAGTCACTGCATTCAATTGTCAGTCTGGGTGGCTCAGTTGGTTAGATGCTATCGAGGAGTCGATGTCTGGTTGATAATGGAGGAAAGTCAAGCCTTCGAAACATATTCCGGTAAATTATAAGTAAGTGTTGTGTAGTGTTATTAATCAACTCACCTTTTTAGTTTAAATTTCTATATAGACTTGTTCAGGGTGTAATAATGCAATGAGGTAACAAACATGCCTCTCAAAAGAAAAGAGAATGCTTATGCAATGTATATTACTTATGGACCACCCTTTAAGATTATCTATTTTACATTGTTTAAATGTACATTTACGTACTTTTAAATCTCTAACATCTTCTATGAATTTCACAGTGTCTTTAAGGGAATCCTCTGTTTTCTCTGAATAGCCTTCTGGTGAATTTATGTTCATGTTCACCTTTCCAATGAGTGCCCTCTGTCCCAGACGTGCAGTTATATCAGCCAGAATTACAGAGCTTTTAGCATGTATTGTTGCAAAGTAAGCTGCAGTTGTTGTACCATTGGTAATTGTTCTCTTCTGTTGACAAAAATAAAGAACATTTATTTACACCTTTTGCTTTTATGATTACTAATAAATGAACTACAACAAAGACATAGTGAAATCTTAAGCTACCATTTACACACAATGCTTTTATTTATAAGGGTGCATTTTAATCAAAATCGTTACAGCCATTTTCAAACAATTTTCCATGTAAAGGGTAGTTTGGGGTGGGGCTATTTTCTTCAAAATCTTCCTGTTACATTCTTGAAAGACATTAAACTTAAATACCAACCTTGGTTTTTAAGCGAATTTTCGTTTTTGAATTATGCTGTACACACACACACACACACACACCCACACTCACACCCACACCCACACACAGAGCCCTTTTTCTAAAAATGGTTTTTTGGATTCAGGGGTTCTCAAAACATATTTCTGGTGAAATCTCGACATCAAATTTTTGGGTGGAATACAATACTTCCTCTACTTACCAGTAGATAAAGTAACTAATAGATCACGTGACATTTACATAGTGTTTCTATTGCAGAACACTGTGCACCATCAGAAGTTGAGAGTCCAATAAGATGAACTGCTCACACATTATTGAAATCTGTATAAGGAGTGCCATTGTAACATATCCTAATGAAAATGAGAGTATTCATACTTAGGGTTATCCAAAGTTGACAGTACTAAATTGTTTTCAATGTGAATATTTGCCTTATACCTATAGAATAGGAAAAAATAGAAAATTTCTTTGAGCTTCCCCATCCCAGTACATTTTGAAAAGGAGTGAAACAAACACTAAGACTGAATCTCAAATGGTCAAGAATAGGTTTCAGTTTATGCAGTCTGTCTCCTTGAATCTGTGTGTCATTGTCATTGAAATGAGGTAGTCTGAGTAGCAAAAGATGTCTGTCTTCTGACATGTACTCTGCAAACTGGGGGGTAGCAATTAGAGGTTCTCTTGACCAGTATTCTGCATGGGTCAGTTTCTTTGCCCTGGCCATCAGCATTGTAAGTCCCAAGAAAATGTAAAGTTCTTTGGGTGTGGTTTTAGACCAGGACTGCAAACGGGAGTGGCAGCTTCTCACAAAGAAAATGATAACACCTGTTAGGTTTTTTAGCAATGAGCTGCATAATTTGGAAAGAAAAAATAATTTATAAACATCAAAAACTGTGGCATTTTCGTCCAAATTCACCACAATACCTAAATTATGGTTATCAAAATCATGATTTTGTGGAACAAAATTACCCCTCAGTCTTTGAAACCAAAGATTAGCAACTTGTCTTCTCTTTGTGCATGGCACATCTTGTGATGGTGGAACATTTTTGTCACTTTTCTCACTGTCGCTTATTTCTCCAGCATCACTATCAATACATTCACATCCACTTTCACTTTCCTGATTACTGTAATCAATATCTTACATATCAGACAGCAAAGCATCAAATTTGGCCAGTAATTTATCGTCATGTAAAACTTGCAACTACCTGCTAGGCCCAGCCATGTTTTGTACACCCATGAATCCCCACAATCATATGACCACACGCCAGCCTGCCACTCTCGATGGAGTAAAATGCATACACAAGCCTTTGTATTTTAACCTGCTGATGGCCTATAATACAGAGAGCTCTTTGCAACCGCTTCTTCATAATCCCAACAGATGACAGAATATGTTCTTTCAACTCAAAGTGCTCACAGAGATTCCCTTCAGTGTCTAATAAATAAAGCCACAATTTTTAGTACCACATCATGTTTAGGAGTGTCAGTTATGCCACGAGTGTGTTCGCCCAGAACGAGATACAAGCCATCAGCACTGAACGAAACAGAGGTTTAAATGCTCCACCATCTATGCATGACCAACGCAGTGAAAGGATTAATCAATTTATAGATTGATAACGTGGAACTGTGGCATTGAATTTTTAAGCTCCAGTTCTACCTCTTAAACTTTGCCCACACAGAGCTTGTGTGTTTAAAAACACCAACAGTAAGTTTGTTGACATAAATAAATAATAATGACCAACAGTAAGTTTGTTGGCATAAATAAATAATAATTACCATCTGAAGGTTAATTAATCTCGGGACATAAAGTACTTACAATAGTGTCACCATTGGGGTAATTGTCTCTGATGTAAGACTGCCTTTGTGGTTTACTGGGAAAAATACGAACTGGTTTGAGAATTCAATGTCATTCTGGCAGGTTGTCACAGTAGCTTAATGGTTAGAGCACCCAACTAGTAAGCGGAGGGTCTGTGGTTCAAATCCCAGCTGTGGCATTGAATTTTTAAGTTCCAGTTCTACCTCTCAAACCTAATGATGTTTTGTGACCACCTCTGTAGTGCAGTGACAGTGCACCTGCCTCTGGTGCAGAGGGCCCAGGTTCGACCCTGGTACCGGCATGGGGATTTTTCCCCTACTGGCAGGTCTGGCATGGGGTGCACTCAGCCTCATTAGGTTCCATAGGGGTCAATTGAGGAGCTACTTGAATAAAGGAGTAGCGACCCTGAGATTGAACCCAGGCACTTTGGTGAGAAGCGAATGGTCTAACAACTCGGCTGCAGTGCTGCAGTGCTGCCATTAAAAAGGATTTGAAACAAATTGGTCACCCAAGTTAGTAAATAATTACCCTTTAATAACTATAGTTTTATTTGGATATACTACATACCACAACAGTATTATAAACTGTAACTGCAAAATCTGGATCGGAATACTGCTTCTCCAAAGGAAAGGTATATGAAGCAAGCCAGTCCAGCAACTGCTTGTCATAACCCAGACCAACATTTGGGTACTGGGAGGCATGGATGTGTGTATCAACAAATCCAGGCATAACAAATTCCTTTTCTTTTAGGACAAGCACATGTTCATCTGGAATATTGTATTTATGCTGTGTTTCAGTAAGTTTGTCTACATTTTCCTGGACATCTGCAATCTAGAGACAAATAACAAATGAGTGAAGAGGCCAAAAATTTAAACATATTATTGTTTAATTTAAAAGGTGAGTTAATTAATAACACTGAACAACACTTACAACATATTTTTCCGGGAAAAGTAAACCATTACTCCATAAAAAACCTACTACTTTCAAACATCAAAGATGCTATTCCACCTAACAAAAAATCTGGCATATACCAAATTGAATGCAGTGATTGTAATGAAATATACATAGGAAAAACCAAAAGAAATTTAGAAATTAGATCCAAGGAACACATTAGAAACATTAAGAGTAAACAATTAGAAAAATCAGCGGTTGCATTTCACTTTTGGACAAAAAATCATGACATAAAGCTAGAACCGAAACTTCTTAAACACATAACCGGAAAACAAGAACTGTCCACATGGGAACAAATCTTTATTTTAAAAAATAGAAACCGAGTATTTAATTTCGACATTCCTCAGAGAGACATTTTCAGTAAGTTCATCGAACCGCCACCAGAAGAAACATCAGAAGAAGCATCACCATCTGCACCATCAAGCACCATGGAAACCCAGTTATTGTCCAGTTGATAATGGAGGAAAGTTACCTTCGAAACGCGTCCCGGAAAAATATGTTGTAAGTGTTGTTCAGTGTTATTAATTAACTCACCTTTTAAATTAAATTAATTACAACAACACTGTTTTCAAACTTCTATGAAAGGAACATATTATTGTTTCTTTAAGTATTTAAAATTATTAGATGGTAACTATTTTATTTAACATATTTTTTGCTATTCTAGACTGTGATGGCAAACAATTACCTATACTTGTTATTCTCATGGTAAGCAAATTTGTATACAAAAAAGTTTAAATTATTTTTCATTTATCTTTGTTGTTTTTAAAATATCTTAATGCAATGTATCCATAAAAATTTAAAAATTCACACTTTTCTTCTGATTGCTTTTTTTCCCACACACTCAAAACTTAAAATATATAGTGCATACAAAATTTCAATGTCCTATGTCAAACCATTTTTAAATTATTAATATATTTTTATAGTAATAAATAACTTTTAATAATGTGGCCAAATAGCCAAGTGAAGTTACATGTTTGCACGTTCACTGATTGACTTTGTCCTTCTTGTGCATAGTTCAATGTGATAGCAGTCACATACCTTTTCACACACCCTACATCTCATATTTGGTTCATGGTGGTTCTTGTTCTTGCATATCATGCGGTGGAATCTGTGGACTGCCAACCTGGTGATAACGTGCCTTACTTTGATATTTTCCTTCATCCATGTGCGACCCATCATGGCTCCTGTGCAGTAGAATTCTGGTTGTATTTCTTCTCTTTTCCTCTTCAGTGTTGCTTGAGGATTCTGTAAAGTGCTGGTGGTTGGTAGGAGTATGCTTGTCTTGAGTTCCTCTATGAGGAATGTTTCCCTCGTCAGCAGGTATACGAGTCTTGACTTTGTTGTTTTTGATACTTCTAATGCTTTCTTTATGTCTCACTTTTACTCTTTCCAGGATGGATAGATTTTTCATTGTTAAATGAGGCCATATAATTTCTATGCCATAAGTCAATATTGGTAGGATTTTTACCTTAAATAGCAGCATCAGCGTCTCTAGGCTGAGGGATCTAATGCTTTTTATTTCATGCATTGCAATTATAGCATGCATAGCCTTTTCCATGATGTGTTTCGTGAAATATTTGGGCACTCACTTGCAATGTGAGGCCTAGATACATGAATTCAGACACTCTTTTTAGTTTCCTTTCTCTTATGTGTATCTCCGCTGTTGCAGGGGCTGGCTCTTCCACTATTACTGAAAATCATTCTGTTTTTGATGTCTTGAAGTCCAGGTTGTTCTTGGAGCATCTTTTTTACTTCATTTATTGTTGTCTGCAGTTTTGTTATATCTTTGGAACCACTTACAATATTGTTCACGTACATGCACGAGAATATGCCCTCCTTTTGGGCAATTCTAAGGATTTCTTTGCTCGCTAGTAAAAAGAGCATGGGTCCACTTTTTGATTTGCTAATATGAAATGACCGTTGGATGCTACAGTTTACTGTATCTCTCCTAAATTTTTAATTTGAGCTCAATATACAGATACAAAGAAATTATCATAAAGCCATTGCTTAGATTTAATTAGTTTAAGAGAAAAAATGTTATTATACATTTATTGATAGTTTCAATATGTATGACTTATGAAAAATATTTAATTTCAGCTCAATTATTTCATATTTTTTAACAAGTTCATGACAAATATTAATACCTTAGTCTCTGAAGCTCTCCTGAAAATTTCAAGCTAATAAGTTATAACTAGGATCCAAGGTGCATTTTGAACTGTGAAAAATGCTGAAAAAAACTAATTGAGAAAAATGGCTTTTAAAGTTTAACAATATATTTTTGTACTTTACCTAAATCCAATAAATTTAAAATTCCCCAGCATCATATGGGGACCCTCTGCTGCTTTCTTCTTGGCCTCAGTAGCAGTTTTGAGAATTTTAAGTTTACTTGCTCATTTCATAATATGAAAACTTTCCTTTCACCTTTCCATCGTTCACAAAATTTAGAAATTAATTGTTCTTAGCTAACCTCTACACTATGCACTTTTGTTAATCTGTACACCAAACTCATAAACATCTGATTTTTACTACTTTAACTATACACTAACAAATAACTTAAAACCTATTTAATACCTAAACAGTGCCTAATAACCGTTATAATTAGAACACTAAAATAGCCTGGCAAGATTACAGAATTACAGAACACTGACTGCGCTTCTGTTTACAAGCAAAACACCTGTCAGATTTGCAGCATTTCATCTTGATATATTAAATTCATTTCAACACAGCCAACTTACAAACTCTCTGAAGCAAAATTTCCTGCAAGAGACTAAAATCAAAACCAGTGAAAATGAAAATTGCACTTGAAAGCTGTAGCGACAAAGTTTAGCAAAGAATGCCCCTCTGCACTGTGATGTTTAAATGCCCTTCAGGAGCTTTAAAAGTGGCCAATATTGAGAACATGAAAGTGTGCCATTAAAGTACAAATTATAAGCATAATAAAAAATGCAAAAAGTGAAAATAAAAAATTTCAACAATTTTTGCCAAATTTTGATGCCGTAATGAATTAAGTTGTTTGAAAGGTAACTATAGTACTTTATGTGCTTCACTCAAGAAGTGTCTCAAAATATACAAGAAATCTGCTATTGTTTCTTTAGAGCTGTCTTCCCTTCTTTGCTCATACATTTATAAATAAAAGAAACATTTATAATTTTTAGTGTATACCCTTTTTTAAACAGTACTATCATTAACATGTATGTATTACCTTTCCTTCCACAACAACAATGACACCTTTCTCAATTATAGTAAGCAGAGTGAGCTGCTCAGAGTGAACTATTGGTCCTACCACAATGAACGTTTTATTCTGCTCCTGCAAAATAAATAATAGGTTATGTTTCAGAATTAAACCAGCTGCGTGTTATCTCTAAATACAGAGCTGGTTTTACTGATTGATTCTCATCTATTTAAACCACAAGGCTAAATTAATTACCTTCTTTGCCTTTAATATTTTGGAGCTTTTCACTTTAACTTTACTTTCTACGTCAGAATTTACTGGAACATGTTTCAGAACCTGTTGTCTCCATCCTCAGTCGCGGTCCCCCCTTGGAAATTAGTAAATGTAATGTGCAATCAATTACTGTTAGACTGTTGCTTTATTGTTGATGTAAAGAACAGTTTTTATTTAGCATAAATTAATATGCTTATCCACAACATATACTATAACTCATCTTTTATAGTTTTTGGCAACAGAATAATGAATTAATATTGTTTAATTGTAAACTTCCAACATGCGGCCCCCCCCCCCCCCCCGAAAAAAAGTGTGACGACGCCCATGTCCTCAGCCTTGATTTATTGCTGCACTTCTTCCTGTGTTTGTAGACTAGCAAAATTCTCTGTCTGGAAAAAATTATTCATACACAAAAATAAACATAATTCGCTAAACTTTGATGTTCCATATGAAAGGGACCTCATTGGGCAGTATGTCCAGTCAAAATTACATCTACAAGTCAGAGCAGGAAGCACGGCAATGGACCAAGGCTGAAGATGGAGACTATATTCCAGTAAGTTCCGGTGTAGAAAGTGAAGTTAGAGTGAAAATACTCCACCATTTTACATATCAGTAATTTCACTGTTTTCCCCAAAAGAAAGAGTTAATATCCTCTTTACCATTATGCCTTGAATAGGAAATATAAATAAGTGTACCTACACAGTTCTTTTAGTTTATTAATTTAATCTTCTACAGTAAATTCTTTTTGTATGTATCCCAGTGGCGACTCATGAGCTCAAATTTGACCGGAACTAATTTTTTTAATGATAAAAATAATATGCTTAATATTATAAGCCACTCATAAAGAAGAGAACCACTAGTTATCTAGCTATAAACTAAACACTGTGCATCATAAAAAAGGTCATTATTGAAGCTATCTTTTGCAAAAATTATGTAACGTTTATTTAAACAACTATGCTTCTGCTCAGCAAACGTTCTCACTTTTTTGCTAAAGCTATGTTAGCTATGTATTCTTTTTCTCTTGAAAGTACTGCTAAGGTACTCTGTCTTTCTCGTCCCATTGTGTTTCTTAAACACCTTTTAATGTGTTTTAGTGTGCTGAAATTCCTTTCAGATTCAGCTATTGCCAATGGAGTTGTTAAAACTGCATTTGACCATTTTACTGCTTCTGAAAACTCTTCTCTAAATTGTTTTTAATGGAAAAGAATATAGTTCACAAACAGAATTATGTTCTTAATCTCTTCACTAGAACAAAGTATACAAAGTTCAATCTTTAGTTTTCCCTTTTCCATGAAACGGAAGTATTTGGCCAAATTGGGATTATCAGGAAACTTGGATTTTTAAGTCATTAAATTTAATGAGATAACTAAAGCACTCTAAGTATCCAATTGCACCAAATCTTTCTTCAGCTTGCTGAATAATTATATCACAGCATTCAATAGTACACACTTTTGTTAACACTTCTTGTTGTGTTCCTGGAGATGTTACAGAACCGTCATGTGATGTATTTACTAGTTCATTCCTAATGTCTGTGAAGGCATATGAAATGTTCCTTCACATATACTACTGTCATAACTTTCTTCTGTAAAATGTTCTAAAACATTTAAATGAAACTAAGAATTTTTTTTTTTTTATTTAAACATTTGCAAAATTACAATCTGTTCAATAGTTGAACAATAAGTACCAATGATAACATATTACTTTTACAAACTATGGCCCATTGGCCATAAATTTGCTTATAATTTGGGTGCAAATCTGTACTGCAATTCCAAGACTTGGTTTCTCTGTAATCGGCTTGTTGTGCTGCTGCTGTTGTCAAGTAGATTTATTGCCAGTGTATTGGGATGACTGTAGAGACACTTTTGGTAGGACAGGCTGTATGCTGCGATTTCCTGTTTGATTGTTGGGAGTTTAAAATCGTGGTAGATGTACTTATTACCGATGTACCAGGGGATCTTACCAATGGTTCGCAGAGTTTTGGATTGAAAACGTTCTAGTATTTCGATGTTTGAGTTGCTTGCTGTACCCCATAGTTGAATTCGATATGTCCAAATTGGTTTCAGTATAGTTTTGTAGATGATTAGTTTGCTTGTCACTGAGAGTTGTGATTTAGGTCCAAGAAGCCAGTGCAGTTTGGAGTATTTTAAATTTAGCTGTTTGCATTTGGTGCATATGTGTTTTTTCCAGGTGAGTCGTCTGTCAATGTACATCCCTAGATAGTTCACGAATTGCGCTTCTGGAATAATCTGATTGTTAAGAGTAACAGGTGGACATGAGTGTTTATGGAGTGTAAATGTTAAGTGGTGACTTTTAAATTCATTAACTTTAACTCTCCACTTCTTAAGCCAGATTTCGATGTCAGAAAGATGGTCTTGTACAATTTGGGAAGCAGTAGTAGGATCTTCATGAGCTGACAGAATGGCTGTATCATCTGCAAAAGTTGTTGTTGTTTTCTAGTGCCTTGCATCTGGCAATGAAGCCATTAGCATTCGTGCTTTCCAATACTTTTGAACTGTAGTTTCTTCTGATCTTAATGCTTCACAGGTCTTCAAGTGGTCTTCATTCATTTCTGCTGGATCGTTACACAGAACTCATATTGGTGAGGCTGAGGTACCTATTCTGTAGAGATGACTTGCTAAGCAGTCATGATTTGTCAATAGTCGGAAGGCTGCAACCGCTGTTTTCCTTGGTCTCTGGGGGATTATATCTGGGTTGGAAAGTAGTGTAATCCATTTTTTATCTTTGGCATTTGTTTCTATTTCTTGTAGGTATGAATGAGAAAATTTTTTAATGATCAAGCGTTTTATTGAGGAATATGAGAAATTGAATTTAGACTTTTGTTTTATTGTTATGCCTTTCTTTGCAAGTGAGTCTGCAGCTTCGTTCCCCATGACTCCTCAGTGTGCTGGAATCCATTGGAGATGAACAGTCTTATTAACTTTTTGGAGTTGTGTTAACATTTTGTAGCATTCTCTAATTTTTGTTGACTTCTTTGTAGTATTTGAACATATTCCCTGAATTGCAGCTTTAGAATCCGAAAGAATTACTGCCTTGTTAAATTTATTTAAGGGAAGATTTAATAATTGTCGGAGAGCAATGTGCATAGCCTCTATTTCTCCATCATAATTTGTTGTGTCTCTGCCAACAGAATGATAAAAGGAAAAATGTGAACACGTAACTCCAGCTCCAGTAAAGTTTTCCTTGGAGGATCCATCAGTATATTTGTGCAGCCATTCTTCTGTGGGACACCTAGTATTGATTGTTTCCAGAGCTAGAAGTTTTTGTATTTCTTTTGGTGTGTCTGATTTACTTATTTCCTCTGTTAATTCCAAACTGAAGGCAGGTTGCAATAATTCCAATGGATTTTCTCTTATAAGTAGATTTTCTCTGGTGTTAGGAATGTTCAATTTGGATTTAATCTGTGTTACCTTTTCTAGGAAACTCCTATGAGTTTTAACAGATGAGGCTCTGGGGACCGAATCACAGCAGTATAACTGTTTCACCTAAAATGGAGGAAATGTCATTTACATATGTGCTGGCCTATCACAGCACAACAGCGTCCCTCAGAGGCACATGAGGGGAAGGTCGGTGGATCTAAATACAACCTATTTAGTCCTCCCGGCTAGGTCCGATGGACCCGTTGACCAACGATAGGTGTGGTCCCCCTTGCAAAATGGGGGTTTAAGACGGGTGATGTAACTGCCACATTGTAAAACTGGTGCCCGTTAAGAAAACAGTTACATGAAAGCCACATACATGAATATGAGTCCTAAAGATAAACATTCCGGAGTTAAAACTGTCCCCCAATCGGATCTCCGGGTGGGGACATCTTTAGGCAAATTTCATCTGCAAAAGTTGCAACTAAGAAAATGAATTCCTTATCTTCAAGAAAATATATTAGTCCAATTGCTTCCTTTATTGACCTAGAATCCCATGATCCATCTTTCTGAATAATTTTGAAACACCTCATCAACAATTCTTAGGACTGATAAACAGAAAATTGCATCTTGTTTGACGTGTCCAAGGTGATCTTCGGCGACATGTCTCCTAAGTAAATCTATCCGCTTGCTAGACAGAGAGAAAAATGAAGGAAATGATGAAGAATTGTGATGGTTGTGGCGCTCGAGCATATTTTTTTCATAATGAGTTAAGCTGATATGCATAGCAATGGACAGAATAAGCATAGGATATACTTCCCTTACAAGTTTCAGGACTCCATGCTGCATTCCTTTGAATGCAGATCTTCCATCATATGTTTGAGGGACCAGTTTATCTTTCAGTCTGTACAGCTCCAATACTTCTAATATGCTTAGGGTTGTCCAGAGTATAGATCTTTCAGTAAGGTGTATGAAACCATAAAAATGTTCCACTGCTTGTGATGCCTGACTAAAACAAAGAACCATTACCAACTGTGTCTTATTCAAGATATTGCTGGTTTCATCCATCTGTATGAACATAAACATTCTTTTGTTTATTTCATCCTGAATGGTTTCTTTGTAAACTTGGTACACACGCTTCAGTAACTTATTTTGTGTTGCTACTGATGTATACATATTTATTTAATTTGGAGTCCTCCAAATGTTCAAGTAAGCTTTTATCTAGCTTAGCAATTTCATGAATTCAATCCACGAATGTCTCAATTTAGCAATTCCTCTCTTTTGTTTTGTCCTTTTAGAGTAATTTCACGTTCAGCACAGTATTTTAGACAGTCAATAATTATATTTAACATCTGTCTATTTTTCTGGACTAATTCATTTTATAGTGCAACAGATAGTCTACATTTTTCATCAATTTGTATTTGAACAAGTTTTCCAAATAAACTTAATTTTAAGGAGTTTCCAATGTGAGAAAGCTCATTTAATGCAACTTTATTTTTGAAAGATGTTTCTTCTTATCTGATTACCCTCCCCATATGGAGGACTTACACCCCCTGGGACTTACAAGCTAGTGCGTTAGGTCAGATGCCTGAGGGGGAGCACAGGACCTATGAACCAGACAGAGTAAGACACGGAAGCTGGTGGTCAGCCAGGTATGATAGGAAGAGGATGATATGAAATGCAGGCAAAACCGATGAATGGAAAGGTGATGATGGAGCAATTGGTGGAATGAGTGGTGAGGAAAACTGGAGAACCCCGAGAAAACTGCACAGACATTGCTTCGTCCACCACAAATACCACATGCAAGTCCCTGGGATGAAATCCGGGCTACCTAGGTGGTAGAGTGAGTGAGTGAGTGGGGTTTAAGGGCCCGTCGACTGCTAGGTCATTTGGGCCATAGGTGGTAGACGAATGGTCTAACCGCTTGGCCATAGTGATGCCCAACTGAAAGATGTTTTAGGTCACTAATAACATGAATGTCCATGTAGTATCACCACCAAACTACAGACAGTTAAAGCAAAACATTTTCTTGATATCACTAGCTGTCAACCATGGTTTCTACTTTCACCAGACCGGATAATAAGAGCATCACTGCAATTTCTGTTTCTGTATTAGTGAAACGTTAGGATGGTCAGAACCTAACTGTTTCATACAAAGAGCTCTCCTGGGTCACCTAACGTCTGAAATAGCGTTGACAACAAAAAATCTTTCTTCTTCATAGCAAAGGAATGCCAGTAATGAAAAAGCCAAACAAACTGCAACACTCATTACACATACACACACATCACATTATGAAACTGAAATAGCCTCAAATCCTCTCCTACCCAGTGACCAATAATCTTATAATTCTATGTGGCAGTGTGTGCTAAGGGAGAAAATCAAACCATAAAACAAAATTTAAGAAATATACTTTTATCATAATGAAGATAATAACCTCATATTTACTTTCTCTACTACATATAGTAAGTATAGGAAGTATTGTATTCGAACCAACATTTCGATGTCAAGATTTCATCGGAAACATATGCTTTGAGGCCCCTGAATAAAAAAAAAAAAAAAAAACAGTTACAGAAAAACATCTGTGTGTGTGTCCACAGTATAACTCAAAAACTAAAGTTGGTTAAAAACCAAAGTTGGTACTTATTATCTTTCAAGGGTGCAACACAAAAATGTTGAAGAAAATTCCTCTACTCTAAACTACCCTTTATATACATTTCTCAAAAGTTATTCTCTCAAAAATAGCTCCTAACGATTTTGATTAAAATGCCATATGTTTAAGATATCTTTATGGCAAATGAAATGTACACCTTGAATTTTCTGGTTGTGGTACATTTAATGGCGTAGAGGGCTAGGGCGTCATGCCTTGGTTCCCTGCCACGGAATGCGTTCTGGGTTCGATCCTACCCCTCGGGGTGCACATTTTAAGTCCTGGGTATAGGACCAGTGCCCACTCAGCATCGTGAGGAAATTGAGGAGCTTGCGATAGTAAGTGGCCCTGGTCATGAAAGCCAACTTTCCAGCTGAAGATGTCGAGATGCCGAACACATCTCCTCCTCGTATCGGTTGGATGATCGCCCACCTCTACCTTGCATATGTAGGCGTGAGGCTGGCAGTCGGGTTGGCAGGCCCTGGTCTAATATGAACTGTAGTGCCACGGGTTTAACTTTAACTTTTAGTACATGTAATCCTGCTTACTCTTGGTGACTTGCATAATTGGTAAACCATAAGAGACAGGCCAAATCTTACTATAGAAAAAGTGTAGATCTCGTTAAAACACACAAGTTAAGTCCAAATGCATTTTTTTTGTGTGTGTGTGGTGTAAACCATTTTGGAGATACTTAAACTTTTCTCAAATGGAAGGTCGTTATTTAGTTTTTTATCTCATGGCCATGCAAAGAGAACAGACTTTCAAAGCCTTCATACAGCGACCAACTTTAAAAGATTTGATTATTGCTCAAAACATACTGCATTCCCATACTCCCCTTGAAAACTAGCAATAAGGTAATTTCTGCAAATGTTATTGTGACTAACATGAATACTACATGTAAGAATACTCAATAAAAGAGTAAACTCATGTGAGTGCAACATATCAAATTTTCAGGGTTTTCTTTCAGAGCTAAGCTCTGGAAGCCCCAAAGGATAAGATCCCCTGATGTATCTACATCTCAAGGTGTGCATATCGCATTGAATGAGTTAGGGGAGTAGACAGTAAAACTGACAAGTACAATGCAGGGAGTGGAAGTGGCATATAGCCTTCAATCAAGTAAGGTAACCCGATTTATTCGAGTAGTACCAAATTTTTCACAAAATCACTGGCAAGCTTTTATTACATTATCTCTCCTCTGTACTAATCCATGCTAGTCTTGTTGTTTCCCTGTTTCCCCAGGTTTATTAAGCACTCTTAATGATTCTTTGCAGATAGTTGCTCCTTGTTTGTTAAATATGTTGGCATATTCATATGCTTCACTAATGTAACATTTGTACTCACGAGTACAGGTTTCAACTTGCTATAACTTCAAGGTAGGCTTTAGGTTAGATTAGGATATCTAATTAATACTTCTCAGAAAATTCTTGTCTTTTTTTTCTAAAAATGAAACTTGCAACCTGGTGTAGTCCTGTACTGTGCTTTTACTTCATGGCTTCTTTTATTAGTCATCTCATCTATTTTTTTCTAAAAAGGTTTTGCTTTAGTTGGATTTCCTACATTTTTCAAGTGGTTTTTTTTTTTTTTTTTTTTTTTTAATACTTATGCTGTGGAATGTAGAAAAACTCATTCCATATCTAATATGTTTTTTTTTTTTATTTTATTTTCATAATTTGCCTTTGTTATAGGTCTTCTTTTGTTTAAATTGTTCTGAAATATTACTTAAGGTTGGTTTTTGGAATAAAGGTTTATATTTAAGTATCCTTGGAAGGCATATTCTTTTTCCCTCTATCTGTGTATCCATTTCATTTTCCATGTTTTATACTTGTTTCATGCTTCACCCATTACTACTGGCCGTTTCTATAAGGAGTTTCATTTGGTCCTCAGTGTTTTAATTTTACGAAATATTTGGTGACATATCAAAGTAAAGTGAAATGCAGAATGATTTTGCTGTGGCATAACTTCTGAGCACATTTTCTAATGTGGTTAACCAGTGCCACCTTGTCTCTTCATTTATACCCTCCTACTCATGTGTCACACAATGAGCTTCACTACAATGGAAATATTATTTGTAAGCTTGAGTTCTATTTTACAAGAAAACAAAAGATGGAGCTATACGTTTCAAAATTAGATGAACCTGTACTTCAACATAATGCATATACATTGTTATTTTTATGTGTTATTGTAAGTTTGATACTTACCATGCTCATTTTTATCAAGTATTATTTCAAAAAGGCGTATACAGCCGCTTTTATTTAATCAAGCTTAACAAATTTATACAGATCCTCAAATCCTGTACTGATATGTAGGTCAACAAAAGACACCTTTTGTTTGTAAGGCACTTAAAGCTTCTGCTTTGTTACTCCTTTTTCTTTTCTTTCTGTTCTTCAGTTGTGTATTATATCACAGGTTTCTGATTAGATAACCGTTGTCCAGTTGTCTCTCATCACAGATTATACAGCACAGCGGTTGCTGGAGTAACCTATGAACCCAAGGTAAGTGGAGCGAAGAGAAGGTAAAGCTACTCAGGCAGAAACGTTGCAATTGGTTGCAAGTAAATTACGTCAAGCAGAAGTAAGATTGCGCGCGCAATTCGGAGAAACCTAGGATCACGTGACTACAAGGCCTCCTCTGGTTGAAACTATTGGAAAATAAAAGGCATACTGCTGCTCATCACCCTTGGAGATTGCAGAATCATGTATTAGTACTACATTTTCATGCGGAATTCAACTCGATTTGAGTCCATTCCCATTTTCGCGTTTCCATGCTGAATTCAATGCGAAACTGAGACCAATTTGGAAATGCAAGGTTCAACCACAGAGAACTCAAGCTTTTATGTTGTTCACCTGATTTATGTTGGCAAACCTGTAAAAATGTTTTCTGCATATTTTAGGCTTTGAGATTAATATATTGCGAGATAAGGGAAACAATAAAAGTGACCTTGTTGTTTTGCTTTATTACACCACCTTCGCTAAGAAAACAGAATGACGAGTGTTCAGCGTGTTACGAGTACCTACAGTAGAAGTACGTAAGCATCTTTGGCAGATTCAAATCGGAAGGTGTTTCCATGCAACACAATTTCGGCCCCATCCCACTATATAAGTGAATCAGATCCAGTGTTTGAGCTATGTTTCGATCCGAGTTTCCATGCGGTATTCAATCCAGAAAAATATCTCAAATCGACTTGAATTCTCTATGTAAACGTAGTAATGGTGGACCTCCATTGTCCATCACCCATTATAATTTCTATTTACACCGCGTGCCTCAATATATTTCGGCAGCACGTGAACATTGAATTAATTATGCCGCCTAATCCTTCTTTGAAGCAAACAAGTAAATTCGAATGCGTCCTACGTCTTACGCAGAAGACTTTAGTATTCTCAGTTCTGTTTTAGGCACTACCAATATTCTGGAATTCGCCTGTGGAATTCACATTATTGAATCTCACAGTGGCTACTTAATATTCCTTCGCCTGTGCTTTCAAATACGTATCACAAAATGCACCGTACAAAAATCATTAGCAAAAACCAGCTAACCAACACAAAAGAAAGCGGAACGCTGTATCTAACTTTTTAAAAGGAAACCTCCACAAATGAATGCTTTTGTTGCAAACTTACTGCACCGTCATTACCAATTCACTCAAAATCATGGCTAACAAGATAATGTCTTTCTCGTTTGCCACGCTCAAAATCATGGCTAATGAAATATGCAGGCTACGGCATGAATTGGAATTACGTAATAATGTTGTAATAATGATAGTCTGATACATAGCTAACATTATATACCATAAAGATAAATCTGTATCTTTTGAACTCAACGAGCAATTTTTTGGCTGTTTACTTCATTGAGCCATGACTGGACCAGGAGAATTACATCACAGCAGTTGGCACCGTAGCCTGCCTTTCTAGTTAACCACACTCAAAATGGAGTGACACGTAAGGATCACGAAACAATCAGTGATTCCTTGGCAACGGGTTGTTTCGCCGTGAAACGCAATCATATGTGAATAGGGAATTCCGAAGCCAATCTATCATAAACCTTTCTTCCCGTTTTGTACTCTGGGAGTTTTATGTGTAAGCCAGCAGACATTTGTCTTTTATTTTGGATATTATGGCTATGCTTTAATCTGTAATTGGTAAAAAAAGAATCTCAATTTTGAGGTTAGCAGAACTAGGTCGCGATACCTTTAAAACTATATCGCTGCTATTCTTTAACTCAGGCATGGACAAAATCGGCTCAAAAGGGCCACTCCACTGCATAATCTGCAGAAGCTCTATCATGCTGGAAATAAAGTTGATCATCAGTGGCGGCTCAAAGTCAAAATTTTAGGGTAGGCAAAGTGTAACAACAACCATGGGCGTCGCGAAGGGCGGGCAAGGGGGGTCCGCGGAAGTTGGTAAACTTAATGTGCAGCCAATTACTGACTATTAAACTATTATTTTAATTTTGATGTTTGAGAACAATTTTTATTTAGCGCAAATTAATACGGTTATCTGCAACAAATGTTACAAATTTTGACACTAAAATAATGATTTAATATTATCTGATTGCAAACTTCCAACATGTGCCCCCCCTGGAAAAAAGTCTGCCGACACGCATGACGACTATGATAATGATAATGATGATAATGATAATGATGATGATAATGATAATAATTGATAATAATAATAAATAAATTAATAATAATAATAATAATAATAATAATAATAATAATAATAATAATAATAATAATAATAATAATAATAATAATAATAATAATAATAATAATAATAATAATAATAATAATAATAATAATAATAATAATAATAATAATAATAATAATAATAATAATAATAATAAATAATTAATAATAATAAAAATTAATAATAATAATAATAATAATAATAATAATAATAATAATAATAATAATAATAATAATAATAATAATAATAATAATAATAATAATAATAATAATAATAATAATAATAATAATAATAATAATAATAATAATAATAATAATAATAATAATAATAATAATAATAATAATAATAATAATAATAATAATAATAATAATAACATTAATAATAACAAGAAGAGAAGAAGAACAACAACAATAATAACAATAAATGGATATCAATATCGGGATTCGAACCTTTGGTTTACCACGCCCACACTTTGGCACTGTAGGTAGCGTAAACGAATCCATTACATATGACTATTTCTACCGTTTGTCTTACTAGCCAATAAGTTGTTTCCATTTTGTCCGATGAGGGACTATCCAATACGACAAAGCATAATAAACTAACTGGTTTAAGTCGAAAACACGAAATCATTCGTGATTAAACGGTAATGTAAAGCTGACAAAATTAAAACGAAATAATAAAAGTGAAACATCAAAGTAAAATAAAATACAAACACCATAACCAGGCCCGAATTTAGGACCTCTGACGCCCCTGGGCAAAAAAGCATTTGCTGCCCCCCCCCCCAACTTGCAATACATATATTACTTAAATGTTCGCAACATAGAAAATGGTTCACTAGTTTGGATAGTTAAGTATGAGTGGCTAGCACCACAAGTGAGTTTATTAAAATTTTAGTAGAAACATATTAATAGAAAGAACTTACACTAAAGAGGCGTCACCCCATATTAGACGTCAAAACATATACAAGGGGCTTCCTCCTTGCCCTGTCATTTGCAAACAAGTTTATGAGCTCGTTATACTCCATTTTCACTGTTAAGTCAGATTCAATTGCAAGAACACCAAGATAACTAAGACATCCTTCACTTGTAATGTTCTTAAATAATTATTTATGCGTCTTAGAGCAGAAAACGATCTCTCAGTTGAGCAGTTGGAAGCAGCAGTGCTCAAGTATATTTGTAGAGCTATGTTTAAGTTTGGGTAAACACTATCTAGAAAGTTACCTTTTAACATCTTGCACAGCTGTGTAAGAGAGTGCGACGCATTTTCATTCTTTTCTACGTAGCTTTTGAAGTGTAAGCATTCAAGTAGAAATACTGAATCTTCAAGATCCGAACTGTAGACTTTCTGAAGTCTGGATGATGCTTCCTGAATTTCATGTGGACTAACCATCTTCAGATTTGTCAAAAACAAAAATGGTTCACTGAATTCCTTGTAGGAAGAAACTCTGTTGTTCAGTTCTTCAATCAATTTATCCAGAATCAACAGGAAAGACATCTGTAAGTCATCTGAATCATCATTTCCTTCAGAGTCTGAATCAGATTTATCAAAAAATCTTTTCTTTTTGTTAATGCGTTTCTTATCCTGGTCAATTGTAGTAATATTACAAAGAGATTCAAATTTCTTCTGTCCTAGATTCTTGAAAACTTCATATCCCATTTTCATTTCTTCCAGGAAACCAACCAAAGAAGTATACAAATTACAAACACTGGCTACATCCATGTCTGCTGTTTGTAACTGTTTACTTACAACATTGGACCTTTCAAGAATGTAATTTCAAACTACAGTCATAAAAGATGTCTAAAGACTACACAACTTCTTCGTTATGCCTTAAGCTTCAGATTTCACCAAAGACATCTAACTTTCATTCCCTATTATTGACAACAGTGCTCTAACGATTGCCTCGCCATCTTTGTTCAAGCTTCTGCAAGCTTCTTCTCTAGCAGACCATCGGATTATGCAGAGGGACTTGACACTCAAGTTCTCTTTACTGAAACACGTGCTTAAGTGATTCCATCAATGACTAGAAGCACTCAAAAAATTAAATATTTCTTGCAAAAAGCATAAGGAGAGAGAGAGAGAGAGAGAGAGAGAGAGAGCTCTGATTCTAGCTTACAAGCCTGAATAAATACCTGACATATTTGGTGCATTGTCATAACTCTGACCTCTGCAGTTACCCATGTCCAATCCATGTCTCTCAAGACAGTTTCTCCTGCATTTGACAGATCCTGGCCACCATGTTCTGGATTTGGTACAAATTCAACAAACCGTTCTTCAGCTAGTCCCTCTTTGTTGACATAGATCATTATGTGCAATATCAGGGCTGGAATCAACAATTATAGAGTAGTATTTTGCCACAGTAATTTGTGCCACTATTTCTTCGACAACTCACTTCCCCATGATTTTGATTATTTGCTCATATATAGCAAAATACAGATATAAACTTCTTCCGCTTCCAGAATCCTTATATTGTAGTGATGTCTGGCTAGCAAGAAATGGATCAAATTCGGCAATAAGTTCCATGCACATTAAAAAGTTACCATTATGAACACTTCCAAGAATTACATCATTGCCACGGAAAGGCAGTTCTCGAGAGGAAAATTTCTTCACAACAGCAACAACCCTTTGTAAGACATTACGCCAGTACTGAAATTCATTTTCAAGTTGTGAGAATAATTTCCCATCTATCCTTGTCAAAATAGAACTTCTGTTTTTTGAACTAAGAACATAGTCTCGGTGCCTTGAACTGTTTTCATGGGCTGCAATTAGCTCTGGATGTTTCCAGTTTGAGAAACCACGAGGTCCTGCCAAGTTTGATGTTCCTCCAAAAAGAGTACATGGTACACAAAATAATGTTCCCTGACTTTCAGAATATACTAAGCGATCTCTCTTAATAATTTCATTGTTCGCCAGCTTTCTCTGAAAAAAATGCACCAGTGCAACGTCTTGTGGCACCATCTGTAAACTGGTGTTTCGACTTAGAAAAGTCACCTTCTTTATTTTGTTTTACCCCGTTCATTGCAATATAGTCCCATATTTTATCAGTTTTTTTTTCCAAAGAAAAGGATCAGCAGTAATTGTAAAGGGTTCGTCAGCAACGATGGAAGTTCCGCTTTCACTTTCGTTTGATAGAAGTTTTGTTTAATCATTAGATTTATTTGGGGTACTTGTTGCTCCACAGTCTTCAACAGCTTCACTTGGCGAGGGCGTTTCTTCTTGACATGAACTCCTTAGAACCCAAGATTTTATAAAAACATCATGGAGCTTTACTCAATGCGTCTTGTTCTCTTTTTCCTTTATCTTTCGCCAATGAACGATACTGAACCCCACTGTCTTTTTCTTCCTGTCATTTTATTCAGTGACAATCGACACTGAAACTGAGAACACAAAGAAAATATGATAAACAGTTGAAAAACTTAAAAGATTCAAACATAACCTAATGAATAACAACATTTAATGAATAACAGCAAACACGTCTTGATCTTACAATTTTTTGTGTGTGTTAATCGATTCTCACTATTGGAAAGCGTTGCGCTTTGTCTCCGCTACGTGCGTATAGCGTGGAAACTAATCAGCATAGCCAACATGCGTCGATTAATATTCCTCTACGAGCGGCAAATTTAAATCACCTTGATGTTTCATGCTTTTTTTTTTTTTTTTTTTTTTTTTTGCAGCTTTTCAATAACTTTGCCACCCCCTAAAATGTGCCACCCTGGGCAGTTACCCGGTTTGCCCTTACGTAAATACGGCCCTGACTATAACTATATTACAACTATTTTATAGATGATACAGTAACAGCATTCGCTTGAAATGTTTGAAAAATTCTACTAAAAAGTTTGGCATTACCTCTCACCTACACCATCAGCCAAATAATGTCAATAGAAGTCATAAAAAGAGCATTACTACTGCTACTGCTGACATCGCCCCCCCAACAACCATGACCACTACGGCCACTACCATTCCTGCTACGTCTACAATATAGGTATGGGTATGGTGAACCCGGGGCCGCGAGCCAACCATCGACATCATCTTCACCCTTCCATTAGCATAAAGGATGGATCTCGCTTCGACGGCCTGCGAAGGACAAGGACAAACTTTGTTATATTACTATGGATAAAGATCTAAAGGAAAAGAAATTACGTACAGGGGATTTGGAACCCCAAAACTTGTCGGGAGTGGTGGTGAGAGTGTAGGCCCCACCCGACTGTCAGCTAGCTATTGCCATGCATCAACGGTAGGGAATCAGGTCGGGATGCTGGAAAAGATGACTGGAACTAAGCAGAAGGCAATTACAAACCCAGAGAGACTCCAGGCCATGGATACATCCAATGTCCCTGGAACTCTTCCCCATTATGATCACCTTCCACAGATTGACATAAGCGCTTCCTCAATGCTGAATTGACCGGTAAGCAATACTCCCGATGCCCAAAGGGAAGTGGCCTCGTTTGTGGGGTCTACCCCAGAGCCTCCATCACCGGAGGTTTCTTCCTTACGCAATTCAGGAGTTCATGTTGAACGCTCTAGTGCTTAATGAAGATACGGAGGAATACAATGTCTCCGATTTGATTTCTCAATCATCTGAAATTGCTTCTGGACTCGTGGACCTCATTGTTACCAATGTGAATACCAAAATGGACATAAAAGTCAAAATTAGATCACAGGTCATTGCTAGTCTGTTGAAAGCGCATTCTGCAGTAGCGAGTGGGCTACCAGCTCAATCTAGGGTGAAATGTACTCCCATCCAGTCGCAGTTCATTGGTGTGCAAACTGCTCCTGAATTGTTACTGGCTGATTTGGATAAACTGGAACCAGCGCATCGCTCCGAGTTGGAACAGAAGATTGCCTCTGGAATTAGAGCGTTCCTTTCCAACTTCGACAGTCCAGAACTTCTGAATGGGATGGTGAACCAATTCTGAACCCTCGCACGTTCCAGAATGTGGAAATTGTGGAAGGAAATCCGCTTTTGGCAAGTACCGAAGAGGATTTAGTCATTATCTCGAAATATATATATATATATTTTCTTAAGAGGTAGAACTGGAACTTAAAAATTCAATGCCACAACTGGGATTTGAACCACAGACCTTCCGCTTGCCGGGCGGACGCTCTACCACTGAGCTATTGTGACAAACTGCCAGAATGGCATTAAATTCTCAAACCAGTTCGTATTTCTCCTGGTAAACCACAAAGGCAGTCTCACATCAGAGACAATTACCCCAATGGTGACTTACTATTGCAAGCACTTTATATCCCAGGATTAAATAACCTTCACATGGTAATTATTATTTATTTATGCCAACAAACTTGCTGTTGGTGTTTTTAAACACACAAGCCGTGTGTGGGCAAAGTTTAAGAGGTAGAACTGGAACTTAAAAATTCAATGCCACAACTGGGATTTGAACCACAGACCTTCCGCTTGCCGGGCGGACGCTCTACCACTGAGCTATTGTGACAAACTGCCAGAATGGCATTAAATTCTCAAACCAGTTCGTATTTCTCCTGGTAAACCACAAAGTTCCAGTTCTACCTCTTAAACTTTGCCCACACACGGCTTGTGTGTTTAAAAACACCAACAGTAAGTTTGTTGGCATAAATAAATAATAATTACCATGTGAAGGTTATTTAATCCTGGGATATAAAGTGCTTGCAATAGTAAGTCACCATTGGGGTAATTGTCTCTGATGTGAGACTGCCTTTGTGGTTTACCAGGAGAAATACGAACTGGTTTGAGAATTTAATGCCATTCTGGCAGTTTGTCACAATAGCTCAGTGGTAGAGCGTCCGCCCGGCAAGCGGAAGGTCTGTGGTTCAAATCCCAGTTGTGGCATTGAATTTTTAAGTTCCAGTTCTACCTCTTAAACTTTGCCCACACACGGCTTGTGTGTTTAAAAACACCAACAGTAAGTTTGTTGGCATAAATAAATAATATATTTTCTTGTTTAACGACGCTGTCAATTGCCAGGATCACATCAGCGTCGCCGGTGTGCCGGAATTTTGTCCCGCAGGAGTTCTTTTCCACACACGGCTTGTGTGTTTAAAAACACCAACAGTAAGTTTGTTGGCATAAATAAATAATATATTTTCTTGTTTAACGACGCTGTCAATTGCCAGGATCACATCAGCGTCGCCGGTGTGCCGGAATTTTGTCCCGCAGGAGTTCTTTTATATGCCAGTAAATCTACTGACATGGAGCTGTCGTTTTTAAGCACACTTAAAAACCATTGGCCTGGGCCGGGTTTGAACCCGCGACCTTGGGATCCGTAGACCAGCGTCTAACCAACTGAGCCAAACCGACGTCATTATCTCGGATGATCCTTCGATGAGCCAAGGCATTAACCGACTGTTCAGAGAACGGTACCCAGAAATAGTGGACCTAGTCGGCGTGGATGAGAGCTATGCCAATGCGGCGTACTTTTCTTCCATTTCTAAAGTGCCAGTAGAAGGAGCACGGAACGCTATATTTTTTAAGTTACTGTGCTGCCACCTCTGGAAAAGGGAGACGCTCTACAAACATGGGCGACGGAAGATCCGTCTTCCCCTACCGGCTGGATGTGACGTGACGTACTTGTGACCAGGGAACTCTTAGAATATGCCTTAGTAGACGCAGATATTTCAGTCTACCTGCACGTCCCTCGACCTAGGAGAACGGCAACTGACGCTGGAAAAGGAGGGCCCAATTCTGGACTACGCACGGCAGCCCCACGCTCAAATTTGGGAGCAGTTATTATACATCCTGGAGATCGAACCTATGCCGAACTTCATAAGGAAGTTAAGAGTAGTGTCAAGCTGAAGGATGTTGGTGTAGATGTGCAACACAGTCGCAAGACCCGTGGAGGAGAGTTGATTCTTACTGTTACTGGGGGGAGTTGACAAGGCTGAACCACTCAGGAAGGTTCATGTACACTCCCTTAAAGACACGGCAGTGCGCTGTTCCCGGCAAACGGACCCGATATTTCACCCCCATGATATTGAAGTTCAAGAAGGCATTTCCCTATCTTTGGGAGTGAGTGCAGCAGGCGTAAAGGTCACGTTTCTTAGATCAACTACGACTGAAGGGCAGATAGCTGCGGTTGTTTTACTTGTGGAGCTGGGTCGCCACCTAAACCAATTAGGGTCTGTCTGAATTGGGTGGTGTTACTGCAAGGTTCAGGAATGGGTTTTTATCCCGCGATGTGTGCACTGCCAAGGGTTTGGGCAATGTGCATATATTTGTAGCGGCCCTGATAGAGGGATTGCTTGTCTCAACTGTGGAAAAGATGATCACCTGGCTGCGAACTGCACCTCCGACCCCTATTGCCTGATGTGTGATATTCCGGGACATAGAGTGGGCACTCAACGTTGTCCCTAGTTCCGTAAGTTGATGAATGCTGCCTAGGCTCAACGTCTTCAAATGGCACGCTGACATCTTCCCAAATGCTGACTGACCCAGAGACTGTGGCCTCGGAAACGCTAAAGTTTTCTGCTGCTGCTAAACCACCGGATGTTATTTGGTATTACAAGCTATCTTCGACCGCCGCCGCGAGGCCACGGATTTATTGTGTCACATGGCATCGGAAACTGGTAGTGACATGCTCGTCATGGCTGAACCTATCCGAATCAAAACCAATCCCACTGTGTGGCTCACCAACAACGACGTGGATATTGTTATACACCTGTGCAATAGTTCTCTACCAATAGTGAGCAGGGGTGCAGGACCAGGATATGTGTGGTTGGAGTTACCCTCGTTTCTCGTTTATGGCTGTTATATATCGCCCAACATCGACTTTGCCCGGTTCACTGGGTTTCTTCACGAACTAAGAGCAGACATGCGTCGTTCTAAAGAAATCATTGTAGTTGGTGATTTTAATGCTAAGCCACCTTTATGGGGCTCACCATTTGAGGACGTTGGAGGCCGTGCATTGGCTGAATGACTTGCCGAAGACGATTTAATTGTGTATAACCAAGAAACAGCTTCCACCTTTGTACGACGTGATAGTGTGTCCTTTATCGACCTCACTTTCAGTACCCACAACCTATCACAGAGGGTTCTCCATTGGGAAGTTCTGGAAACGGAGACTGAGCTACCATCAGTATATCTTGTTCGATGTCGCTGTAGCTAGCTCTTCTCCTACGCAGAACTCCTCACGTATCAAATAGCGGTTTTCGCCGAATGGAATTGCCGCAATTGGTTGAGGAAGTGGGCCGCCTACTTATTGCCCATGACACATGGCCCTTAGGGCTCAGTTGTTTTCCCAAATTATACAACAGGCCAGCGACATTACGTTTCCTCGAAAGCCGTCCAGGCCATTTGGTAGGCAAGCATATTGGTGGCCTACCGATATTACTATCAAACGCCGACAAGCTCTACGGGTAAGACGGGCAATGGTTCGGGCGAATAGGAGAGGTGATGAGTACCATAAACGTCTATACACGGACCGGTACCGTGCAAGCCGGGCACTTTTCAAGGAGGCCATAAAGGAAGCCAAGCGAGCTGCTTGGCAGACAGTCATCAATGAAATTGACGCTGAGCTCTGGGGCCGGGGCTATAAGCTGCTATCAAGAGGCTTCGAGTATCTTCACCAACCCAGTTAACCGATGACCGTCAGTTAGAGGTGGCTAACTCTCTTTCCGGCGCATGTTTATATCTCCTGGGCTAAGCAACCTGTGACTCCGGATGAGATACTACCGATCACTATTGTAGAATTGACTGAAGCCTTGGCAAAATTCGGGACAACAAAGCCTCAGAACCGGACGATCTGACCCCTCTGGTGAAGGCGTTCGTCCGGAATTATCCTGACCGATGTCTGGAAATGTTTAATGACCTGTTGAAGACTGGCAATTTCCCGTCTGAGTGGAAGCTGGCGCGCCTTTTGTTGCTGGAGAAACCTCATCGAGTACACGGAACTACCAGATATAGACCGATCTGTCTGCTCAGTGTCTTGAGTAAAAAAGTTTGAGCGTCTGGTACTGGGACGACTCATCCCTGAAATTGAACGCACCGGTGGATTTGCTGATGCACAACACGGCTTTCGAGAGAGACGGTCCACCCTCTTCGACCTGGGTACAGTGAAGGACCTCCATTCTCAGCCCCGCGAACGACAGCCCAAATGTGCTCTCGTAACTCTCGGCGTCCGAAATGCCTTCAACTCTGCACCGTGGGGAGGCATTATATCGGAGCTCAGTTTCTGGTGGGTAGCTCCATACCTGCATAACTTATTGGTCAGCTACTTGGACCATCGGCTGCAGCTAGTGGGCAGCCATACTCAAATGTACATGACATGTGGTTTCCAGCCTGGCTCGGTCTTAAGCCCTACCTTATAGAACGTGTATATTTATGGGATTCTGAGATTACCTATGCCCCCACAGGCCACTATTGCGGCCTATGCTGACGACCTAGCACTCACGTTATTGCTAATGATGTAGCCTCTTTGGAACTAACTGCTAATGAAGCTCTCGCTGCCCTAGATCGTTCCCTGACCGCCAAAAGATTAGAATTGGCGCCACATAAAACTGGAGCGGTGCTTCTGGTGGGTGGTCGAAGGGTCCAAGCAATCCACCTTCAGCTTGCCACTTTGGTGATCCAGAGTTAGGATTCCCTGAAATATTTAGGCATACATCTAGACCGCAACATGTGCATGGGTACTCACGTGCAATCCACCGCCACGAAGGCAAGCGTAGCCGTTGTTCATTTGAGTAGAACCATGCCGAATATTGAAGGCCCTAAGGAAAGCAGTCGACGAATTCTCTTCTCAGTTGTGATATCTATCTTGCTCTATGGTGTGGGCACTTGGCGCAAGGCACTGGGCAGAAAGATGTCTACCACGAGGCTCCTCAGCGTGCAGCGCGAGGTTGCGATTTGGATTACCAGCGCATTTCGTATCACCTCTACCAAGGCATTATTTATCCTGGCCATAACGCCTCCTATAATGATGTTTGCCACAGAGCGTCTCTTAAGAGAGCAGAATGGCGCGGGACGACATGAAGCCCCACAGCAGCTATTGGAACAGTGGCAGGAATCATGGGACACGGATGACGGAACCGCCCACTGGACTAAACATTTAATCCCAGACATCACACCTTGGTACTCGCGCCGGAGAGGATGTGTCAATTTTTACCTCACACAGTCCCTCACAGATCATGGATGCTTCCAGGCCTATCTACATCGTTTAGGGCTAAGTACCACGGACAAATGCAATTACTGCGGCAAAGTCGATACAGTGCAACACACGTTCTTTGAATGTGTTCGATAGCAACGTTTGCGTCTACCGGCAGAGTTCAAGCTAGGACAGTTTACGCCTTCACAGGTACCCTCCCGCAAGCTCGCATTTGCTGCGAACCGGAAGGTTTTTAACCAGTTGGCCCAAGAGATTTTATACCGCAAGCGTCGGGAAATCAGTGACATTAAAGACCTACACTGACTATTGAGACTGTTGTTACCATGTTGAATCTCCTCTTCTTGAAGTAATGCCACCTGTGCAGTTCTAAGATGAATCCCACTTTGATTCATACAGGGGTGTTTTAGTTGGTAAGAATCCAACTCGCCAGAGGCGTCTTTAAAAGAATGTTCCCCTGGAAAAATGTTACTACTACTACTGCCACCACCGCCACCACTACCACCGCCACTGCCGCCGCCACCAACACTACTACTATTATAGGTTGCGCGTTCGTTCTTGACGAATGACCTTGAGCAGAAATCCAATGAGTGAGCCTACCCTTAATAAACAGGTCAGCAAATGTTTATGCTACGATAACAGACACCTCTGTTTTCCTCTGTCACGTGTGTGTATACAGTCCACTGCAGAAGTTTTGTGCGGTACGGATGTATGTATGCATGCAACGAAAATAGCAATTCAGACGAGGGAGAGATGTCGGGAATAGAATAAATGCAAGAAAGTTAAGTGGAAACACTTATAGAGGTATAGTGTATAATACGTGTGGCTGATATTACTGCAAGTGTCATAAATTGATTTGTAGTGTTGTACTACTTCAGCTCAGAAGCATGCGCGTCATCTCACTGCAGACTGTACCTCCTCTCTCTCGTTCCCGCAAAAGCTGAGTAGAGACTCGCATTCAACCTTTCATATAAAATTTTCATTCGTCAAGAAGTAACGCGCGACCTATACTACTTATTATGATTAATAATAATAATAATAATAATAATAATAATAATAATAATAATAATAATAATAATAATAATAATAATAATAATAATAATAATAATAATAATAATAATAATAATAATAATAATAATAATAATAATAATAATAATAATAATAATAATAATAATAATAATAATAATAATAATAATAATAATAATAATAATAATAATAATAATAATAATAATAATAATAATAATAATAATAATAATATTAATAATAATAATAATAATAATAATAATAATAATAATAATAATAATAATAATAATAATAATAATAATAATAATAATAATAATAATAATAATAATAATAATAATAATAATAATAATAATAATAATAATAATAATAATAATAATAATAATAATAATAATAATAAATATATTATATTAAATAATAAATATATATCATTATTATGATTATTATTATTGTTATTATTATTATTATTATTATTATCATCATCATCATAAACATCATTATTATTGGTGGTGGCGGTAGCAGTAACGGAAACGTACATTCAATAGAAAATCCATATGGCCTTCGTGTAATAGAATATTACATTGATATGTGAAATTATTTATAGTTAAACGAACAAATATATACTTCTAAACAGCATGGGGTTAGCTTATCATTTGTAAGTAGTAAAAGAAGAGAGAGCGAGAGAGACAAAGTTAATCCCTAGATTTGAACACTCGACCTCTGCAAGACTAATCCGGAACACTCTCCGTTACACCAGAACGAACTATAGATCAGTTGCGCTTATTTTCTGCATTTGGTCTCTCTGGAACACCCCCCCCCCCGCTTGCCTCTCCCAAACTATCGTCAAAAGGGTGAACAAAGTCCACCGAACAACTGTGCGTGGTGCAGCCCCTAGACACTTTTGAGTGCAACCACAAATTGTTGTTGTTGTTTGTGGATTTAAGGGCACTCAAATACGAGGTCATCAGTGCCCTTAAAAAACTCATGGCAATAGCCAGATATAAATATGAGTCAAAAATAGAATTACTAGCAACGAAGAAAATATACACATAAACGTAAAAAACAGTGGCAATAGCCAGATATGAAACAAGGTGAGAAATATGTCAAAAAGCATAAAAAGTGAGATCTAAAATTTCAAATCCTCAAATTGATGCTACATTCTGCCAAAAACTTGAAAACTCTATCAACCGCTGTTTTGTCATTTGCCAAGACCTCTGCAAGTCTGACAGGCAGCTGCAGAGATTCTCGAGGCGCGCTAGAGAGAGGAACACTCCAACAGCATATGACGGTCTGACAAAATGTTGTCACATAATGGACAGAGGGACAGAGTTCCTTTTAAATAGGTAAACATGTGAAAAATTGCAGTGCCCTATTCGCAACCGAGCCAAGCTAACGTCCTCGCAGCGAGATATGCGACAGGAAGTTACCCAGCTTATCGGAAGTTCTTTCACTTCTCTAAGCTTATTACCGCGGAGAGCTGCCCACTCTTCATGCCAGCATGACAGCACCGCTCTCTGCACTTCAAGCCTAAAGTCTTCCGAACATGGGCGTCGCGAAGGGGGGGCAAGGAGGGCCGCGGCCCCTACTTGGAAAATAATAAATGTATTGTTCATTGAATTACTGTTAGACTGCTGCTTTAATTTTGAGGCAAAGTACACTTTTTATTTAGCATAAATTAACATGCTTATCCGTAAGAAATACTACAACTCAATTTTTGCAGTTTTTAGCTACAGAATAATGAATTAATTGCAAATTTCCAACATGCGGCCCCTCCCTGAAAAAAAGTCTGCCGACGTTCATGCTTCCGAAGTAACACGTGAGATGGGATTCAAGATGCTCTCGGACTTCGAGCCAGGTATAGTGATGAAGTGACATCGACGTTTCGGGAGTGTACATCTCTCCCATCTTCAGGATGAATGACTAGCAAGAGTGTATACGTACTATCCGCTGGTACCTACCGACTAGAAAACACCCAGTCTAATATGGAGGTGGTTCACCGCTCCGTTGGAATCTGTGTTTTCTGAGTAGGTCGATTTCCAATTTTAAGGCTGGTTTCCAGGATGGACTAAACTGCAGTTTTTTCTTAAGCGGGAAGAAGGAAGCCACGCTACGCTACGATTCGCCAACGTTCTTCACACCGGCCATCAAGCCAGCGCTACCCGCCAGGATCACCTAGTCAACGCCGGTCAGTGATTGAAGGCAACCAGGCTATTTTTGCCGAGAAGTACCTTCTCACTGATCAAATCGACACTCTAGCTAGATAACAGGGCAGAGTGACAAGACCTAGCCAACAGTTTAATTAAACTGGTTCCAATGCACCCATTACTGGGTTCGGTCCTCTGTCGCTCGGGCTTATTAGCACCCTCTATCAGCTCTTTTCTCTACTTCTATCATTCTTCCTTCATCTTTTCTATTAGTTTTATAAGCTTCCCTCTTTTTACTAACACAACGTACTTTACACGTACTACGACTTAAGCCATTCTTTCCTTCTACTGACTTTTGACATTTCCAATGGGGAAGTGTGGAAAGCCAGTGGTGTATTCTCCAACGGAGACGGCTCCACCGGGCAGGGTTGTTGCCAGAAACCTCATGGCTGAGGTCGGTGGTGCCAGATCCTCTACTCCCTCACCTGTACCCTCGTCATCCTCCTTTTCTTCCCCATCCACACCCTCTGCAACCTTTTCATCACATGATGAACCCTTGCCACCTAGGTCTGCTCCCATCATGAAACTAAGTACTGTTTCACTCACTCCCGTCCAACCTAACACTCCCAGACCATCCGATACCTCAACTTCTTCTCTCATTTCCGATCTACCTACCTCTCTTCCACCTTCCTCACCTAACTCACAAATCCCCCCCACTTCCGAAAATTTCAATCATCTTCTTCCTAACCCAAGCCCTGTTCTAGAATCCCTGCAGCAGAAGTCTAATGAACGTTCCCGTTCGAGGACAAATTCCAAATCTCCTTCCCCTCCTCCAGAAAACCCTTCTCCTATCACAACCCAACCTTCTGCAGAAGCTGGTCATTCTGGAACCGACAGGGCTGTCTTGCCACCCTGGCTCTTTGTTGCCTTGGACCAGGGAGGGCTTGATGCGCTGTTGGGGGAGTTTGGCCGGGTCCACACACCTCATAACCTCCAGCGGACATGTGAAACAATTTCCGGGGTCCAAATGGTACGGGCCTCGTCACGTGAGGATTACCGTAATCTTCGGGTTTTCCTCACGGGCAAGGGTGCGAGTGTCTGGTCGGCCTCGGGTTTCGACACTGTCACCCCCCTACCTCACCCCCTACCTTCTCAAACCCTCTTCCAATACAACCTAACCCCGAGGCTCCTACTACCCTCTCTGCTCCTTCACATCCACCCTGTATCTCTCAAGACCAAATCCTCTCCACATCCCCTAAACCTACCCTACCCCCACCAAATCCCCAGCCTTCTACTTCCTCAAATATCACCCAAACACCCTCCACTTCCAAAGTCCTACCCACCCCTCACGCTCCTTCTCCACACTCATCAAACCAATCACACATCCCATTCCCCTCCTCTTCTTTCTCTATCAATACCAACAATCTTCTCGCTACCAATTCACATCTTCCTCTCTTGACAAATGAACCTTCAACCTCTACAGCCCAAATCCCCTCTTCCTTTCAAACTTCATATCCACCCCTTCCAAACCAATCACGCATCATTTCGCACCCCCCCCCCCCCTTCTTCTTTCTCTACCAACACCAACAATCACCTCACTCCCAGTTCACATCTTCCTCTCTTGGCAAATCAACCCTCAACCTCTACAGCCCAAATGCCCCTGCAAACTCCTCAAATTCCTTCTTCCTCTCAAACTCCACACCCACCCCTACCAAACCCACCAACAACCCTTTCCTATGCCGAGAGGGCCGCTTAGCAAGCGCCATTATACGTCCACAAGGGACAGGAAATTTTTCCTTCCCTTATGGAGATTTTTGACACTAGATGGCCAGACCTTAAGTACACGGTGCAAATTGCACCTGTGTCAGGAGACTGAATGATCCGTACCTCCTCTCAGGATGGTTACACCAATTGGTGTAATCTTCTGAAGGAGCAAAATTGGTCCTATCAATTGTCACAGCGAGAAGATGACCGGTCTTATAGACTGGTCGTTAAGCAACTCTTTCTGAATCACGCAGAACGTATGTTGCAGACCGATCTCCAACGTGCTGGTATCGTGCCCTCCAGGGTGGTCCAGCTGAGGTGGCTCTCCAGAGGTCCCCCCTTACTACCCATCTACCTCGTCGAGGTTAAGACCATCGAGTATAGGGAGAGGCTCCTCAAACTTACGCTTGCATGTCATTGCAAGGTAAGGGTTGAGGACTATCAGCCTCGCCCCCCCCCCTGATTCAACAATGCGGCAGGTGTCAACGCCTGGGACACTCCGAGAGAGGTTGCACCGCATCAAAACCTGTGTGCTCCAAGTGCGCACTATACCACGAGTCCCGTCTCTGTCAGCGTCCCCTAGAGCAACGCAAATGTGCTCTATGCTTCCAGGTGGGACACGGGGCACGCTATAATGCCTGCCCTGAGTATAGGCAGCAGCTAGAGCGACTCAGGTCGGGTAACCCATACAGGTATTCCCAACCTGGAGTCGCACAAAACATACATCCAATGCGTGCTTCTTCCAACAACATGACAGAGTCCAGTGCCGCACAGAGGCCATCCCAACCACCTTCCCGCAACACACAGAATCCCAACTGTGCCTATCCAACTCGACAAACCCCTCCCTCCTCTCCCATTCCCACATCACTACAACAATTACCCCACACAATACCAAATGCGTCCCCCCCCCCTGAACCATTCCCCTATGCACTGGGGTGATATTTACCAATCACTACACAACATCACTTCCCGAATGCCGCAAAATCCAAATCAAATCCCTCAATTTCTTCATGCCCACTCCAAATTCTTCCAAATGCTTTCTAACCCGCTCACCCATTACTACCAATAATGGCTGACCAAATTATTAAAATAATGACTTGGAATGCCTATGGAATACTCAGACGTAAGACTGAACTTATTGACTTCGCGACAAAGCATAATATAGATATTATTTTAATTCAGAAAACACGTCTAGCCATCAATACGCGATTTAACATTCCCAATTTCAGAATTTACCGCTCCGATAGAGACAGACATGGTGGTGGCACCGCGATAATTATTAAAAACACTATCGAGCATGAGTTTGCTCCAATCCCGACCCTAAATAGACTCGAAGCCATTGGTGTATTCGTTAAAATTAGCAACACCTAAACACTTATTATTTCGGCTTACAATCCACCCGGTCATCTAGACACCGATGATCTAGATGCCTTGTTAAATCTAAATCATAATATCATTATTGCAGGAGACCTTAACGCGAAACATCAACTCTGGAATTCTCGCACTGCCAATAACGCTGGTCACACTCTCCTCAATCACGAAAATCCCTCGGATTATATTATTTATGCCCCTACTGAATACACCTTCATCCCATTCAACGCGCAACACTCACCTGACATTTTAGATATTGCCATCATACGCGGACTTAACCTCCGTCTTAAAATGGACCCCATTAATGACCTCTCTTCCGACCATCTTCCAGTAATCCTTACTCTCGAAGGATCCTTGACTCCGACAGTACAAACACCCAGACGCAACTACAATAAAGCAAACTGGCAGGCTTTCCAGAACATACTAAACACAGAAATCTCTCACACTCCTATCTCAACAATTGCAGATCTCAACAACGCTGTCGAACAACTACAGACTAATATACAGTTCGCCACTATGACAGCAGTACCTTTACACCTTCCTACAAACAAAACTACACACCTGCCATCAGACATTAAAGGACTTGCTACTGCCAGAAATCGTGCGCAAAGAAAATGGCAAAAAACAAGCCAACCAGTAGACCACGAAAAATTCATATTCCTTTCAAAATAACCTACGCAAACGCACTTCTGATTATTTATCCAAACAATGGGCAGACACCCTATCCAGTTTGGATGCTAATCATGCGTCTGTGTGGCGCATAGCTAAAAATTTAACTCGCGAGAAGACCACTATTCCACCACTTCGCGTTCAACAACAAGTAGCCACTTCTGACCTCGACAAAGCAGAAATGCTGGCAGATGCATTGGAGGAAACACTTACTCCAAATCTAGAACCCTCAAATAGGGAATTCATCTTAGAAACTACATTTGTCACTCGGGAACTTAAAAACAGACCCGCACACAACAAAATTCGAAAAACCTGTGCCTCTGAAATCCAATGGATTATTAGGCACTTACCTAACAAGAAAGCTCCGGGCCTGGGTGATATTCCAAACATAGTTTTAAAAAATCTCCCGGCCCGGGCTCTTCAGAGGCTCACGGAAATCTTCAATTTCGCACTTGATTCCGGCTACTTCCCCGATACTTGGAAACTTGCAAAAATGTTGGATTTTCCCAAGAAAAACAAAGATTTGACCAACCCTCAAAATTATAGACCAATAAGTTTGCTTAGTACTCTAAGCAAACTTTTTGAACGTATTATTTTGAAAAGACTCAATTCCCATCTTCATAAACACAACATTATAATTCCGGAACAATTTGGATTTCGCGTTAAACATTCCACCACACTTCAGCTTCTTCGTATAACTGAAAATATTACTCATGCGTTTAATTTCAAACAGTCTACCGGCGCCGTCCTATTGGACATTGAACGCGCTTTTGACCGTGTCTGGCACGAAGGACTCTTACGTAAACTTCAAAACATAAATGTGTCGGACACAATGGTTAAACTTGTTGCCAACTACCTCAGCAATCGCAAATTTGTGTCTACAATAAACGGAGCTACATCTAATCCGCACACTATAAGAGCGGGAGTACCCCAGGGTAGTTTACTCGGGCCTTCACAATTTAACATTTACATTAATGACATCCCGAAGGTCCCCAACATTAATCTTTATCTTTATGCGGACGATACTTCTTTAACTACACAGTCCCGCAGCATTTCTCTCGTTAGAACGAGACTATAAAATGCACTTACTACTCTGGAACCATGGCTCCAAAAATGGCGAATAAAAGTTAATCGCCAAAAATCCCAAGCCATTATCTTCACGAAGAAAATCAAGCATAGATTTCCAGCACATTCTCTGGCACCACTACAACTATTTAACATAGACATACCCTGGACTGACCAAGTATTGTACCTGGGAGTATTAATGGACCAGGGACTTACTTGGAAACCACATATTACACGAACACGACAGAAAGCACGAGCCCAACTACGCAATCTCTATCCCCTCATTAACCTCAATAGTTCTCTAAGTCCTAAACTTGGACTCACACTGTACAAAACTCTTATTCGTCCCATACTTACATATGCCTCCCCCGTTTGGGCATACGCTGCCACTACACACATAAAAACACTGATACGATTCCAGAACAGAATACTCCGAGTCATTGCAAAGGTTCGCACTTTTGCTCCGGCTCGGAAACTCCATGATGAACTCAAGAAACTTAATCTTGAGGAATTCATTAAAAAGCTTGCCGCTGAGTTGTATGACAGAGCTAAAACTAACCCCAACGTACTTGTACAATCCATAGGCAACTACGAAACAGACCCCCTTGGACACAAACGACCACTCTATCTTTTCGACAGATCTATAACTAATCCCAATCCAGCCATTGACGTAGCAATACACCTTTTCAACACTTTTAAACCTCCCTAACTTCTCTGTTTCAGCTCTACAGCTGCCAATTCCAACAAGGATCACCATTTTTCGTCAATTGACCACCCTTCCAATCCTCCTTATCTCCATGTAGCCATGTAGCCCTCAAAGTGTTTCAGGGCGGACCGGGGGGGATGAGGGCCCCCCCCCCACCTGTAAGGAATCTGACCTGGCTATGGACCCGGACATGAATTTGGAAATTGCTTCTCCTTACACTACTTGTAAGTAACACAGCTTGCATGAATACCAGCTTATTACATTGCATGGCATGTTTAACTTCACCACACACCCGCCCAACCACTGAATAGTGTAATACACTCTATTATTGTCTATATCCTTCAGTGTCCGTCTGTCTGTCTCCATGGCTTCGGTAGCCATCCAACAATGTCCAGTCTGTCAAGTGTCCCCATTACAAACGTAACACTGTCAGTCTGTTAGTCCTACTAACAACTTAATACATTAATTCCCGATGGTGCTACTCAGACCTCGGTATGAGTATCACCCGGCACAACACATACACGATGCATGTATTGCATGCTAGTACATACGCCACACTGCCGGGGTGCTACGCGGAACCCGATAACATACTTATCATTACTCTAGCACCCTGTCCCCCTGCTTGTGCATGCGCATGTGCATGGAGAGGCGATGTAGCTCCTCTGGATGATCGCCACCGAGGACGGCGGGTTGGGGCCATCCTTTAAAAAAAACAAAAAAACACTAAACTGCAATCCAGCGTCCAAGTTCAGTGTACTCTTCTCGGAGAAGATGGACAGAGGCTCCTTAACCCTCCGTTCCCATAAACCGCTATATTTTGCCACAATGTCCTTGACAGCAAAATTGAAAAAAAAAAGTTACAGGTGTGTCAAACGAGAGTAAAGCATAAAATCCTAAACATTTCACTCAAAGACTGAATCAGGGCCCCTTAAAATCCAACATCTGTGGTCCTTGTCCCAAGGGATGGGCAACATGAAGTAAGGGAGTGACTACTGGGGTGAAGTATGGTGGGGATTTAGTTGCCCTAGGATCGCTACGGTAACCAAGAAGGTCCATCAGTAACCTTGAAAACTGGCAGAAGAGGCCCTGGTTTGCTGCTGCCCTATAGCATAGGGAATTGGTTCTCCAAAGGCTAGGGGAGTAAACCTAACTAATCAGGCAGGCCTAGAGGTCTTAAGGAGGCAGCCCCTCCTCCAGACTAGCTCAGCGTTTGGCTAATAACCTACCTGAGTGAACATCAATTATTCAGAGTATAGGAGGAAGAACCGGACAGATAACCCGACACCTAAGGGCATAAGGGACAGAGAAAGAAGAAGACTGAATCAGGGATGGGCAACAGGAAGTAAGGGAGTGACTAATGGGGTGAAGTATGGTGGGGATTTAGTTGCCCTAGGATCGCTATGGTAACCGAGAAGGTCCATCAGTAACCTTGAAAACTGACAGAAGAGGCCCTGGTTTGCTGCTGCCCTGTAGCATAGGGAATTGGTTCTCCAAAGGCTAGGGGAGTAAACCTAAACTAATCAGGCAGGCCTGGAGGTCTTAAGGAGGCAGCCCCTCTTCCAGGCTAGCTCAGCGTTTGGCTAATAACCTGCCTCAGCGAACATCAATTATTCAGAGTATAGGAGGAAGAGCCGAACAGATAACCTGACACCTAAAGGCATAAGGGACAGAGAATGAAGAAGAAGACTGAATCAGGAATGAGGAACTTATAAAAAGGACAAACATGTGCGATGTGGTAGAAAGGGCAGGAAAACTTACATGGAAATGGGGTGGACACGTATCTCGCATGGATCACCAGAAATGGATGCTCTGCATCGTAATGTGGGACCCATGTGAAGGATGAAGAAATGTGGGATGCCAAAGGATCAGATGGGCTGACTACTTTTGAACCAAAGTGGAAAACCAATGTTCAAGGGTTGCAAGAAATAGAGAAGCACGGAGTCAGCTGGGGCCAAAGTGACAATGAGAGTAAAAGCTGTGAAAAGAGCAGTGCAGAGGTATCCAGGAACAGGAAAAGTAGAAGGGGTTTATGATTGGAAAGTATGATTAGGAATAGGAAGACAGTTCAGCAAGACAACAAAACTCTCAAGGATTCACTCACCTATGGAGCTTATTTTTGAGCTAGTCTCTGCGTAAACAGGAGGCCTTTGCCCTTACGGGATGTCTATAGGCTAAATGCATTGTCTGAAATTATTTTAGAAAATAGCACAGCAGTGCTTACTACAACACCAGAATACGATATCCCCATTTGATCTAATAAAATCCCTTACCTTTATTCCACTGTCAAAGGGCTTTAATTGGAGGCATATTACAATCACCTTAACACATACATAAAATAAACAAAAAACAAAATTGATTTATGAGGTTAACACACTACAAAGACAGTTTAGAAGAATCTAAATTCTTACTTAATAGTACTGAAAAAGGGAGATGGGAGAGAGAGAGAGAGACAGAGAGATAGAGAAAGAGAGGGAGAGATTTGTTTGGTTTGGTTTAAGGGCGTTCATCTTCGAAGTTAGCAGCGCCCTTAAAAAATTCATGGCAATAGCCAGATATAAATTTCGCTCAAAAATAAAAATACTAGCAACAAGGAAAATATACACAAAAGGTAAAAACAGTGACAATAGCCAGATATGAAAGAAGGTGAAAAATATCTCAAAAAGCATAAAAAGATATATCTAAAATTTTAAATCCTCTAATTGATGCTACACTCCACCAACAACTCAAAAACTCTATCAACCACTGTTTTGTCATCCGCCAAGACCTCTGCAAGCCTGGCAGGCAGCAGCAGATAATCTCGAAGGTGCGCTAGAGAGCAAAACTCTAGCAGCACGTGACGGACAGTCAAAAGGTTGTCACACAGCGGACATAGAGGGGCAAGATCCCTTTTAAATAGATAACCATGCGAAAAATTGCAGTGCCCTATTCTTAAACGAGCCTCGCGGCGAGATATGCGAAAGGAAGTTACTCAGCTTATCGGAAGTTCTTTCACTTCTCTAAGCTTATTACCGCGGAGAGCTGACCACTCTTCGTGCCAGCACGACAGCACCGCTCTCCGCACTTCGAGCCTAAAGTCTTCCGAAGTAACACGTGAGATAGTAATACTGGTTCTGTAGCTGCCGTTTTTGCTGCCAAATCTGCCATTTCATTCCCCGGCAAACCTACGTGACCAGGAATCCATGCACACACCACGTGAGCGCCAGAAGCGTGTAAAACATGGAGGGCATCCTGGATACGTTGTACAATAGGGTAGGGGCTGTGCAGCTCACAAAGGCTCTGAAGTGCACTAAGGGAATCGCTCAAAATCAGGTAGTCACCTAATTCACGACGGCGCACATACAAAACGGCTCGGTAATTGCATAAAGCTCTGGAGTTAAAATGGAAGTGCTATTTGGAAAACTGAATTATGTGGTTCGGTTCCATAAACATAAGCACATCCACCACCGTTGTTGTTCTTTGAGCCATCGGTGTAAATACATCGTCGGTCAGTGTAGCCTGACAAAAATTCTAAAAAAGACGTGCGGATACTTGAAATAGGCATCGTGGACTTCCGGTGTACAGTCATCCCAAGATCTACACGGGGCGTGCCAGATAGCCAAGGGGGGGGGGGGGGAGCTTCTCGCCCTTGGTGAACATCCTAGGCAGTTCCACTCCAAGTTTCACTAAAAGATCTTGGAAACGACATCCCGCAGACTTAGGACTAAGGTTGCTATTCTTATACTGTTCTCTTAGCGTGGTGGTGAAAAAAGAAGCAAACGTTGGGTGCTTAGTCATACATCTAAGCGCACAACCATAATTTGACAACAGAATCGCACGCCGATATTGTAGAGGAGGTTCTGCGGATTCGGCGTAAAGGCTCACCACTAGGCTTGTTAGAAAAGCTACTATTGCAATGCGGATGCCCCTATTGTGGACCACGTCTAATCTTCTCAGCACACAGAAGGTCGGGTGACCATCCATAATATATAACGTATATCCATAGTCTAGTTTGGATCGGATCAGTGCGCGATACATTCGCAACAAAATTGTTCGATCCGTTTCCCACGATTTGCATGATATTTAGGGAACAGTCAATCGTGCTCTTAGCTGTGCAATATGTGACGGCCAACTAAGTTTCCTGTCCAAGATCAAACCTAGGAAGCGCGTCTCATCTGCGAAGGGAGGTAAAACTGGACCGAAACAGAGCGAATGGGGTAATCGTCTCCTACGACGCCAGAAATTAACGCAGATTGACTTCTCAGTTGAGAAACGGAAGCCGTTTTTGGAGCTCCATTCTCTAAGGTTGTCCAAACATTGCTGCAGGCGCCGTTGTAAAACAATCGTGCGCTGAGAAGTGCAATAGACATCGAAGTCCACTACGAATAGGCATGACGAAACTCCAGGTGGAACATATTTCCAGATGGAGCTAATTGCTATAGCAAAGAGCGTGACACTTAGTACCGAACCTTGAGGTACTCCCTCCTCCTGAACAGAAGAGTTAGAAAAAACCGAGCCGACCCTTACTCCGAAAAAGCGATCCTTCATTAACTCCTGAACTCCACGTATGTTCCAGGCATACAGGAACGTAGAATTCCTGCTCGCCAGCACGTATCATAAGCCATCTCGAGATCGAAAAATATGCCAACGGTTTGACAGTTCTTCATAAATCCATTCATAATTCTTCATAAAACACAAGATGTTCTACAGTTGAACAGCGTCGTCGAAAACCGCACTGGATGTTAGTGAGTAGGTTAAGACTTTCTGACCACCATACCAGCCGTCCATTGATCATGCTTTTCATCACCTTGCAAACGCAACTGGCGAGGGAAATAGGACGATAGCTGGAGGGAAGATGACGGTCCTTTCCAGCCTTCAACATGGGAATAACGGTGGCCTCCCGCCAATTTTCTGGGAGTATACTGTCAACCCAAACACGATTATAGACCTCGAGCAGGAATGCCTTACCTTCAGGAGAGAGCTGTTGTAACATTTGTACATGAATACCGTCCGGTCCTAGTGCTGATAATCGCGAAGATTTAAGAGAATGTTCTAGCTCTGCCATGGTGAAAAGGCGATTGTAATCTACTACGTTTCTAGATCGAAACGTGAAACCTTGAGATTCCACCTGAGTTTTAATTGGAAGGAACCCAGGGGAGTAATTTTCCGAGCTAGACACTTGAGCGAAAGCACTGTCAAACGTATTGGCCACTTCCAATGAATCAACAATAGCTCCTTGGGCTGTTTTCAGTTCCGCAAATGGTATATGGGTCGATCGATCTGCAACACGCATTAACCTATCCCACACAACCGAAGAAGGTGTGTGTTGGTTAAATGAAGCCTCAAGTTTGCTCTATGATGACTTTTTGCTATTCTTAATGACTTGTCTGGACCTGGCGCGTATTTTCTTGTATTGGATTAGGTTGTCCAAAGTAGGGTGACGTTGGAAAACCCTAAGAGCACGCATTCGAGCACGAATGGCATTCCGACATTCTTACGTCCACCAGGGGACGCGAAATCGATCGGGGTGTGAAGTCGACCGCGGAATTGATTGTTCAGGAGCAGAGAGAATCGTCTCCATGAGATTCTACGTCAAATGATTCACTGAGTCGTGCTTGTTGTACGCAAACACAGCCAGCTGGGTGAAGAGGTTCCAGTTGGTATGGTATCCAATCGCCATCTGGGAATACATATGGAACATGTAACTTGCGTTAAGAGACTAATAAGACATGGAAAGTGGTCACTAGAGTGTAAATCAGAGATGATATTCCATTGTAAGGAGACTGCCAGCTGAGGTGAACAGACTGCAAGATCAACGTGCGAGAAACTAGTGTAAGAGTCAGAAATGAATGTAGGCTCTCCAGCGTTGAGGAGAGCTAGGTTGTAACTGCCCAGGAAATCAGCGAGGAGCTTGCCTCTCGCACAGGCCCGACTTGAGCCCCAAAGTGGGTGGTGCGCATTGAAGTCTCCCACCAACAGAAACGGTGTTGTTAACTGGGAAACTAGTTCTTTTAAATCAATAGGCAAGAAGACAAGAGAGGGAGGCAGATAAATGTTACAAATGGTAAACTGAATGGTTGGTAGTATAATCCATATTGCGACTGATTGTATATCGCACCGTAATGGTATAGTTTTCATATGTACATCATCTGTTACACGCGTGATAGCTCCACCATGTGCCGGAGCACCCTCTTCTGGTGTAACATCACATCGTACCGGGGTGTACCGTCTTAGATGGAAAGCGTCTTGTGGACGCAACTTAGTCTCTTGCAAACATGCCACCAAAGGTTCGTTTTCTTTGAGCAAAAGCTCAAGTTCTGGTCGTTGTGTTCTAATACCACGTATGTTGCACTGTAGGATAGCCATACTGATATTTGTATGGGACAGATATTCCAAGGTAACTTTGCATTACTTTGGAGTATGCGGTTGTCGAAATAATTTAGCCCTTTTCTTCTCTCTTGGGCTGGCATTCTTCTCGGACGTTTTTTCGCGCCTCTTTTCCACTGGGGTTCTCCCAGTGTGGGCAGATTGGTCTAACTCCATGTCCTCTGCCGAGGACGTCCGTTTTCCCATAGCGAACTTGGGTACGAGTGTCTCGAATCGGTTGTTAATGGGGACCGAAGATGATAAAAGACGCCGGTCTGAGTTCACCCCTGAAGATTCCCCAGAAGAGAATCTTCGAGATCTTTGACTCTTATATCCCTTGGATGTACTGGGATCAGGCTTATCTTTCTTGAGGAAATGATTCTTTGTGTAGCTCTTCTTAAACTTTATTGGTGAGGCATTTTCGTTCGTGATCTAACAGCTGTATTCTTGTCACCAACATATTTTGTACACGTTGATACAGATGTACGCGCTGATGTTGAGGGCTTTGGAATAGAGCTACAAGTGTCTTTTCAGAAATTGTTGTCCCATTGAAATCGCTGGTTTGCGTTGCGATATCTCTGCTCGGTACCGGTTTAACTGCAACTGAGCTATAGGTTCCGGATCTTGGGACAGAGGGTTGGCGTATATGCAAGAGCTTCCGGGCTTCTGAGAAGGACACCTTCTCTTTAACCCGTATCTCTTGGATTGCTCTTTCCTCTACAAAACGGGGGCAATCTCGGGAACTAGATGGATGTTCACCTTTGCAGTTCACGCATGACGGAGCTGAAGTACATGCACTATCGTGGAATTCATCTCCACATTGAGGGGATGTAGCTAGTCCCTTACAAAGCTCACTTTTATGTCCAAAGTGCACTTGAAACATTTGAGTGGGTTCGGGATGAAAGGCCTAACTTCGATGGATTCATACCCTGCATCCTTTGCGGGAATTCTACCTGATCAAAGTTCAGGAACAGGGTATTAGTTGGTTTAACTCACCACCTTTATGTTGAACCCAGTAAACGTGAATGACGCCTTGTTCTGTCAGATTTTCTTGAATCTCCTCATTTGATAAATTCTCCAATGCATGGGTGTTTATCATGCCGCGGGGAGTTCAAGGTTCTGTGCATCTCAACACGTACAGGATAACTTGCTAGCATATTCGCTTTCAGTATTTTAGCAGCCTGGGTAGCTGAATGTGCTTCAACCAGGAGCGTGCCATTGCGAGATCTAGTGCATGACTTTATTGGACCAGCAATGTTATCCAAACCCTTTTGAATAGTAAATGGGCTCACCGATAGAAATTTCTTCTCTGTCTCAGTTCTAGCTATTACTAAGAAGCGAGGACCACTCGACTGTGCTACTTCCTTTACACAAGCTTTAGTAATTTTTTTGTTTTGAGTTTTACAAGAACTCATAGCGCATTAATTCTCCACCATTGCAAATGTCTCTGATGGCATACTCACATCCTGGGCACACCCTGGCTTAGGTAAGAGTCCTGGCCTGGACCTTGCTCTCCCTAGGGTCTCACCTCCCTATGTGTAGACAGAGGGACCCAATCGCCTTCAGGAGTGCATCAGCTCATGCAATGGCCCCTCCCTGGGACTGACCTTTATCAGCAGATATGAACACAGATCCTACATGATAACCAGGGGTTGGGACTTACGCGGTTACCCAGTCACCCCTTTCGTCTCCCCATCCACCTACAACCTGCGCGTAGGTTATCCATCAGACTGTGTACAGGAAGGTATCAGGCGTGAGGTTAAACACACAAGTGGACCAAAGTTGCTTGGGTGTTTGGCAGGTGCTCTCTCACCTCTTAGAGGAATCCAATTGAGAGTATGGCTCGGGGCCCCGGGTACGCCAAACCCGTACCTACCATAGTAGGACCCCCTGGGGGATAGTGATTCTGAGTCCTCTTCTCCTAGATAAGTCGTCGACCAAGACTACCGAGCCTCATCTACCTGTTTTGGAATGTTCTTTGCTTCCCCTCAACTCTTAGTCTACCTGTAGTCAAAAATGACACACTTAGTAGGCCGTCTGGATCGGGTACTGAGACCCGTTGCCACGTCAAGGCGAAATTCCTTCAGAGGGGAGAGAGAGAGAGATTATAATCTCCCTGAAAGTTCTACTCAAAAGAATGGGTGCAAAGGTTAACCATAGAATAAATGGCAGTTTTCCTAATTCAGACTTATAACTCAATATGTAACTTTGTACTAGACAACAGCCCACCTAAGTAAAACAGTATGCTTTTGACTTAAAATTCCCAACAGTTTCCTTGAATCTTATATACTTCCTCTCTACTATTCTCAAAACATTTGATGTAATACATCAATCTATCTCATACAATTCTATAAAGTGAAGTATTTTAAATGAACATCCATGCATGGAAAGTCCTTCGTCCCTTCCTGTTTTTTTAATGCTGATTCCTGAAGATAGTGACATATTAGTGACATTATATATTAGAGAAATTTAAGTGCCTACTAAAATTATTAAAACATGTAGTTAAACTGAATGCAATATATATTATATGCACCGCGCCCGCCGCATCTAATTGCCGACAGCCGCAATTGTCACCCATCGCATTATTGTCGGCACTACCGCAAAGGAGCCGAAGGAAAGAGACAGAGAATGGCCGCATTGTTGGGGCGCTTGCCGAAAGAGAGAAAAGGATAGAGGCTACTGGAATCTTCTACTTTGTACTCCAGCGCAATAAGTGAACGTTCCTGAAGCTTCCAGAATAGTGCCCGGGAGATATAAATAGCGGTAAAGTGTGAGAAGAGTCAGACAGTCAGTATGTGAAGGTTGAGTAGTCGTGCCGACAGAGACGGACAGACGATGTGAAGCGTTGTGCCGACGGAGAAGGGACAGTTCTTTGTGTTACGAGTTCGGAGCCGTGCTGTTGGAGAATCGAAAAAGACTTTCTTGTTGTTGCAACGAGTGTACAAAGTTACTGTTTACGGAAATAAAAGTGTTTCTTTATCTAGACTACATCTGTCGTATTTACTTCACAACCAACCAAAAGTCACAGTAAGCTAGAAATTCAGGTGGTGCTGTGGCCGAGCGGTTAAACTGTTCACCTATCAACAAGGCAGCCTGGGTTTGATCCCAGGAGCCTGCATGTTGTATATGTGGTGGACAAAGTGGCATTTGAGCAGGTTTACTCTGTTCTCTGGTTTCCTCCACCACTCATTCAACCAATTGCTCCATCACTACCTTTCCAATCATCCATTTTGCCTGTATTTCATATCATCCTCTTCCTCACATTCACACCTGGTGCTGGTCTGACCACCCACTTCCAGGTCTTCATTCTCTCCAGTCCATAGACTCGTCTGCTCCCCAAAAGGCCTCTGAGGCCTAGGACTTGTAAGTCCTCCATAGGGCGAGGTTAATCGGAAAAAGAAGCAGCTAGACATTCCTTAAATATGCCTGGAGAAAAGTACACATTTTGGAACAGGAAAGTAATGAAATGGCAAAGTGCTAATTTGGACTATGTCATATGTTCCTATAAAAATATGCATTTGCATGGAATTCTTGTCTCTATTCATTAGAAATGTTATGAAATTCATTATTTTCTGTGAATCAAACAATGAACTGTGTGTTCAACACAAAATTATTCACAGAACTGTTGATTACTACCTAAATTTAAAAATTTGAACTAATTCAGTTACTAATGTCTGCCCACCAGAAGAAGGCAAACTGAAGGAATATGCTAAGTAAAAATTTTCCACTGTCCCTATCATGTTTATGCACTCTAGTGATCCACACATCAGTTTTGCCAAGTAGTGTTAGCCAAAAGTGCAAAGTCTTAAATTAAGTTGCTAAATCAAAATAAGTATTATAACTAATTAAAAGGTATTTTTATAATATTTCATAATTTTAAAATAAAAATTCACATCTGTAATCAGAAGAAAAATAGATAATCTTCCAGCTGCTCTTCAAGCATCTCCACAGCAAATGACAATGGTTGCACTGGATGTTCACAGGACGTGTATGCTTATATTGTACTAATTTTAAGCCCAACATTTTGTGTGATTTTGAACAAGTAACACTCAGCTGCCATTGTTGGAACATTTAAGCTGATTCTTTAGCTTTGATAATGTGCAACTGACTAAAAGGCGTTTCTACCTCTGCATTGCAATGTGGAAGAGACAGAATTATGATTGCCAAATCTATCTGCTCTTTAAACGGTTTTGATGCTGCCACATCTTTGTAACAATCTATAGTATCCAGAACTCCAATGTTTTGGCATTTTCTAACTATGCTACTGATCCCCTATTTTACTTATTTGAGGACTGCAGCTATAATCCTCAAGGAAAAGAATTTTTATAATGAATTTATTTTATTTTTACATTTGAAAACAACTATTTCTCAGCTAGCAAATATATGAAGCCAAAGATTTGAGTCCTCCAGAATTGTCTCTAAATGCTATCTAAAATTGTCAGAAAAGTCACTAAGTCACTATTACTTCAAAAGACTCCAGCTCTAGCTAAAAGTCACCAGAGTAGACAACACTGTCACATACATACATTTTGCAGTAAACAAATTGACTGCAAGAGCAGTTCAAGCCTCCTCTCATACCTCAGACCCCAGCGGCCTTCTTCTGGTGGACAGGCCATAGAAGTATTCACATAGTATACATAGTATAGAGTTTTTACATGGCACTGTTGTTGAAGACAGCAACAGGACTTTTCATGTCTTTTAGGCAGAGTACTTTAAATTACATCATAGAAGTCTGTGAGCTGCAGTTTCCACAATTGTTTTTTTTTTTCTTTTTCTTTTTTTTTTTTTCAGATTAGCCAATGGGTAAAGTAAAAGGTTAAACACATGGTTCCTCTTTTTATTATTTATATGGGTTTACAGTTGAGATGCTGGATGTGCTTCAGGCATTTAGTATTTAAAATTACTATTTGTATTGGTTAAACACAAAAGTAAACTTGCATGATGATACAAGGAAGCAGCAACAAAGATAGTGCAATACAGTGAAATGCACAAGTGGTAACATTGCAGTATGGACAACAATGCTCAGTTGTTACTTTGGCAAAGCACAGGCCTTCTTGACTGGGACCATTCATAGCACTAGATTTCAGGTCAAAAGATAGTGTGCAAGTAGTGAATTATTATTAAAGCTCACCAGACTGTTGAGAAAATAGCACTAAAATATGCTCAACCTTAATAGCTATATTTCTTGTATACTACAAATTATTACTGCATGTTTTTCTATTGAAAAGTTCTTCAGGGACCTCAAACTGGTTTATCTGCACTGAGCATCAGGAACCAACTCAAATCCTATTTGAAATTTATAGAAAAGAGACATTAAATGGTACTATACATGTGAAATTGTAAAATATACATTGGTTGGTTGGGGGGGGGGGGGGGGCAGGTCGGAAACTGAGGGAAGAATTAAGTGTGCAATTACTTCTTAATTATTATCAGGCAATTGCAGTACAATGTTATTGTGTTATATGTAATTTTGATAAAGTGCATGACAATTTAACTGTAAGTTACTAAAATTGATTGTAATATCAAACTATTTTCTATTATTATTCAATTGCATCTATTACATTTTAATAACTAAAAGATACGAACCAAGAATAATTAGGTCTTAAATTACAGTAAACTCTCAGTTTAGCGGACTAAAGGGGCCAAGAGTTGTCCGGAAAATTGAAAGTCTGATAAATCGCAAAATGAATGAAAATGAGGCAAAAACAATTGAAACTATTTTATTGGTGCATACCATTTACTTTACATGATTTCTCTTGGTTTGAAGTAATTCCCTGTGGAGTTGTAGGTTTGAAAAAAGTGTCAATACCCATTTGCTTCCCAGTTGAATATTGCTTCTTTATGATTAAGGAGTGAAACTGTCTGAAATGTTCATAATAGGTTAGCACTTGTGGGTCTGAAGATGTTTCTATGTAAGAAATCACATCATCTATGTGGTCTCTTATCACGGATAATTTAGGTACACACTTCAAAGATTTATCATCACTGTCGTCTTCATCCTCTTGTAGAACACTTGCAGCAATCTCTTCATTACTCAGAATCTGGTAACCTGAGAATGCCAAATTCAGACTGAAGCTAAGACTCATGTGAGCTCTTGAGTGCGTGACACGTACACAAACTTTCACGAATGTAGCCGAACATGCGTGAACTAGCCTTCTTGATCAAACAGTGAAATGCCACAATTTAAACATCACAGATCTTATAAATTTCATTTAAATTTATTTTATTACTAACACCAACTTAATTCCGTTAAATCCCAAGTCCATTGAACAGAGGTCCGTTAAACCGAGAGTTTACTGTATATGAATTCCCTTCAGATAACATGTTTCCAACTTTTATCAGAGAAAATACTTACGTTTGCAATTTTAAACTGCGTTTCACTCAGATACTGAAATGAAATGGATTTATTGAAATTCTGAACTCCAGCAATAACTCTTTTCTTTCTTTCTTTTTCAAGAAATATTTCTGGTGTAATGTAATTATGTTGTTTGCAAACGCTGGGTTTCTGAAAATGAAACCATTAATCCTCTTGCTCTCCAGTACTTTTCACTCAATGATGTCACACTAATGATAGCTGGACAGCATTGAAGATGATCTTGATCTATTTCCTCTTGAAGATTACATACGGGACAAAGTGGTGAAGAATAAATGCCAATCATTTGGAGATGCAACGCTAGACTGGCCCAAAAATAGTCTAAAGATTGCAACTGCACTTTTTCTCGGGTATCCAGGGATGTTTTGACTTATGTTAACCGTATCTTACTATACAAAAAATGGTGTTGCTAAAACACACAATTTGTGTACAAATAAAATTGTTTGTAGAGTGAACCATTTTGGAGATGTAATTCTCAAGGCAGAGGTAAAGTTATCATAAGACAATTTTGTTCTTAGACGGCACTTCATCTAGACATATTGAGCAATAACTAATTTCCATCTTTTACCCTTTGAAATTTTAGAGTGATATTGTGTAATAATTTCTTGGAATTGTAGCTTTATAATTCTTTTTATTGTGGAGAATGATAGTTGTGTAACATGCTTTTGTACTACTGCATACCTTTTTGACTAGATAATTGGCATTGTCATTGCCAAACAGTCCACAATGTGCTGGCACCCACTGAAAAACTATTCTTTTCTTTAATTTGGAGATGAAATAGTCTTGTTCAACACCTGAAAATAGGTTGATTTTTTGGTGTTAAAGTGGATGTTATACTTAAAATAGCTGCTCTTGACTCAGAAAGAATTACTGCATTCTGGAATTGTGTTATTCTGTACAGAAGATTTTGAAGTGTAATATAATTATAAACATGACTATAGTGGTAAAATGATTAAGGCATTTATTACGCAAGTGCAAGGAAAGCCTGGAGGAAGAAGGAGCAGAAAAAGCCTAATGCCAGATGGATGGATGGTGTGGAGTATGATTTGAAGAAGATGGGGGGTCAAGAGGTGGAGGAAAGAAACTGGGAAGCAACAGACCTGGAATGCTATACATAGGGAAGCCAAAGTTCTACAAGAACGTTAGCGCTATGGAGTGATGGTGGTGGTTATTAAATTGAGTTAAATTATTTTGTTAACAGCACTGTCAATTGCCAGGATTACATCAGCGTTGCCAGTGTGCTGGAATTTCGTCCTGCAGTTTTTTGTGTCAGTAAATCTGTTGTTTTTAAGCACATTTGAAAACCATAGGTCTGTATTTGGTGGTTGTGGTGGTGGTGGCGGCAGCAGCAGCGGTGGTGGTAGTGTAAAATGTCTTGTTACTCAAGATCTAGCAAATGAATCAGCAACAATAAAAAGTAGAGATATGATATAACAATAATGTGCACATGATTTATTTCAGCTCAAAAAATATATTTACAAAACACTTCACTTAAAATATGAGACACTTCTTTTGCCTTTCATTACCAATAACAAAATTAATTTTTATGACAGAATTTTGCTACAAATATAGGATTAATATAGTTACAGATTGTAAGAATGTTATGTATAAATATCACAGTAATCCTTCAATATAATCATAATACTTTGCAAAAGATAATATAAATGTAAAATACTTTTTATATGTATGTCTTATGATGTGAAGTAGTGCTAAGAAATTTCTGTGATTGCATACTTACACACCTTGAAAAAATTTACTACACATTAAATATACATCTATTTTTAAAGCTTAAGTTCAAGGAAATTTGCAGTGCTGAGCAAATACTCTTGAATGTGGAACATCATCTGTAAAATATGCACAGTAAAGTACCTAACCTTGCTTGGAATAAACAGAGATTAGTCACATGGTAAATATTATTTATTTATGCCAACAAACTTACTGTTGGTGTTTTTAAACACACAAGCCGTGTGTGGGCAAAGTTTAAGAGGTAGAACCGGAAGGTCTGTGGTTCAAATCCCGGTTGTGGCATTGAATTTTTAAGTTCCGGTTCTACCTCTTAATCTTAGAGATTAGTCACTCTAATCTTAGTTACAAAGTGGACACCATGATGGCATAACTGAGCTTGTGCTAGACATTCACCCCATCAACTATTACAAAGAATTATTATAAAGGAATTTACTGTTTAAGTTCTATTATAATTCAGCATGATATTTAAATTGGATATCATTTATAGCAATTTTTAAGCAGATGAGGGAGCCTAAAAGTTTTATTTATACACTTATGATATTTAAATTATCCAGAAAATATAACATTTCTTTTATGCTACCATAAACAACTCTAGATAAAAATAGTAAATTAGACATTAATTCTGGAATGTGTCCCCACTGTTAATATCTAATAGTTGTTCAAACACATGCTTCAGTACTTGCTACACGTTTTCAGCGCCACCTTTGACTTTTATATTGCTAACATTTCTGTTTCCTCTTTCTTGCACCTTTTTCTAATTCTATTACCACTACATAAATAAGGCATTAACCTATGATTAAGTTATTTCCATGGTTATTCCTTTGAGCTCAAGTTGAATTTTCACATGGTTCAAAGGTTCTATTAGAATCTTTCTAAGGGGCAACACCTAAGCTATTTTTAGATGTTTATATGGAGTCACATACTATTTTTAATACTGTGTACTAAACCTGTTAATTTCAAAAGCTGAAACTCATTTATGGAATAACTTTTTATGTCCAGTTGCAACAAAAATGACAATTTGTTATGATACAGATTGATATGCATGTGAAGATTCCCTGATTCTTTTGTGAAAGATAAAGACTGATACCAACTGCAACAATATTTTCATACTATAATAAACAAGTTTAGCTCTGAAATAGGATATTATACAGCAGAACACAGTTTATCCAAACTTCTGCCAACCAAAATTCACACTGAACAAAACATCCTCTCCTTTATTCTACTTAAAAATTATTCTAAGACAAATTGTGACTTCCATTTAAAAGATTTTACTCTGTAATGGGCATTTTGTGCTGGTGGTAAACACAGAAATATTTTATGGGGGAGGATAATAGATTGTGCCCTTAAAGGGAAATTCATCTGGCTTTTAAATGTTACTGAACACCACAAGTGAATAAAGAAACCTCTAATATGACATTCCAATGAACATTGTTAATTACTTATTTGCACTTGAAATCTTATTCTGACATGTATAAAAGTTTGTTAATATCCATATTTCAGGTATAAGTGAAACAGCAAACAAATGGGAATGTGATTATAACAGCTGAAGAGAAACCTGCGATATTAAAGGAAAATCCAAAACAAGATATTATTTTACTTTAAAAAAACAGAATTATTTCACAAATACAGAGTAATAATAAATACGATACATGTACAAATACATCTTGAACTGTACAGCAGTAGTGAGGCGTGATACTTTTGTGTAGTCATTGCAATGTAGATCGCTTGGTCAAGACCATTATTCCGTTAATTTCAAGTGGAATACATTAACTTTTATTACTTAAAATAAAAGCAATTATGAATAATGAGAAGCTTTCCTTAAAACTTGGTTAAGCTAAAAAGATTTCATTTCAACCAAATTTCAAAATCTCATTCCTCTTCCATTGCCCTATTGTATGTTTTGCAATAGCAATATGTATGAAATATATGAGTCAGTAATTAGTGGCAACATTTGAATTAACAAGAAAGAAAACATTTTTGGAACACAGATTGTTGCTATGCTCAGAGGTAATCTCCACCATGAATAACCTGCCTCCACACACCAGGGAGATGATGGATGCCATCCACAGCGTTTTGTGTACTATGAGACGTGTAACAAAAATAGTGGCAACATTGCTGTGGAAGCGAAACAAGAGGGAATTATTTGTTGCCACTTTTACCACATGTTAGTCTACATCTAATCTCCCCTTCAGTGAATGGACTCTTCCATCAGACTTACAGTGCGTGTGCTGCAAACAGAGGAAGTTAAGTCTCCTATTAATTACCGGCTTAAGCTGTTGTGTTTTGCCATGTTTACAAGGCAGGAACAGTGATCTTGACTGAAAATTCAATGTACCCATGGTAGTATAGCATGACAATGTCATGAAGGTCTTGTTTCAGCATGGGGGGAAACTGCATTACCATACAGGACCATGGCGAGGTGAATTAGAGTCTTCAAGGAGCGGACTGTGTGCAACACGGAGTAGACTGGGTCATCCGAGTGATAGTGAAGAGGACACTAGTGAGTCTGCACTACTAAACACCTATCAATAGGTGGTATGTTAGAACTGGAGGTGGAGAATAATCTAAGACTAGCATTGCCCTGGAGGTGCCCACAAGTTTTGCAGATCTGTATCATCGCTGGGATGGGAGTGCTTTTCCATCACATTCACCAGACTTGAACTCCTGTGATTATGATTTGATCCTGAAGATGAAGCAACCATTTTGTGACATTCGATTCTGGATTCATCCTGAGATTCTGCAGGTATTAGGGTGTTCTACCACAAACACCTACAGAACAGGAGTTTCTACAGGGATATCACAAGTTCCACACTGATGACGAACTGTAGACAATATTGAATACTACAATGAAGGACTGTAGAAGTCTCACAAATGTATCACTTGTATACTAATAATAAATAAATAGTTGCCACTATTAAAGTTACAGCCTAAATAATCTTCAAACAGACTATTCTACTGCTACTATAATGGCCTGTCTGGTTCTGAAGCGAATTGCTCTAAGTGGTAACTTTATTTTTGGGAAAAGGTCAAAATCACATTGACTCATATCTGGAGAGCATATCCCAGTTGCATGCATTTGTTGAAGTTTATAAGTGGGCCAACAAAAGCAATTTCACATGCACATCATCACTTATCCATAATATTCTAAGTGCAATCTTGCTATTTCCATTCTCCGCCACACATTTTCCTCTTCAAGATTGTGTGGAACCCATTGAGTGTAGATTTTCCTCATCTTTAACTTCTTCTTAAGTATATGAAGAATTGTACCAGGAACAATTCCAACTTCCCTTGCTAGTTCAATACTGTCCAACAGTGTGTTCCTCCAGCAATGCTCTAAGAGCATTTACTTTCTGACTGTGGTTTGCCACCTCCACATTATTAATGAACTTCTTACCTACTTCTGGGAAATACATGAGCCCACCTAGTCACAGTACAATATGTTAAAGTCTCTCTACCACAAGCTTCCAATAGTGCCTCATGGCATTGTTGCGTATTCTTGACTCTTGCAATCTAAATTTTAATGATGTATATTTGTATTTACTGATCATTTTAGGACACCACAGATATGTCAACAAATTAAAATCACTACAAATATTCTATAAATAAGATTACAGTCTGCAAACTCACAGATCACATACATCAGATGCTCTTCTTTGTTGTTATTAACATGCATCGTTTACTGCTGACAGTGCCACATACATTGTTGCCACTAATTATTGAGTGATCCATGTATTTTAATCACAATTCAGTAGAAAAGAGAAGCACACTAATCACTTACTAACAGCATCTAATAACACTAATGAAATGTACACAATACAAATAAACAATCCTGCAACAATTTAGGACCAACAGGCATTAGGTGAGAATGCATCTTAGGTTAAATTTTGCGTGGAATGAATGCTGAAGGCAGTCGAATGCACGCATGATTGACAGGTACTTGCTTAAGTACACCTCATGTAGAGAGAAAAATCAGTGGTGGCGATAGACTTATACACATACTTTTGTGATAGGATTGCAAATCTTTCAATAACTATATATATATATATATATGTATATCCCATAGCCTTTTGACTTTTTATTTCTTTTTTACTTTCTCTACTGGTAAGTAAGGGAAGTATTGTATTCCACCCAAAAATTTGATGTCGAGATTTCACAAGAAATATATGTTTTGAGACACCCTGAATCCAAAAAAAGCATTTTTAGAAAAAGGTCCGCGCGTGTGTGTGTGTGTGTGTGTGTGTGTGTGTGTGTGTCTGTGTGTGTGTCTGTGTGTCTGTTAGACTGTGGACAGCGTAACTCAAAAACAAAAAGTTGGTTAAAAACCAAATTTGGTATTTAAGTTTAATGTCTTTCAAGGATGCGACACGAAGATTTTGAAGAAAATAGCCCCACCCTAAACTACCCTTTACATGGAAAATGCTTTGAAAATTGTTATTTTCTTGAAAATGGCTCTAACGATTTTGATTAAAATGTCATATGTTTGAGATATTTTTATGAGATATGAAATGTATATTTTGAATTTTCTGGCTATAGCCTCTGTAGTCATATTTACTCTGGACGACTTTTGCATAACGGGTAAACTGTTAGAGATAGACCAAATCATACTATACAAAAATGTAGATCTTGCTAAAACACACAATTTATATCTAAATAAATTTTCTTGTAGGGTGAACCATTTTGGAGATATTCCTTATTATGTGTGTGAGTTTCGGAAAACTAGAACTTTCATGAATTGGAACATCGTTGTTCATTTTTTTCATATGTTAAGTGTGCAAAGATAATGGAATCTCAAAACTTTAAAATATTTAACTATCGCACAAAGTCTACTGTATTCTAGTATTCCCCTTGCACCAACAAGGAAATAAGCAATAAGATAATTTGTACAAATGTTTATCTCAACACGAAGAAGATATAGGAATAACAGTTTGTAAGAGTGGTTAGTAAAAGAGTACAGAAAGTCATGTGAGTGCAACACATTAGATTTTTTATTATTCTTTTTTTTTAACATCCCCCAACGGAGTATCATATCGGGTGATGAATGAATGAAATAGGTGAAATGATACTCAAATGAGTCCAATGTCCATTGAGCTTTAAGTTACCTGATATTTGTCTTCTCAGGATAAGGGAAAACCCCGGAAAAAGCTTTATCCGGATAACTAACCCTAAGCGAGATTCAAACTCATGACTCTTGCTTAGGGTGAGATTTATTTTTTTTTTTTGTTTTAACTCCTGACTTAATTTACTCACATATTGTGTATTATTATTTTTCCTATTTTCCTTAGTTATTGCCGCATCTATCCATCATCAGACCTCGCCACTGCTGAACAGGTATAATTGAAATAAGTGCACCTTTAAATAAGTGAAAGTAACCACAGTTTTGAATGCTTTGTTAATAAAATTTTAATTTATTTTTAAATGTACCATTGCAGGAATAAAACTGCATATATTAACATTCGATAACAGGGTGGTAATTAGTGTTGTAAGTCAGCAAGTTTGCTATTTGAATGTGCATTGTTTTTATCTCCTTTGTCTACAGTAACATACACCCCATGGCTCGATGAGTTAGGTGCACTTAAATTTCTTGTGCCATGAACATGGCAAACCAGTCCCCTATAGATCTTTCCAAAACATAACAATGTTCTATTCATGTTCATAAAAACCAATAAGGACATAGGAACATTTTACCAGGATAGTATAATTAAAACTGCCATTTTAATGTCAGTAAAAACAAAGCAATCTTACTTCCATTACAAGCTGTGTATATTTTTTTAAAACACAACTATATTTCTGGAATTCACAATTTAACTGAAAACCTGCTTATACAAAACACTCTCATTGTTCTGGATAAGTGATGCTCTGCTGTAACTGGGATTCTAATTTGAAATGTAGAATTTCTTTGACTATTTTCTATCATAAAATTTTATTCCAAGGCATACAATTTTATGAAATATGAAAAATTATTTCTATTTGAAAAATACTTTTACACTTGAACTATAGAAGCAGATTTTGATTTATTTTTTATAACAAATACATACAAACCGTTTCTACAGACCTAACTGATCATGTTTTTACTGTCTCACACTTAAATTAAATTGCCTAATTCTGGGTGACACAAAAAAGTAAGATTTTTCTGATGATAAATAATGATTGCTTCTAGATTCAAACAATATGGATCAATCTCAAACATTGCATTGAATTATTATTTATTTATGCCAACAAACTTACTGTTGGTGTTTTTAAACACACAAGCCGTGTGTGGGCAAAGAATTTAATGCCATTCTGGCAGTTTGTCACAATAGCTCAGTGGTTAGAGCGTCTGCCCGGCAAGCGAAAGGTCTGTGGTTCAAATCCCGGTTGTGGCATTGAATTTTTAAGTTCCGGTTCTACCTCTTAAACATTGCATTGAATTTTACTAATCAGAAATTGCCTAATGAATACTTTCACAGTTTTATCTTGCATACATATAAGTTTATCAGCAATGCAGTTGGAAAGATAATTTAAGTTAATTTCTGCAATTCCTATACTTTGAGCAAGTATATCTGCAGAAGCACTACAGCTTTAAATTTAAACATTCTTATAAACACTATAATTTCATTTCTCATAAATCATGCATAATGTTTAATGAGATTTACTCAGAAATTGAGTTTATTAATATATTTTAAAACTATTTTCCTCATATTAAGATTTATGACTATTAGGAGCATATTCCAAAGAGTAGGTTTACTTTTGCAAGAAATAAACTGCAAGAACTCCATGAGGTTGTCTTTTTCCATTATTTAGCCAGTGGTTGCTTTAGATGAACTAAAGTGATTAAAAAGTTGAAAAAAGAATACACATTTAGTTAATTATTGAGTTGATTTTTGACACTATGCCACTTACTTTTTTAATAGGGAAAACATGTTTCAGGAGCTATTCACTCCCATCCTGGTTCCTAGTTAATTATCTGCATCATTCATCAGGGTGACTGGATGAACCTCTGCATAAGTATGTTGTTTGGCAGGATTTCACAATTGAAAATGCATTTCCTGTTTTTCCAAATATAAATGCTTTCCCAAACTGTGACATCAGATTAAGGTGGGTTGGCCTCTCCAAAAATGTCAAGCTCTTGCAGATTTGTCTTCCTGTTTTTGCTTTATGTTTGATATGTTTTATCTTGTTCTTCTTTTTGTTTCTTCTCATGATGAATGATGCAGGCAGTCGACTAGCAACTGAGAATGGGAGCAAATAGCTCCAGAAGCACATTTCTCTTATTAAAAAAGTAAGTGAAGTAGTGTAAAACATCAACTCAATAATTAAGTAGAAGTGCACATCACTGTCACCAAATATTACATATACACTATGTTAATTGTAATTTAGAATATACATTGTTGAATGTATTGTTTTAGTAAATGAGATAAAAGTTTGCCTCAATTCCACAACATTGTTCTGATAAGAACAGATTGTAAATTTGCAGTCAATGTAATAATAATAAAAAAATCCACAATAGTATATACTATTAACATCAAGGAGCTAACTTGAGTGAACATAGCTGAACATACAATTAATTTAACAAGACTGTCCTCAAATAATGATTATTGAATTTACTGCTGCTTACTTAGTGTTGCTTTAATTGTTCATATTACATTATGAAGTAAAATTACATATTATTCCTTAGCAATGCAAACTCATTAACAAGGGCTTGTTCTTGTGTTTGTGCTGTTTTCGAAATAAGAAAGTGCTGCCAGCTGGTTAACATCTTTAAAACACTATGTAACTTATGGCAGGTACTGATCTGTATACCAATCTAGTTTATAATTTTGTACTATCTGAGAAGAAAAATGACAAACATTCATTTTTATGTCTGCAGCAGAAAACAATTGTTCCACATGTGTTTTTCTCCATAGAATGTGCTGTGAATAATCATTAAAACCAAAAATAGGCACAGAAAATTGTCCTTGTTCTAAAAATGTATTTGATATTAATTAAAAATAATTCTTACTTATTACTGCTAAAATACTCACATGTCATTTACCTTTCAGACATGAAATTAAATTACAGCATTGTGAAGTATCTGTTATACAAGTGTTACCAACAAAAAATATAACTGAACATATTTTTAATGCTGTTTATTTAACATCACATATAGGCTATATTGAAATTGCCATTTATGAACAGGGATACACTTTCAGTACATTCCTGACAGGTGTCCTTAATTGCACCATCACTTACTATAAAATCTGCTTATGTAACTTGTTTGTAAATTACCTAATTTGTATATTCACCTTCCTTTAACACCTATTTTATTTCTATTTTATTCCATGGATGGAATTTTGGGCCATGGTAATTGCAGTCAAATGGACAGGACATGACTTTTAATTTTAACTTCTTGAATGCAAGCCACCTTGGATCATGGAACAAATTTAATGTGGATAACACAGAAAAACCTTTGCAACATTTTGAGACCAAAAGATTTTTATTTTTAAGACATGTGTCCTATTTTCACTTGCTATAAAAATAAGATTTTAGCTAAATTTTCTTCTTTATTCTTGTGCAGCAGATGAATTTTGGAAGCTTAGTAAAAATGATGTACCTTTCAACATGTGTGGCTTGAAGATTTGAGAAGCAAAATGTTGCAAAAGATATTCCTGAATACATAACTAAGGAAAATGAACTAAGTTAGACAGAGATAAACATGGTATGACGTGGCACTGCAGCAACTGCAGGTGTTGCTTGGAAATTATGAGAAAAATTTGAGTTGTATGCTCACATATACTTCTATACACATTACCTATTTACAGCTATGCCATGCTGCATATTGGTCATGCTAAATCCTCTTTCCTCTATGCCCTTTACACTACAAATTGGTTTTTATCCTAAGCTAATGTGGGGGATAAAAAGGTAAAGAATATGTAGCTATTTTCAAATGTGTTATACAACAAATCAAAGTGTACACCAACCTGGCAAAACTCAACCATACAAAAATATTTCTGAAATGGTTTGTGCCATAAACATTTTTATTGACAAACTTTGCACTTCACAAGTTCCACATTTTACCTGTAGTGTATCTCTCATGTTTCCCTAGATACATAAAACACACTGACAATGAAAAGGATTTGAAGACCATTTTAAGTCAGTTTAATCATACTTATTTATTCATTATGTCTCTATCTCAAACATATTTTAATAAAAACTAAGAAACTTTTGAGGAGCATAAAAACAGGTTGTTTACCAGTAAAAGATTGTTTGAAGCAGGGGGCATCCCTAAAAAGATCCTGAATTAAATAGGGATAGTAAATACCAAACTGTTCACAGCATATATGCTTAGATCTTTTTCTAAACTTGCCTTTCACTTTTTATTCAAGAGACTTTAAAACATCCATTTCCAGGAAATTTTGTACTGTGTTGGAAAATGCATATTTTGTATGCAACTTTACACTACAATTATGTTGAGTACAAAATCAAAACTACATTTTAGTACTATAAAGAGCATTTCTCAGCAGACTAATTTATTACCAGAAGGTATAATTTGTCAAGTAAAATTTGGTCCTTTGTGATAATATTCTTGCAGCATTTTAATTTGTGATAAAATAAAATATTTTGCATAATCATCTCTCAACTTAACAGCAAACTACTGTATGCATACATGGCTAAGTATTCTGGGGTTGGCTTTTATTATTATTATTATTCTGTGTTTATTGTAAGCTGATAGTACTGTGTTCCTCTACATTCTGCACTGAGACCCATCTCCCGCACACTATTGGTTTAGATTTACACAAACTGTCCCAATGCTCTTATGAATAACACATAGCTGTCCCTTCCTCCTGCCAGCTAGTGCTAATACTATAGTGGTATCACTGAGGCAAGCTCTACATTTCTGTTGACTACATCATGGTAATATTTCTCAATGTTTTACAATAAAGCATAACGCCAACAATGAAATTCCCTTCCATCATGTGCTTCTGCTTACATCTTTTTTCAGCTTACAGTAAACAGTGTATAGCAAAATTATTACAATGAGAGGTGGCTTTGCTACCTTGTTGCAGCAGTTGAGGGCTATAATAAAAAAGAGAGGAAAGTGATGCTGCAAGATGGTAAGCATCTTCATATTAATCTGCCCTCCTAAGCCAAAAGGGCATATCTCAATATTTCATTATTTTCCAGCATGGATGATTTAAGACATTACTAAAGCACGCTTACTAAAAAAGTTAATTTAATAATTTTTTGTTCATTATCTGTTTTAAATTATGTTGACCCTTTACTGTGTGGCATTATTTAAAGGTACAGATATTATTTAAAGGTATAAAATGAGATACGTCTATTTTGCCAAGTAACCTATTAACAAAATCTGAGATATGCCCTATTTAATGTCAGTCAAAATTATACTCAAATAAAACTAGAAAGTGAACATTATCACATAGTTTTCATTGCAGTTTTATTCTTTTATTTGTTTACTGTGTTGTGAATTGAAATTTACGTCTAAGAGCCTTATTTTCATGCTAAGTGAGAAATAAATACAGAACAAAATATTATAGTATAATAAACTTTAAAATTCATATATATCACAAATTGTTTTTGGTGATATTAGATCCACCGTTATTTTACTTTTAAAAAAAGTTAGAAAAACAATCCCTTTAACAAGCTCCCAAGTAGGACATGTTGCATAGATATATATATATTGTATTAAGGTGGTTACTGCACATATATTAGAAGAAAACCTTTCATTCGAAAGTAGAAACTGTATTATAATATAATGTCATAGACAAACATGTTTAAAGGTATTTTGATAAAAATTTTAATTCCAGTATAAATATAAGGAACATTTGTAGAAGGACTAAACGTTTCTATGTTTTTCAATATAGTGTTGCATTATGTGTACTGCAAAGCTTTATGTGTTTTCTGTGATTCTAAGAAGAAATTTAAAGCTTTTCTGATAACACGGAATTGTTTAACCCAATATATGCTGCTTATTTCAAGCCAACATTTTTCATAATAGACGTTAAGAATTTGGAGGTAATGAAAATTAAAACTAGGCTTTTTTTACGAGGTCAGGTGTATCTTACTCTCACCCTGCCCCCACTGCCACCTTTGCTTGTCCTCATTACAGAGCCATGCCCTTGCCCCATGCTAGGCCCTGTAAGACGAGGAACTGAGAGATAGTCCGCATATTACTAAATTCGTTTTATGTACTTCACACAGCTTTTATCAAAGCAAAATAAGATTGTTGATGCCAGTGAAGCTTTCATACTTTGTTGTTCCCTTTCAGCTAATTTGTCAACTATTTTGTGGTTTGCATACTCATTACTATAAACTACTGAAGATATAACTATGCATTATTCACCTAAAAATATGAACTAAAAACTAAAATAATATATGCAGTGCTTTACAACCTTTATATTTATAGGTCTCATATATATTTTATTTTAAAAATAATTTTCTACGTTTTAATTAACTCTTTCTACCAAAGTATTAAAATAATACAATTTCAAAAGTTATTGAATTTGAAAAAATAAATTTATCATTGTTTAATTGAGCTCCAATCTTATTTGGGAAATAATGTTTGTAGCTAGATATTAAATACCTTTATACTAAAATATATGAGTAACTAGAAATGCCTTACATTACACCCTGAAAATATTATGGCACGTAACATACTCTTCTGCTTCATGCAATTAGCTGCCAGTCAAAACTCACACAATGCATATTGTTTCTTCTTTATTACTGATTTCATCCAAAGGTTACCATAAATTTATACATAAAGAAAATTCAGTATTACATTGCATCAATTTTTGGATTTTACATATTTTCTAGTAATAACACAACAGCTATACAGGGTGTTAAAAAGTGTTTGATATTGCAACAGGAGTTGGGATTGGGCAAACCTAGAATAAACGTTCCTAAAACATATGTCCAAAACAAATACCTTTTGAGATATGGGTCATTTTACTTGTGTCGAGTGTTTACACCAGACAATGGACTAAATCCAACAGATGGATTTGTCAAAGAGGTCCAGTAGCTTGGCCTCCCCATTTGTGGGACCTCAATTCATTGGATTTTTGGTTATGGGGACATTTAAGGGTACTGGTGTATGCCAAGCCCATTGACAAAGTGCGTACACTACAAGAGCACATGACCAATGCATGTGCCCAAATCTGAGAGCAGCCAGGTATGATTAAAAGAGTTCTGGATTCTTTGAGAAGAGGAGTTGAAACATGTATAGGAATGCATGGTAACCACATGTATCTTCTCTGGTACTATCGACATAATGTGCAGATGTTACAAGAGGACAGAATGACAGGAAGTATCACAACTCCTATTTGGTGTTTATGGATCTTTACCTAGCAACTGCTCCATTAACCATTTGTGACAGTAAAGTATTCCCTAGAATGTGTTTGGATGAAGCCTTTTTTTTTTAATTAATGTCCTCCAACATTGTGTCATGAATGAATGAAATGATATGGGTGAAATGTTGCTCAAATGAGCCCGAGGTCCATGGAGCTTTAAGCTACCCGACATTTGTCTTCTCAGGGTAGGGAAAACCTTGGGAAAAAACCTTACCCGGATAACTTACCCTAAGCGAGATTCGAATTTGCGACCTCTTGAACGTGAGGCAGACACGCTAACCATCACGCTACCGAGGCTGGCGGATGAAGTCCATTGTCTGGTGTAAGTACTCAATGTTAATTCACAAGTACTGATGTAGCATGTAGGTTTTCATCTGTCAAGTGCGATCTGCTTTTAGATTTTACAAACTTTAGTTTAGAAAACAACTGCTTGCACATATATGTTGAGCTAAACATAGTACTAATGTATGTAGCAAATGAATGGAGAGATGGAAATTTGCCATATCAAGTTTTCTAAATAAACCCAAAGCACTTTTATTTTATTGTGATTTTACACAATGACCTTTAAGATTTTAGGTTTTTTAAAATTGGTGTACTTTCTAACCCACTTCTTCTCAAGACTACAAAGCGTCAGTGAATGTTTAAACATTATGATTAAATTTACGGACAAGTACCTTCTTTCTTTGGAAGTTTGAAAATAGTGTTGTAATAATCAATTTAAACATCGATATCCCAAGAAAGATATCTTCAGCAAGTTCCTTGAACCACCACCAGAGGAAACCTCAGAGAAAACATCGCCATCCACACCAGGGAGAAACAGTCAATGTCCGGTTGATAATGAAGAAAAGCCAAGCCTATGAAACATGTTCCGGTAAAATATAAGTGTTGTGTAGTGTTATAACCGACTTACCTTTTTGGTTTAAATTTATGGACAAGTGTTTGTTTATATTATTTTTTAAAAATGCCTTAACATTTCCTATCTCTCACTTGCTTGTGATCTTTGTGACAGTGTTTGTAATGTCCTTTAATGTTCAACTTGTACACAAATCGAAACTTTTGAATGCAACACACATTTCACAGTCTTGCCCATAGCACAGCTAAAATACTGTTTTTCCCATTCCTCTTAGAATGGAAAGGTTTCTTTGCTTTTTGTTGTTTTAAAAGAGACAAATCATATCGACGAGGTGTGCACTACTGCTTGTTTATGTGCGAATGTGTGTTGCTTGAAGGAGGGAGGGCTATGTATTACTTTGCCCCTGATGGTGGTATTACATCATATCAACAGCCGGTACAGTTTTGCTGACCCTGCCCTAAACTGTCTTCATGCTATTTTTATTTATGGGGAACATTAAAAAAAAGTGTAAGCATCAAATTCACACATGTTACACAATTGAAGGACAAAATCATACGAGAAATAAGGCAGTCAATGTGAACTTTGACAAGTAAACCAGAATTGTTTTTGGAGATACAGGTAATGTGTTCGCATTAAAGATCATCAATTTCAACACCTGTAGTGATACAGATAAGCCTAATGTAAGTTAGTACAGTAGTTAATATTCTGTACCCATCAACTCCAAAAAGTTAATAAGACTGTTCATCTCCAATGGATTCCAGCACACTGTGGAGTCATGGGGAATGAAGCTGCAGACTCACTTGCAAAGAAAGGCACAACAATAAAACAAAAATCTAAATTCAATTTCTCATATTCCTCAATAAAATGCTTGATCATTAAAAAATTTTCTCATTCATACCTACAAGAAATAGAAACAAATGCCAAAGATAAAAAATGGATTACACTACTTTCCAACCCAGATATAATCCCCAAGGGACCAAGGAAAACAGTGGTTGCAGCCTTCTGACTATTGACAAATCATGACTGCTTAGCAAGTCATCTCTACAGAATAGGTACCTCAGCCTCACCAATATGTGTCCTGTGTAACGATCCAGCAGAAATGAATGAAGACCACTTGAAGACCTGTGAAGCATTAAGATCAGAAGAAACTACAGTTCAAAAGTATTGGAAAGCACGAATGCTAATGGCTTCATTGCCAGATGCAAGGCACTAGAAAACAACAACAACAACATATTCTGTACCCATGACCTGCCCTGACACCCTGTCACTGACGTGTAACTTGGCGGAAGACACGCAAGTCCTCACCTGGCCTGGTGCTGCCACAGGGCAGTCTGGTCAATCTACAATGCATTGCACTACCTCTCTTTTTAAAGGATGCTGCCCTAGAGTCTTTCATGGCCAGCAGTCACTGATTTTCCTTAACTTGAAATATACTTTCTTATCAGAGACCAGTTCTTCCCACTTTATCGCAAATACAACTGCTACCTGTGTAAAAAAGATAAAAAACAGTTTCTTCCAGAAAGTTTGCTTATTTCACCAATTTAATTTTAATGTTGCTCAACATTCTCAATAGGTTTGTGTCATATTCAATACAAACACTAGTCTTACATTATAAAAGAACAAATTGAATAAGTGCAAAATATGCATTTATCTTTTGAGAGGTACATTTTGTACTAGGTTTCCACGTACAATCTCCCTTAAAAATAGTCAGAACAAGATTTCACCCATTGCTATATAGGGTGTTTAAAAAATGTGTCTGATATTGCAACAGGAGTTGCAATTGGGCAAACCTAGAATAAATGTTTCTGTAAACATATGTCCAAAAACAAATACCTGTTGAACCATTTTACTTGAGTTGAGTATTTACACCAGACAATGGACTTCATCCAATGGATATGTTAGTCAAGGAGGTCCGCTAACATAGGTTCCCCATTCGCTGGACCTCAATCCATGAATTTTTAGCTATGGGAACATTTAAGTACATTGGTGTATGCCAAATCCATTGACAATATGCATATGTTACAGGAGTGTGACCAATGCATGTGCCCAAATCTGAGAACAGTCACGTGTACTCGAAAGAGTTCTGGATTCTTTGTGAAGAGGAGTTGAAGCATGTGTAAGCAAACATGGTAACTACATGGAGCATCTCCTGTAGTAGTATTGACATAACATGCAGATGTTACCAGAGGACAATGGCAGAACTCATCAGAACTCCTGTTTGGTGTTTACATATACTTATAGCAATTGTTTGTGACAGTGTTCACTAGAATTCGCTTGTTGGATGAAGTCCACTGTTTGGTGTAAATAAGTAAAATGGCTCATATCTCAACATGTATTTGTATCTGGACATATTGTTTAGTAACATTTATTCTAGTTTTGACCAATCCCAACTCCTGTTGCAATATCAAACACTTGTTTTTAAAGACCTGGTATTGTGGTTGTCTCAATCTTTGAACCAAAGTGTTTTGCAATGTCCCTGTACCTATTTAAAGCAGGAATAAAGAAGAAACAACATCTGAATCTGCTACCTTTACTTTCTATACAGTAACACCACTTATCACATATCCATCTGCTTAGTCATGTTCTCGTAGAGTTTTAAAATACCAAATACTAGGAATCAGAATACTTTGAATATGCATATTTAGCATCCCTTCAACTACCTCATGTTTAAATGTAATGCACATAAAAGGAAAACATTTTTATTTACAGCTATAAACAATGTGAAACTCAAGAGAAAATGCCTTTCTGATGAGTGATCATGGCTTCAAGAGCACAAATTTCATATGTCATACCAGGTAGACCACCACACTTGCTGAGGTCTGGAGCAGGCATAAGTGTGGGAGCAAATACAGTGCTCAGATTGTGTGCTGTCATCTTATTAACACTCTGCAACTGGACCACCCTGCACATGTTAAATTAAAACTATTTTCAAAATCAATTATTCTTGTTCTGTATTAGACAAACAAGAAAGTGTAAAATTTTTAAACTCAATATTCCCTGTGTTGATGAAAATAAATTCTATGATTCTTTGAGAGGTAGAATCAGGACTGAAAAATTCAATGCCATCGCCAGGATTTAAACTACAGATCTTTCTCTTCATGTGTAGCTGCTCTAACCACTGAGCTACCATGGGAACTTGCCAGTATGGCACTAAATTGACACATTGAATTATTCAGTCCTGATTCTACCCCTCAAGCATTTCCCACCCAGTATTAAAAATAAAAACTGCACTATTCGCAGATGTTTTAACAACATGGATGTCAGGAAAACCAAAGCATAAAACTAAAATCCAAAGTGCAGCTAATACAGTGCTAAAACAACTAAAACTTTGGAACACTCAAATTTAATGAGTGTAAATACTGATAATAGTAATTATGAAATATTCCCTCTTGGGTACAAAAAAAAACAAACAAGAATTTCACATTCTATATGATAACCACATTCTGTCAAAAACAAGTGAAGCTAAATATTTGGGAATAATATTTGATAATAAATTAACACTGAGCCAACATATTAGATATATTACAGAAACAGCCAGCAAAAAATTATCTCTTCTCATGGGATTAGCAGAAAAAATAAGGACGTTCAAGAGAAACATTAAATACAACATATAAAATGTATATGAAACCAAATTTAGCTTATCCTGGAGAATCCTTATTATCATCAACACAAATCAATAAACAAGAATTAATACAAAACCAAGTTTTACGATTAATTACTGAGGTGTCAGAACAACACCTATTGACTCCATGAGAGTACTTACTAACACACCTAGGCTACAATTGACACTAGAACAACAAGCGATAATACAGTATGAAAAACTTATTATACTACTACACAACAGCTGGGATAAACGCATGTTCTCCACCTCTCTCAAAACACAGAAAAGCTTTCCATCTGTTTTAAATAAACTTAAAAACAAACTTAGCATACCCTACACAAAAGAAAATTTCTACCTAAAACCCAACCCTACAAGAGGTAGAACTGGAACTTAAAAATTCAATGCCACCGCTGGGATTTGAACCACAGACCCTCCGCTTACTAGGTGGGTGCTCTAACCATTAAGCTACTGTGACAAACTGCCAGAATGACATTGAATCCTCAAACCAGTTCGTACTTTTCCTGGTAAACCACAAAGGCAGTCTCACATTAGAGACAACTACCCCAATGGTGACTTACTATTGCAAGTACTTTATGTCCCAGGATTAAATAACCTTCAGATGGTAATTATTATTTATGCCAACAAATTTACTGTTGATATTTTAAACACACAAGCCGTGTGTGGGCAATGTTTGAGAGGTAGAACTGGAACTTAAAAATTCAATGCCACAGCTGGGATTTGAACCACAGACCCTCCGCTTACTATAATATGTCTCAACCTAGTTCCATCCTGTTGTAAACATCGGGGTGGGAAGAGAGACAGAGACAGAGATATTGGGACAGAAAACGGTTAAGCTGTTGATTGGTTTGGCGAAGATAATGGGCGTTTGCTTTTATTTGCATACGTACGATAAACCCCTCCTTTAAGTACAGTATTGTACGTAAGTAGTTTTCCAATCACTACACTGTGCGAGCTAATTTCGGACACAGAAAAGTATGCAAATGTTTCGATTCTTATAAACGTAAATAGTTTATCTTTCTGCTTCACATACCACATAGATGTCTTATGGGCTCGTGAGTTCTGAAAGGAATATATAATAGTATAGTATATACAGATTAGACAGAAGACAGGTGAAATTATACACACTATTAACGTATTATGTTAAATTAAGCTGCATTTTACTTAACAATTACTAAAGCACACTGCTATTATATAATATTTTTGCATTCCTATACCAGGCAACTCTCTCGCAACGAGGTCTGTATCGAGTTGAATGCTGATTAAGATGTTTTTGTTTATAGTGTGGGGTTGCTTCTGATATTTAACACTGTATTTCCTGTACATCTTGCGGACCTCACAAGGCCAAGGACACTTATGTATATGCAATTTAAAATCAGTAAGCTTTTCATCATGGAGCAGACTGGTGCTTCAGCCGAAATGAAACACAATCGAGGCAAACCTTTAAAAAGTGGTGAGAGGCGAATGATCGTGCCGTGTTTCGCAGTGCTTAAAGAAAGAAACCTGGAATCATCTATAAAAAACATTGAGAAAGAAACTGGTGATCTCCTTGGTGTTTCTGCAAGTAGTGTACACAGTGTTAGAATGGAACAGCAAGCATCCGGAACTCTAAGAACATCGGAAAAATCACGTAAATGCAAACAGCGCGTGGAGAAAAACGACGATTTTACGAAAAGTACTATACGCAGTAAAGTTCATGATTATTTTTTCAGAAATGAACCGCCGACTCTAAACAACATTTTGCATGCGGTAAATTCTGACATGGACTTGCCGAATTTTCACGAAGTACTCTCCACAGTTTGCTGATAGATATTGGATTGAAGTTTCAAAAGCGAGGCGGAAATCAGTTATAGTGGACAGAAAGGAAGGAATCCGATTAAAGGTAACCATTATGTTAGTGCATGATTCTATTAATATTCCAACTGATAGATTTAATAAATTAATGGGTAACCCAACTCTATTTATTGTCTAGAAGTTAGTGCTGATATATATACTGCTAGTGTTGCAAAACTTTTGTGCGTGCCTGTACGTCTAACACGTGGCGAGTTGAGTCAGCTCCGCCTTGTTGTTTACAGCAGGATTGAACTAGGCTGAGACATGGTATAGGCGGGTGCTCTAACCATTAAGCTACTGTGACAACCTGCCAGAATGACATTGAATCCTCAAAACAGTTCATATTTTTCCTGGTAAACCACAAAGGCAGTCTCACATCAGAATTGAGAATTCAATGTCATTCTGGCAGGATGTCACAGTAGCTTAATGGTTAGAGCACCCGCCTAGTAAGCAGAGGGTCTGTAGTTCAAATCCTAGCTGTGGCATTGAATTTTTAAGTTCCAGTTCTACCTCTCAAACATTGCTCACACACGGGTTGTGTGTTTAAAAACACCAACAATAAGTTTGTTGGCATAAATAAATAATAATTACCATCTGAAGGTTATTTAATCCTGGGACATAAAGTACCTGCAATAGTAAGTCACCAGGAAAAATATGAACTGGTTTGAGAATTCAATGTCATTCTGGCAGGTTGTCACAGTAGCTTAATGGTTAGAGCACCCACCTAGTAAGCGGAGGGTCTGTGGTTCAAATCCCAGCTGTAGCATTGAATTTTTAAGTTTCAATTCTACCTCTCAAACATTGCTCACACACGGCTTGAGTGTTTAAAAACACCAACAGTAAGTTTGTTGGCATAAATAAATAATAATTACCAACCCTGCAATATTAACAGTACAATATAATATAAACCTTAGAGGAGAAACAACAAAATCTAATATGAATACAGCTGTCCAACGAACATTAGGAATAGAAACAATCCATACACGATATCCTATTCCAATCTGGAACCGTGTTTGCACTGATGGATCCTTAATTTCTCAAGAAAAACGGCAGGATGAGAAGCAACATGCTCTTGTTTTTCCTTTTCTAAATCTTTAGAATATAGAACAACTACTTATGATGAAGAAATTGGAGCAGTCAGCCATTCCCTACGATACCTACATAATACTGAACATTTTACAAATCAGTTTTATTATCACACTCAAAAGCAGCAATCCTATCAATAGTTTCTGATAACAAGCAATCCATAGACACACACTACAAATCATCAACCTGACTTAATTAACAAAACAGAATAAAAAAATAGCATTACAATGGATACCAGCACACTATGGTGTATATGGTAATGAGACAGCAGGCAACTTAGCCGAAAAAGGATGCCTTCTCACGTATGGACTAACTACAAAACTTACATCAGATTCTTAAAACAATTAATAAAAATCCAACATCACAAATTTAATAAAATCAATAACATTACAATATCTCGAGGGAAAAAATCGGAAGTTCTTTCCCAGAGTCCAAAAGTAATACCAGATCTACCCAGGAAAAATAGCAGCCTTTCAATTATTAACAGGACATGATTGTATGGTTAAACATTCACATAGAATCGGAATATATGAATCCCCAGTTTCTCCACTGTGCAATCTAAATGAAGAAATGAACTTTACTGATCTTCAACAATGTCCATCAATTCTCAATATACTAAATGATAATGAAAAATCTGATGTGCTGCACTCACATGACTTTCTCTACTCTTGGACTAACCATTCTTACAAACTCTTATACCTATATGTTCTTCGCGTTAGTTGAGATAAACATTTGTACAACTGATTTTATTGCTTATTTCCTTGAAAGTCCAAGGGGAATATTAGAATACTATAAGCTTTGTGCGATAGTCAAATAGTTTAAAGCTTTGCACACTTAACGTATAAAAAAAATGAATGAAGTTCCATTTCATGAAAGTTTTGTTTTCCGAAACTGGCACAAATAACAAGGACTATCTTCAAAATGGTCCACTCTACAAAAAAAAATTATTCAGACATAAATTGTGTGTTTTAGTGAGATCTACATTTTTTGTATAGTACCATTTTATCTATCTCTTATGGCTTACAAGTTATTCCTAAGTCATCCAGAGTAAACAGGTCTACAGGGGCTATAGCCAGAAAATTCAAAATATAAATTCCATATGTCATCAAAATATCTAAAAAATATGGCATTTTAATCAAAAGCGTTAGAGCCACTTTCAAGAAAATCAAAATTTTCGAAAAATTTTCCATGTAGAGGGTAGTTTAGGGTGGGGTTATTTTCTTCAAAATCTTCGTGTCGCATGCTTAAAAGGCCAACTTTGGTTTCTAAGCGACTTTTCGTTTTTGAGTTATGCTGTCCACACACAGACACACACACACACGCACGCACACATGCAGACCTTTTTCTACAAATCCTTTTTTTTGGATTCAGGGGGTCTCAAAACATATATTTCCGGAGAAATCTCGACATCGAATTTTTGGGTGGAATACAATACTTCCTCTACTTACCAGTAGAGAAAATAAAAATATATTGTTGTTGTTGTTGTTAGCTACTTCTGGATTTCTGACTGCTCTCCAATATTTTTCACTGATGGATGGGGCGCTAGAAGTGGCTGGGCATATTTGAAGGTGGTCTCAATCCATTTCCTCTTGCAGATCACATAGAGGACAGAGTGGTGAAGAATATATACCAATTCTGTTCAAATGCTTTGCCAGACAATCATGTCCTGTAGTCAACCTGAAGGTTGCAACTGCCGTTTTTCGAGGATACTCAGTAATTACTGTTTGAATGTTTGGTAGTTCCAATCATAGTAACATTTTGCAATAATTCTTTTGAACGTACAGTTGACTAATCTTTTAGCTGCATAAAATGGTAGATTAACTATAGATTTCTGTACACTGCTGGTACCCTTTTTTGCAAGAAAATCAGCTTTCTCAGTACCGCTCAGCCCACAGTGAACTGGTACCCATTGGAAGACTAGGTGTTTTTGAAGTGCTGTTAGATGGGTAAGAATTTTCCAACTTTCTATAATTGTTTGGTTTTTTGGTGACAACTTGGAAGTAATTGCTATAATTGCTGCCCTGGAATCTGAGAGAATCACTGCTTGATGAAAATGTTAAATTCTATATAAAAGATTTTGTAGGACCATTCGAATTTCTCCATCAAAGTTGATAGTTCCATAACTTGAAGAATTGTAATAGGAAAAGAGGTGACATGTGACTCCAGCCCCTGCTCCATCTCGGTTTGATATCAATGATCCATCAGTATAAATATGGAGCCATTCATGTTCCGGAAATCTAGTATGGATTGTCTCTAATGCCAATAATTTTAGAACACTAGTTGGAGTATCACTTTTCTTAACTTCTTCTGTCAAGTGTAAATGTGATGTCTAATGTTTCTGTTGGATTGACTTTAGATATGAAATTTTCCTTTGAATTAGGAAGGTATATATTCTTCTTGATGCCTTGAATTTTGGAAAGAAAGCTCTCCTGAGTCTTTAGTGTATATGTAAAATTTCTCTTGTTCCATGTATTGAATGGGAGTCAGATCAACTTTTTGTGTTGAATAAGAGTTGTTTTTCTATTTCATATTCAATGGGGTACTGGTTGGTTACTATTTCCATAGCTGGTAATGGTTTGGTTTTGATAGCACCTGTAATTAGTTTCAGACTTTGGTTTTGACAGTTTTTTAGAACTTTGCTGCAGTAAGTAAATAATGGCTTTATATATACATTGTATGTCATGTTAAGAGTTACTCTGGAACATCCCCACTTCATTCCTGTTAGACGTTTTAACAGTGAAAGGCACCTTTCTGCTCTTTGTATTACATTTTCTAATTGTTTGGTCCATGTAAGTTTGGTATCAAATATAACTCGCAAATACTTTGCTTCCTTTGTTTCTGGTAATTGTTGACTCTCAAAATTTAGTTTTATTTTTAGTGGTTCTTTTCTTAGCGAAAAGATTTGGTAGTTCGATTTTGTTGCATTAACAGTTATTAAATTTTCTCTGGTTCACTTCTGTAGGTTGGTTAAGGATTGTTGCATGGCTTTTTCTAGTTCCGTACTTTTGTTTTTTGGTTTTGAAGTCCACATTACTAAGTCATTGGCAAATAGTGCACACTTCACACCTGATTTTTGTATTTGTTGTGGTAGGTTGTTAATAAATATATTAAAAAGTGTAGTACTGAGCACTGCACCTTGTGGTAAGCCACAGTGTACTTCTAAAATAAGAATAAATTAGAAACTAAAAACTTCACTTATCTTAGTAATGTTGCAAGTTCTTGTTGCAACATTACTAAGATAAGTGAAGTTTTTAGTTTCTAATTTGTTCTTATTTTAGAATCTTGTTGCTTCACTGCTAATAGCTTCAATTTCCTTAATTAACACAGTGCACTTGTTTATATTTAGATATATTTCTCCCATATCTGGTAGGAATAAAGCATTGCATTAGGAAATGACATAGCCATGAAAACATTGGACCTTGTATTCCTATTTTTTTTTACTTTCTTTAGTAGTTTTGTTCTGCATATAAGAATCATATGCACTTTGGAAATCAATAAAAAATGGTGCATTATCTTCTTATTTATTGAAGTTTTTGATTTCTTGACTGAAAAGTAAGACTTCTTCATTTGTACAGTGGAGCTCTCTGAATCCAGCTTGACATAGGGAAATTAAATTTTGTGATTCTAGAAATCAATTTAACTTATTTGACACCATTCTCTCCCTCACTTTTGCTATTATGCTAGTAAGAGCTATTGGTCTATAATTTTTTTATTTCTGATGTTTTATCTTTCTTCAAGAGTGGGGCAATTACTGCTTTTCGATATTCGACAGGTACAGTGGTTTTCCGGGATAGATTGCAGAGTTTTAGTAGTTGTTGTTTTGCTGTTTTTTCAAGGTTTTTATGAATTATGGATGTATGTGATCTGGTCCAGGAGACGTTTTGATTTTTAGATTATTAATTGCAATGTTCAGTTCTTGCATATTAAAATTTTGAAAAAAGATATCAAATTGAGTGTTACAATCACATTCACTTTCTTGTTTCAAATCTTTCTTAAATTGTTTAAGTTGCTTTTTATTATTTCTTGTTATTTTATGTGAATTAGCATAATATTTATTGAATGTTTCGGCTATGACTGCATCATTTACTAATATTTTATTGTTGTGTATGATAGGTGTGCTATTGTTTTCTTTCCTGCCCTTGACATTTTTTATGAAATTATGGGCTTTGTTACCATCTGTCTTATAATCCATTGTTTCTAAGAAATTATTAAAGTGATTCTTTTTAGCTGTATTTTCTTTTTTTAGTAAGGCACATTTGTTTTGGCATATTTGTGTATCCAATATGTTTTTTGTTTGTTCAGCTGTATCTTTAGCTATATCCCTTTGCTTTTTCAGTTCTTCTAACTGGGGCTTCCAAAAGGTTTTGAATTTTTTTATTCTTCCACGAGGAATATGTTTTTTTTTTTTTTTTTTGCAGTTTCTAGGATGACTTTACAGAAATTTTTGTTCATATGATCTGGGTGGTCATGCAGCTGTGAGTTTGTTTGTTCTTTAAATTTATTTTCCAGTTCAGTTTTATATTTATTCCAATCTACTTTTTTGAAGTTCCAATACAGATTCGTATTATGTTGACTGACATTTGTACTAGCTAGTTTTATATCAGCAATTACTGCTCTGTGACAGAACTTGGGTCTTCTATAACTTGATTTTCAATTTTTGAAACAATATCTGTTGTAACTAACAAGAGGTCTGGGTTACTGCCTGCTCCAGAGTAATGTTTGAAGATTGTGGGATCTTCTTTATTATAAGTCAGTTCAAAGGTTGTGGTATTCAAAAATTCTTCCACTATCTTCCCTGCAGAATCTACTTTTTCATAACCCCATTTTTTGGAACAGGCATTGAAATCCCCAATTGTGATTGTTTTATTTTATTGGTCAATAAGTGAGAGATCTGGTTCATTTTTGGAAGGATTGTGGATACTGTATAAATGAAGATGAGTTTTGTTATCACAAAAATTTAGCTTTATTAATTCAGCTTTATCTGTGTTATCCATTTCTTTAACAATTTGAAAGGAGGATTTAATATCCTTTTTGACTCCAACTAATATTCCACTACTTATCTGTCTATTTTTGGGTAGTAGGTGTAGTAAAAATCCAGTAAAATTGATCAATTGTTAGAGTTGCTTCTTGTATGAAAAATATATCAATGTTATAGTCAAATACAATTTTATTGAGCTCTATTCTTTTTGTTTGTGTAAGACCACCTGCATTCCATTGAAGAATTCTGATGTTAGATCTTCTATTAATATAATGTTTTGGTTCTCGAGAAGTAGTCTCCGCCCGGAGATCCGAATGGGGGACTATTTTAACTCTGGAACATTTTACCCCTCGAATCATATTTCATAAATATTGAAGAGACTTAGCAGTAATAGTAACCGCTTTTTAGAGAGCAGAATACTGTTATGTTTTGGCAGTTACATCGCTCTCTCACAGCCCCCAAAATGTCTGGAGAACCACACCTGTTGTTGGTTTACGGGTCTCACTGACCTGACCGGGAGACTTATCAAAATAAATTCACTGACCATATCCTCTGATTACCAATCAGAGGATGTATTACATGCCATGACAGGTCAGAATGTTAAAGTTTAAGAGTTTATAGAGAAATGTGAAGGTTGGAAAAATAAAGACTCCCTAGCCCTCAGGAACCCTAATAGCATCGGGGACAGAAGAGAACAAGAGATGACCAAGGTGAGGTCGGATAGAAAAGCTACAGTGAGCAAAACACCAGTAATTGGAAGTAATGTTCTGCTCAGCTTGGGTACCTTGTGGTCGCCATCCACATATCCCCTAGACGGGGACCCGTGAGGGGATGAAAAATATAGGAATCTGAGAAGACTAATGACTTCATTGTCAACTGTCGGGTATTAGAAAACGAAAACAACATCACTGTCCACACATGGCTTGTGTGTTTAAAAACCATCAGTAAGCTGGTTGGCAACAAATAAAATTACCATCTATGATTCTTTCTGATTCTGATATACTTTAGTGACAGTTATTCATGTTATTCCTTTAAAAATTGATTAAAGCATTGGATACCACATCCTTTTCAATGAAATTCTTCGGGCCAGTTTCACTAACCAATGTTAAATTGATTTAATACTGAAGTTAACGCAAATTCTGTTTCATCCAAAAATGTTAGCTTTAACATACAGTTGAATTCAATGCTCTGAATATTGGCTTACCCCTGGTTTAAGGTGTTCAACATATGTTAGAAGTTGGAAAATGGCTGCAGCAAACCAAACTGTTTATGCAAGTTTGCTGTGTTTGTAACAGTACACACTACACACTACCTCACTCAAATGCTGCTTGCCAGCAACTGATGCTATTGACAGATGGGAAAAAAATCACATGCACACAAAGTTTCAGGGTCAGCCCAAGCTAGCGTGCTTAATTCAAATCCGTCAGGATTTTGCAAAGAATAATAAGGTTGGATACTTTTCTAACAGACCTCATATTTTTGTTGGCATCTGCTTGATCCTTAATCAGTGATAACATACTTTTGCACACTTTGATTTCAATGTAGTGTACACCATTCAGGTTTAAACTGTTGTAAATGTTTTTCGCATCTGACTGTTTTGGTACTGTACTTTATGCTGGCATAAAATCGCCACAGTTGCTTATTGGGAGTGGGATCAAGAGTATCTCAATTAAGTTATTTGCAGATTTTCCTCCAGGCTGCATTATTATCCTTTAATTTAAGGCTATCTGCTTTTTCTTCTTCTTCTTCTTCCTCTTTCCCTTCTACCTTTACAGCGTAGGGGTGGCTCCGTAAATCCATCTTCTCCAGTCATTCCTATCCCTCATCATTCTCTTCATTTCTTCCATTGTCTTGTTCCTTTTTCTTCCAATCTTTTCCATTCTGTCCTCAAACATTATCCGGGGTCTTCCTACTCCTCTCCTTCCTTGTACCCTTACTTCTAGCATCTGCTATCTGCTTTTTCACATGCAATAATACTTCCAGACTTTGTAATCTTCTTCTTCCCCTTGCTCTTGTTCTTCTTTTTCTTCCTCCGATTACCCTTCCTGTATGGAGGACTTACACCTCCTATGCCTCAGATGCCTGTCGGGGAGCAGGCAAACCTATTGACCAGATAGAGTGAAGAACTGATAGCGGGTGGTCAGCCAAGCACCAGGTATGATAGTGAGGAAGAGGATGATATGAAATACAAGTGAAATAGATGATTGGAAAGACAATGGAGCAATTGGTGGAATGAGTGGTGGGGGAAACTGGAGAACTTGGAGAAAACCTGCCCAAATACTGCTTCGTCCATCATGGATACCACATTCAGGTCTGTGGGATCAAACCCTGGCGATAGGCAAAAGGTCTATCTGCTCAGTCGGCAATGCCCATACTTTGTAATGAGTCCTATAACTAATGATTTTTGAGCAGTGAACCATTAATTCCTATGCATATGGATTTTTTCAATTAACATCATTATTCTAACATCAAACAATCAATAAAATCACTTAGCATTTACCTACTTGTTTGTTATTGAAACATAAAGTGTTGCAATGTGTAGACAAAAGTATATTGGGGTGTGATCAGAAGCCATAACGCTTTAACATTTAGTTAAATCTTTAATTCAAAGTTAGTAAAGTCTGAGTTGGAGTACATTTTACATTGGTTGGTGAGACCAGCCCTTAATCTTTAATTATTTGTGAAGAAAACATTCAGAGCCAGGTTCCTCTTTGTGCTCTCCACAGGTAATGGAACGGACAAGTACACTGTCAATAAGTTACTTTTTTTAATTTATATTTAATAAAGCACCTCTGTATCATTTAAAAAGTTCTAGTAGGTATACAATTCTATTTCAGTCAGAAACCAAGCATGAAATGGTGCACTAAATTTTGTTTTGTATTGCTGATGTAAGTTATGAGATGATAAACAGCAAATGGGCACAATCTATAGAAAAGTAAAATATAGTATTTTTATTCATTTTATGCCAAACTGCATTCAGCTTGTGAAAAAGAACATAAAAATCTGTGTAACATTCAAAATAACTTCAAATGCTTTTAATAAACACAACATTGCTTCACGTGAACTGTTATTTATGAACTAGTTTCGTAGGAACTTTTCTACATCATCGGCTACTCTTGTGTCCAATAGTGTTTATTATTTACGTGTTTCATTTATTTATTTCTTGTATTAAATTGTACATAATTCGAGTAATAATCTGATTAAGCAGTTTCAGTTCGCTAAGAAAATTCACTTTTATGTTTTCCCATTTATGCATTATTTTAACTGAAAATATATAATTGAGGTTATACTATATTTAGTATTTTATTTTTTATGCATCTTTCAGTTGATATAGAGACATTTGAGATTCTTTTTTATAAGGTACAAATCATAAAGAGGCTGTTTATTAGAGGAATGATAAGAGAAGTAGAAGAATCACATGCATGTGTTAGCTGCTGATATTACACTGCAAGTAAAAGAGGGAAAGATTCTAAGGAACATATCTACAGAGCTAAATGATGACAGGTGTATGGGACAAAGAAACATGTAAAAACAAAGAGTGTGATTACTGGAAATAAAAGCAAATTAAAGATGATCTAGAGGAGCATGTACCATAAATAGTAATTTGATTTAATATCCATGATTTACTACAGTAGCAAAGGTAATTTTCAGAAGAAACATGCATCTTCTGTGGACCCTGGACCTTTGAAGAAAGGGCCAAGAAAGAAGCACTGTGATGAATTAATACAAAATGATTTTAAGCATCTGAAACATAGATATGGATACAAATGTAAAATGGATATATTAAATAAGGAAAATTGAAGCTATTAACAGTGAAGCAACAAGATTCTAAAGTAAGAACAAATTAGAAACTAAAAACTTCACTTATATTAGTAATGTTGCAACATTTTGTTTGTGCAAAAAGAACTTGCAACATTACTAAGATAAGTGAAGTTTTTAGTTTCTAATTTGCTCTTACTTTAGAATGGATATATTAAATATGTGACAAAACTGTTTTAGAAAATAGTGTGTAAAATTAAATTGAGTTTTATTTATGGACTGTTTAACTACTATGGCTCTCCGCATTCGCCCTGTATAGAACACTAAAGACTGCTTAATTTTGCTCAGAGACCTCTTTATTAGGCTTGAGATATTTTATGTGCTGTAAATTGACAACAAGGGACCGTTGACTTTAATTCCATTCTGAAAAAAAAAAAAAAAAAAAAAAAAAAAAAAACTATCACCATGACCTCCCGGAGGCTAGCATATTAAACCTGTTGTTGTTAGCTAATGCTGGATTTCTGACAATGAAGTCATTAATCCTCTTGCTCTCCAATATTTAATATATTGATAGAGCAATAGCAGTATAGTAACTGATTTTAAGAGAGCACCATATTTTTATGCTTTGGCGGTCACATCGCTCTCTCACAACCCCCAGAATGTCTGGAGGACCACACCTGTCGTTGGTTTACGGGTCTCACCGACCTGACCGGGAGACTTATCAAAATAAATTCACCGACCATATCCTCTGATTACCAATCAGAGGACGTATTACATGCCATGACAGGTCAGCATGTTAGGGGTTAAGATTTATAGAGAAATTAGAGAAATGGAGAGGTTGGAAAAATAAAGACTCCCTAGCCCTCAGAAACCCTAATAGCATCGGGGTCGGAAGAGATAGTGTCCAAAGGACAGTAATGCTGATGACCAGAAAGAGGGAGGAAACTGGATGGAATATTGGATGGGAAGAATGTGGTTGGTAAGAGTTGCACTTGATGACATGGAAAATGGGAGAAGGTATGAGGCATAGAAAGATATCAAATGTTCTACAATATTAAATTAAGGGGTCATTGGTGGAGGTGAAGAGGAAAACAAAGAACAGAAAAAATGGAGAAATCAGGTTTTGCAGGCTCTAGCCCTTGGCAGAAAATTATGATTTACTGCCCTGTACGAGGGTAGTTTGTTAAGTCTGTGACCTAGATGAGAAACCGCACACATATCTCAGGTATCTTGTTGAAACCAATGTTGGACACCTATTCTGTGTATACTTTCAAAAATTCATGTCACTGTTTCTTAAAGCATCATTGGGAGCAAGTAAAAGCTCTAGTTTTGTATTGCTTCACAGAAAATGGAGAAAAGTCAATTTAGTATTTGCAAAAAGCATTATTTTTTGTGTGGTAAGACAATGAAGGAAACGGAAAAGATGCTGAAAAATTGTTATGGGGAATGTGCTCCATCACATGGCATGGTTCACAGAAGTCTGATGAGACCATTCAAGAACAAGAAGTGCCGAGCGCACAGGACGGCTGATTGATGTCACAACAGAAGAAATAGTGAGCAAAGTTCCAGATATAGTGATGGAAGGCCGAGTGAAAATCCACGAGATAGCCAAGACCCTACACATCTCAAGTGAATGGGTATATCATATTCTGCAGAAACATTTAGGTATGAGTAAACTGTCGGCAAAATGAGTGCCGCAGCTGCTCACAGTTGACAAGTAAAACTGCCTAACAATTTGAACATGTTCTAGTAAAATCCAAATGAGTTTTTGCGGCAGCTGCTGAAACCTGGATCCATTACTGTTAGCCTGAGATGAAGCAACAATCCGAGTAGTGGATTTCCTTTGGCAAACATACTCCAATGAAAGCAAAAACCATTTCGTCAGCAGGAAAAATCATGGCAGTCATCTTTTGGGATTCCCAAGGTGCAATATTCATCCACTATCTTGAAAAGGGTAAAAGATCACAGATTAATATGCCACAATACTGGAACAATTTCTCAAGGAACTGTTATAGAAAAGACACCATCTGCTGAAGTAAAAGGTTCTCTCTCACCCAGGATAATGCACCCGCACACACGTCTGACGCTGCTATAGCAAAACTTGTGGAACTGGATCATGAACTGCTACCTCATCCACTCAATTCTCCAGATTTAACTCCAAGTTATTTCTTATTATCTGCAATCTCAAAAATTGGGTCGTTGGGAAGAAATTCACATCCAATGAAGATACTGGCAAAAACAAACTATATTGTGCAGACTTTCAAAAATCGTATTTTATGGAAGGGTTAAAAAAAATTGGAGCACGTTGAGTAAGATGTATAGAGTTAAAAAGAGACTATATTGATAAATAAAGTTTTTTTTTGGGGGGGGGGGGAATATGTCCATTTCTTTAAAATTACAGACGTATCAAACTACCCTTGTAAAATGAAGAAGAAGAAGAAGAAGAAGAAGAAGAAGAAGAAGAAGAAGAAGAAGAAGATGAAGAAGGAGAACAAGAACAAGAAGAAAAAGGAGAAGAAGAAGATGAAGATGAAGATGAAGAAGAAGAAGAAGAAGAAGAAGAAGAAGAAGAAGAAGAAGAAGAAGAAGAAGAAGAAGAAGAAGAAGAAGAAGAAGAAGAAGAAGAAGGAGGAGGAGGAGGAGGAGGAGGAGGAGGAGGAGGAGGAGGAGGAGGAGGAGGAAAAAAAATGATAGAAGCGTATGCTTCTATGCTACCTGCAAATTTGTCTTTCATACAAACCACATATTACCAATGGGATAATGAAATGAGTATATTACCTGTTCAAGTGTTCCATAAGGTACTTTAATGTGTTATAGTGGGCTGCAGGAAGTAATGTCAACGCATCTTTTATTCCTACAATCTGCTCAGGCACTGATTTTAACTCTGAAACACATAGAATTAATAGTCTATTAGTAACATGTGTACACCATTTATATCATGGGTGGCCATTCAGTTGTTTATGATTACAACACAGGCTTCTCCTCCCATTATTTTTCCATCCATTGCTGAAACAATTCATTGAAAAACATAATTTGGATGCCAAAACACTTATGTCTGTCTAAACAGACAGGGTACCTGCCATGGTTAGAGTAAAGAGAGGTTTAATGGAAAGGTGTAATTATTTGAAAGAAATACGAATGTATGAAGCTATATAAAGTTTCACTACACAGTACACCAAGAGCACTTAGTGTTAAAGTACCAAACATGGAAAATGTGATGGATGTGGTGACTAGCACTATAAATAAAATAAAATCAGTATTACTTAAGTACAGACTATTTCAAAAGTTGCTTTGAGATTTAGGAGGAGAATGTAAAGATTTGGTGTATTATGCAGAAGTGAGGTGCCTAAGCAGAGGTTTTTTGATCTGAGAAACACAATATCAGATTTTATAATTCAACAGGTATGGTTGATGTATGTTTATTTTTGTAATTATTCCTTTTATTATTGCTGATTCAGTTTGTATTTTTACATACAATTGTAAATGTTGATATTTTTACAGGACCAGCAAATACCAGAACTAAAAGTCGAACTGTGGATTAGTGATCTGGCTTTCTTACTGACATATCCAAGTATTTAAATGACTTGAACTGTGACCTACAAGGAGGGAAACAAGATTTAGTACAAATGTGTGATAAGATTAAGTCATTCATACTGAAAATAGATTTGTGGAAAGAGCACCTAATGAGCAGAGAACTATATAATTTTCCCTGTTTAAACTCACTTATCGATCTCTCAGTTAATTGTTTGCAAAAATATGCTGCTAATTGAATGTATTAAAAATTGATTTCAACCAGTGATTTAAGGAACTTCAAAACCATGGAAAATTATTTTTTTTATTTGCTAATCCTTTCAATGTAGACAGAATGAAAGTAGGAATTCAAATTACAAATGGAGGTTGCAGTTCAACAGACAAATACATACTATAAAGTGAAATGTAAAGATTTATATGGTGTCAATATATATGCAAATACTTGCGAGACAAAATATTCTGGTCTCAGGTCATTTGCTAGTGGAATTGTGGCTATGTTCAGGTTCACTTGTATTTGTGAAGTTCTTTTTGAAAATGAAAACTATGAAATCAAAAGCCAGGTCCCACATAATGGATGAAAATCTGGTAGCACAACTTACAGTGACTACTACTGAAACAGTTCTAGATTTCAAAAGTGTGGTCGATGAGCTTGAAGGTAAGTTATTGCTTACTTTATTACTTATTTAACTAACATTTATAAACACACTGATAAAAACATGTTTATTGAGATCTGCAATTTCTAATAGAAAATACGCTTCTATTATCGTCTGTCGCTGCATCTTGAACTGGACAAACTCTGTCCCCCATTCCACTAACACACCACTCTGCTTTGCAAATAGCATCTTAGAGTTTGGCCACTATGAGTCACACATTATACAATTTTGAAACTTCATTTTCAAAAGCCTTCACTTCCATTTTCAGCCTCTTGTTAACTATATATTGCTTGAAGCGAATGCACTTGTCCTTGATGGTGGATGGATGAATCTACTACGTAGGAAGTTCCTAGATGGAATTTCAGAGCTCGTAGTTCTACTGTTGTTCTTCCAGATGTGAAACTGAGCATGAAATGTATGGCTTTTAAAACATGTTTTCAATGAATGTGAAGTGGTGTTTGTGTGTCATAAATCAACTCAATGACTTAAATGGTCAGGTTCTGACTTGACTACCCAGATATCCTGGATTTGATTCTCATCTGGGGCAGAGAATTTTTCTTTATTAGAATCATTCTCCATCTTCCAAAAGGAATGTGAGTTAATGTTTAAAAAGTTAATGAAACCAAGATTAAGGAAACCCTCCAACAACAATTCCTAAGTTGTTAGTATAAGCTTCTGATATAACCAAAGAAGTTAAAAGAGGGCTATGCAAAAAATCAACATAAATGTTTAATTTCATCATAGGTGACATCATTGTACTGTCCTCTATACAATAATCCAAACTACTGAAACATCTATATTTTTGGAATTGGCAAACTCAATGAGATTGGAGGCTACATACAATGAAAAGAATTTTTCGCTACTATAAGCTTATCAGCTTCCATTCAATTTTACATTGGCTCTGAAAAGCAATGGATGATAATATTTGAAGGAGTTATCCGCAAAAGGACCATTTCCTTACTGCAGTGGTAGTGCTACTGCTTACCAAGCAAGAGATCCGGGTTCAATTCCTGATACCAGCATGGGGATTTTCTCCTGCTGGGAGACCTGGTCTGGGGTGTACTCAGGCTTTTTAGGTCCCTGAGGGGTGAATTTAGGAGCACTTGATCCAAAAGTAGCAGTCCTTGGTCAAAAAACCACATACGGCCGGGAGAGACTGGAGCATTGACCACATCAAACCTCCAGTACTGCACTCCACTTACTGTGTCAGCCTATAGGTATGCATTCAATGCACGTTTGATTTAAAGTTTAGATTATAGGTTATCTGCCAAGCCATGCATCTTAAAGTATACATTAAATAACAATAATGTCATCTGAATGCTCTAGCACTGAGGGCATTGCAAGAAGCAGCATTCCAAGAGCCATATATTAGGGAGATATTTCCAAATAAGGAAACCAATCAACTCAGCCATTTTCTCCCTGTAAGAAGTTATACTAGCTGCTGAAGACAGAAATGAACATGTACAGGGAGAGCTAAAAACCAACAAACTGGCTGTGCACAGTTCTGCTTTTCTGCACCTTCAGCGCTCTTTGCCATCTGCCGATATCATAGAATGGTGCGGATGAAACCATACATTTTTAAAACTACTTTTACAGGCTTTACTTACTAACTTTATGAAAGAAGATGCTGAAAATGGTCACCATTGTTGTTCATACATTTTTGGCACCTCTTTAGAAAACTATCCATCACTCGCTATAGTTCAAATTGAGAAATACTGGCATTTTCTTGTGTATATTTTGTTTTAATTCTTCCAGGATGTGTGGGTTTGTTTTGTACAGTTTATGTTTTAAGTTACCCCAGATATAGAAATTAAAGGTGTTAGGTTGGGGGATCGAGAGGGCCACAAATCTCTATTAATAATTCTGTTCTGAAACATACTTTCAATTGTTCTCATTAAAAGATTGGCCATATGAGCTGTTGCAGTCTTGTTGAAAAAAGACAAAATCTCGCTCCCAGTCTGTTAATTCTCTAAAACAAGGGGGAAAAATTGTATTCATGCATGTATGAGTGTCAACTGTTGACTCAAAAAAATTGAGCCTATAACCCTTTCTCCGATAGTGGCGCATCATACACCAATTTTTCGTCATGAATATGCTTCATGAACATTACAAGGTTTTTCAGAGCTCCAATAATGATTTTGTGTGCACACGTATCCATGAAGGTGGAACCAACCCTCGTCTATGAAAAATATTAAATGTGGATCTATTTTGCCTTTGTACACGCTACTGAGTGTCCATTAACAAAACATACGTCTAGTTACAGGATCACCTGGTTGAAGAGCATGTGTCAACATTATTTTACATGGTTTTAACTTCAGCAATTTAGTAGCTGTTCACACAGAGCCATCCATAACAAATGCCTACCTGCTGTGAAAGATGCCTAAGTGAACGATGGCCAATGATGTCTAATGTTTCTTTGGTAAGAAACCGTATGCCATCTTTTAGATTTCTTAGCCTGAAGACTTACTGTGATCTGAAATTTATTGTAGAGTTCATAGATTCTTGTACATCCTGGAACTTTTACACCTGGAAATCTTTCTGAAAATCGTACTTTCACTTGGAGAGCTGAGTTAACACACACGAATGATAAATACATAAATACACGCTGTGTAGTAGAAAACATATGCTGAGTCATAATACACTTTGTGACTAAGTACAGGACTTAATAATAACTCACTCATAATAACTGAGCCACATCACATCTCTATCAACTCAATACTGCAGAACAAAACCATGCCAGCAACATGACCTTGTTTACAGCAGCAGTCTGTTATCGTGTTTCCAAATGCTCAGTGGAAATACACAGCGCAGCCCGTTCGGAGGCTTTTTGCTCTTCCATTGGTAGGTTTATTCACAGACTTAAATGTGTTTGATGATGTAAATCATGACATTCTCTTACGAAAGCTTGAATGCTATGGCATAAGAGGAGGAGTAAATCTATAGTTTCATATGTATCTTGAAAACAGATCCCAACTGGTGGAAATTGATAATAAGCAGTCTAATTATTATTTATTTATGCCAACAAACTTACTGTTGGTGTTTTTAAACACACAAGCCGTGTGTGGGCAAAGTTTAAGAGGTAGTTTGTCACAATAGCTCAGTGGTAGAGCGTCTGCCCGGCAAGCGGAAGGTCTGTGGTTCAAATCCCAGTTGTGGCATTGAATTTTTAAGTTCCAGTTCTACCTCTTAAGCAGTCTAATGTTCTGAATACTAAGTTTGGTGTCCCTCAAAGTTCTATACTAGGGCCTCTGCTATTCTTGACACACATAAATGATTATCTGTTTCACCTTGCACCTGTGGACAACGTTCTATTTTCTATGATGCAAATTTTCTTTTCAAATATACTAGCAGAGTTTTGTTACAGTCAACCTTAAATAACTCACTGCTCAAATGTGATAAAATTATTGTAAACGATGATACCATTAGCTACCTAGATTTCACTGGATGCTCTAACTCTGATAATCAATACCAAATTTCAATAGATAATTCAGTAATATGTAATCAAACTTATACTAATTTCTTGGGCATTACTATAGATTCAAGATTTTCTTGCCACGAGCATATTCTTACCCTTTGTGGGAAGTTAAGCCATACAACATATGCAATAAGAATTTTATTCTATCACAAGACTGCAATAGAGAGGCATACAGAGGCATGGGAACTCTATATTATGATTGTTTACTCTATTCTTGCTTATGGAATGCCATTCTGAAGGACCTACATTCAGTCTGGACTGGTATTTAAACTGCAAAAATGAATGTTTAGGTCATTTGAGTCACTTTTTTACACTCACCTTCACTTTGTTTTAAAAATTGAGAATGTTTCCAGTTTTTAAAACATTTTAAGTGAAGGTGAGTGTAAAAAAGTGACTCAAAATGACCTCAAACATGAAGAATACTTTATTGTTATTAGTGCTTCTATTTTTAATATTCATGCAAAAATGAATCTTAATGGCAATCAAACAAGTACCAACCTCTACAGCCAGCAAACCAACCTTCAATGAGCTAAGCATATTACAGCTACCATGTGTGTGTGTGTGTGTGTATATATAGGGTTATCAACAAATTCCTCCGCACCATGCTGGTGCCTACCACCAGATAATGCTAGTATCCTGTTTATCTACATTACCTTTCATGAATTACATAAGTGAATCTATCAGATTTATTTCGTGGAACGTTATAACCATAAGCTTTGCCACCAGAATTTCCAACTCTAGGGGAATCTTGGTTACACAAGAGCTTCAGAGTGAGTTCTTGATAACTAGGGTTAGGATGTTTATGACATGTCATATTTTTGTCCTTACACCCATTCTCAGTGTAAACACAAATTAAGCATGAATTTCACATTTTTAATCCTAATTAGACAGTTTTTATTTTGCATATTAAGTCATATTTTTGTCATTTTTATGGTTTTGGTCATATTTTGATCAGATCTGTCATATTTTGTCATATTTTGCTTATGAATTCGATAATTTTTATGGTTTTGGTCAATTTTGATCATATCTGTCATATTTCATCATATCTCACTTATGAATTAAAAAAGAATACAATTATGCAATAAATGCACTGAATGGTCGTTAACATTTTATGGAAAAAGAGTCCCTAATAATTTGGTTTGACTGTAATTGGAATTTCATGAAGGGACAATAACAGTGCAGGTACCACGCACGTACTAAGGTAACAATGCCGGCTTATCCTTTCCTGTCTCTTCTTCTTGTTTTTAAAACATTTTCATTTCAGTTCACATTTGAAGTCGTATCTGGAGGTATTAACATGCCGAAAGTTAAATGTTATGAAAGTGTAAAACTAAAAGTTTTTTTTACAGAGTTTGGAGAAAAACATTTCAGCACTGATGGGAAAATTCTTTACTGCAAAGCGTGTGAAGTGAAAGTGATGTCTGCAAATCGATTAAATGTTCAGCAGCATTGTGACACAGTCAAACATGTGAACAGCAGAAACAGACAATCAGTTCAAGAAACGAGAAAGAGACTTTTGTACGATGCAACGGCCTCTTAGACATCAAGGAAAGTGTCAGGTTTCTCGAAGGACCTGTGTGAGATGATGCTGTCTGCCAACATCCCTCTAAATAAGGTTAAAAACAGACAGTTGATAAAATATATGGAAAAATAAACAAGTTGTACAGTTCCAAACAAATCTGCACTGAGAAAAATAACACTGCGTGTTATGACAGTATGGTGCAAAAAATCAGAAACATTGTAGGCAACAATAGAATTTGGGTTTCAATAGATGAAACTACAGACGCTTGTGGGAAATATGTTGCTAATGTTATTGTTGGCACGCTATTTCCTGATCGCCTTGGTGATATATTTTTGCTCGATTGTGAAGCGCTTGAAGCAGCAAACCATTCTTCAATTGCTGTACTTTTTGACGACTCTATGAAGCTGCTGTGGGATGGTGAAGTAAAACGGGAACAAGTTCTACTGTTTGTCAGTGATGCTGCGCCAAATGTGGTGAAAGCTGGCAAAGGCCTTAAAATGTTCTATCCAAAAATGATGCATTTAACATGCCTTGCTCATGGTTTGCACAGAGTTGCAGAGGAAGTAGGAGTGCATTTTCATGATGTTTATAAATTGGTATCAAATGTGAAAAAAAATTTCTAAAATCTCCAAAGACACTGACAAAATTTCAACAATACAGACCTTGACTTCCACTTCCCGCCCAGCCAATATTGACAAGATGGGGTACATGGCTTAGTACAACTGAATATTGCTGCGAAAATTAGGAAGCTATTGAGGAAATTATCAATGAATTTGACAATCGGGAGGCATCTTCCATTAAAATTGTCCAAGAGTTGTCCTCCAGCAGCTTGAAGGGAAATTTGGCATACATCAAGTCAAGTTATGGAGGCATCACAAGAGCAATTTCTCATCTAGGGACAGTTGGTTTGGAACTGTATGAAAGAATGCAGCAAGTTAAAGGTGTAGGAAGTGAGCTAGCACATGCAAAAGGAAGTGTTGGGGTTGCTGAAAAGAACAAACTTTGTAACGTGTTGAATGGAAATGTGGGATACATAACATGGTGCAAAATGCATATTCTAAGTGGCGGTGATGCTGTTCTGGAAGAAGATGAACCAAAGCTAAATTGCAATGACTTGACCTTTTTTAAATATGCACCTGTGACTTCGAAAGGAGCTTCTCAAGGTTTAAGACAATCTTAAGTGGCAACAGGAGAAGATTCCCATTCGAGAATCTGAAAATGCACGTGGTTATATACTGCAATGCAGACAAAAATGGAAACTGAAAACTCGTACGTAATATTTAGATACTTCATTCATTAATTTAACATTTATCCCCTAATTAATAGGTAACTTAATTTTATAATTAACACAAATATTCATATTTTATAAGGAAGTACATAGTCCACAAAATATTGTTTGGAGCCGGTCAAACAAGCACACAGAAGCAAATTCTTTAATTTCAGAAGTATGTATACTACAGATAAAACTGTAAATCATCTTTAATACTAGTAATATATGATTGGCTGATTGAATTCATCCAGAAAATGTAATAATTTGGTGTCATTGAATGTTTTGAATTAAGAATATTTTAAGAAAATTGGTTCTTTTTAGGTCATATTTTAGGATTTTTTGGTCATATTTAGTCATATTTAAGGGCATATTTGCAGTCATATTTTCCAGTTTTTTAGGTCATAAACATCCTAACCCTATTGATAACCCTATATACCTGCATATGTATTCTAGAAACAGTATCCCTTGTTCGTGATAATTTGTGCTGTTTTCAAAAAAATAAATATATGCACCTTTATAATATACGTGCTATTGAATCTATTCATGTACATCATATGGACTTGCTAAAATAATCAACAGTATATCTCACAAAAGGAGCAATTTTATAGAACAAGATACCCAGTTCTTTGAAGATGTTGACAGGCAAAATGTTCAAATGGAAAGTAATCGTTCTGTTTCAGAAATACAAATTCTAAAGTGAAAAGCAATTTCTGTAGACTCAAAATGTATGGTAATTTGTAAAGATCATGTACATTGTTTGCAGTTTGTAAATTATTGACTAAGTCATTTATACATCTGTATGTATATATTCAGTGAAAAAATAAATGAACCATATAAATGTTATTTTTGTATGCCAATCAACTTTCCGCAGGCAATTTTAAACACACAAGTCGTGTATGGGCAATGTTTGAGAGATAGAAACAGGACTGAAAAATTAAAGCCATCCGGGACTTCAACCATGGATCTCCCACCTCATGCGTGGCTGCTCTAACCACTAAGCAATCAATCATGGCCAATTTGCCAGCATGAATTAAATTCCCCAACCGATTCGTATTACAATTGCAAGTCACTCTTGGAGTACTTATCTCTGATGTGAGATTCCCTTGTGGTTTACCGGGAAAATATGAACTGGTTGGGGAATTTAATGTCATGTTGGCAAGTCGGCCATGGTACCTTAGTAATTACAGCAGCCGTGTGTGAAGCGGGACATCTGTGGTTCAAGTTCCAGATATGGCATTGAATTTTTCAGTCCTGATTCTACCTCTCAAATCATATAAAATTTCTATTGCTTTTCTATTTTAATTAGGGGTTACTTGAATTTATTTTACGGATACTAGGAAGTATTAAAAATATACACAGCTATGTACGATTTTGCACATAAATTATTACAGAAATAGGTCCTGGTCCTCCACAATAACCATGAACACAAACCAGAATTAGAACAATAAAGTTAAAATGCATGCACATTTTACAATGTGGGTATTCACAATTAAAGGAAATCCAATTAAAGGAGAACTCAAGACTTAACCAAGTTTTAACTTTTTCCATTGCTGTGGGTGCAAATGACGTTTTAAGTCCATGTTAGCATGTTTGACTCTTCATTACAGAAATTATTGAAAGCAGCTGACATGAAAGAACTACTAGCTGACTGATTTCCTTGTCACATCAGAGTCTTCCCTTCCCCTCACTAAATGGTCTCCTCTCTTCCCATTGGTCAGTCGTAAGATATCATCTTATTGCTGGTAATGTAAATTCAATACTCAATTCCTATTTTTGATGATGTGAATATTTGATACTGTTAATATCCAATGATCCTTTGTCAGTTTTTAAAAGTTTATTTTTTTGGCTAATATTGTAGTTGTATGACCAAAAATTGTGTGCTATTGCTGATTAATCTGTCTGTATTTTATATTTCTTAAGCGTTCCTTCAATCCAGTTTTTAAGTTCTTCTTGGTTTTGCAAATATGTATTTTATGACAATCTTCACAATTAATGTAGTACATTCCCGCTAGTTTAGTACTTGGAGTCGTATTTTGAAAGGGCGGTTGAGCAAATTTTTTATGCTATGTTTGTTTTGAAGAGCCAGTTTTATGTTATAACCTTTAAAAACCTTGTTGAATTTATTAAACACTATTGGATGATATGTGAATTTGCAGATGTTTCTTGTTTATTTCCTGTACTTAATTTGCTGATGTCTCTGATAGTTTTCCATCTTTTATGTTTATTCATCAATTTGGATCTTAGCTTGAGTTTGAAACTATTCTAATTTGCAGCATATTTAATGTGGTCCAGTTCTTTTTATATTCTTCAATTGTTAGTAAGATATTAATCAATCTATGAATCAAACTATGAAAAATAGCATGATGATGAGCCTCTAGATTGTAACTATTACTGTAACTATTATTTTTTATATAATTGTCTGTGTATGTTGGTTTCCTGTATGTCATATTTAGGGTTGCCATATGTCCTCATTTTGTGAGTAATACTTGCCATCCGCAAACAATTTTGAAAATTACTGATTTGTTTGCAATTTGTTGAGTTGAAGCAAAATTAATCATGTTAATCTAATAATTATTTATATCCATATAGACCACAGAGAAATCTAGCTTCTGTATGTTGACACAACTGTTTTAAATCTTATAGTTTTGTTAACCTGTCTATTAAAGTTATTCCCATTCTGGATTGACTCCCATTTTGTCTTTAACTTGCTTATTAACATTATTTCCATTCTGGCTCATCTTCTGGATGAACCTTTTTATCATCCACTTTTACATACACATGCATTGGATACAAATTGCTTTCCAGAATAAAAAATAAATAAATAATCAAGAGGTGAGTGAATGTTATTGATAAACACTTTATTTAGTTATTTGTTGAATGCACTTTGAACACAGCAGACCTGAGCCAGTTACAGTTATTGAATTATTCATTGCAGCAAATGTAACTCTCTTAGGGGTTGGTCTAATCGTTGGCTAATCGTTGGTCTAATACTTTTCTGGCACAATCTTAGGTTTATTACAGATATTCTTCAAAATGCCAAAGAGAAAATGTTTGAGAGGTAGAATCAGAACTAAAAAATTTGAAGCACAGATCTTCCACTATGTGTGGCTAGTCTAACCATTAAGCTACTGTGACAACCTATGTAGAGCAGAAGGTGTGGTTCAAATCCTAGCTGTGACATTGAATTTTTCAGTTCCAATTCTATTTCTCAAACATTGGCCGCAAGCGGCTCATGTGTTTAAAAACACCAGCATTAAGTTGGCATAAATTAATAATAATTACCGTCTAAAAGGTTATTTAATCCTGGGACATAAAGTACTTATGATTGTAAGTCTCCCTTGGGGTATTATCTGATGTGAGATTCCCTTTTTGGTCAACCAGGAAAAAAAAGAAATGGTTGGAGAATTCAATGTCATACTGGCAGGCTGTCACAGTAGCTTAATGGTTAGAGCAAATACACATAGAGTGGAAGGTCTGTGGTTCAAATCCCAGCTGTGGCATTGAACTTTTCAGTTCCAATTCTACCTCTCAAGGATTCTGTGAATCCGTTCAAGTTGAGGACCAGCAGTTGCTTTATCACAGCAAAACCTGCTGGCTGACATTGGTCTCAGCTGTTCAGAGGATCATCCAAATGTATCCAGCTTTAAGGTCATATTTTTTGTCATACGATAAGCCTCCTGTTGTTTTGAAGAAGTTTTTTCAGATCCATTCATATATCTCTACCACCTGCAGTCTGTGATCAGTGTGTTCCACTCTCGTTTAGAGGAAATAGAAAAAGAAGAAAACTCCGTCACTGGTGTTGAAAATGTCCTCACATCAATTAACTGTGCCTTACAAGAACGTAAGAATAAAAGTTTCATTCCACTGAAGGTTAAAGATATGCTTAATTGCTTAGAAGGAGAAGGCCATGCTGAGGAAGTCAACCATTTTTATGACAATGTTCAACATTTATATGAAGGTTGCCTGGAGTACCTTAAAATGTGGATTCAACCACTGAATGAATTCACGTGCTTTAAGTAGCTAAATTTTGAGGATATGTCATGGGAAAATGTTGAAGAATCAAATTTTTGAATGGCAGCGATGTGGACATTAATGATAGTGAGACAGAATATTAAAAGACCCCAAAAGAAAATCGTTTATGTGAATATTTGTTAAGAGTGTAATTTGTTTTTGATGTTGGTATGAGTTGGTTAAATGACGAAAACGTGTTACTAATGTTCATTGTTACAAACAATTAAGTTTGTTTAAAGACGTCATAAATATTCCCATATTTAATTTTAATATATATGTATAAATAAAAGAATTATATGTGTTCAATATTGAAAGTGAAGGGAAAATGGCTAAGGATCGCTTCCCTAACAATGCGGGAACTATTTGATGAACGCATGCGTGGATGTACACATGGCAGTCGGAATCTTAGACTCGCAACTAAAAGAAGGAGGATTAGCGTCTATGTGTTTGGTGTAGATGGACATATTTTTATGTGTACGCGTCACAAAATAGTGAAAGTAAATTTACTAAGTGTTTAAAGACCGTTAATTTGTGTAAAATAAGTGAAACATTAGCTAACTTTAATAAGTTAGTTAATACGAAGTGCGCGATTAAATAAAAGGACGTAAAATAGATTAAGTGTAAAGTGATAGAAAACAACTTTTAGCGAAATATTGTTAAATTTTTAGACAATAAATCCCGGCGATGCTAGGGAAGTCGATCCACTGAAATAAAAGACTTACTACTGTAATGCGATTTAAATACTGTGAACAAGAAGGTGCGAATAAAATATTTCACCAAAGTTAAATCTGAGTGTATGTTCATTCCATCCAGTACCACGACCCGAGATAACAAAAGAGTCAAAAGCTCATCACCACCACAACTTTGTAATATATAAAAACAGCACCAAATGGCTTACCCAAGCATGGAGCACGAATTTTGGATGGAATGAAAATCTACGGGAAATGAACTTACGCGAAATACCAAGTGACGCCAAATCTTCGCGCCAAAAAGGAAGAAGACGGCATTAGACCATCATTCGAAATCTACGACTTCGGGAATGCCGATGAACGGATAATCAACGCGGGAAAACACCAGAGATCATCTAGCGAAGCCAACCGCCCAGGAGACGCACGTAACTGGATAAATCAACGAGAAAAAAGTAGGACCAAAAATTTTAATTTTCATATTCATTTTATTTTTATATTACTGCGAAGCGGCAAAATAGTAGGACTTTTAAGCCAAAGTGAACTGAATAAAGAAACTAGAATGTCGCGAAAAGAGAGAGATCTAGTAACAGGAATAGGGGAAGGGGCAGATAGGTCTAGTTATCAGATAGAACCAGAAAGTGAGGAACAGGTAGCAATAGGAAAAGACCAAAGGTTACTAATGATCATGTTTGAAAGATTAGAACAGAAGATAGGAGTAAAACAGGACATAGAACAAAGTTTAGGTCAGAAACTGGAACAGAATAAGGAAGAGATAGGTCAGAAAATAGAGGAAGTGAGAAAGGATTTAGAGCAGAAAATAGAACTTAATAGGAAAGAATTAGAGCTAGACTTGGGAAAGAAAATAGAATTAGGAAGACAGGAGTGTAAAGAAAAAATGAAAGTAATGGAAACTAATTTGAAATTAGTACATAAAAACATAAATGAGGCAAAGGAAGCTTTAGAAGCTAGGATAGAAATCATAGGAGATAGGATGGGAAAAATAGAATCGGAAATGAGAGAAAATAAGATTGTATTAGAAGGAGAAATTGGTAAATGTAGAGATGAAATAACAGAATGTAATGCAAGTGTAGACTGTAAGATTACAAATGTAAAAGCAGAAATAACTGAGGAATTAAGGAAAGGGATTGAGGTAGTAAAGAAAGGAATTATTAATGAAACTGTAGAACAAATTGTAATTCCTAAAATTAAGACTATGGCTGATGTAGTACAGTCACAACAAGATGAATGATATGAAACAAAGTCACTTAGAAATAAAGAATGATTTAAAATCAATTTGTGAAGAAATGAGAAAAGGGAAAGAAAGTTTGGCTAATGTAAATGATGTTGTGAATGCACTACAAAGGCAAAATGATGACTTAGATGTAAGTAATGTACAAGATGAGAGTTATTTGAATGATGTACAAAATGTTGACTCACCATATAAAGAAAGGGGTTCACAATTAAACAATGACACAACACACAACACATGCTACACCAACAGCATACTACATGAAATCACACCACCTACATTTGACGAGGAGAAGGGAGACGATCCAAAACTCTTTGTTAAAGAGATGGAAGAGTATTTTAAAGTGAAAAGGATACCAAATGAGCTTAGGATGATGATAGTTAAGAAGAGCTTAAGAAACAAGGCATTAGAATGGCTCAGGTTAACACTAGCTGGTCATGAATCGTATAGCTCATTCAGAAATCTATTCCTATCAAGGTATTGGGGCCCAGCTATGCAGAACCAGACAAGGGTAGAGTTAGCAACAGAAAGATATGATCCGACCAAAGGGTTATCACTAGTTGATTATTTTATGAAAGTAGCCAACAAAGGGAAGCTATTAGACCCTAACCTGTCGGAAGCAGAGTTAATTACCAGCATAACAAGACATTTCCCAGACACAGTGAGAACAGGGTTAATTGTTGCGAGACCAGTAGATTTTGCAGACATGATAGAATTACTGACAGCCTTTGAAATGCAATATGGTCGACCTAATGAGCATAGACATAGGAACGGTCATCCAAACTCACCTATCTTAAATAGGAGCATGGCTACAAACAACCAGAATGAGAGAGAAGATAGAAATACTAGGAGCACCCATGACAGGGGGAGAGGGGCACACCATTTCCCACAACCACACAATCATGGCGAAAGAATGGAGAACACGAGACAGCGGTACCACGACACAATACCAAGGGGTGAATCGAGATACCGAACATATACATATGATCGTGGGAGACCAGGAGCCCGTACCCATCAAGTGAACCACATACGATTCTGTAGAGAATACTTGAACAACCGAAGACTGCCATGCAACAGGGGTCCACACCAAAGGGGCAGAGAACAATGGAACACCGGCAACATAAGGCAACAGGAACAGGATGAAAATGTGCCAAGTAGGGCAGACGTTGCACAGAATACAGAAACAACAACCACCACCAACACTCAGGGAAATTACCACAACTAAGTTCGTCCCAATTGAGTTGACCAACACAAACCCTAAGCAACTGACAATTGACATCGGCACCATGATGGCTACACAAAGAGAAAATGGAACTACTGTATATTGGACCGCTGGTCATAACAAAACAGCTGGGTGACCATACATATGAGCTACAGAATACAAATGGCAAGTTGGTAGGAAGATATCATAAAAATAAATTAAAACCATAAAAAGAAAGGACCAAATAGTCTTTGCCAACAAACATGTAAGGCAGGAATAGTAGAGATAATGAAAAATAATAATTTTTAATGGGTTTCTTATAGAAGATTATGTTCAGATTGGAAAACACAACAAGAAAGAAAATCAACATAGTCATTGGCTATATTGACCACAAAGAGCATTGTCAACAAAGACAGATGAGGACACTGATTGTCATTAAAGAAGTGAATTATAGCGACGGAAAACAATGTGTTTTTGACATAAGGATGTCAGGGACAAAAAATAAAAAGGAATCAATTGTGATGACAAAGATAAGATATTTTTGACTTTATCTTATCTTTGTCATCACAATTGATTCCTTTTTATTTTTTGTCCCTGACATCCTTATGTCAAAAGCACATTATATTGGCCACAAAGAGCATTGTCAACAAAGACAGATGTGTCCCAGGATTAAATAACCTTTGTTTCTTATAGAAGATCATAATAAGATTGTTCTAATACAAACCTAGTGTAGGCAAACTTTGAAAGGTAGAATCAGAACTGAAACATTCAATGCCATAGCTGTGGCATATCTGTGTTTCAAATCCCGGCTATGACATTGAATTTTTCAGTTCTCATTCTACCTTTCGAATACTTCCAGTTTTAATTCACATTCTAACAATAAATATTTTTAATGCATGCTATAAAACGGATGACTTTGGTAACATGCATTGACTAAAGGAATCAGAAATTGTAATGCTCTGCATTCAGAAAATGTTTTCTCTATCAAAGTTTGATATTGGGTAACCTTCATTATGTTAGCTGAATTGGATGTAGGTGAATCACTAGTCAGTTACAAATAAATGACATCCCAATGTGCAAAATCAACTTTCCACTTTGCTACTGATATAGTCAATATGTATTTCAGTTCTTGTTCGTGGTGTATTGTGAACCAAAATGTTACATGCTGTTTTACTTCCCTTTCTGGTTTCTATTTTGAGTTTATTGGGAACCAGCCTAATCATGAAAATATGAAGAACAAACTTACGTGTTGCTTTGATGAGTGCAGGATGAGTTTCAAAAGTAATAAGAGGAATAGGCAATAATCGCAAGTACAGTTTAAGTGTACCAGCAATGACACTAATGTTGTCATAGACATCTGGACCCATGTTAGCATTCTCTCCATCTGAGAAGGAAATAAAAATACATGAAAATGCATTAGCAATATGATCTATATGACTACAAAGATAAAATTTACACAAATGTTTGTTGTTTAAGCCTTTAGAGCATTTGCTGTAAAATGTACTTAAGCTCAAGATGCTTAAGAGTTCACTTCTTGTTCACATATGGTATACTGATATTATGCTTGCAAAGTAATGGTATTTATAATCCAGAAAGGAGCATGAATGCTATAAAGTGTACTTTTTCAAATCATTTTAACCCTGATATCACAGATACATTGCTTTTTATACTAACTACGGAGATTGACCATGTATAGTGCACACAGGAAGAATGAGATATGCAGAAAGCATTATGTAAAACCATCTTAATATCTGCTTTCTGCCAATAAATGTTTAATGTTTATTTATCATTTGATAATTACAAATACAATACACTTCGTCATCCAGAATATAAACATAAATAAATTATATACATAAGCACATTACACACAGACATGCGCACGCACACAAACACACACCAAATATTTAAGAATACAATTTACAGTTCCCTCTTGTCTTATCCATAAAACTCGTGCAAATAGTAAAACGGATTTCTTATCAGCCATTTGTACAATCTATTCTTTAACGCTAGAACATTCAAACTCCTTATTTCTTATGCAAGTGCATTGGCAACTTTTCCACCAATTACTTTCTGGTTGTTAAATGTATTTTGCAATCTATGGTATGGCATATCAATTACATTAATATTCCTTGTCTCGTATTTATGTATTACCTTTCTTGTATTATACTCATGTAGGTTCTCTTTGATGTTAATCTATAAGTCATAGATATATAAATTTACCACTGTCGGAATTCCCAATTTAATAAATAATGATTTAGTGTTCAGTTTTGTTTGAATTTGTCAGTATTCTAATAATCCTTTTTTGAAGTTTTAAAATTTCTACTATTCTAGAATTGCTAACCCATAGAACTAATCCATATCTAAAAACCTTTGAAAAAACGAGTAATAAGCCATTAATACAAGTTTTTCTGAAACTACTCTTTTTAAATCTGCTAACAAAAATACCACCGATGACAATTTTTTACTTACTTGGTCTATATTTGGACTCCAGTTTAGTTTTTTTATCTATAATTAAACCTAAGAGTTTCACTGTTTTGTTTACACTGTTTACTTGTTCAACACTTTTTAAGATAAACAAAATATTCTGTGTTTTGCTTCCATTCATGTAAAAGCTTTTGAACCAGAGTTGAGATTTTTCTATAATTGTTTTTGCTAGTTGTAACAGTGCTTTGTAAAATTTGTGAGTGCTCAGAAGAGATGTATCATTGGCTAATACTATTGTGTGAGATGATGAGCATTTTGAGACATCATTAATCATAATTTAAAAAAAACAAAGGACCCAAAACTGATCCTTGGGGAACACCTGCAAAGAAATCAATAGTGAAAAGTTATTTACATAACTGTTTGGGAATATGCAGCATGGAAGTGAAATAATCCATCAGACTGAAAGAGATGAGCGTGTGGATGTAAATTAATAAAAAATTCCCCCCTCAAATAGTTTTAAGTACACCATTAACTAGATAATGATGTTTAAAGGTGAGAGTATGTCGCAACTTGATTAAGTAATCTGCCTCTACCGGTGGCTCAATGAACTATTCTAATGCTCCATAAAAACCATTTATACTCGGTGCCAATCAAGAAGGTGATTGACAGTTGCTTACCGCAAAGGTCTAAATGATGGATGCATCATTGGAGTCATTATAGCAATGAAAAGAAGAACACATTAGAGCTAAGACGTTTCCATAGCAACGGTACATGCAAAACCAGTGTTGTCAGTATTAAACACATGATTAGCATGTGGCTGATGAGTAATCCAGCAGTAACATAAAATGTGCATCTTATCTTCTGCTTTCGCTGCAGTATATACAATGCCTTCATGTAGTGCCAGCTTGCAATCAGTTAGAGATTGTCTGTGTTCTGACAAGTTCGTTTACAGCAAGTTCATTGGAGTTTGATCGGCTCAGGAAATCTAGATTCCGTTGGAGCGTTGAACCTCCAGAATAGACTTGGTGTTTTCTGCAAGGTCCATACTAGCGGACAGTATATATGCTGGTCCTTTCATTCGTGCCAGTCCAGTCCTCCTCAACAAGCTCCAGCACCACAACGAAGAGAACAGGGGTCAATCGGCTTCTACGACCATGGTCATGGACCTTGTGACGAGATGTGTGACCACATGCGCTGTAGCGGCAAAACACCAAATTTCCAATACAGACGTCCACCCAGATAATCCTGATTCGCCCAGACATCTTCCGCCGAACTCCTCGAGTGTGCCAGTCAGGGCCCCGGCCATGACTGTCACCCGACCACCCTTCACGTAACCGGTAATCATTACCGGGCAAGTACCAAACTATCGAGGGTGCTCAGCGGAACCTCATCCCAACGCAACACTCCTCCCAATCCTTCCCGTGAAATCCTTACATTCCGCACTTCCGGCGAAATAAGCCACTCTTTTATCTCCATAAAAACCCCTCCCCTTTAAAACAAAAAAAAAAAAAAAAAAAAAAAAAATAATAATAATAATAATAATAATAATAATAATAATAATAATAATAATAAATAAATAAAAAATAAAAAAAAAAAGTCAAAACTTGCGCCAGGCCACTTTTCTTGGAGCTCAACCAGAACATCACCATGGGTAAAAAGAAAACGGCGAAGACCAGCACAAAAGCCGCGCAAAAGACTTCGGTCTTGGAACGAGCCGTCACGCAGCAGAGAACTTTGCCGGACTCACCGCCAGAGCGCGCCAAGTCAGAGCGACAGCCGCTCTCAGCCAGCCACCCAGTCTCACCAGTCGTGGCTGAGCCTCCGCCACGAGCAGTCGCGGCGGAGCCAGCGCACACGCCGCCGCCAACGCCACCCACAGCTTCCTCCTGGCGGCATAGTGCAGTAGTGTGCGGAGTTCCACGGGACTTTCCGTGCCGCTACCTGCTGTCAGCCGCTAGGCAACTGTGGCAGTCCAGCGTCAGGGCCACGAGAATATTCACCAATCGCGGCCCTACCATGATGGTACGACTGGAGTTTGCGGACCAGGCCGACCGGGAAGCTGCCTTGACGGCGGGGCTGCCCTTGTTAGGGCAACGCCTGCGCAGTGAGGCCAGTAGAACGGATCGCGTGGTCCCATGTCGCCGCTGCTGCCAGTTCGGCCATCAGGCCGAGACCTGCTCTGCTAGCCCGCGGTGCCACTATTGCGGTGCCCGAGCATTGACAACGAATTGTAAGGATCACGACCTGAGACACCGCCGCCGGTACTGTGCCACCTGTAATGGCTTCGGCCATTATACAGGCCAGGCACAGTGCCCTCTCCATCCACGCCGAGCTTCACAACACATCAGCACACCTACACAACAACAATGCGAGCAGCAACGACCAGCACCACAATTCACCAGCACAACTCAACCAGCTCCAGTAACTACAACACCACCGGCAGCACCACCAGTCCCCGCAGTCAGCCAGGAGTTACGGGATGCGATTCAGGACCTCCACGCGGAGTTACTGAATGTCAGCACCCGCCTGGCTGCTATTGAAGAAACGCTCGCCACAATCTCCGCCGCAGCAAGTGGCACAATCTCAAGGAACGTCACCGAGGCTCTCGAGCCAATTAACCAGACGCTTGGACGGCTCGAGATCCCAACTGCCAACCGGAGCACCACCAGGGAGGTCTCAACACAGACTCGCCGTACTAAGGAGACACCACCAGCTCGTCAACAACCACCACAGTTCCTACCTTCACGAGCCAAGTCAGCGGGCTTCCATATCCATGATGGCCACCCCTGCACGGAGCTGTGTCGTTCCATGAAGTGTACGGCATATCCAGATTGATCCACTTCACTCCAGGATTCAGTCATCTTCATTCATTCACCAATCATGACCATCTCATTTCACCACAAGAATCGAGCACACCACTCACCATTATCACCAATGACTGCTACCAGGGGGCTCTCAGGGCCTAGGTCATGAGTGTCTCCTGGCCTTCAGCTTCACCACGCTGTTACTGCCTCTGGCAAGCAGCTTCCATCGTCACCATTGAATGCGCAGGTGCATTATTGCGGTACTGCAACACCGAGGTTTCGACCTCTGGACTCTTCCGGTGGGGTTTTTTAGTGAGTAGGCTGCCCGGGTAGGAGTCTTACACTCGCATGCGTGCATGCGGTTAGGGCGTAAGTAGCCTTTTTCCCCACCACAAAAAAAAAAAAAAAAAGTGCCAGTCATTCATCATCCTGATGATGGGAGAGAAGTACACTCCCAAAACATCAATGGCTCTTCTTCACTACACCTGGCTCGAAGCCTCAGAACATATTTGTTTACATCATACTATTTATGCGATGACGTATTTGCTGTGTATTTACACGTGTCTGAGGCTGTGTATCTGTGTGTACATTGTGAGCATTTGCAACTGTCCTACTCTTTTAATGAATGTTAACTATGTCCAAAAATATTAACAAATATAGCACAAGCAACTTAGTGTACTTGGGAAGCCAATAAAATTATGTTTGGTAAGATACGTTGTATCCAAATTAAGAATTACACAGTCAATGGCATTGCTGCAGTACATGGTTGTAAAATACTTTGGCTTTCCCCTTTTCTAGTGTAATCCAATTTAATTAATTTGGGCCAAAGTGAAGGGTTACGTTGGGCGAAACAACAAAGATTTCACTATCTTGTCTGAAATAAAACTACAAAAGAGACTAACAGCAGTGAAAGCTAAAAACTGTGAAAAAGTGGTTACTCCTTCAAAGGGTGGTGTAATAAATGCAGCATCAGAAAATGAGTTTTAGAAGAAAGGATAGAACAACTTGTCATTTCTGCAGGTAATTCCAGCAACAACAGCAAGCGATTCAGATATCAGCGACATTTTCCCATTAGAATAAGCATCAATATTTCAAGGTATGTATGTCTCTTTTGTTAACGTAAATCTCTACATTAACATACGAGGGTGGTTTGACAAGTTCTTGGAATCACCATGAGAGGTCAGCCATAGTGCCATGAGTTGTTCACGTGATATTCATTGGACTGTTGCCTGTAAACAAGTGTCACAACAATGTTCTTGGAAGACAGCTGTAGTGGTGACGTGACTGTATCGTTGTTCCCGCGTAGTGATTTACGAAGATGGAAAAAATCGAGATTCGAGCAGTGATTAAGTATTTCGTAAAGAAAGGTGTTCCAGGATTAAATAACCTTCAGATGGTAATTATTATTTATTTATGCCAACAAACTTACTGTTGGTGTTTTTAAACACACAAGCCATGTGTGGGCAAAGTACTTACATAAAGTACTTACAATAGTAAGTCACCATTGGGGTAATTTGTCTCTGATGTGAGACTGCCTTTGTGGTTTACCAGGAGAAATACAAACTGGTTTGAGAATTTAATGCCATTCTGGCAGTTTGTCACAATAGCTCAATGGTCAGAGCAGCTGCCTGGTAAGCGGAAGGTCTGTGGTTCAAATCCCAGTTGTGGCATTGAATTTTTAAGTTCCAGTTCTACCTCTCAAAGGTGTTCTATTTGACAGATTTATGCCATGGTAAGGTAATGATCTCACATGGAATTGGATTTTTCTTTAATTTACGTCCTGCAATATTTTTTCTAACTTCCAACACCAGTTGCAGTATTACATCCTATAAGAAGTTACAAATGCGATAATCATAAAAAAATAACTTTAAATACAGTCTAATTGGTCAAGAATACATAAACTCACTTGAACTAAAGTGAATACAATAGATTGGTACAGAGGTTGTCAGCGAATGTCTCTAACATTGAGGTAACTGCAGTGATATTTATGTGACAAATGTGCATTGAGCATTCCAAAGGTTGTCACTTTTGTGTGAAACACCTCTTGCATTATTAATATTGGTATTCCATGTTGAATTTAACAATATGATACCAATAATTGCTAAACCTTTAGGAAAGCATAATCTATAATGTGAATTTTCACTGCACTGTAATATGCTTAAACAAAGTTTATGTGCAATTGTTTATAGGTTTGGCCAACTGGAAAGTATACGATTCTATTGAATTTTTAAAATACCTGTTTTGAAATGGGACTAATGTGCTTCATGCCAGCACACATATCTAATTACCAGTCTAAAAAATCTGATGTGCTGCAGTCACATGACTTTCTCTACTCTTGTGCTAACCATTCTTACAAACTCTTATTCCTGTATCTTCTTTCTTGTTAGTTGAGATAAACATTTGTACAAATTATCTTATTGCTTATTTCCTTGTAGGTGCAAGGGGAATGTTAGAATACAGTAGGCTTTGTGCGATAGTCAAATATTTAAGATTCTGTTGTCTTTGCACACTTAACGTATCAAAAAATGAACAGCGATGACCCATTTCACGAAAGTTCCAAGTTTTCCGAAACTCACACACATAACAAGGTATATCTCCGAAATGGTTCACCCTACAAGAAAATTTATTGAGATATAAATTGTGTATTTTAGCAAGATCTACATTTTTTGTATAGTATAATTTGGTCTATCTCTAACGGTTTACCAGTTATGCAAAAGTCGTCCAGAGTAAATACGACTACAGGGGCTATAGCCAGAAAATTCAAGATATACATTTCATTTGTTATAAAAATATCTCAAACATATGACATTTTAATCAAAATCGTTAGAGCCATTTTCAAGAAAATCAAAATTTTCCATGTAAAGGGTAGTTTAGGGTGGGGCTATTTTCTTCAAAATCTTTGTGTCACATCCTTGAACGACATTAAACTTAAATACCAACTTTGGTTTTTAACCGACTTTTCGTTTTTGAGCTATACTGTCCACAGACTGACAGACACACACACGGACCTTTTTCTAAAAATGCTTTTTTTGGATTCAGGGGGCCTCAAAACATGTATTTCCGGTGAAATCTCGACTTCGAATTTTTGGGTGGAATACAATACTTCCCCTACTTACCAGTAGAGAAAGTAAAAAAGCAATTTGTATAACATGATGCAGAAATTTTTTAGAGGCAATTTCAACAATAATTACTCCAACATGATAAGCAATAAGCATATGAGTGCCAAAAAACTTGAGTTAGTGAACTTTGCAACACCAACATTTCTGTTAAGATTTGTGCATGTGAATATGTGTGAAAGATACCAAAATATTTCAAGAAACATAGGTAAATGACAGTAATACTGCTGTTCGAGCCTACAGAATTCCAGTCATGGACTAATTATTATTTATTTGGTAGGTTTAGAAACACTAACATTTATTAGCATTCACAAGTGTGCAATAACATTGGGATTAATTTGAAATAAGAGGTTAGAGGAACTATTCAATACCTGTAGACAGGCTTCACACCTTTTGCAACTTTGACAAAACAACAATTGCAGTGATTAAGTTAACATTCTGTGCGATCTACACTTATACTGGAAGCAAGTAAATACAGCTAATGCAATGTTACCACTTCTAACAGAATTAAGAAGGCAACAAACTGTGGAATTTTTAAATTTAATTTACACAAAAACCGTTTGTATAGAAATACACAAAAGGAAAAAATTGTTTATTCAATTTTTTATGAATATAGTCATAAAATAAGAACCATTAATCAACAATAATTCAGCAAGGTGATGATATATTTTTGGGTAAAAGTATTTTTTTTTCTAGAAAACTAAACTTTTCAACTTTTTGGTATTATAATTCCTTCTTATCCACAATAAAAGAAATTTGCTGTTGAAATCTGATGGATTATTTCACTTCCTAAATTTCCATTACTTAACATTGCAATAAAAGAATTACTACAAATGAATCCTTAATATACAATTTATGCTCGACCATACCCAAATTTATTAATTATAAGTCTGATAGCGATTCTTTAATGAACCTCCTAATATTTTATTAAAGGACTGATCTTCATCCAATCGGAGAATTCAATTTTCATTAAAGAACAGGTGTTCTACCAATCACAGAATTCCCATGCACCAATGGCAATGTGCAATATCGATTAATTCTCTAAACACAACTAGCGCAAGTTTAGAAAATGCTAAAATGTCGGACAAACACAAAACACACACATTAACCTCAATACAGCATCAGCTTCCAAGAATAACATGAAATAACGTTTCATCTGAAAACGAACATATTTAATTTGCCTTCTATTTTTCAATGTTACGTAGCATTTCAAGGTTGTCATTTAAATCGTGCAGCTGTGATGTGCTGGAAACGAATTGATCGTTTAGCGCCTGCGCAGAACTCCAAATATCAGCTGATGCAATACGTAGGTCATTGTCCCTGGTGACTGTAAAACACTTTACAATATTTCAACTATAAAATTAGGTATATGGTCGAGCATAAATTGTTGTATGAAACTTAACTATAACTTGCTTCGCTCGTTTCCAAATATATACTCACGTCTTAATTACTACCATTATAGTCTTGTTACATAATATACTATTATAACATATGATATGGAGAGACATATTCTCTAAAGATGCTTTTTTAAGATTTGCCAGGTCTTTAATACTACTAGTGGAACCTTTATATCAATTTTTTATATGAAAGTTTTATACTATTTCTACATTAGATAACCAGAAGGGAAAGCAAAAAAAAAAAAAAGAACTTTTTAAGTAAACCTTTGACACACTCCACTTACTATTGAACTGTCTTAAGAAATATGTAAAGTGTATGAATATGCAACATTATCCTAAGAGTTATAGTTTGAAACCAGTAACAGAGAGTTTCTTTGAAAGGGTATATCCTATTTTAACCCCTTCATTGATATGGACATCACATGACATCCTGTGCAGTACTTTTAAACAATCAGTTTAACTTGGCTTCGACATCAGGATTTACGGCCATGTGATCTAGGGCATGATAGGAGTGGCTATGAAGGCAGTTCAATAAGTACCTGTGTTAGTAAAGAAGACGCCAATTTTTTCAAATACAAATTATTTAAGAGGCAGAAATGGAACTTAAAAATTCACAATAGCTCAATGGTTAGAGCAGCCGCCTGGTAAGCGGAAGGTCTGTGGTTCAAATCCCAGTTGTGGCATTGAATTTTTAAGTTCCAGTTCTACCTCTCAAACTTTGCCCACACACGGTTTGTGTGTTTAAAAACACCAACAGTAAGTTTGTTGGCATAAATAAATGACAAATTATTTATTTCTTAACATAGTCCCCTTTTAGGGATATACACTTCCTCCAATGCTGCTGCCATTTTTTTAACCCCTCCAAAAAATAATTGTCAAGCTCTGCAAATTATGCCTCCATTTCCATGAGCCATTTCTTCATGTTTGGGAATGCAGAGAGCCAGGTCAGGAGAATATGGGGTGTGGCAGCAATTCATGCAGTTTGGCGGCAGCAAATCTGGATGAATGTGCTGGTGCATTGTCGTGGTGAAGCAGCACTTTCTTTTTCGACAAATAGGGCAATTTCTCCTTCAACTTCTTGTCAAATTGGTATAATAACTCACTGTAGTATGCTCCAGTAATCGTTTTTCCTTTCTCCATTCCAAAAAATTGTCACCATCACTTTTCCAGCCGATGGGACCATCTATGCTTTCTTTGGAGCAGGTTCTCCAGAAGCAACCCATTGTTTTGATTGTTACTGGGTTTCAGGAGTATAATGATGAATGCAGATTTCATTGACAGTGACAACTCAACACAAAGAGTCCTTCGGATTTCACCTAAACAGCTTCAAAGTTGAAAGTCACACCCGCTTGTTGTGTCTACTGTGAGCAAACGCAGCACCCATTGGGCAAACAACTTTCTTATCTCCAACTTATGCAAAATATGAATTGCTATTCCCGTCAACACACCTTTGGCCTCTGCCACATCGCAAACTTTCGTTCAACGATCAGCGAGAATCATATCATGGACTTTTTCAATGACTTCCTAGGCATCCACAACTGCAAGGTGTCCTGAGCACTCCTCATCAAAAAAGGATGTTCAACCATGCTTAAATTTGTTATATCAATATCTAACTATGGTCATAGATGGCGAAAAGTCTCCATAAACAGCATCCAATTTTGCTTTTATCTCCTTGCAAGTTTTCCCATCTACAAGCAAAAAGCGAATCATTGAACACAATACTGCACTTTTTCCATTTACGCACAAACACACTGAACAAATTTTTGAAATGTCTGTAAAATCCAAACTAACCTATGAATCAGCATCAAATTTATTTTGATGTGTAACAAATGACAGTACATGATGATAACATAAACTTCCCTTAGCAACACCATATATTTTGAAACCTGGGTACTTATTGAATCACCCTCATATCAAACAAGGATCATGGGATCAAATTTTGGTAAAATGTATATTCTGCATTCAATAACTATGGCAAAGGGTAGGAAGCACCCAACTAAAGCAATCAGTGAGATGGCATATTTGGATTTTCTTTTCTTTCTTTTTTTTATATTAATGTCCTCCAACGTAATGTCATATTGGACGATGAGTGAATGAAATGGATGAAATGATGCTGAAACGAACCCGAGATCCATAGCGTTTAAAGTTACCCAACATTCATATCCTCAGGATAAGGGAAAAATGACAAATGCAATGTGTATTTTGAATTTTCTGGCTACAGCCCATAGTCCAGTTTACTCTGGATGACAAAGTGGTATTTTAACCTGTTTGGCCAAAAAGTTGATTTTTTTTTATTTTTATTGCAAAAAGTGCACCATACTCTAAATAATACAGCTGCAATGTTTTAATTCCCTAGGGAGGGGGAACACATGTTTTGAGTGCCATTTTTAAAGTGGTGTGCTGGAACAATTAACCTCTGCCTTTTAAATGGGTGTGCCCACAGCTTCCATTTCATGGAGGCTTGGAATAAATTGTTTTTAAACGATGTGCTAAATGATTAATTAATGTGCTAAATGTTGCACTGTTCACCGTAGCCTAGCTGAATAAGTTCTCCAATAAATCCCCTACATGGCAGTGTTTTTAGCTTCTCATTTGTTGGTTTCTGAGGCTATTTCCAAGGCTTCCATTTGATTTGGCAGATTTCTTTGTGATGTCTGTTTACAAGCTATGCTTGGGTGATTCTGATCTTACTTTAAAAAAAAAATTAGTGTGTTTACAATGTTATTTAAGTGTGATTATTGATATATACTTCGTGTGTAGTATTAGTTATTTTATTTGTGGTGAAATAAAGCATAAGATGTGGCAGTAGATAATTAGCTTTTATTTCTAGGAACAGACCACATGTTTGTAAACACTATATTTTAGTATATGTATTTAGGCTTTCACGGCCGGTGTCTTGATTATTCCAAATGTTTAGTTCTTCCGGGCTTGTAGGCCGTGGTCTAGAAGGCATGGTAGATACCAACGTTTCGCCAAGTACTGCGCTTGGCATCATCAGGGTAACACGATCCTCCGTCTGCACTGGTCTGGCTTGTGCACGCCTTGTTATTCGGCCATGATGTCAACCTTAAAGAAACCCGAGTCCTGTCTTCTACAGTTAACTACTATGCCCGACTACAAAGGGAGGCCATAGAAATCTACAAACACAAAGACAACTTCAATCGCAAAGAAGAAATACTACGTGTACATAAAGCATGGATACCGGTTTTAGATAGACTTTCAGACACACACAACAGTTGTAATAAAACCCCACCTACAACCGGCCAATCACTACCATAGACGGCACAACAATGCCCCCCCCTATAAATAAGCGTAATGGACATTAACGGCCATTTCTTCCACTACATCTCTGCTTCCACATTCTAACTCTGACCAGTGCAGACGGAGGATCGTGTTACCCTGACGATGCCAAGCACAGTACTTGGCAAAACGTTGGTATCTACCATGCCTTCTAGACCACGGCCTACAAGCCCAGAAGAACTAAACATTTGGACTATATTTTAGGTTTATTTTAAAATCACACATTGAATAGGTCTATTGTTTTAGAATGCCAAAAATACATGGCAGTAGGTCAGCCTCATGCAAATCAATAAGCAAAATCAGATGGGGAAAAAAGGATGATTGCGTAGAGGGTAAGGGAGAAAGTGTGTGAGGCAGTAGGCTTGCCAGACAAAAATGTAAGAATTTCAAAGCTGAAGCTACAGTGTGCAAATTATGAGCCAGAGGAGAATGCAGGTGACTTTAAATATATGCTTTTAGATTTTGATAAGTTAAAAGAATTGATCCAAGGTTTAGCTTGTCGACATTGTTTTCACATAGGTCTGAACCTGAAGATGCTTTACTCCAACAGTTTTGCTTCTCAATTAAATGTAACATGTAGTATGTGTGCTAAGTCATCTAGCTCAGTATATACTTCTAGGAATTTGGAAAATAAGGGGCCATGGAGACATGGTCCTTTTGATGTGAATAAAGCATTATGCAAGCCTTTATTCACATTGGTAAAGGGCACAGTACCCTTGAACAGTATAGCATTTTTATGAGTATGAGCTCCCTATCAGACAGGGCATTTTATAATCATGCAGGCTGCCACTTCTGGAACTGTATCCACTGTACTAGAGGAAGCAAGAAGTAAGTGAGGAAAGCTTATTCCGATCTTGCTGGGAAGTAACCACTACTCCAATAAATATTTCTGTCTCTTGTAACGGTAGCTGGTTAACCTGTGGGCATACATCAGAACATAGTGTTAGCTGTGTTATTAATCTGCTCACAGGCTATGTTATTGGCTTGGAAGTCAGGTCCAAGCACTGCCAGAAATGCAAAATTTCAGAGAAGGAACTTAATAAACCTTCTCCAGAATTCCATTTCTGGTATGAGGGACATGCTTCAAAGTGTGACATAAACCATGCTGTGTAGGCAATGGAGATGGAGGCAGCAGTTAAACTCTGGCAAAGGTCTGAAAAGTTTGGACTACACTATACTACCATACTATCTGATGGCAACACCAAAACTCATTCTAGACTTATTGAAGTGCAACCATATGGCCCAGATGTTAAAACTGAAAAGGAAGAATGTGTTAACCATGTTGGCAAAAGGCTTAAAACAGCACTTTGCAACCTCAGGACAAAATTGAATGCAAAAGGTTTTCAATTGGGTGGAAAGGGGCATGGTACTCTGAAAGATACTATAATCACAAAACTTCAGCAGTACTATGACCAGGCCGTTCATCGAAATATTGGTGACATGCATGTAATGAAGACTGCAATATATGTTACTTTATACCATAGCATGTCAATTGATGAAAAGCCTCAGCAGAGTAAATGTCCTGGTGGCAGTGACTTCTGGTGCTTTTATCAGAGGGCCATCACAGAAGGGAAAAAATCTCCACCACATCATGGAAATGTAGGTACACCTCTCAAGGAGGAATATCTGGCAAAAATTATACCAGTTTACCAAAGACTAGCTTCTGATCATCTGTTGAGTAGATGCCAAGTATAAAAAACTCAAAATTCTAATGAAGCCTTACATTCCATGATATGGCGGAAATATCCCAAGACAATTTTTGTTTCAAAGGGTCGAGTGGAATATGTTATGGGTCAGGCTGTATGTCAATTCAATGTTGGCTGCAAGAAAACTTTGTTAGCTGCTCAGAAATTTGCTAGAATGTCTCCTGGAAATGAATAAAAATGAATTGCTCACCTGCGCCTCCAAAGGTGAGTAAAATGTTCCAACCTTCAGCAGAATTTGAAAATAAAAAAAGCACACCAGGCTATAAAACTAGTCAAAATGAAGGCACAAGAGGCTGCTAAAAGGAACGAAGGTGCAACTTACCAAGCTGCAGGCTTTGACATTTTTTATGTAAACTGCATCCTAAACTTTAAACTCATTTTTTTCTCGGAAACAGTTTTTTGGTTATTTTCTCATTTTCAAAATCTATCTTCTCCCATAAACATATCACTAGACATCTAATTTTTTTTTCCAACATAGATCAGAATATGGGTAATAAAATGCAGTTTAATTTAAAATTTAAATGTAGTTTAATTTAAAAACTTATGTTGTAAGTGTTGTTTAGTGTTATTAATTGACTCACCTTTTAAATTAAACTAATTATAACAACACTGTTTTCAAACTTCTATGAAAGGAAGATAATAAAATGTAGGTTTGGAACTTTCATACTGCTGAGACAGAATATTAGAAGACCCCAAAAGAAAATCGTTCATGTAAATGTTTGTTAAAAGTGTAATTCGTTTTTTGATGTTGGTATGAGATAATTAAATGACGAAAACATGTTGATAAGGTTCATTGTTACGAACAACTAAGTTTGCACAAAGACGTCATAAATCTTTCCATATTTATTTTAATATATGTGTATAAATATTAGAATTGTTTGTGTTCCATAATAAAAGTAGGGGAGGATGATTAGAGATTGCTTCCCTAACGAGAGGGAACGATTTGATGGACACATGCGCGGATGAATATGAAAAAGGGGGTGTCGCGTCAAACGACGCCAAAAAACTGTTCACTAGTGTGTGTATCTCCGAGGTGAGAAGACATTTTTTATGTAGTGTGAACATGGAACTTTCACCAAACTTTCAGCAAGCATAAATTCTACTAAATTAAAAAAAAGTGTAAAGGTTTTTTAAGCATTTAACATGGTGCTGAGAGTGTAAAGTATCGATGAAGTGTAAATAAATAAATAAATTGTGATAAAGAAACATTGTGTGAAATTCCATTCCATCCGTTACCAAGCCCTGAGATCAAAAAGATTTCATTAGCGTAAAGACACAGCGTCGTTAAGAAAGGCAAAAACAGCACCACTGCTTAGACCTTTTCTTTTAAAAAAATAATTAATATAATAATACACTGTTTTTTATGGCATTTTTATACTTTGCAGTATTAAAAATTTTGTTTAGGAAAATTATTCACTATATCAAAATTTCCAACCTTTAAGCTGCTACAAAGGTATAAGAGATACAATTTCAAAAAATCAACTAACTCTTTGAGAGGTAGAACTGGAACAATGTCACAGCATTGGGATTTGAACCACAGAACCTCCGCTTACTAAGCAAATGCTCTAACCATTAAGCTAATGTGACAACCTGCCAGAATGACATTGAATTCTCAAACCAGTTCATATTTCTCCTGGTAAACCACAAAGACAGTCTCATATCAGAGACAACTACCCCAATGGTGACTTACTATTGCAAGTGCTCTGTTGTTCAACATCTGTTGGAGGAGATAGGTTTTGATTATACCCAATAAAATTGATATAAATTATTTATTTATGCCAACAAACTTACTATTGGTGTTTTTAAACACACAAGCCGTGTGTGGGCAATGTTTGAGAAGTAAGCAGAGGGTCTGTGGTTCAAATCCCAGCTGTGGCATTGAATTTTTCAGTTCCAATTCTATCTCTCAAACTTTTGATACAAATTAATATATCGGGAATGTGATTAGATATTAGGATGAAATTTGGTACACCTTCTTCACTTTGGTGTACTGCTGCAACTGTCATGAGTTTGGATGGCTGAGCAGTTTAAGGTACAGCAATACAATACAGTTATGTGGTATGGTTGCAGGTTCTTACCCTGAAGTAAGGAAAAGTAATTTTTTATTTTATTTATAGTCTAATATGAAAGGAGGGCCTTTATTATTTCATTTCAACTCATTGCACATCCTTGAGGGGGTTAATGAACCATTTCAGTTTCTATAGTAAAATGTTTGCATTCAGATAAAACAGTAAGATTGAGCAGAGAGAAATTTTAAATCTTTATGTACAACATTTAAGAATAAAATAATACAAATAAATATACATCATACTGGGTGCAACTAATAAGTAGAAAACTTATCCCTTTCCGCTGTGCTTTGTGCAATAAGTTTCCTTAGTTCTCAAAAATTGTTTATTTGTATTTAAATTTTATTTTGTTTTATATTCATTTATAATGCCATGCTATCCGTAATTAGGTATGGGCTATTTTATCTCAAATCATCCAAAATCGAGGGAAAATTGAGTATATTTTGTATCTTTTTAAAACTTGTACTTGGAGACAAGCCTGATACACTGTTTTATATAATCTTAAAATTCAGAACATCATACTGTGACATTGGGTTGGATGGACAGCAACAAGTTATTTCACACTGCATGCTGGGCCGGCAAGTGTTTTAGAGATGTTAAAGGCCGGGCTGCCTCATGCAACTGTTTGTGTATGTAACTGTAAACAATGGACAGCAGAAACAAAGGGGTTTGAGAACATTCATGAGGCATCTAGCTGAGTCATGGCAGTGCGTGTGTGTGTGAAGAGGTTCTTGAAAGATCGTGTGATATCATCCCCAGTATAAGAGGACATAAAACAGCAGCAGAGTCAATGTGTGAGAGAGTTTGAGAGTAGAGCTACAGCAATGTGTTGTCTCGGAAGATACATCAGTCATTGCGAGTGATTGTAATGCCATAGTTAAGCGTATAAGAGACAGAGAAAGTGAAGAAAGACTGAAAGGACAGAGCAAGGTTATGAGAACAGTTATGAATTGATGATAGTTTCTCGGGCTAACAGCCAGGTCAGATTAGGGTAACTACCCAAGCTTTCAGCGACTAACTCTGCCGCCATCCTCAGGGGAACTGAATCTAGGCTACTGATGTTGTGAATTTGTGTTATGAATTGTGTTAGCAGGAAAGACTGTGGACTACGTTAACTACAAGAAGAAAGCTGCATATTCATAGTAAAATTTTAGAGGATAATAAAGTGATACAAAAGTAACAGGACTGGATTTTGTCATTTTGTTACAATACCTTTATAACTAAGACTTGTTTAATTAGACTGTACTGTCCTAAAATTCCCAAAGGTTTAGAGCTGTTGTAGCTTTGCAACCACCAACACAGAGACAAGTAGTGAGCTGCGATTATTAGGGGCAGGCTATCCAGTTGCAGTCAGCTGATGATGACAAAGACATTCCTCAAAACTAGCTCTGAGGTAAATACCCAATTAAGTGAAATTTGTAAATGTACAACTACATCTAAAGCTTTCATGTATCATTTAAATTTTATCCTGTTATCTGTTATCCTTATTCACAAGAGTGTATTATTAACAAAAACATAATGATTAACTACTTGTGCTTAACTCACTCATTAGATTATTAGCCTCACCAGTGCATGGAAAGACTGCAATGCAGCACAAAATTAATGTAATCTTAAGTCAAATAAATAATACATGCTCCACTTATTTCTAGTAATTACCTAGAATGCATTTCATTAGACCTTCCTATTCTTTGGTCAGCTTAAAAGCTACACTAGATCTAAACATTAGCATGGATTTCTGTTCAGGTTGATTGGTTGGTTACCAGAGCACTACTTTTGCTTGATTGCATATAAAAGAAAATAGTTATCTAGATGGTTCTTCTAAGTGGAAACCAAAGAGCTTGAGAGGTAGAATTGGAACTGAAAAATTCAATGCCACAGCCGAGCTTTGAACCACAGACCTTCTGCTTCATGTGCGACTGCTCTAACTACTAGCAAGTTGTCACAGTAGCTCAGTGATTACCACAAGGTCTGTAGTTCAAATCCAAGCTGTGGCATTGAATTTTTCAGTTCTGATTCTACTTTTCAAACATTATCCGCACGGCTTGTGTGTTCAAAAACACCAGAAATGTTTGTAGGCATACATAAATAAAAATTACCGTACAGCTTATTTAGCAACTTAAGAAAGAAGCTCACAATACTTTAATATTTATGCAACTTTATGTATAGCAAGTGCATTGTAGAAGCTACCAAATGAGACTTTCCTTTCAACTTCTGTATCCCCTCCACCTTCATCCAGTTGAAAATGGTGGCAGTTAACAAATACAGTGCTTCCAACATGAGTGCAGATTTAAACATTTGTGGAGTGAAGAAGCATCACCAAGAAAAACCGGTAACAAGCAGTGAAAGGCAAATTATTTTAAATGTGTTTAATAAGCATATAGTAAAACTAATGTCTGAATATACAGGGATCAGTGAAAATTCTGTAGCAAATACCTATGAGGAGCTTAGAAAGAGAACTTTAAGAACACCAGGGAAGAAAAGAATCCGGCAAAAACCAGTCATGGTGATTTTGTTAAGTATGCAATTTGAACTAAGATGCACAAGTTTTTTTTCCTGACAATGAACCTCCAACAGTAAATAAAGTTTTAACTGCAGTAAATATTCACCTAACTTTAAGGTATCCATTTTTCATAAGTTGTTGATATGGGCTTTCAGGATTTAAAGAGAAACAAGGTTAATGTGATAATGAACAGATAATATTGTGCTATGGAGAGGAAAATACTTAAGGAATATGAAATAGTATAGGAAGCAGACCTTGACAATGTTTTAACTGGATGAGACATGGGTCAATGAAGGTGATGCGACTTCCAAAGCATGCTTTGACACTGGAATAGTTAGAAGCAAGCCCTTCTTTCTGGAAGATCACTGGGCCTAAGAAATCCTACAGGAAAAGGTACAGGGCTTATTGTTCTTAATATTGGCAGTGACAGCCCGGAAGAAATCTCTAGCTTTAATAGTGACAGTAGATTTTACAAGTTAGTATTTGGGTCCAAGAAAACTATTGACTTCCATGAAAGAATGACCAGCAAGGTTTTTCAGACTGGTTCACTAATGTACTACCAAGGCTTGAACCCTGAGTGTTATTGTAATGAACAATGAATGCTTCCTATCATACCTTTCCCGCTAAGCTTGGAGACTGGCTAATATCATATGATGTGTCATTTGGCGAGAGTGACATCCAAGCAGAGCTCCTGAAATTAGTCCAAAGCATTGCTGACAACAATGAAAAATAAATACATTATCGACAACCTTGCAAAAAGCCAGGGACATCATTGAGAGATTACACCTTATCACTTGAATCTAAACCTAACTGAACTTGTCTGGGGCCACATTAAAGGATTCATAGACAGGAACAACAAAACATTCAAACTACGAGAGGTTCGTGTGTGTACAGCACTAGAGGATATTACACTTGAGACATGGCAGGCAGACACTTGCCACATCATCAAAGAACAAATTAGCAGCTGGATGGCCTTACCGACAATGTAGTGGACATTTAATTATCAATATGGATGACAGTTCCTCTGATACTCTGAGGCTCCATCATTCAGACATGGATGCACACCCATTGCCTGAGAGTTACTTGGACTAATGTTGTTAGCTAATGCTGTATTTCTGACAATGAAATCATTAATCCTCTTGCTCTCCAATATTTTTCACTGATGGATAGAGCGCTAGAAGTAGCTGGGCATATTTGAAGGTGGTCTTGGTCCATTTCCTCTTGCAGATCACATAGAGGACAGAACGGTGAAGAATATATCCCAATTCTGTTTAAATATTTTGTCAGACAATCATGTCCTGTAATCAACCTGAAGGTTGCAACTGCAGTTTTTTGAGGATGCTCAAGAATTACTGTTTGAATGTTTGGTAGTTCCCATCTTTTATTTTTTGATTTTTCATAGTAATATTTTGCTATAATTTTTTTGAATTCAGAGTTGACTAATCTTTTATCTGCATAAATCAACCTGAAGGTTGCAACTGCAGTTTTTTGAGGATGCTCAAGAATTACCGTTTGAATGTTTGGTAGTTCCCATCTTTTATTTTTTGATTTTTCATAGTAATATTTTGCTATAATTTTTTTGAATTCAGAGTTGACTAATCTTTTATCTGCATAAAATGGTAGATTAATTATAGATTTCTGTACAATGCTGGTACCCTTTTCTGCAAGAAAATCATCATTATCATTACCACTCAGTCCAAAGTGAGCTGATATCCATTGGAACACTAGGTGCTTTTGGAGTGCTGTTAGGTGGGTAGGGATTTTCCAACATTCTATAATTGTTTGGTTTTTGGTGACAGCTTGGAAGTAATTGCTATAATTGCCGCCCTGGAATCTGAGAGAATAACTGCTTGACGAAAATGTGAAATTCTATACAAAAGATTTTGTAGGACCATTTGAATTGCTTAACTTCTCCATCAAAATTTGTAGTTCCATAACTTAAAGATTTGTAATATGAAAAGAGGTGACACATAACTCCAACCCCTGCTCCATCTCAGTTTTATATCAGTGATCCATCAGTACAAATATGGAGCCATCCATGTTCCGTAAATCTGGTCTCTAATGCCTATAATTTTAGAACACAAGTTGGAGTATTACTTTTCTTAACTTCTTCTGTAAGGTGTAAATAATATGTGATGTCTAATGTTTGTGTCGAATTGACTTTGTATTTGAAGTTTTCCTTTGAATTAGGAAGGTATATATTCTCCTTGATGTCTTGAATTTTGGAAAGAAAGCTCTCCTGAGTCTTTAGTGTATGTGTAAAATTTCTCCTGTGACATGTATTGAATGGGAGTCTGATCAACTTTTCGTTTGAATAGGAGTCGCTTCTTCTATTTCATATTCAATGGGGCATTGGTTGGTTAGTATTTCCATAGCTGGTATTGGTGTGGTTGTGATAGCACTTGTAATTAGTCTCAGACTTTGGTTTTGACAGATTTGATTTTTTTTTTTTTTTTTTTTTTTTTTTTTTTTTTTTTTTTTTTTGTGTATTTGCTGTTACAAGAACTTTGCTGCAGTAAGTAAATAATGGCTGAATATATACATTTTATATTGTGTTAAGAGATGCTCTGGAACATTCCCACTTCATTCCTGTTAGATATTTTAACAGTGAAAGGTGCCTTTCTGCTCTTTGTATTACATTTTCTATTTCTTTGGTCCATGTAAGTTTGGTATAAAAAATAACTCCCAAATACTTTGGATTCTTTGTTTCTGGTAATTGTTGACCTTCAAAATTTAGTTTTATGTTTAGTGGATTTTTTCTTAGTGAAAAGATTTGGTAGTTTGATTTTGTTGTATTAACAGTCATTAAATTTTCTTTGGTCCACTTCTGTAGGTTGGTTAAGGATTGTTGTATGGTTTTTTCTAGTTCTGTATCTTTGTTTTTTGGTTTTGAAATTCACATTTCTAAGTCATTGGCAAATAGTACACACTTCACACCTGATTCCTGTATTTGTTGTGGCAGATGGTTAATAAATATATTAAAAAGTGCAGTTTTATATTTATTCCAATCTGCTTTTTTGAAGTACAATACAGATTCGTGTGATGTTGATTGACATTTGTATTATCTAGTTTTATATCAGCAATTACTGCTCTGTGACCAGAACATGGGTCTTCTATAACTTGTTTTTTAATTTTTGAAACCATATCTGTTGTAGCTAACAAAATGTCTAGGTTACTGCCTGCTGCAGAGTAATGTATGATATACCGCTCACAAAAGTTAAAGGCATGTGAATGCTGACCAATGCTCAAGCAGAGCGCTGTTGCCAAGCGTAGTGCATGTACCGGCAGAGGGTCTGAACACAAGGTTGTGTGAGATGATGCACCACATTCGGCAGCGCTGGTAGGAAGGGCAAGCGTAGGATTCGCTGGAGTCCGCAGTACGCCCCGTCTCCATATGCCTTTAAGTTTTGCGAAGATTATAATAATGTGGATAATGCTGTTGGACTCTGAATGCATTCTAAGTAAATACTAGTAATAAATGGGGTGCAGAGTATTGGTTCGACTCATAATTACATTAAGTAATCTGTCATGTTGCTTAATCAGCCTGCACATTGTATATGTACCACTTATAATGCTGTGTTTACTCATATTTTGTGTTGTACTAATTAAATTTTTTAGAAAAATTACTGGCTTCTCTTAAAAATAATATGCTTCTTCCTATACTTTAGTTTTATAAAATTTTAGAGGTGCTTAAAAGAAGTTAAAAACCTGCACATAGCCTTTGTGAATATAACAACAATAACAATAACAACAACAACAACAACAATAACAACAACAACAACAACAACAACAATAATAATAATAATAATAATAATAATAATAATAATAATAATAATAATAATAATAATAATAATAATAATAATAATAATAATAATAATAATAATAATAATAATGATAATAATAATGATAATGATGATAATGAAGAGGATGATGATAATTAGGGCTCGGAAGTTCATGCCCTAAACACTGAAATATGCATACAAATATGCTCTTAAAAACTTGAAAATATGCCAAGAAATATCCACTATTGAATTAAAACAATGCCCCTTCGCAGTAGACAAGGCGAGTTAGTATAAATAATAAATGAAGTTACCTTATTCCTTAGAGGTTAAAGCAGAAGTGGTCTCACCGCTAGTATTAACTGCTAAATTGCAGTTCACAACCAACACCTTGCACAAATTTTCAACTGTAAAACATTGTCTGTTGTCTTGCAAAACACTTTTGTAACGTGAAACACTTCTCTCCACGTCACAAGATGTTATCGGGGCATATTTAAATGATGTTAACTGCCTCACAGAGAGAGTCAAGTCTCTTGGTGTGGTAGATGGTTTTCTTTCAAGGATGTCTCGAATATCGCACATCTGTTTATAACCAGAATTTTTTGAAATTACATAATTCACTTTTTGTCCTATGCTACCAGGAACCAAACTTAGGTCACATATTGTTTTTTCAAACATAGTAAGTGATTCATGCAAAGGAGATCCTACGGCTTCCAATGCCATTATGGCTGTTGGTAAGAAAGAAAAATGGGCAGATATGAAACTAAGATCCTCTTTTAACCCAGTCCCTGACAGAATATTTTGCACAGTTTCTATTAATGAAGCATCTTTCGAGTCCAATGAATTAACAACCTCTTCGACTATTTCTATGTGCTCAGCATAATATAAAACTGCATCGACCCATGTTCCCCATCGAGTTAACACTGGTGCAGGAGGAAGTGTGCCAAACAAGTTGTATGAATTAAGTTAGGAAAAATACCTTTCAGGGTTTGTCCTGATTTTACCATATAAGGACCTGCATCAGTAACAAATAAAAGTACCCGGTCATATTTGATTCCACATGGCCATAATAATTTCAAAGAGTCCATCACAAACTGGGTTACAGTTACATTGTCAGTGGCCGACAATTCGCACACATTAAGAAGATAAGGTGTCGTCTTTTGTTCATTATTTAAGGCACCCACGATTATATTAGCATTAGAACGGCGGTCAGAATCAGGGGTTTCATCAACAGACAATCACACAAACTGATCCGCTAATTCATTTTGTATAGTTGACAATATGTTATTGTAACAATGTCCTATATAAGTCTTACGCAGTGTACTTTCTTCAGGCACATGTTGTCAAGTGTACTTGACAAGAAAGTTTTTAAATGTCGGATTATTGATTTTGAACAAGGGAATATCAGCAGCTAAAAATGCTTGGCACAGGTCATAGGAAAATTCAGTAACCCTACTTCCTAAACACTCTACTAGCTGTTTTTGAACAGGTTCTTTGCGAGTTTTCTGATTAAATTCTCCTTATGTTTTGCTGTGTTTATGTGCTGAACTATTTGAAATCTTTTCTCACTCCCTATATTTTTCTCACACGCTCCACAATACAGTACCCTATTATCTGTAGATATTAAATCACTCGAAAACTCGTTCTGTAATTTAATTAATCTAGCACTCAAAGTTGGTTTTATTTTCGGCATTTGAAGAGCTTTTTAACATTTTACACGCCTAATTTAATTTGGTGGGAACCGGTTCACAACACTGTTACGTTTGAAGACCATGGCACAACTATTGGAGAGCAGGGAAGTGTTGTGATAATCGCGCCGCTCAAAATATTGACCTGCACTTTATCTTTCTTAATATAAACCTCTCAGATAACGCACCGATTATTCTCTACACACAAACATATAATGAAGCGGTGGAAACAGGGGGTTCACTGCATGACAACATGACTCACCTCGCGAGTTGCATCAACATGTGCAATACTACCAATATGAAAAGTATTATACACATGGAAAAAAATAATAAAAACCATAAAAATCATTAAAATATGCAATATAGGGGCTATAATATTGAAATAATATGCATTTATAAAAAATCAAGAAAATATGGAGTTATATGCACCATAAAATCATGTCCAAATAACTGCAAATTCCATAATTCGTGCACATAATGTTGTTAGCTAATGCTGGATTTCTGACAATGAAGTCATTAATCCTCTTCCTCTCCAAAATTTTTCACTGATGATATTGAAGAGAGCAATAGCAGCAATAGTAACCGCTTTTTAGAGAGCAACATATTTTTATGTTTTGGCGGTCACATCGCTCTCTCACAACCCCCAGAATGTCTGGAGGACCACACCTGTCGTTGGTTTACGGGTCTCACCGACCTGACCGGGAGAATTATAAAAATAAATTCACCGTCCATATCCTCTGATTACCAATCAGAGGACGTATTACATGCCATGACAGGTCAGCATGTTAGGGGTTAAGATTTTATAGAGAAATGGAGAGGTTGGAAAAATAAAGACTCCCTAGCCCTCGGAAACCCTACTAGCATCGGGGTCGAAGAGAACAAGAGATGACCAAGGTAAGGTCAGATAGAAAAGTTACAGTGAGAAGCAAAACACCAGTAAGTGGAAGTATGTTCTGCTCAGCTTGGGTACCTTGTGGTCGCTATTCACATATCCCCTAGACGGAGACTCCTGAGTCTTAAAATTGGGATGTAGGTTTTTGGAAAGGCACATACATAAACTATTACGCAAATTATCGTTGCTGATCTGAGACCTATGCTGATTTTTCAGCAACTTCATTATGCAGAACTCCTACTCACACATGTAAGTGCTGCCGAACATAGCTACTATTTTCGCAGCATTGTTAATAAGATTTGAAAAGTGTGAATCAAGAAGGCCTATGTAGAATTCTACAGCACTGAGTGTGTTGCATTTCACTTCTCAACTCAATTAGCTCCATTTGAATTGCTGCATCTTAAATCTCGTTAACTTTTGCTGAAAGGGGCATGTCAAAAATACAAAACATTTTTTCCATTGTCCGATTGATAATGGAGGAAAGTTAGCCTCTGAAACGCATTCCAGAAAATTATAAATGTAAGTGTTGCTTAGTGTTATTAATTGACTCACTAATTGTCGTGCACATAATGTAAAAGCATACGTTTTTAACCCCTATGAAAAAACATGCAAAAGCATGAACTTCCTAGCCCTAATGATAATGATGATAATGATAATGACAATGAATAATCATAACAAGAACAACAACAACAACAACAATAATAATAATAATAATAATAATAATAATAATAATAATAATAATAATAATAATAATAATAATAATAATAATAATAATAATAATAATAATAATAATAACTCTTTATTAATCATAATTAATAAACATACATTGTACAAATCATGCATAACGTTAACAAACTTGAGTACAAAAGTTCATGATGGATGATCTCTGGTTTTGCCATGTGATTACATGGTATTGATTGTATTGCTCACTACACAGCTTGCACACACATGTTGTCTGGGTCATGAAGTATTCAGTATTGCACAGTCTATGGTGATACCCATTTATCGCCATTGAGTGGACAAAGTGTCGCAGGTCTCAGTGTCTGTCCATGTCCTATTCATCATGGCCTCCGTTGAGTAGAACTTGAGCCAGATTTCTTCCCTCTTGTTCACTCTGTCCTGTATTAGTTTTTTGTAAGTGTCTGTGGATGGTAGCCGACGACGACGCTATCTGGCAGGCTGAGAACAGCCCGAGGTGTGTCATGTGTGTACCTGCCCTTTTAGGGCTTAACCACTTTATGACGGGATGTGGGGTTTTGCAGGGTGGCGGGTGAAAATTGAGGTAGTGGGTAGTAAGGAGGTAGCAAGATTATGCTCCTCAGTGGCTGCTTATTCAGTGTGCAACTTCCGTTGGGCACTGCTGGTGTAAAGGTCCAAATATGGAGGTTCATTAAATTTTGAATTTTGAATCCAAGCTTATCTTGGAGGACTGTCGTGGTGTTCAGCTTTCACTGTTGAAGGGGTGTGGATGGTAGCCCTCACTTCATTTGGAGGTCCTCAATGAAGAAGGTGTCCTTTGCAAGTTCATACGCTAGTCTAAATTTTGTGTATTTGGATATTCCTAAGGTAGCTTTCAGGAAGCGTGACTTGATTGCTTCCAGCGTCCTCAGGTCACCAGGGGCAGCTTTTCCCATATGATGTCTAGTCTGTATGTGGCAATGGGCACAATTTTCACATCAAACAGTCTCATCGTGGTTTCTGGTGAGAGCTTTGTAATTGTTTTAATGTCATATATGGCTTTGGTGGCCGCTGTTGCTCTAGAGCAGGGGTGTCAAACAGCACTCACCAGGCGTGAAAAATTTTCCCCTATTTTCCCTCCCTCCGTGATGATGAAATCGGAAAACGGGAAAAACAAAGCGAAAACCGGTTCTACTAGCGCGTGCTACTGCAGTTAAGGAGGGGTAGACCCCTCTCTTCACACCCTGGGAGTGATGTTTGACATGCCTGCTCTAGAGTATGATGATGATGATGATAACAAAAACCATAATCATAATAATGATAATGATGATAATACTAATAATAGTAATAATAATAACAGTAATAATAATAATGATAACGATAACAATGATGATGATGATGATGATGATGATGATGATGATGATGATGATGGCAAAAGGCTGTTATAACATAAGAACTTCTATATACAAAATAATATTTGGTTCAATATTTGGAAATAATATGAGTACTTAAAAAACAATAAATGCACTAGATTAATTTTTTTACTGCAAGAATCATTGGATTTTAAAAGCTAATATTTAATAAAGATGCTTCCTTAGCATTCTTTATTAATAAAACAAAATTAAAACAACTGTTCAATTTACAGGAATGTCCTATATGCAAACTTTCAGAAGCTATAAACTGAAATATCAAAATCCATGTATGTAACTTGTAAAAGAATTATTTGAGCACCAACAATATAAGCAATCTTGAACATGTCAAATGGCGAATAGAACGAAATGCTAACCTTTGTCCAATGCAAGCTTCAGAGCTTCAATCTCCTCTGCAAAGCCAGATACTCTGTATAGACCCTCTGCATCCACGCCACGCCTTTCTATTTCCCGGATGCATTTGTCAACTACAAAAGGCCTTGTAGTTCTATGTGCTTTTACTAAAGTAGTAAGATCAATACCAAAAACACCACGCAGTTGCTTTAGATCTGGGCAACAGTCACAGGGAACTTTTTCTGAACATTTAGTATGGGCACTGAAGCCACAATCTGTAACACAGAATAGTTCATGTTAAATGCACATTTAAATGTAGTAAGTGATGTTTATTCTAACAATTCTAATTATACAAGTGCACAATCTACTAGAATAATAATATAACATAAATTCTAGCCATGTTTTCCACAATAAAACAAATATAATGAATTATAACAATATTTTCCTACAATTGCCTTAGATATGGAAGCCAGCAGCTATTCCAACTGTTTGCCAGCTGGAAATTCTACTTCATTCCTCCCATGCTAATGGCTTCATTGCCAGATGCAAGGCACTAGAAAACAACTTCATTCCTCCCTCTTGCAGTTGCTTATTTCTATTGCTTCCTCCTATATTTAACATTTTGTACATTCAAATATAACTAACTCAACAACAGGCAATGGAAATAGTACTGCATTTTTAAAGTGAAATTGGAGATAAAAAATTATGTTTATTTTCTGTTACTTGAGCCTATGTTTTAATTCACTGTTAGAAAGATTATAATAATTATAATTATAGAATATTTATGATAGAAAGGTCACGTTAAAACTATATTTGCTGCTTCTTGAAACCATTAATTCACTGCCATAAAGCTTCTAACTATATAATCATCAGAAGACTGAACACTTTAATTATGTGATCAAAATGTCTGATATTAAAGCAAGTTTTGAACATAAGCCTTGGTGAAATCACAAACTTTGTAAGCGTGAATACACAGCCATTTATCCTTCAGTTACCACGTAGATTATTCATTTATAAATTAATCTACAGTAGAATAAAGTATGGGTATAAGACACTTTTCATTTTCTATTTTTACTGTTCACATTTCATAGTTTGATTAATTCAATGATTATGATAAACTAAAAATAAATCTTCTTTGTAACAATTTTTAAAATTTAAATATCAAATATGTTTTACTACAGAGCTGTATGTCCATGTACACGATGCTTATTTTATGTAGGTGCACCATGTTAGTTATTGCAAACTTGGCCATAAAGTAGCAGTTACCAGTATTATATGGGAAATTTTGTATTCCATCAAATTTTATCAGTAGACTCTTGTCTCCTGTTTTGATTTCATACAGGAGTATATATATCATCCTATTACAAGAACTACCCTGAATCAATTTATTGTTTCTGACATCTTCATGTGATTTTGCAATACATTGCTCAGATTGCTATTTAGTGTACATTGAATTAACATTCTATAATATATTGTCTAGATTACCAGAATAAAATGCATGTTACATAAAATCAACAAAACTGATGCTGCTTTTGGTTCCAACCGAACTATGCGAATTAGAAACAGATAAGTGATAAAACCAAAAGACAAAAGGGCTGAAATTTATAACATAAACTGTTCTGATTGCAACAAGTAGTGGCGGCGGTGGCGGTGGCGGTGGTGGCGGCGGCGGCAGCAGCAGGAGCGGCAGCGACAAGCACGAGAGGAAGTCCTCCAGGTAACCGGGAGGGGCTTCACCTCCTGAAGGTTGTTCCCCTGAACAGCACTCCAGTTAGCATGCCACTGCGAAAGGATAACACTATGTAAAACGGTGCATAATTCGTCATAAGGAACACAAGAGCTGTAACACCTGGGACCTAAAACTGCTGCCTTCGCAGCAGCATCAGCAGCCTCATTCCCTGGAAGGCCTGCGTGTCCAGGCACCCACGAAAAGGACACGCTAATGCCAGCACCAGCGAGTAAGTGCATGCTGTCCTGGACACGCTGCACGGGCGGATGGTAGCTGTACTGCATCCTTAGGCTCTGCAAAGCATTCAGGGAGTCAGAACAAATAACCCAATGCTGCAAGGTTTGCCGATGAATATATAAAAGAGCTTAGTAAATACCAAAGAGTTCAGCTGTAAAAATTGAGCACTACGCTAAAAGACGAAAGCTAAAACTCTGCCGATCATGGATAAAAGCACATCCTACTCCGCAATCATCTTTGGAGCCATCACTGTATATAAAATTGCAGTGGGCAAAATTCGCTCTAAGAGAGGAAAAGGCCGAGTGAATAGACGATGCGGACGTCGTCGACTTCGGCAGGGACAACAACTCCAGATCCACGGTAGGCGGCGAACCAAGCCAGGGTGGAAATCTGGGTTCTCCTCTGGGAAAGGTAGCCAGAAAGGTGATGTCCAATAGCCGATGCAGGCAGCGAAACCGAACGCCAGGAGGGAGTAGGGCCAGGGAGCGTGCCGGGTATTGACGGTCTTTAACGATTGACGATCTTTAAGAAACATGGTAAAAAACGGATGTCTCGGCAGACTAGAAAGACTGCAAGCGTAGCTACAAAGAAGGACATCGCGCCTAAAATAAAGCGGAGGTTCGGCAGCTTCCGCACACAGGCTAATAACCGGACTCGTCAGAAAAGCACCAATACTCAACTTGATACCACGGTGATGAATCGGATCGAGACGCTTTAAAATAGACGGCCGGGCCGACGAATAAACAATAGAACCGTAATCAAGTTCCGATCGGAAAAGAGAGCGATATAACCGTAAAAGAACTGCCCCATCGGCTCCCCAGGATGTGCCACATACAACGCGTAGAACACTAAGAGAACGCTTGCACGTTGCCTTTAAATACGAAATATGAGAGGACCAGCTGAGTTTCCTGTCGAAGACCAAACCCAAAAATTTCGCCTCGTCTGCGAAAGGAAGGACGTCTGCACCGAGATGGAGAGAAGGTGGGTGAAACGCCTTCCGGCGCCAGAAATTAACACACGGTTTTCTCAACGGAGAACTGAAAGCCATTTTCTAAAGCCCAGGTGTAGAGACGGTCAAGACAAAGTTGGAGACGGCGCTCTAATAGACAAGTCCGCCGAGAACTACAGTAAATAGCGAAATCGTCGACGAACAATGAAGCAGAAACTCCAGCAGGAACACACTCCCCAATGGAATTGATGGCAATAGCAAACAAGGTGATCTTGAGTACCGAGCCCTGCGGTACTCCGTTCTCTTGGGTAAAAACACGAGATAAAATCGAACCAATGCGAACTCTAAAGACCCTATTCCTCATAAACTCGCGAATAAAAAGAGGCAGGCGTCCACGAATGCCCCATCTATGGAGGGTTCGAAGAATACCGTAGCTGCAGCAAATGTCATACGCTTTCTCAAGGTCAAAAAGACTAACTATTTGACTCTTCCTCAGAAATCCGTTCATGATGTGTGGATAGCGATACCAAGTGGTCAACCGTTGAACGGAAGCGACGAAAACTGCACTGGACGTTGGACAGCAGAGTTTCAGATTCAAGCCACCACGTCAATCGCCCGTTAATCATGCGCTCCATCACCTTGCAGATGCAACTGGTGAGGGAGATCGGACGATAACTGGAAGATAGATGGCGATCCTCACCAGGTTTCAAGATTGGGACGATGGTGGCCTCGGGCCAAGCGGATGGAAAAGAACTGGTACGCCAGATGTGGTTATACACCTCCAAGAGAAAGAGTTTACCAGCCGAAGAAAGGTGCTGTAGCATTAACACGTGAACACCATCCGGCCCAGGAGCAGACGATTTGATGGAGGCCAGGGCCCGCTCCGGCTCCCGCACGGTGAAAAAGGAGTTATAACACTCGCGACTGGAAGAGGGAAAGGATATGTCATTCGACTCGGCCCGGTGCTTAAGGAATAAGAAAGTCGGGTCATAACGCGAAGAGCTTGAAATTGCAGCAAAAGCAGTGCCTCAGTGTCAGCAACTTCTTGAGGACTAACGATGGTGTCATTATTAACCCTAAGCCCAGGAACCGTGGACGGGGAAACTTTGCCAGCCATCCGATTAAGCTTGTCCCAAAGAACAGATACGGGAGTAAAACAAAGGACTGCACAAAGTGGAGCCAGGAGATCTTCTTACTGAACTGTATGGTGCGACGAGCTCTGGCGCGCTGTTGCTTGTAGATGACCAGATTGTGGAGTGTAGGATGTCGGCAAAACACTCGAAGAGCAGCTCTGCGTGTACGAACAGCTGCCTGGCATTCGTCAGTACACCAGGGGACCGGTAATCGTCATGGTTGTGGCGACGATCTAGGGATGTACGTTCGGCAGCGGAGATAATGACGCAAGTAACGTGGTCCACCATCTGGTCAACATCATCGAACTCATGGTCATCGAATACAACCAAGCGAGAATAAAGCGTCCAGTTCGCTTTACAAATCTGCCAGGTGGGTACACGTGGCGAGGGCATGTAGTGTGAAAGCATGGTGATAATGCAGGGAAAATGATCGCTAGAAAATGTATCAGAAACGACGTTCCACTCCGTGTGAGCTGTGCTGAGCAAACAGACAAGTCCAGGTGCGAGAAGGTTCCGGTAGAATCAGATACAAAGGTAGGTTCGTCAGTGTTGAGAACGGGAAAGTAATTCTATGTGAAAAACTCAGCAAGATGGGTTCCTCTTGCACATGCCCGACTCGAGCCCCAAAGAGGGTGATGGGCATTGAAATCTCCCAACAGAAGGAAGGGTGCTGGGAGCTGAGATACTAGAGCTGCAATATCAATGTCCGCAAGCGGGAGTGCACAAGCCGGGATATACAACACAGAAAAGTTGGTGAATGAAAAACTAGGTAAACTGAGGGTAACAGCAACAGCTTGCAAGGTAGTAGTAAGCATAACTGGTTAGTAGAAAACGTCGTCTCGAATCAAGATCATCCCACCCCCATGTGCAGGAGAACCAGGTTCCGGTGGAAGGTCGAAACGTACCGAAATAAAACCAGGAAAGTTGAAGGAGTCCTGTTGACGAAGTTTGGTCTCCTGTAAGCACATGATAGTGGGATACAACGATCTGGCGAGTAACTGTAATTCGGCCCTATGTGTGCGAATGCCACGTGCATTCCACTGAAGAATGGACACCTGGAGGTAAAGGGAACAAGCTAAGATTAATTGAGCGACTGCTGGCGCTTCAACTTGCCCTTGGAGTTTCGCGTGGAACTAGAGCTTTTAGGTGGTGGTGTTTCCTGCTCCATTGGTTCCTCTGAAGGAAGAGGCTCACTACCAGCAGAAAAAAGTGCCTGAAAACGATTGTCCGTAGGGGAGGAGAATCACGAGGATCTCTACTGTACCTTTGGTCTTCCTGTGAACGGGATCTCCGAGGAGGTGAAGGAGAATTGTCATTCCGTCCACATTGACTACTGGCAGAGGTCTGAGGGTCTTTAAGGAAGTCACTTCGTTTTGGCTGGATTTTAAATTTTCGTTGTTCAGTACCAACAGTTATTGATTTAGATGTAACGGATGCGGAAGTAGCTGGTAGGGTAGGGGTAGCGACGGCGCTGGAAATTACAGGAAGAGTCTGGTACTCATATCCGCTTTTGCACTTGCGTTTGTACCACGGAACTAAAGGTACCAAATTTAAGAAGAGAAGGCTAGCGAGTGAGATGGCGTTTGCGGGCTTCACTGAAAGATACACGTTCTTTCACCCGCAGCTCTTGTATAGCTTTCTCGTCCAAAAAAAGGGGGCAATCGCGGTATGTCACTGGATGGGCACCCCTACAATTCACGCAGCAAACAACAGATTGACAAGCTCTATCGTGGGCATCCTTACCACACTTGACGCAAACAAGAATTACAAGTTTGCAAGACATCTTAGTGTGGCCAAAGCATTGGCACTGAAAGCAACGCATAGGATGTGGAACATATTGCGGTACAGGGATCACTTCGTACCCCGCCTTAATTTTCGAAGGTAGATCAAGCCAATCGAATGTAAGGAACAGGGTACGGGTAGGCACCTGGGCATCATCACGTTTAGCCCTGACTCGGTAGACCTCAATGACTCCTTGATCCGATAAGTAACCCAAGATCTCTTCCTCTGATATGTCATCTAACAGGGGTGAGGTGATGACCCCCTTTGTAGAGTTCAGTACGGTGCTTCTCGACACGGATAGGAAATCCGTGGAGTAGTTTGGCCTTTAACAATTTGTCAAACTGGACTGAGGTAAATGTCTCAATAAGAAGAGAACCGTTACGGAGTCTGGTACATGACTTTACAGGACCGACTATTTTATCAAGACCGGTCTGAATGATGAAAGGGTTTACTTTCACAAATGAATGAGCCTCTTCCAATCTACTGATAACCAGGTACCGAGCTGCTGACACTGCGGTTACCTCTTTTACTTCGTGCACTTGACATCGTCTTTTCGGTGTATTTGTAGCCATAAAAGGGTTACATAAGTTCATCCCCCACTGTGCCCCAGCCCCCACAGAGCCCAATGAGGTGTCATCCCACTGGGATGACAGGGCTACACAGGGGATATAGCGGGCCCGCCGTCCCACTCACCCTGGAGTTCAGTGCAATACCTAATCCTGGCCAATTGACTAAGGGTGGTTAGTTCCTAGCCCCCCGTTTAGATGAAGCAGAAACCAAAGCGGTGTATCGGAAATGCGCACCCTCCCGGATTCAGGAAAAAAAACTGTCCCGGGCTCAGATACGCACCCGTCAACCACCAGGATAATCCTTTCCACCGACACGGGTCTCCACGCACAGCCTACATGTGGATGGGCGATTTGACTGACCCCATCACCATGAAGAGGAGCCCACATCGAGGGAGTCGGTTGGCTTGGGGCCCCAGGTGCGCCAAACCCATACCTACCGTAGTAGGTTCCCCTGGGGGGTATGATTGCAACAAGGTTTATAAAAGCAAAACAAAAACAAATTTGGAAATTAACTAAAAGAGCACAAGGTGACTAATTTCACCTCCTTATTTGTTTGTGAAGCTTTGCCCACCGTAGATCAAGCGTGTGAAAGTCACAAGGAAAGAGGTTCAGGCTCTAGAGTGGATGTGGAAATACAGTCCAATGCATATCAGCCAATCTGTGTTGCTGCTGCAGTGTGTGATTTGGCATTGTCCTGTAGAATCAACACATTTCTGATTAGGCTACTATGCTATTTTGACCGGAAGGGAGCTCTAACTTGACTAAGAAGATAACAGTAGTAAGCAGCATTAATGGTCCACCAACCTTGGAGGAAATCACTGAGGACACCTTTTGAGTCTCAGAATACTGAAGCCAAAACTTTGCCAGTAGGCAGCCATGACTTGGCTCTCACCGGTGGTTGCTCTCCACTCCTCCTCCATTCCATATAGGCCCTCTTTAATTTGTGTGTGCAATGGTGTACCCGTCACATGATGATTTTTTCCAAAAAAAGCATCATCTTCCTCTTCGTAATGTGTGAGAAGCATGCAACAAAATTGAACTTGCTCAGCTCACTGCTCTGCACTAAACAACCATGTAACCCAAGGTGCTGATACTTTTCCAAATAAATGGACACCACCACAGCTTATGAGAAGTTCTTGAGAAATGTCAAGCATTGTGATGTGCCAACCCCCTTCAATAATGTCTGGAACAGCTTGATGTTCTCTGTAATAATGTTGATTAATGGGTGGTGTTGGTAGACCATGTTTTCAACATACATGATGATTATTACTTATTTATGCCAACAAACTTACTGTTGGTGTGTTTAAACACACAAGCCGTGTGTGGGCAATGTTCGACGGGTAGAATTAGAACTGAATGGGATTTGAATTTTTCAGTTCCAATTCTACCTCTATGTTAAGTATATTTTCCGGGCTTGTGGGCCGTGGTCGAGTTGGATTACCTTCCTCCGACGTTTCGCTGAAAACTACGTCCAGCATCTTCAGGGTCAACCTCTGTTATTTTGGTCTAAATTAGCGGCTGTACATAAACTAAAGTTCACTGCAAACTTTCATATTCATCTTTGTTTCTTATTAGTGTCCTTGGTAACATAAATTTTCACGATCGCTCGTTCTCATGAATACCAACATGAGATTATCGCTAACAAATCATACCATGTAGCTGTGGACAAGTATATATAGGCACCACCATGCGGAGTATCAGCACTTGACTAAAAGAACATGAAAGACATAGCCGGTTGGGGCAGACGGACAAGTCAGCGGTGGCAGAACACTCTCTATTGTTCGGCCACGACATGAATTACAAAGACACGGAGGTACTCTCAAGGACAAGCCACTATCAGGCTCGCTTGACTCGGGAAGCGATAGAGATTTTTATGCATAAAAACTCCTACAATCGAAAAGAAGAGAGACAGCAGATAAGCAAACCTTGGCTCCCGGCTCTAATAAGAGGGAGAAGAAAACCTGAGACACGGAAAGCTTTCTCTTTTATACCAGGATCAGAGACGTCCCATTTGCCGGCATTTGAAAATATAATTTGAGATCAATTTATTAAGAAAAGATTTGTTAGCGATAATCTCATGTTGGTATTCATGAGAACGAGCGATCGTGAAAATTTATGTTACCAAGGACACTAATAAGAAACAAAGATGAATATGAAAGTTTGCAGTGAACTTTAGTTTATGTGCAGCCGCTAATTTAGACCAAAATAACAGAGGTTGACCCTGAAGATGCTGGACGTAGTTTTCAGCGAAACGTAGGAGGAAGGTAATCCACCTCGACCACGGCCCACAAGCCTGGAAAATCTACTTAACATAGTTGATAATGCCGGCCGTGAAAGCCTCAGCACTTATAATTCTACCTCTCATATATGATTTTTTTCCAAAAACGCATCACCTTCCACTTCGTAACCTGCGAGAAGCATGTGACAAAACTGAACTCGCACAGCTCACTGTTCTGCACTGAGCAACCATGGAACCCAATGTGCTGACACCTTCCAAATGATTGACTGGACAATGCGAGCTTGTGAGAATTTCCTGAGAGATGTGAAACATTGTGATATGATGACCCCCTTTAATAATGTCTTGAACAGCTTGGATGTTCTCTGGAATGAGGCTGGTGTGTGGGACAAGTTTTCAACACATTCATGTCCTTCATTAAACTTGCAGCACCAATGTTTCACTCAGAACCATGAAAGAGTTTTCTCCCAAACTGTGGCAGCAACCTATTGTGAATGTCAGCTGCATTCACATTCTCTTTGATGAGAAACTTGATTACTTGTGCAACAGCTGAACGTACCTCTCTCTTGCTCATCTTGACAGCAACTGATGAACGAATCCAAACAAGGTCCCAAGGCCACTGCCCTCTCCACAGACCCCATTGTACATGCTGTGAAAGCCTTGAACGCAACTGGCACATTGCAAATGCACTGTAAGACAAGGCCTGTTTATATTTCACCCACCCACATATATTATTCTAATTAAACTAACCAACTACATAAGACCAGAACTGGAACACATGGGAGAAAATCTCATCCTAAAGCACAGGCTGCAGTTAATACATTTTGATTTGTCTCCACCAAGTACACTCTGAAACTTCCTTTCACTTCCACAAGATGCTGTCACGATGGACAACCAACACATGGGAAAACCAACTTCACGAGCCAGTTGGACATCTCCTGAAGATGGAAACAAATGGTTTCCCGAAACATGTGTTTGAGTACAAGAAGTGATGTTAGTGTTACTAGTTCCAACTCATCTTAAACAGATTTGATAAAATTTTAGTTGTTGAAACCTATGGTTGTCAATGCTATACTCAAATCCTTGTGACCATTAAAGCACTGAGATTGCTCTCAAAGGCTTTGAAAATATTCTTATCAATCCAACTCGATGATCTTTATGATAAATTTTGCTGTTTGAAAGTTAAAATCTTGAGATTCATTAAGTAATAGAACTGTTTAAAAATGATAAACTTTGCTATTTGAAAGATATAATACAATTTAGAGATTCCTTAAGTAATAGTACTGTTTAAAAGCAGATAGAAATATTAAAAGCAGCAAGGAATAAAGGAATCAATGCTCAAACCTGAATAAAAATCTCGGTTTTGTACACAATGTATAGAGGAAACAACTTATTGGAATACCCCCAAAATGAAGTATGACATTTTTCCCCCATTATGATGTCTGTTTATATTTGGTGATATTCCATCTGTTAGGTTGCATTAGTAGTTATCTGTTCGTAAAATATAATTTGGTAAAGCTAGTTGGTGGTGTTATATCCGTTATGATGCCAAAGAAGCCCTTATTTTTGAACCCGTTGCAGAGAAGGCACCCCTTAGATTTTAAAACAAGATTCTGTTTAGACGCCATATTAATCTGTGGATGTCACTGTATTGCCGAGTGTGTGTGGTTTTGTCTCTAATTGTTTTAGATCATTATATGCAGTTATAATTCCTGTTGTTATTTTTGTGTAAGGGTAACACAGTAGTGCATTAAGTATATTACAATATTTAGTGTTTGGAAGTGATTTTATCCAAAAATGTTAATGCAGAAAAAGATTTGCCTATGATGAGTAGGTCATCAGCGTTGTCTGGTAACAATGTTCAAGCATTATTATCATTTGAAAGCATGTTACTTTAACCCTGTGATATTTGAGGTTAGAAATAATGATTTAGTATATAGGTTGGCAGTACACCTTTTTGGTGTAATGTTGGCCATACTGAATTCTTGGGAACTACCGATAAGCTGTTTTCCCATTACCAGTATTCAATGTATGCAATTCGCTCATGCATGCACATACAAATTGTTGTTGTTAGCTAATGCTGGATTTCTGACAATGAAGTCATTAATCCTCTTGCTCTCCAATATTTTTCACTGATGGATGGGGCGCTAGAAGTGGCCGGGCATATTTGAAGGTGGTCTCGGTCCATTTCCTCTTGCAGACCACATAGAGGACAGAGTGGTGAAGAATATATCCCAATTTTGTTTAAATGTTTTGCCAGACAATCATGTCCTGTAATCAACCTGAAGGTTGCAACTGCTGTTTTTCGAGGATACTCAGGAATTACTGTTTGAATGTTCGGTAGTTCCCATCTTCTATTCTTTGATTTTTCATAGTAATATTTTGCAATACATTTTTTAATTCAGAGTTGACTAATCTTTTAGCTGCATAAAATGGTAGATTAACTATAGTTAACTATAGTATCTTTTTTCTAGATATTCATTTACACTTATTTAGATAAATAAGAAAAGAGCTTATTTCCATAACAAGCTTTTGTATCACAACATTTCAGTGTGAAAGAGTATGTGTATGTATGTATGTATATGTAAGAAATGTGTGCTATCAGTGATAATATTAAGTTTGTTTGTTGCACAGCAACTCTGCAGCAGTGTTGCCACTATTAAAGTTCAACCCTTGCAGTTCACCGAACATCACTTTTTCAAAAACTTCTGAAAAAATTGATAACAGCAATATTGGTCTATGATTTGAAACATTAATACATTCACCTTTTTTGAAAAGCGGTTTAACAATTGAGAATTTCATCTCTCAGGGAAAGTTCCAGTCTTTAGTGACTCATTGCATGAATAAAGGGGAATGCTAATTTGGGATAGATAGATAGATACTTTATTTCACTGCTTAGAGCATGGCCCGGTGGCAGCGCTGTCAATATAATATACAATTCTTTACAATATGATATACAATTCTTTACAATATGATATAGTATGATTTTTTGATTTTTATTATTTCATTGTAACCAGAAGATTCTTTGTTTTAAGAAAGTAAATTTTACTTATTTCATAAAGTGTTGTCATATGGCTTTAAATTAAGGCACCACTTTTAAGAAACTTGATCTTAGAAATACTAATGCTGCCTCTTTACTTCCAAAATTAATATTTAGTTTGTTTGTTACATCCAGAAAGAATTTGTTAAAATTTCTGCAACTTCATGTGATTTGCTAATTTCTTGATTGTCAACTTTTAGTGTTACTGAGTCACATAATTGGCAAGTACCGTTAATTCAAGTATAATAGGTAATATGACTTGATGATAGAAATTGCTGGGTATGGATCTAATGGAAGCTGAGTTACAGATCAATTTAAATTTTTAAATAAAATATGCAAAGACCTGTAGTAAAGAAAGAAACCCTTGGACTGCTGACAAAATTACAAATAGCTATGACTAAATAAGAGCAACTATGATGTATACAATAAAATCACTGTAGTAGAAAAGTATGGCAGTCATTTCGTGTCAATATCCTCTTTATTTTGACCAAAAAAGTTGGCAGCCCTACTCTGCAGCAAGGATTAAAATCTAACTAATCTTGGCCTGCAATGACCATCTGAACTTCAACATGGGTCACCTACTGGAATGCTGTACCAAATGGGAAGATACATAATTAATTAGCTGGCTAGGGAAAAATTGTTGGATCAAAGTCCAACACATTAGATCATCATCATCATCATCATCATCATCATCATCATCATCATCATCATCATCATCATCATAACAACAACAACAACACTTCAACTTGGGAACATTTAGTACCAGTTTTTATACGCAATATGCCATAAAGCTTGAAAAACCATTTGGTTGAAAATAAATCAGAACTAAATGGATTAAATGAGACCACTGATAATTTCTTGTTATTTCCGATTTTATAAGGATAAAAATTGCATACTTATTTAAAAACTATCTATGTATTGTAGTGATACTATCAATAATAGTACAAAAAACATTCTAACTACAAAATAAACAAATGCAAACTTAGTTTCCTTTTTTACTGCACTAATGGTTATCTATCAGCATTTATAACTATCTGAAAGTGAATTGTATGGATGTTGTGAAACTAAGTTCAATGCTTCTTGAAACCTGGGGAAATCATAAACTTGAGTAATTAATCTATTAAATTAATATATAAAAAAATAAACAGGTGTATTAAAACAAGCCTCATTTTTATGCAGGTATGGCTACAATTCAGTATTAAAGAGGCAGAGAAACAATAGAATATATCTGAATAATTATATACATTACCTTCACATTTCACACCTTGGGCTGTGAAACCCCAGAGAAAGTTTCCACAGAATTCACACCAATTCAGTCCTTTGAAAGTGTGAGTTTTAAAAGCATGTGGCTTATCATAATCTATCATTTCACAGGTTTCATCTTGTACATTTTCAGAAGATATATTTAAATCTTTGGTTGTTTGCTCTGGATAATGTGAATGAATCCTTTCATTTTTAATGAATGCATCTGTTGCAGTTTTGCTTCCATTGTCAGATTTTCTCATACTTTGGCAAATCACAGCTCTTCGTTTTAATTTATTTAGTGTCATATATGGACTTTTCTCATAATTATTAAATTTGTCCATTAATTCAAGGTATGGAGCAGCATTAGCTTCAATATACATAGTAACAAGACCATCCGCAACCAAATCATACACAGAATCAAAATGTTTATCCTTCACAAAATGCTGGCCATCATAATATAATTTAAAATGTTTTATTTTTCCATCAAACCTGTTGAGAAAAAGCAAAAGAAATCTCAAGCAGATATTTGACACTATATGAAATACAAAATAATATTTTTAAAGTGGTGGCATACATTTAAATTTAGAGGAAGTTTGATTCAAAAGATGCACAAGTATTGACTGGCTTATCTTAGGGATTTATTTGGGGACTATTATTGTTTATTCTATATATAAATAAATGACAATGAATATGTGGTAATGTAATCTAAGCCTCAATGGAGATAATATCACACTGGATTTTAGTAATAAAGATTTAAATATTTTAACAATATATTTAGTTTAACTTCTATTATTGCAGTGATAAAAGACTGAATCAATGTCAAAAATAGGAATTCATTGCCTTTGTTCATTTTGAACCACAACTAAATGTCTATGACAGCTTGCTAAGGGTATACGGAACGCTAGTATTTTAGACTTTAACTAACAAATAATTGCATTGAGAAATTAGAAAGCAAATTAAGTTCAGGACTTTTCATTTTATGGCATAGGGAAGTGGTGACCCCATTGCCAAGTGAGAAACCACTGCAAACAGCCTCCTGAGTATTGGCGGGAAAACCAAAATCTTTCAGGGTTGGTAGGAGAAGCCCAATCCTTACCTCAAGAACTGAGGATCTATCCGAGTACCTTGGGGATCAAACAGGGACCTTAAGCATTGGGCTAATCCCCTACCTTAAGTCAAGTCGGATTCAAAAGGATAATGTGAGCCTTGGAATCCAAGGTGACCCCCTGACACCATGATTGTGACAGGGAAGTAGAAGAAGAAGACATAATTTTGAGGCATATATCCAATCTTTTCTGATATGATACAGCTAAATACTTTAAAATCTAACTTAAACAAAATCTTCATATTACAGAAAAGAGCAATTAGATTGGATAGGGTAGAGTGAGAGTGAAAAGTTCAATGTCATGACCGGGATTTGAACCACAGACCTACCAGTTACTATCCGGCTGCTCAAACCACTAAGTGATTATGGCCAACATGCCGACATGACATTAAATTCTCCGACTCACTTGCACTTTTTCCGGTAAACCACACAAGGAGATCTCACTTTATGTGAGATAACATACCTTACTGGCAACTTACAATATTGGAAGTACTTAAGACCCAAGCTTCTAGTTTAACCATCTTTAAGGTCAATCAATGTAATTCATGTTCTTCCGCATAATAGCTGTGTGTAGAACAGGATTACATTATTGTAAGTCACCATTATTGAGTCGATTGAGACACTCTGTTTTCACATACCTTAAATTTTCCTTCATCATACTTTGCCCTCACTTGAAGGCACTATCAGGAATTTGTCGACTGGCTATAACACTGCTTGTATCTCCGCCAGATGTCCCCTCTCCAGATACAACATCCACATGACCAGCAGTGTGCCAGCCAGTTGGTAAAATTCTTGATAATGCCTTCAAGTGAGGGAAAAATGCATTGAAGGAAAATTTAAGATACGTGAAGTATAGAGTGTATCAGTCAACTCAAAGTGTATAGCTTTTTGATTATTGAAAGGTGCAACATATTTATAATTTAATTCCTACTATATTTACAAACATCCATATTTATTAATTTGACAATCATTATAATCTATTACGACTAACATTTTTCCTATGCAATAAACGATATTGCTCTTGAAAAACTCTTTACATAATTATACTGTTATATATTGTGAACATTTTCAAAGTTAAGATTTTTTAAACTCTTTTTCAGCAGATACCTGAGAGATAATGTGTAGAATCCATTTGTGCAACTGCTCTGCCGTACTAAGTAAGACCCTTCCTCATTCAAAAGTGCTCCCGCTTCAAGGTGTGACATCACACCGTGGTATTCACAACCATAATATGATGGACGCAGAACTTTGCTATCCTGACAGGCTATTACTTTTGGTCTTGGTGCTTCCTGCTGAAGATGATACACTACAAAAATGGAAATAAAACAGCCAATTGTCATTGTTAGTTAAAACAATTGTTTAAATTCATCAATAGAAAAGCTGCTTTACAATATTTACTTTTTAGTTCTGCTCTCTGCTTTGTAAGATTGATTACAGATAACATTTTGTGACCATTCGGGTGCATCATTTTCAAACCTTCTTATAGAATTTTGAGAGAAAGCAACATAACAATAATACAATCCACCAAATTTTGGGCAAAACCAGTATGCATATGTCGCTCACATTTTGTGTACAATTCAGGGAATTACGAACAGAATGCTGCAGTTTTTCCTTGACAGCTCAGTTGGTACAGTAGTGAACTGTAGAAGGTTACATCGTTCCAAAACAATTCAGACATCCTTAGGCCACTGGTTCAAATGCAAATATCTAATATAAGGGGATGAGAGGTAGAACTGGAACTTAAAAATTCAATGCCACAACTGAGATTTGAACCACAGACCTTCCGCTTACCAGGCAGCTGAATTTTTAAGTTCCAGTTCTACCTCTCAAACTTTGCCCACACACGGCTTGTGTGTTTAAAAACACCAACAGTAAGTTTGTTGGCATAAATAAATCTAATATAAGGGGATATTTTTAAAAAATTGTTATGTTCATTCATGTACCATAAGAAATAAAGACGATTATTTTAGGACCACACTTAGGGGATCACTAAGTAACAGATAATAAGAAAGCACTAGAAAAGAGATGTACAATAAATTGCCTAAAAATAAAGCAATGGTATATCAAAGCTCCAAACACTATTTAATAAAGCAAGCTTTTTATAATTTGGAAATGTTGTTGTTGTTAGCTAATGCTGGATTTCTGACAATGAAGTCATTAATCCTCTTGGTCTACAATATTTTTCACTCATAGAGCAATAGCAGTATAGTAACCGCTTTTAAGAGAGCACCATATTTTTATGTTTTGGTGGTCACATTGCTCTCTCACAACCCCAGGAATGTCTGGAGGACCACACCTGTCGTTGGTTTATGGGTCTCACTGACCTGACCGGGAGAATTATCAAAATAAATTCACCGACCATATCCTCTGATTACCAATCAGAGGACGCATTACATGCCATGACAGGTCAGCATGTTAAGGGTTAATAATTTATAGAGAAATTAGAGAAATGGAGAGATTGGAAAAATAAAGACTCCCTAGCCCTCGGGAACCCTAATAGCATCAGGGTCGGAAGAGAACAAGAGATGACCACGGTAAGGTCGACAGAAAAGTAAATGTGAGGAGCAAAACACCAGTAAGTGGAAGTAATGTTCTGCTCAGCTTGGGTACCTTGTGGTCGCCATTCACATATCCCCTAGACGGAGACCCCTGAGTAAGCTTAAGAAATGTGGGCAATGGCATTTTAACTTTCAACCAAAAAATAAAGAAAAAGACCTAAACAATGTTGTGACTGGAGATGAAGCTTTTTTATTGAAATGTTGTTTGTAGGGTTAAGCCTGTCACTAAGGCTAACCTAAAGATGACGCAAATTAGGCCACAAATTCGAAAAGAGAAGCACTTCTGCCAAAGTATGTGCTGTGCCAAAATAACTCAAAACATTTGCAGAAGAATGGAGCAACAGCTGGTTTAATTTTATTCTGCTTCAGAAAATCAAGAGGATCTAGGGCTTCAGATTGAAGAAAATTAAGACAACATAGTTCAAGAGGAAGAAATAAGAAACAAATAGAGTAAAACCTGCCTAAAACAGAACACGATTGTTCCAGTAATAATTTTCCATCTTACAAAGTGTTGTACATATTGTATTAAAACAAAGTATAAAAAATATAATCATATAGAATTAATCTGAAGGAATAATTTAAAATAAAATTCTGTAAATAAAAAATGGTTCAATTGTATGTTTTGCTGTATTGTCAACTTGGAAATGTATAACAATTTAAATTATGTATAATATATTATACTCTTAAGTAAACATAAAATTATACATTTTTGTATTACTTTTATGAAATGATGCATCCTTTGTATGTACATTGAAATGAAATGAAAAGTAAAGATTATATCAGTAACATAATCATCTTGATTGTTGACACAAGTTTTTGATTTGAAATTTAAGAACTTCATTTTTTCAGGATCGAAATTATGCAAATATAAATATATTATTATTTATTTATGCCAACAAACTTACTGTTGGTGTTTTTAAACACACAAGCCGTGTGTGGGCAAAGAGTGAGTAGAACTGGAACTTAAAAATTCAATGCCACAACTGGGATTTGAACCACAGACCTTCCGCTTACCGGGCGGACGCTCTAACCACTGAGCTATTGTGACAAACTGTGGTTCAAATCCCAGTTGTGGCATTGAATTTTTAAGTTCCAGTTCTACCACTCATAAATATACTATATTATTGGTTGGTGTGCTTTTCTTTTCTTGTTTAAACTAACCCAAATTTGGGTGATTATGGAATGATTTACTTGCTTTGTTTTTTAATTCATTAGTAATTCCCTTTATTATAGTGTTCAATTTATCCTATAAATTCCTTTTAAAATTAGTCCATAACATAAAACCCAATCTTTTCAGCAAAATTATATGCAATTTGTATGATTCTAATCCAATTTCTGGAAGGTTGTGTAATGTTTAGCATGTTCCAAATGTAGTCTTTTTTCCAGAATTTGCTGACTTTTACAATAATCATCAAATTTAACAAACTTCTTTAAGAAAAGGGTGATAACTACTGGCTCACCTATTAGTTAAGAAATTTGATACTGGCAAAAATGTCTCCTATTTGTGAAATTTAATTAAGCTTTTATATCTGCTTTTTGTCCGTAAAGCGATTGGTTAAATATCTTTTAGATCATCTACCATTTTCTTACCTGTTGTGTATTTTCTTGTTGATCAGTTATTTTGGTTGTTAAACCATAAGACAAAGAATACTGAAAGGCAATAGTGGATGCAGCAGAGTTTCATCATAAAAGACGTGGAAGCTTGAACATCAAGTTTCTAGTGAAGTAGTTGCTTCTAGCTTTGTAAAGCATAAAATTATCAAAAATGAATTTTGAAGCAGTGAAGTAGTGTAATAAAATGTTGTAGCTACAGCAGATTTACCTCCAATCCGGAAGTGTTATATAAATTTGAAAATATATTTAAAGAATTTAATATTAAACTAGCTCCATCAAACAGATACAGTATAAGCAACTTAGTTAATCATTCATCAAAAAATAGCATACCTAAAAGCAGAATTCATAAAATGGAATGCTTAAATGCAGTGACAAAATATATATTGGTAAAATATAATGTGGCCTAAAAGTGAGAGTGAAGGAAGATTTGAAAAATATAACGATTAAACAAATGGATGTGTGCTGTATATCTTACAACTTCTGGAACTTCAGCCATGAGATTAAATAAGATATAAAATTACTGAAACACACAAAGAAACCACTAGCACTTGATATATGGGAGAAAATATTCATTATCAGGAATGAGCCACTCCTCATGAACTTTGATATCTTTCCAGTGGATGGCATTGCCAGCCTTTGTACAGAACAAAGATGGTGGCAGTCTATTAATATCTTGGCTGACTATTGTGCAGCTACAAGCTCTAGTACGCCAACTGATGGGAAGGAAGTTTCCCAAAAATCATCTAGCTGTCTAACTTTTTGACATTAGTGGAGTGCATGTTTTTAATGTGTTCATGGCAAGTTTTCATTTACTACTCTGCATAAGCATTGCTTCAAAATTCACTCTTAATAACTTCTAATTACATTTATTGTTGCTTTTCCATCAGCTATTGCTTTTGCCTTGTGGCCCCTCCAGTACCCATTAAAATTAAGTCTTAAACTAAGATAATAAATTTTTCTTAACAGTACCATTTCTGATTCTTATACAGTCTCTGTGTGCTGCTACAATGACTTCAGGTTATTCAAATGGTTGACCACAAATTTGTTCTTAATTTTTTTATGATGATGATGATGATTTATCCTCTGTGCACATTTTGTGGTGGTATCCATGAATCACAAGCCCTATGATTGGTTGCTACTGGTCCACTCCCGATTCACTATGGTGTGTTTTGAAGTTGGTATTTATCTACCCTTTCCTTTTTTATAGCTGTTGCTTTGATGCTGGTAGTAATATCTTATGTCTCTCAGGAAGAAGGTTTCTCTAGTGAGCATATATGCCTTTCTGCCTGGTGCATTCTTTCCTGCTCCAATGGCTTTCTTTAGGAAGCTTTAACTTTTTCAAGCTTTTTTCCATGTTGCTTACTGTCAGCTTCTCCCATATTATGTCAACCCCATGGGTAGTGATTGGTGTTATCTTTTGGGAATATAAAAAGCTGAATAGGACCAGATCTGGACTGTAAGGTGGGTGGGACAAATTTGTGATTCCTGGCTCCTGCAGATATTGTTTTTAGTGCTGTGTGGACAGACATTGTCATGGTGCCATAAGATTTCGTTCAGAGTTCATTGAAGTGTTGGTCTTGTGGCAGACATTTTGTGGTGTACAATCTGGCAGTGACATCTTTGAGTCCCCTCAGAATATGTCACAATATGACCACTTGCTGAGAAGAATACATATATTTTTGCCTCACTTTTATTGTCATCAAATTGTTCTATCTTTTCCTGGGATCATTGTACTTGTGGTTTTAGTCTGCTTATTGGCAATGTGATGGGAAATCCCACAACTACATGGCTTCCTGATGTAAATCTTTTCTTTAAAGATTGCTCTCACTGCCGCCAATTCCAAATTTATTACTTTTTGAATCTGAAAACATAAGCCACTGTTGCTGTGGCCAGTCATCCTCCTCTGCCTTCATCTTCAAGCGAATCCCTCTCTCTTCTAAAATCAGCAAATTATCTACATATGACAGATTGCAAAAGACAAAAATCCACAAATACACAATGCAAACTTTGAAGTAATTCCTCCCTACCCCTAAACCAACTTTAAAACTGTAGAAAAGCATAGCTTGGAAAAGCTCTTGTTTGAGATCATATAACGGGTGGAAGGGAAGTCATTACATTAATTTAAACCAGTGATAGATCTCGATATTTGGAACACATTTTGTATCTTACTTTTAAGTCTCTGAACATTTCCTACAGAGATATTTTAGCTTTCTCAAAAACTAGCTGGCAACACTGCAGATTGTGTGGGTGTCACTTTCCCCAGCTCAGTGCATAAACAAACACAGTAACAGTGCTTCTTGAGAACACAAACATATACCTTTCTGTGTCCTTCTGTGTTTACTGTGCCAGTGTAGACCAATCACAAGCGTTAGCTCCCAAAACATTAAAGTATAAATTGAAGTGCCAGACGTGTTTACATCCACAAACCAGCTCAATTCCCTGAACAACCTCAACACAATGTTGTCAACTTACTGCATGGTGAAAAAGCTGCTTGGAGTATTCCTTCACATCTTTTAAATGATTAATTATTTCAAAGCCCTGTGTGATGTCGCACAATTGCTACCAAATATATGACAGAAATAAGTCACTCTACCCATCTTACAAGTAACAAGCTATTATCTTCGTACATTCTTGTGGAATTATGCATCCAAGTTGGATCAAAAACCATTTATTTTTTTGAAATTGGGTGATCAAAGAACAAAATGCCATTAGAAATTTTGTTTGTAATGCTTCAATGAAGCACATATTAGAAGCAATCTAATGACTTCCCTTCCACCTGTAAATCTATACATAAGGTGTAGCAACACCTGTGTACGCTACTTATTGGAATATACCCAACTTGCACATTTTGTTATCTGAACCTCAATCTAAATGGAAAGCATGTATTGGATTATCACTACACACTACTATAATTCAAAGATAAAGGGATCACAAAATAAAACTAAAACCATATGGAACATAATCAAACATGAAACAAATAGGGCAAAAAGTAATGACAACCCCACAGCCCTTGTAGTAAACAATAACAAAATCAACGACACAACTGCAATTGCAGACAGCTTTAATAACTACTTCATAAACATAACCACAAATTTGAATTTAAACAATGGGAACAAGGGAAATGCACATAAAATGTTAAACAATGCTTTTGCTGGAAGAACATTCACTGGTTTCAACCCCATTCCCACCACACCTGGTGAGATACTGGCTACTATAAAATCAATGAAACTGAAAGACAGTGCAGGTTATGATGAAATATCAAGCAGAATAATTAAAAGCACTGCTAAAGCGATTACTATCCCCCTAACTCATTTATGTAATCTATCACTACAATATGGAATATTTCCTGATCGGCTAAAATTCTCAATTGTAAAACCTATATATAAAAAAGGAGAAAAGACCAAAATAGATAATTATCGACCAATATCTCTACTACCCACATTCTCAAAAACTTTTGAACGAATTATGTATAACCGGCTACAGCAGTACCTAGAATCAAATAATATTCTAGTCCCTGAACAATTTGGATTTAGAAAGGAAATATCAGTTGATAATGCTATCTACAAATTCACTAATGGGTTATTAGAATCATTAAATCAAAGAAAACATGTAAACGGGGTATTCTGCGATTTATCTAAGGCTTTCGATTGTGTAGACCACCAAATCCTGCTAGACAAATTAAAATATTATGGCATTCAGAGAACTCCATTAACATGGTTTCACTCATACTTAACAAACAGGGTACATAAAGTGAAAATATCGAAACCTAATTCAAATATACCTGATTATTCAAGGAGTAAAGTTATAAAACAAGGAGTTCCCCAAGGTTCTATTTTAGGACCATTACTTTTCTTAGTTTTTATAAATGATCTTGCACCAAGCTTAAACAAGTTGGCACAAGTATTTCTATTTGCTGATGATACAACATTATTAATTTCGCATAAAAGTTTAGATGGACTTAAAGAAACCTCGCATCACATAACATTAATGCAATCTTGGTTCAATGCAAATGGTTTGCAACTAAATGTTAATAAAACAAATATTGTAAAATTTACTACCATTAATGCCGCACAGCATAACTTTGCAATAGACATACATGGTAACTCTGTTCAAGATTCAAATGCTTCTAAATTTTTAGGTATACAAATTGACAAGCACCTAAATTGGAAAACCCACATAGATGAAATTGCCCCTAAACTGAGCTCCGCATGCTATGCATTACGACTTCTGTCCTCCTTCAGTGATGCTCATACATTAAAATTAGCTTACTTTGCGTACTTCCACTCGGTAATGAAATATGGTATACTCTTTTGGGGAGGTTCAACAAATTCAAAGAGAATTTTCATCTTACAAAAAAAGGCCATCAGAATTATATCACACTCTCATCCAAGAACATCGTGTAGAAGCATTTTCAAAAACCTAGAAATATTAACCCTTACCGGAGAATACATATATTCACTGATGAACTTCTACATAAAAAATAAAAACTACTTCACTACTAATTCTGACATCCACAATATCAATACAAGATCTAGATCTGAACTTCATATACCATTAACTAACCTCACATGTGTCCAAAAAGGAGTGCATTACCAATGTATAAAAATATTTAATATGCTACCTAATGAGTTAAGGACCTGTAATGATAAGGTATTCAAAATTAAGCTAAAGGAATATCTTCTTAAGCATTCATGCTATACCATAAATGAATTTAACAACATCTAATGTAACCATTAGATCGTTTTATGTTTATAATATTAATCCTGTCTATTGTAAATATTGTATAACATATTGACATGTTCCACATCCTATTGCCAAGGCAAATTGTAGGATCTATGGAATGCAAATAAATGTATGTATGTATGTATGTATGTATGTATGTATGTATGTATGTATGTATGTATGTATGTATGTATGTATGTATGTATGTATGTATGTATGTATGTATGTATGTATGTATGTATGTATGTATGTATGTATGTATGTATGTATGTATGTATGTATGTATGTATGTATGTATGTATGTATGTATGTATGTATGTATGTATGTATGTATGTATGTATGTATGTATGTATGTATGTATGTATGTATGTATGTATGTATGTATGTATGTATGTATGTATGTATGTATGTATGTATGTATGTATGTATGTATGTATGTATGTATGTATGTATGTATGTATGTATGTATGTATGTATGTATGTATGTATGTATGTATGTATGTATGTATGTATGTATGTATGTATGTATGTATGTATGTATGTATGTATGTATGTATGTATGTATGTATGTATGTATGTATGTATGTATGTATGTATGTATGTATGTATGTATGTATGTATGTATGTATGTATGTATGTATGTATGTATGTATGTATGTATGTATGTATGTATGTATGTATGTATGTATGTATGTATGTATGTATGTATGTATGTATGTATGTATGTATGTATGTATGTATGTATGTATGTATGTATGTATGTATGTATGTATGTATGTATGTATGTATGTATGTATGTATGTATGTATGTATGTATGTATGTATGTATGTATGTATGTATGTATGTATGTATGTATGTATGTATGTATGTATGTATGTATGTATGTATGTATGTATGTATGTATGTATGTATGTATGTATGTATGTATGTATGTATGTATGTATGTATGTATGTATGTATGTATGTATGTATGTATGTATGTATGTATGTATGTATGTATGTATGTATGTATGTATGTATGTATGTATGTATGTATGTATGTATGTATGTATGTATGTATGTATGTATGTATGTATGTATGTATGTATGTATGTATGTATGTATGTATGTATGTATGTATGTATGTATGTATGTATGTATGTATGTATGTATGTATGTATGTATGTATGTATGTATGTATGTATGTATGTATGTATGTATGTATGTATGTATGTATGTATGTATGTATGTATGTATGTATGTATGTATGTATGTATGTATGTATGTATGTATGTATGTATGTATGTATGTATGTATGTATGTATGTATGTATGTATGTATGTATGTATGTATGTATGTATGTATGTATGTATGTATGTATGTATGTATGTATGTATGTATGTATGTATGTATGTATGTATGTATGTATGTATGTATGTATGTATGTATGTATGTATGTATGTATGTATGTATGTATGTATGTATGTATGTATGTATGTATGTATGTATGTATGTATGTATGTATGTATGTATGTATGTATGTATGTATGTATGTATGTATGTATGTATGTATGTATGTATGTATGTATGTATGTATGTATGTATGTATGTATGTATGTATGTATGTATGTATGTATGTATGTATGTATGTATGTATGTATGTATGTATGTATGTATGTATGTATGTATGTATGTATGTATGTATGTATGTATGTATGTATGTATGTATGTATGTATGTATGTATGTATGTATGTATGTATGTATGTATGTATGTATGTATGTATGTATGTATGTATGTATGTATGTATGTATGTATGTATGTATGTATGTATGTATGTATGTATGTATGTATGTATGTATGTATGTATGTATGTATGTATGTATGTATGTATGTATGTATGTATGTATGTATGTATGTATGTATGTATGTATGTATGTATGTATGTATGTATGTATGTATGTATGTATGTATGTATGTATGTATGTATGTATGTATGTATGTATGTATGTATGTATGTATGTATGTATGTATGTATGTATGTATGTATGTATGTATGTATGTATGTATGTATGTATGTATGTATGTATGTATGTATGTATGTATGTATGTATGTATGTATGTATGTATGTATGTATGTATGTATGTATGTATGTATGTATGTATGTATGTATGTATGTATGTATGTATGTATGTATGTATGTATGTATGTATGTATGTATGTATGTATGTATGTATGTATGTATGTATGTATGTATGTATGTATGTATGTATGTATGTATGTATGTATGTATGTATGTATGTATGTATGTATGTATGTATGTATGTATGTATGTATGTATGTATGTATGTATGTATGTATGTATGTATGTATGTATGTATGTATGTATGTATGTATGTATGTATGTATGTATGTATGTATGTATGTATGTATGTATGTATGTATGTATGTATGTATGTATGTATGTATGTATGTATGTATGTATGTATGTATGTATGTATGTATGTATGTATGTATGTATGTATGTATGTATGTATGTATGTATGTATGTATGTATGTATGTATGTATGTATGTATGTATGTATGTATGTATGTATGTATGTATGTATGTATGTATGTATGTATGTATGTATGTATGTATGTATGTATGTATGTATGTATGTATGTATGTATGTATGTATGTATGTATGTATGTATGTATGTATGTATGTATGTATGTATGTATGTATGTATGTATGTATGTATGTATGTATGTATGTATGTATGTATGTATGTATGTATGTATGTATGTATGTATGTATGTATGTATGTATGTATGTATGTATGTATGTATGTATGTATGTATGTATGTATGTATGTATGTATGTATGTATGTATGTATGTATGTATGTATGTATGTATGTATGTATGTATGTATGTATGTATGTATGTATGTATGTATGTATGTATGTATGTATGTATGTATGTATGTATGTATGTATGTATGTATGTATGTATGTATGTATGTATGTATGTATGTATGTATGTATGTATGTATGTATGTATGTATGTATGTATGTATGTATGTATGTATGTATGTATGTATGTATGTATGTATGTATGTATGTATGTATGTATGTATGTATGTATGTATGTATGTATGTATGTATGTATGTATGTATGTATGTATGTATGTATGTATGTATGTATGTATGTATGTATGTATGTATGTATGTATGTATGTATGTATGTATGTATGTATGTATGTATGTATGTATGTATGTATGTATGTATGTATGTATGTATGTATGTATGTATGTATGTATGTATGTATGTATGTATGTATGTATGTATGTATGTATGTATGTATGTATGTATGTATGTATGTATGTATGTATGTATGTATGTATGTATGTATGTATGTATGTATGTATGTATGTATGTATGTATGTATGTATGTATGTATGTATGTATGTATGTATGTATGTATGTATGTATGTATGTATGTATGTATGTATGTATGTATGTATGTATGTATGTATGTATGTATGTATGTATGTATGTATGTATGTATGTATGTATGTATGTATGTATGTATGTATGTATGTATGTATGTATGTATGTATGTATGTATGTATGTATGTATGTATGTATGTATGTATGTATGTATGTATGTATGTATGTATGTATGTATGTATGTATGTATGTATGTATGTATGTATTTTTTTTTTTTTTATTTTTATTTATTAATTATTATCTGCATGCCCCGTTACCTTGGTAGCATTACATGCATTCTTTACATTATGCTAATACAGTTTTGCACAATTTTACATTGATATTTACAAGTTGTTTTACACTATATAGATACTTAACGTTAACAATTGTTACAAAATATATACCATAAACTCCTAATACAAGGTTATAACAATAGATTGCGTTATTTGCCATATTTAAATCATTCTATAATTTCAAGTTTTTGATGAATTTGCTGAAACTTCGGAAATATACTGATATTAATTCTTGATTGTTGACAGGCCATTTACCTCCTTCCATTATTATCTCTCGAATTAGAATAGACCTTTGGTATTCTGTATTTTCACACTGATAAATCAGATGATTGACTGTCTGTTCTCCTTTGTTACACGTGCAGGACGGATCATTTATGATGTTAAATCGATATAGGTAAGAATTTGTTTTTCCATGTCCTGTTAATATTGCTGTTAATTCTGGGTTTGCTGGAAGTTTTAATTTTAGTCTGTCTAGAACTGTGGGAAAAAATGATTTAGTAACTGCTGCGTTATTTGTGCTATTCCATCTGCTCTGCCATTGTTCTAGTGATAAATTATTTATTTGTGATATGATGGTGGATTTCGGAATTTTGTAGTATATTATTTCACCTTCTGCAGAAGCTTCTTTGGCTAATCTATCAGCTAGTTCATTACCAGCAGTACCATTATGGGCCTTCAACCAGCTGAAGTGAATTGTCCACTGACGTTGTTGAAGGGCATTAAGGGTATTGTGTATGTTATCTATTATAGAATTATGGTTACTATTATTCTTCAATAAGGATATTGTAACATTGCTGTCTGTGTATACCGCTGCAACTCTTTCTTCATTCGCAATAGCCTCAAGTTCTTGAAGTTTCTGTAGTGCTTTCCATATGGCCAACTGCTCTGCTTGGTTATTCGTGCATTTTGAATGTAGTCTGTGCTTTAATTGATGGATAAGAACTTGGTGTTTGTATATTACAGCAGCTGCTCCCACTTTTCCTCCAGATTTGCTTCCATCTGTATAAATTTCTATGTCATATATCTTGTTTTCCAGAGTTTCTTGAATAGTTCTCTTATCTGCAGGGTGATTCCAGTTCTTTAGATCTGTGGGCGAATCATAGTCTGTCTCTCCATGAGTTGCTTTATACTGTTTGACTTTGCCACTTATCGTGATGTCTATTGGTTGAATGCCGGCCATGATGCAGGAAGCATCAAAAGATATTGTCCTATAGGCTTTAATAATTTTAATGTTTAGAAGCCTTTGGATGCGTTGTAGTTTTTTGATGTTAGTAGAGTATTGCAGAGCTTCATACCACACAGGTGCTCCATAGGTGAGAATAGGTTCAAGTGCTCCTTTGTATATTGTAGTCAATGCTTTATGTCCAAGTCCCCAGTTTAGTTTCGCAAATTTAGATAGAGTATGTATCAAGGCTATTGCTTTGTCGTGAACATAATCGATGTGCTTGTTGAATCTAAATCTTCTGTCTAAATAAATTCCAAGGTATTTCAATGCTTCGACTTGCTCTATGGGCTTATTGTTGATGTAGATATTAATGCTCAAGTTTTGTCTTTTCTTTTTCCGAGTAACAACTAGTACTTTTGATTTGGTTTCATTGAATTTGATTTTATTGTCTCTAGCCCAATGCTCAATCCTTGTAACATCTACATTGGCATTGTTTTCGGTCTCTATTATTGTTCTACCTCTTGTCATTACAAGCAAATCATCTGCAAATGCAATTATCTCAGTATATTTTGTATAGTCTAGCTGTAGAAGGGGATTGTACAAGACGTTCCATAATCCAGGACCACAGCTCGAGCCCTGTGGACACCCTTTTTCAACATCTTTTTCAGCCCTGTACTCATTGGTACATAAACTTGCTTTTCGATCTCTGAAGTAGTCCAGGGTCAATGCATATAAATTTTGGGGACATTTCACTTGTCTTAAGTTGTTAAGAATACTCGGCCACCATGCCGCATCAAACGCTCCCTGGACGTCTAAACTAATCAGAGCTATGTAGTTGTTATTCTTTAGGTTTTCCATAACATAGTGTTTTACTGCCATCACTGCGTCTATTGTACTTCTCTGTGGAGTGAATCCGTATTGCCGGGCACTAAATAGTCCGTTTGAGTGCATATAATGGAGTATCCTGTCTATCATTAATTTCTCGAGTACTTTTCCACCTATGTTGATTAAGCTGATGGGTCTGTATTTTGAGACATCTTCACTCCTTTCTTTGCCTGGTTTAATTATTGGAATTATTAGAGATTTTTTCCATAATTTTGGAAAGTATCCATTTTTAAGGCAACTGTTGTACATTTCAGTGAAGAAGAGTGGAAACCGTTGAAAAAATCTCAAAATAATATCACTGGTTAGGCCATCCTCTCCCGGGGCTTTGTTGGGATTAAAATGGTGGAGTGCGCTTTTAACTTCCTCTCTTGTAAATTTAACATCGTTTGCAGTATGTAAAGGTTCTGCTATTTTACTTCTTAATTGTACATGATGTTCATTATCATTCTTATCATCATCTGGTATAAAGTGATTTATCATATGTTTTAATGTGTGCTGTGTATCATCTGTATATTTACCGTCCTCAGTCTTGATCGTTGTGAGTATATTTTTACTTTTAAATTTACACGCTGCAATTTTATACACTAAGTGCCATGGGTTGGCTTGATCCGTAGTGCTGCAGAATTCCTTCCAAGAGATTAATTTGCTCGTATCTACTAGATGTCTGTAATTTCTATTAACTTCCAGATATATGTTTTTCCTTTGTTGCCTTAGTTCTTCATTATTGAAGGTTCTTTGATACCTTCGTCGGAGTGCATTAACTCTCTTTCTCATTATAGTTAGTTCAGGGTTCCACCACGGTACAGATTTTCCTTTGTGCCTCTTGATTTTTGACCTGCTTAAATGGAATGCCCCATTACATGCCTCAATTATGCAATTATGACACTGCTGGACCAGTCGTTCTACGTCTGTATAATTATCGACATTTAAAGCAAGTTCTGTGTCTAATTCCTCACTGGATTTGTGGCTGTTAAACACATTCTTAAGATTTTGTTCTAAAAGGGTGTCAAAAGTTGCATAATTTTCATTTCTCTTTATGTATTTTATACCTTTTAAGGTGTTTATATATCCTTGAGTTGTGCTGTCATATGTGAACGATAATATTTTGTGGTCTGAGCAGCTTTCTTCCACTCCACAATTCCAATCTATTATATGAGCAAGGAGGTGACTATTGGTTATTGTTAAGTCTATCCAGCTTTTAGCCCTTGCTGTTTCGAAAGTTGGTATTTCTGTGTTCTCATTAATTATGTGTAGTGATGTGGAAGTGATAAATTCTTCTAGGGCTTTTCCTCGTTCATTATTCATTACATCGTGCCATAAGGTATTTCTCGCATTGGTATCAGCTGATATTATTACTCCATCTCCTTTGGTATGATTCAGAATGTTTTCAATTTTCTTTGTGTCTATTTCTATGTTTCTCTTATAGTCAAAGTACATACTTATAGTGTAAAACTTCTCACAATTATAAGTCACTTCGACTATCACACAGTCTTCATCTGAGCACTGTTTTATTAGTGTGGCATCAATATTGTGGTTGTTAATTATTATGGCTGCTCTTCTTCTTCTATCACCACACTCATATTTTCTCATTGCCATAGGAATTCCTACTAAGTTATTGTTTATCGTGTATGGCTCCTGTATACAGGTTATGTCTATACTTTTTTCATTTATTAGTTGCACTAAATTATTAGTGGCTGTTCTAGAGTGTTGTACATTTACTTGAAAAAACGTTAAACAGCTATGTCTCATGTTATTCTATGACCTCCGGTATACACTCTCATTGATTTAGGTATAATTCCTAATTTATTATTTATTGTATACAGCTCCTGTATGAAAGCTATGTCAATATCATTATGTATAAGTAGTTGTGTTAGATTGCTGGTCGCTATTCTTGAATGTTGTAAATTTACTTGTATACACTTTAATTTTAGATTATCCATATTAATATTCTGTATTTAGTTGTGTTCTCTTAATTGCTGCTTGATAGCAGGGACAGTTTTTATCTAACGCAGAATGATTTTCATTAACAGTACTGCCTTTGTTGTATTTTTTGTAGTTAATGCAATTTATACACTTATAATTTTCTTTCTGTATTTGACATTCTTTTAATGTGTGACTTCCAGTACAGTTTGGGCATGTTTTATTTCCTTTGCATTCTTGTGCATGGTGGTTAAACTTTGAACACTTGAAGCAACGGGTGACCATGATGTAGTCTTCCCAATTGCACATACTCCAAGCAAGTTTTATTTTCTTTTCTACTATCTTTCTTCTTTGCTCAGTACTGATTTCTATAATGAGATTTCTGTTTCTTTTCCGGTCTTGAAATTCCCGGATTGGTCTCAATTCAGTATCTGCATTTTCATTTTTAAATTGTTCGTTCTGTGTAGCAAGAGCTTCTGCAGCGTTTTGCAAAGATATTTCTTCAGGGATATTGAAAATGATAATCTTTGGTTTTCTCTTAGTGCTTACATTAGCTTCTAATTCTTCTCCGCATTTACTATTAATATTCTCACATATGGTTTCTGCTTCCAATTTATTTTGCGACTCTATTAGCAAATGACCATTTCTTAAATTTTTCACTGAGGAAATTCCTACCTTCAGTTCAATTGGGTTTACTTTTGTCTTGAGAAGCGTTCTCATATACTCTGAGCTTTGATTATTCTTGCTCTTAACAATCAGTTTAAATGACTTTTGTGGAGTTATTTGTTGGGCTCCTTTCACCACTGTCGAGTAATCCATCATTTGTGTGGGAGGTAGCGCCGCAACTAATCTGTCTACTACAGGATTGACGTAATTCTGGTGGCCACTATGAGACTGTGCTGCTGTTAGAGTATGAGGTTTCGACGCGCTGGCTGGCTGGTGGTGACGTAGGATTTCTATTTCCTTATTTTTAACATCCAGCTCAGTTTTCATCAAAGAGAATGTTTTCCTTAATATACTAACTGCATTCATGATATCGTTCTTCAAGTAGATTCTTACTTCTCTCTGTAACATTTAAAAGCATCTGAAATGCGTCCTCACTTTCGTTTTCCATTCTCCTTTCTATGTCCGATGTCATTTCCAGTTAGCTAACCTGTGTTCTCTAAAAGCACGCAATCAGAAGTTACTCAGAGAGATGATCGTACGTTACACGTCACTTCGTCACTTCCAAAACTTTATCAAAACAGTCAAAATAACCTTAAAATCAAGGCCTCCTACAACCTTCCAATAAACAGTCCTTTATACCACGAAATTGTTCACACCAATTTTACACAAATCTCGCCAATCAATCTATCCCCGTTTACCCTAATAACTACACAACACTCAAATACTAATATTAATAAAATGAACCACTTTTTAAAATGAATTAACAGCGTAAACACTGAATCAGAAGAGATAATTACGGTGCACAAAATTTCAACATCAATTCTGCGACCTGGCCACCTCTAATGTATGTATGTATGTATGTATGTATGTATGTATGTATGTATGTATGTATGTATGTATGTATGTATGTATGTATGTATGTATGTATGTATGTATGTATGTATGTATGTATGTATGTATGTATGTATGTATGTATGTATGTATGTATGTATGTATGTATGTATGTATGTATGTATGTATGTATGTATGTATGTATGTATGTATGTATGTATGTATGTATGTATGTATGTATGTATGTATGTATGTATGTATGTATGTATGTATGTATGTATGTATGTATGTATGTATGTATGTATGTATGTATGTATGTATGTATGTATGTATGTATGTATGTATGTATGTATGTATGTATGTATGTATGTATGTATGTATGTATGTATGTATGTATGTATGTATGTATGTATGTATGTATGTATGTATGTATGTATGTATGTATGTATGTATGTATGTATGTATGTATGTATGTATGTATGTATGTATGTATGTATGTATGTATGTATGTATGTATGTATGTATGTATGTATGTATGTATGTATGTATGTATGTATGTATGTATGTATGTATGTATGTATGTATGTATGTATGTATGTATGTATGTATGTATGTATGTATGTATGTATGTATGTATGTATGTATGTATGTATGTATGTATGTATGTATGTATGTATGTATGTATGTATGTATGTATGTATGTATGTATGTATGTATGTATGTATGTATGTATGTATGTATGTATGTATGTATGTATGTATGTATGTATGTATGTATGTATGTATGTATGTATGTATGTATGTATGTATGTATGTATGTATGTATGTATGTATGTATGTATGTATGTATGTATGTATGTATGTATGTATGTATGTATGTATGTATGTATGTATGTATGTATGTATGTATGTATGTATGTATGTATGTATGTATGTATGTATGTATGTATGTATGTATGTATGTATGTATGTATGTATGTATGTATGTATGTATGTATGTATGTATGTATGTATGTATGTATGTATGTATGTATGTATGTATGTATGTATGTATGTATGTATGTATGTATGTATGTATGTATGTATGTATGTATGTATGTATGTATGTATGTATGTATGTATGTATGTATGTATGTATGTATGTATGTATGTATGTATGTATGTATGTATGTATGTATGTATGTATGTATGTATGTATGTATGTATGTATGTATGTATGTATGTATGTATGTATGTATGTATGTATGTATGTATGTATGTATGTATGTATGTATGTATGTATGTATGTATGTATGTATGTATGTATGTATGTATGTATGTATGTATGTATGTATGTATGTATGTATGTATGTATGTATGTATGTATGTATGTATGTATGTATGTATGTATGTATGTATGTATGTATGTATGTATGTATGTATGTATGTATGTATGTATGTATGTATGTATGTATGTATGTATGTATGTATGTATGTATGTATGTATGTATGTATGTATGTATGTATGTATGTATGTATGTATGTATGTATGTATGTATGTATGTATGTATGTATGTATGTATGTATGTATGTATGTATGTATGTATGTATGTATGTATGTATGTATGTATGTATGTATGTATGTATGTATGTATGTATGTATGTATGTATGTATGTATGTATGTATGTATGTATGTATGTATGTATGTATGTATGTATGTATGTATGTATGTATGTATGTATGTATGTATGTATGTATGTATGTATGTATGTATGTATGTATGTATGTATGTATGTATGTATGTATGTATGTATGTATGTATGTATGTATGTATGTATGTATGTATGTATGTATGTATGTATGTATGTATGTATGTATGTATGTATGTATGTATGTATGTATGTATGTATGTATGTATGTATGTATGTATGTATGTATGTATGTATGTATGTATGTATGTATGTATGTATGTATGTATGTATGTATGTATGTATGTATGTATGTATGTATGTATGTATGTATGTATGTATGTATGTATGTATGTATGTATGTATGTATGTATGTATGTATGTATGTATGTATGTATGTATGTATGTATGTATGTATGTATGTATGTATGTATGTATGTATGTATGTATGTATGTATGTATGTATGTATGTATGTATGTATGTATGTATGTATGTATGTATGTATGTATGTATGTATGTATGTATGTATGTATGTATGTATGTATGTATGTATGTATGTATGTATGTATGTATGTATGTATGTATGTATGTATGTATGTATGTATGTATGTATGTATGTATGTATGTATGTATGTATGTATGTATGTATGTATGTATGTATGTATGTATGTATGTATGTATGTATGTATGTATGTATGTATGTATGTATGTATGTATGTATGTATGTATGTATGTATGTATGTATGTATGTATGTATGTATGTATGTATGTATGTATGTATGTATGTATGTATGTATGTATGTATGTATGTATGTATGTATGTATGTATGTATGTATGTATGTATGTATGTATGTATGTATGTATGTATGTATGTATGTATGTATGTATGTATGTATGTATGTATGTATGTATGTATGTATTTTTTTTTTTTTTTTTTATTTATTGCCAATACACAGCATGCCCCATTACTTAGTAATATTACATGCTTTTTATACAATGTATGTATGTATGTATGTATGTATGTATGTATGTATGTATGTATGTATGTATGTATGTATGTATGTATGTATGTATGTATGTATGTATGTATGTATGTATGTATGTATGTATGTATGTATGTATGTATGTATGTATGTATGTATGTATGTATGTATGTATGTATGTATGTATGTATGTATGTATGTATGTATGTATGTATGTATGTATGTATGTATGTATGTATGTATGTATGTATGTATGTATGTATGTATGTATGTATGTATGTATGTATGTATGTATGTATGTATGTATGTATGTATGTATGTATGTATGTATGTATGTATGTATGTATGTATGTATGTATGTATGTATGTATGTATGTATGTATGTATGTATGTATGTATGTATGTATGTATGTATGTATGTATGTATGTATGTATGTATGTATGTATGTATGTATGTATGTATGTATGTATGTATGTATGTATGTATGTATGTATGTATGTATGTATGTATGTATGTATGTATGTATGTATGTATGTATGTATGTATGTATGTATGTATGTATGTATGTATGTATGTATGTATGTATGTATGTATGTATGTATGTATGTATGTATGTATGTATGTATGTATGTATGTATGTATGTATGTATGTATGTATGTATGTATGTATGTATGTATGTATGTATGTATGTATGTATGTATGTATGTATGTATGTATGTATGTATGTATTTTTTTTTTTTTTTATTTTTATTTTTATTTATTAATTATTATCTGCATGCCCCATTACCTTGGTAGCATTACATGCATTCTTTACATTATGCTAATACAGTTTTGCACAATTTTACATTGATATTTACAAGTTGTTTTACACTATATAGATACTTAACGTTAACAATTGTTACAAAATATATACCATAAACTCCTAATACAAGGTTATAACAATAGATTGCGTTATTTGCCATATTTAAATCATTCTATAATTTCAAGTTTTTGATGAATTTGCTGAAACTTCGGAAATATACTGATATTAATTCTTGATTGTTGACAGGCCATTTACCTCCTTCCATTATTATCTCTCGAATTAGAATAGACCTTTGGTATTCTGTATTTTCACACTGATAAATCAGATGATTGACTGTCTGTTCTCCTTTGTTACACGTGCAGGACGGATCATTTATGATGTTAAATCGATATAGGTAAGAATTTGTTTTTCCATGTCCTGTTAATATTGCTGTTAATTCTGGGTTTGCTGGAAGTTTTAATTTTAGTCTGTCTAGAACTGTGGGAAAAAATGATTTAGTAACTGCTGCGTTATTTGTGCTATTCCATCTGCTCTGCCATTGTTCTAGTGATAAATTATTTATTTGTGATATGATGGTGGATTTCGAAATTTTGTAGTATATTATTTCACCTTCTGCAGAAGCTTCTTTGGCTAATCTATCAGCTAGTTCATTACCAGCAGTACCATTATGGGCCTTCAACCAGCTGAAGTGAATTGTCCACTGACGTTGTTGAAGGGCATTAAGGGTATTGTGTATGTTATCTATTATAGAATTATGGTTACTATTATTCTTCAATAAGGATATTGTAACATTGCTGTCTGTGTATACCGCTGCAACTCTTTCTTCATTCGCAATAGCCTCAAGTTCTTGAAGTTTCTGTAGTGCTTTCCATATGGCCAACTGCTCTGCTTGGTTATTCGTGCATTTTGAATGTAGTCTGTGCTTTAATTGATGGATAAGAACTTGGTGTTTGTATATTACAGCAGCTGCTCCCACTTTTCCTCCAGATTTGCTTCCATCTGTATAAATTTCTATGTCATATATCTTGTTTTCCAGAGTTTCTTGAATAGTTCTCTTATCTGCAGGGTGATTCCAGTTCTTTAGATCTGTGGGCGAATCATAGTCTGTCTCTCCATGAGTTGCTTTATACTGTTTGACTTTGCCACTTATCGTGATGTCTATTGGTTGAATGCCGGCCATGATGCAGGAAGCATCAAAAGATATTGTCCTATAGGCTTTAATAATTTTAATGTTTAGAAGCCTTTGGATGCGTTGTAGTTTTTTGATGTTAGTAGAGTATTGCAGAGCTTCATACCACACAGGTGCTCCATAGGTGAGGATAGGTTCAAGTGCTCCTTTGTATATTGTAGTATGTATGTATGTATGTATGTATGTATGTATGTATGTATGTATGTATGTATGTATGTATGTATGTATGTATGTATGTATGTATGTATGTATGTATGTATGTATGTATGTATGTATGTATGTATGTATGTATGTATGTATGTATGTATGTATGTATGTATGTATGTATGTATGTATGTATGTATGTATGTATGTATGTATGTATGTATGTATGTATGTATGTATGTATGTATGTATGTATGTATGTATGTATGTATGTATGTATGTATGTATGTATGTATGTATGTATGTATGTATGTATGTATGTATGTATGTATGTATGTATGTATGTATGTATGTATGTATGTATGTATGTATGTATGTATGTATGTATGTATGTATGTATGTATGTATGTATGTATGTATGTATGTATGTATGTATGTATGTATGTATGTATG